>CM044887.1:1202416-2402416 GCA_024500025.1 Syzygium aromaticum | reverse complement strand
ATTTCCAACATTAAAACTGATCAAGAGGGAGAATTTGAAAATCAAAATTTTTCAGATTTCTGTGAGGAAAATGGCTTTCAACACAATTTTTCTACTCCTTATACACCAAAACAAAATGATGTTGTAAAAAGAAAAAATCGTTCTTTGCAAGAAATGGCAAGAACTCTTTTGATTGAAAGCAAGATTCCTTTTCATTTTTTAAAGCAGTTTTTATATCTTGTTATATCATTAACAGAGTTTTTCTTAGGCCCATTCTTGACAAAACCCCCTATGAGCTTCACAAAGGTAGAAAACCCAGTATTTCATATTTTCATATATTTGGTTGTAAATGCTTTATACTCAAAAATCCAAATAACCGCTCCGGTAAGTTTGATGAAAAAGCAGATGAATGATTTTTCCTTGGATATTCTACTACAACTAAAGCATACAGAGTCTTCAACAAGAATTCTCAGACTGTGGAAAACACAATGAATGTGAGGTTTGATGAAAATATTCAGACTCACAAAGATGAATTTAAACCATCTCTCAATATTCAAGAGTTATTTGAAGCTCAACAAGAATTTGCAAAGATCGTTGAATCTGTAGAAGAAGGAAAAGAAGGTTCAATCCAAACTCAACTAAAACCTTCAGAATCTGATAATATTCAAAAGGAGAGATTCAACAGAAATTGGAAACATAAATCCAATCATCCGAAGAACCTCATCATTTGAGAAATAGAATATGGCATCAAGACTAGATCTAAACATAAGGAAAACATCAACAACTTGGCGCCAATATCAAAAATAGAACCAAAAAAAATTGGTGAATCATTATCAGATGAAAGCTAGATCGAAGCTATGCAGGAGAAACTTCAGCAGTTTAGAATTAATAAAGTATGGGAACTTGTGCCAAGACCCAAAAATCATCCAGTAATTGGAACAAAATGGGTATTCAGAAATAAATTGAATGACAAAGGGAAAGTCACAAGAAACAAAGCAAAACTTGTAGCAAAAGGCTACTCACAAGAAGAAGGCATAGATTATGATGAAACCTTTGCGCCGGTTGCCAGGTTAGAAGCCATTAGGTTACCTTTAGCTTATGCTTGTTTCCATGACTTTAAATTGTTTCAGATGGACGTGAAAAGTGCATTCATGAATGACTATATCAAAGAAGAAGTATATGTGGAACAACCACCTAGTTTTAAAGAACCAAGGAAGACTGATCATGCTTACAAACTCAGAAAGGCCCTTTATGGTCTAAAACAAGCATCTCGTGCTTGATATGAGAGGTTAAGTAACTTCTTTCTGCAAATTGACTTCACTAAAGATAAGGTTGATACAACTTTATTCATTAAAAAAAAAGGTAAGGATTTTTTACTTGTTTAAATTTATGTTTATATATTATTTTTGGATCCTCTAACGAACTGTTTTGCAAAGAATTCTCTAATAATATGCAAAATGAGTTCGAGATGAGTATGATGGGTGCATTAGCATTCTTTCTTGGACTACAAGTGAAACAAACCAAGGATGGAACATTCTTTTGCCAAGAAAAATGTGCAAAGTAGATTGTCAAGAAGTTTGGATTGTAGAACTGCAAGAAAATAGACATTCTTATGTCTCATTCATCCAAACTGGACAAAGATGAAAATGGTAAAAAAATTGATCGGAAGGTGTATAGAAGCATGATAAGATCATTGTTATATCTTATTGCATCTCGACCTAACATATTGTTCAGTATTTGTATGTGTGCAAGATTTTAATCTGACCCAAATCAATCACATCTCTTTGTAGTTAAAAGGATAATCAAATACATTGAAACTTATCCAATATTAGGTCTTTTTAAAGAATCAGATTTTACTCTTACTGGTTATTCTGATGCTGATTTAGCTTGCTGTAAAGTGGATAGGAAAAGTACTACAAGAACATGTCAATTACTTGGAAATATGTTGGTGTCCTGGTACTCAAAGAAACAAAGCACGGTTGCACTTTCTATAGTAGAAGCAAAACATGTGGGTCTAGGAAGTTATTGTGCACAGATTCTGTGAATGAAACAACAGTTGCAAGACTTTGCTATTGAAGATTCAAGTATTGCAATCAAATGTGGCAACACAAGTGCTATCAATTTGACCAAGAACCCAATTCTTCATTCACGAGCTAAGCACATTAAAATCAAGCATTGCTTTATTAGAGACTATGTTTATAATGGTGATGTGAATATTCAATTTATTAATTCTAAGAATCAATTAGCTGATATATTCACAAAACCTCTCGATAAGTCTTCATTTGAATATATTAGAAATAAACTATGCATTACTTACCCATTTTCTTGAAGTATTTGTTAGACAGGAATTTTTTAGACTCAAATAATATCCGTCTAAATGTCCATTTCAGACTCAAATGAAAGGTACGTCCTTAATTCAAATTTTGGCGGGTATAGTTTTGGCATTTCTTGCAAGATATTTTGGTACATGTTACTTTTGGAAGCAAATTAGGTATGCATTCTAATTTATCTGATTGATTGAGTGTGCTTGAAATATTTTTTTCTCAATTTCCAAAATTCTTAAATAATAGGATCACCCTAACAGTTCCAACCCATTCACTCCCAATCATCTCGACCTTCAGAGTCTGCTTCTCCTCCTTCTCCAAGAACAAATCTTTTTGCCTCTATGAATCACAATGCCTTACAAGATACGATCGACAATAATCCTTAACAGAGACACAAAGATGTCAGAGAAATCAGAGTTCATGGAGATTTTTGATTCATCAAACACATAATCAGACCACCACCAAGATCCTTCAGAAGTGACGCCACAAGAACCACAACCATCATCTCCACCAAAAACTACGGGTAAAACTGATTTTTGTTTTAGTAATATCAAACTTGTGTGGAAAGCATACGAAAGATTGAAATGCAATAATGCTTCTGCATTGGTTCTTCATCAGTGTCTGAGAGACAACGACTTTCACACTGAAGAAAGTCTTGTGCAAAGTTATTCTCAATTTTCCTCCAGAACTGGTCATGATCAAGCTAGTACTACTCAAAAGGAGACTATTTTCAGGAAAGGAAAAGAGAAAGTAGGAGAACCATCCACTCTCTCTGAAAAGAAATCTGTTCGCATAAGCCCTAAATCTACAAGTGGGTCTAAATTTACGATTCCTAATGATGATGCTAGACTATTTCATAACTTTGAGATGAAGGTTGGAATTGCGTCTAGTGTTCAAGGTAATGGTAGTTTATTCAGAAATACAGAGCACAATGTATACTAATAGTTGTTACTTGCTAGAGGGATTATAAATCATCGTAGTGTGGATTTCAACTATCTAGATAAGGCTGACATTTCTGTGAAACATTTTTTTGAAAGATTGGGCATTTATGAATTATGTCTGCAATCTCCACATGTATATGCAAAACTGACTGCTTACTTTTACTCAAATTTATCCATTTTGTCCACAAATTGGCTTCAATTTACTGTTGGTGATAAAAAGTATGATCTGAAAGTGGAAGATCTGGCTCTAATTATTGGAGTGAAAAATTACAAGTTCATTCCATTTGAAGTGAGCTTAAAAGATGCTTCCAAAGCAGCTTTAGAAAATCAGAATTTTGCTAGAGGCTATAAACTCCATATCTTATGTTCTGATATGACCAGAAGGACCATAATCTTGTATAAGATCATTATCAATTGCTTAAGATCTAAAGCTGCTTTCAAGACTAACTTGTCTATGTATGAAATCAAGCTTATCTAGGCTATTCTGAATGGAAAGCGTTTCTCTCTTCCTCACATAATCATTTTTCACATGTACAGAACTTTCCAGAAGGACAAGGGACAACTTCCTTATGGTGCACTAATCACTAGAATCTTTACTTTTTTAAACATTCCTATTCCTGATGATTTGCGCAAAACCTCTGTTCCTTTGATGTTTGTTGGAGAAAAGATGCTTACCAAAATGAATCTTAAGCAATTCAATGATAGAAAGGGAAGAGCAAGTACAAACAAAGGAAAGGGTGTTCCGTAGTCAGAAGCAAAATCTGTTGGCAGGAAAAAAAGACCAAGACAAAGAAGAAGGAAAAAGAACAGGAAAAGAAAAACAAGAAAATAGACTGTGTCTTCAAGTCCATTAAGGGTGTATAGCAAGAAAAGAAAAATTCTTCTTAGAGATGAAGATGATGAATCAAAACACCTTGAAACAAGACAGAATGTTGGTCCGGAACATGTTTCAGCACCTGCTGAGATGGTTTCAGAACTAGTATCTAGGGACTCATATCTACAGCAACAGGATAATATTCCACAGAGGACAGATGTAAGTCAATCTCCACTTAATCCTGAAGAGACTCTGAATGAAAATACTACTGTAGGACATGCAGATTTTTAAGGGGAAATTCCAACAGAGATAGGGAATGAGTTCGAACAGAATGCACCGAATAATGTTTAGGGATAGACCTTAGACAATATGACCATTCTGACTCTTCTACTAGAAATAAAAGAGAAACAAGCTGTACTTGAAGTGGACGTGAAGAATCTTCAAAAAATAGTTGAGGAAAACAATCAGACTTAACGTCTTCAGGCATAAAAAGACAAAGCAGAGATCGGGGAAGCTATTGCTTTATGTTCAACAAATATGAAAAAAGTTATGGGTCATTGTTCTACAAAGATTGAGGAAGTTGGTTCTATCTTGGAGAACTTTCAGCTTGTTCGAATCCTATCAAAGAAATAGCTTGCTTTTCATACCCTCTTTTTAAAACCATTCTTATTTCCAAACTGGTTCTTTAATTTTTTAACATTTGCCTTTGTTAGATTGTTTGGATGGTTTATATCAATACATTATTCTGCTTATTATTGATTTATTCTTTTTGCTGATAACAAAAAGGGGGAGAGATTATACAGATATTGCCGTACTAACATTCCAACATGCACGTTATACTCAAAGGAAGAGAAATACACAGATCTTAAGAGTTTGCATATTTATTTTTATTTGTGTTTCATGCGCTTAATATGATTATTTCTTCAAATTTATTTGATATTGATTGAATCTGCATGAAAGTTTTATCACCATCAAAAATGGGGAGATTGTTAAGGAAAACTCCTAATTAATTTTGAACCTGACAAAACCTTCTATGTTTATCTTGTGAATCTGACATGCATTACATTCCAGATCAATATATTCTGGAATTCAGAAGGAAATATCAAACTTACAAGATCTCAGAACTAAAAATTCAGACTTTACCATAAAAGTCATTAAGTCTCTTTTTAAGTCTTCAAAGAACTTCAAACCATATGAGAAATAGGTTCATTAAAAGAATCTCACTAATCTAAGTTCTGAAAGAGACGCAAACGCAAAAGTTATGCAGACGTAAACATAGAAGTTTTTCAGTCGCAAAAGCAAAACTCATTTAGAACGAAGCATAATAGCTAGTGATCTAGCACGGATTTCACAAAATGAGAGTTTTGATTGTCTCAATCTAAAACTATAATTGATTAACAATAAAACATTATGACAAATATGTATTACAACAGATAAAGTTCTACTTATGGAAACCAAAATTCTGATTGTATGAGCGATCAGAATCAGCGGGATTCAGATTTTGTCAACCAACGGCTACTCAATCCATATTTTACAAATCTGTCCAAGATGAAGATTGGAAAATGATCCTCTGAAGACTGTTCAATGGCTAGTTTGAAAGTGGAGGGGTATAAAAGGAGAACTATGAGGAGCAGAAGGTCAAGAACGAAATCGAGAATCAACAAGTCCAAAGTCTAAACATACTCCGATCCTTTCTCGTCTTTCTTGAGCTAAACATTAAGATCTTGAAAGATATTTTGTAAGAGTGATTGTGTGAGATAGAGAGTCATATCATATACAAAAGTAATATCACTTAAAATCTGTAATTCCTCTTGATTACGTAGTAAAATCCAACCAGTAGGCTGTTAGTGTGGGAGAGTGGATGTAGGCTTGCTATAAGCCGAACCACTATAAACTTGTGTGCAGTTTTTCTATTCCTTATTTCTTACCTTACATATTGCACATCAAAAGTACTATCTATATAGACTGCTTTTAATCTGAATTTTATTCAGACTCTACTATGCTCTATCATTTTCGCTATAAATTGATCAAAATTATTTAAAATCACCTATTCACCCCCTTTAGGTGACCTTACTAGCTACATCAACACCAACACATAGTTGAAATTGGACTCACTCTATTACACAAAGCAAACATACCACCCTCTTTTTGATCATGTGTGTTTCAAAGTGCTATATACCTAATTATTCGTTTGCCAACACCCATTCTAGCCATGCCCTGTTCTTGACAATGTATATTTTTACGGTATTCGTTGTCACAAAATGCGTACAAATGTTTCGATCCACAAAATAATCATCTCTATATCTCGCGTCATGTTGTGTTCGAAGAAAACAAATTCCTGTACCAAACACTTTTCAATTCTAAGAGTGTCTTGTCATCCTCACAAAGTACACCTCTTCCACCTAGCGCCCCCTCATAGTAGCATTCTAACCCGTCTAGCTCTGATACCATATAAAGGCTCAACGTTTGCGAATGATTGTCATTACTTTATATTTACAGATTGTACACGTTTATAAAGAGAAGAAAAAAATACAATCTTTGGTAGAGCAAAAATCAAGGAATGCCAACTCATCTATAATTGGTAAGCTAATTTGAAATTCAAAAAGATTTCATATCTTAACAATTAGCAACCGGCCTAAGAAGAAGGAAAAAGAAAAAAAAAGAAAAATAAATAAAATTTGACTATTTTGGTAATTTATTTTAGGAAAATCAAATCAGATAATTTGAAATTTTAGCTAAACACCGAAAAATATTGTTAGACTTTTGGAAATTATTTTCTAGAAATTCTACATTTTTTCACAAAGCAAATAGAGCCTAAAATTACAATCTTGTCAAGATGGAGAGAACGGGATGAGGAGGGATTATCAGAGTTTTTCCATGTAAATCCCTCCTGATCTCTCCAAATTTTTGTATATTGTATAAACAAATTCTTTCTTCTTCTTCGTCACTAATGACATTATTTTATATCTTATCTCTATATATGCATTCTTTTCATTAATTTTCCCTTGTTCGCGTCCCAACTACATTGTAACTCAATCCTTTCAAATCATTTCCCTCCTTTTCTCTGGTGGTTATTGATATCCATTCTTTTAACATGTTTATGTGCTGACTAATACTAGCAAACCCGTAATTGAGTCCGATCGAGCTTTCTTTGCCTTCTCTTTCTAGAGATACAATAACAATTGAGAGTGAGCTTGAGGTGCCCGTCAAGCTCTACCAATTGGTGAAAAGCTTGACGATGGTGTCGAGCTCAAATGCACATGCACAAGCGCGCTCGCACGGAGGGAGAGAGAGTTATATATTCTATAAATCCATTACATTATTGGATCTTGCTTCAGTTCGTCCGGTAAGGATACATTTTATTGTGAGATGGGATACTATAAAATCCATCACATTATTTTGGACCAAACTTCGATTAACATCAGTAAATGAGGTCTCCCTCTGACGTTTGGGCACGGACGTCGTCTGGGTCACCACGAACTTGAAGCTGCAACAAACAGGTTGAAATTGAAGGGATTTAGAATTAGACTGTCACAAATTGATCAACTGATCTGCAAAAGTTTGACTTCCTCTTTAATCAGAGCATGAAGAGAGGAGACAGCCAGGGACACGACGAAGTAGAACCAAAATCTTTGAAACGTTCAAACAAATATCAGTATAAAATTAAATAAAACGGGGGTCGGACTTGACAGAAATATATACACATATAAATATATATCTTATAAAGTAAAGCTTAGCTAGATTTTACTTTTCCTTTACGCTCCTGTACTTCATTGAAAACACAAAGAAAATACTGTTCCTCAGATGACTAAGTCCATTCTGATCTTAACTGTGGTGAACTGTAATGTCCCTGAAAAGAATTTCATTCCATTTTAGATGAACATGCGGTGCAAATTTGATCTAAACACAAGGGGACATGATTCGATTTCATTTGGAAGATGACGGTTCGGTTAACTGTACTGCATGTAAGCTAGGGTTAGGGCTAAACTTTGGGAAATAGAATGTAACTTTGAAAGCTTCCCATGCATGGTCAATGGCGTGCAACACGAATCTGATAAAAATTTACCTGTTTGAGAGAGAACCCAGTTGTCATCACCACCAACGTGCCATGCAAAGTAACCTTTAAGTCCTCTTCCCTTGGCGTACGCAACCTTGGTAGAGATGGTCAGCGTATCATCGAAGCTGATCCATGTCGTCCCGGAATAGAAGTAGGCAGACACGACTGTGGAGTTGTACACTGTGGTCGCGCTGTTTTCGGATATGTACGCCGTAATCTGATTGTACACGATTGACCCGTCAGAGGATATCGCGGCCCTAGTGAAGGGCACAAAGTAGCCATGGTTGTTGGCATCTGCGAGGACGAATGCGCGGCCGTAGAATGGGAAGCCTAGCACGATCTTCCCTGCCGGCATGCCGGCCTGAATCCAAGCGGTCACCCCGTCGTCTCCACTTAAGCCGTTCCCTGAAATTGAAAGGACCGATTTCAGATGAAGCATATGTCGAGAAAATTACAAGTTTGTGATCCTCTTGACGTTGAGGCAACAAATTTCAAAGTCATGAGACAGAAGATTAACAAAACTTCATTGTACCTCAGGATAGTCAAAGTTTATAACCCAGAAAAAAGTCAAAGTTGCCTCCCCTACCTGGATTATAGAGCGCAGCAAATGGTCCTGTGGTGGGGGACCAATTGCCAAAGAAATCATAGGCGATCACGTTGATCCAATCCAAGCTCGCCGCCACGGTGGCCACAGGATAATCCGTGGGCGACCAGTAGTGCGGCGAGTAATAGACTGCCGCCGACAAAAGCAAAGCATCGTTGCCCGAGCTGGCCGCCTCAGCAGCCACCGCAGTCCGCCACTCCCGGAGGAGCAACCCCAAGTTGGCCATCTTCGCATCAGTGTCCGGGTATTCCCAATGAAGATCAAGGCCGTGAAAGCCGTTGGACCGAGCTAGGGCTATGGAGGAATCGATGAAAGTCTTTCGGGAGCTAGACTGGCTCGCAATGGACGCAAAGTCATCCGCGCTTGAGCTGCCACCCCCGATGGACAGGAGGGTTACGACCGACGGGTTCTTCTGCTGGACGTCACTAGTGAAGGCTGCGAAAGACTGAGCGTTTGACGACGATATGACCACCTGGTTCGTCGACGCATCGAGGTCTGCGAACGCATAGAAGAGATGAGTGAAGAGGGTCGAGTCGATGTCGGAGGCGGCGACGCCGCTGCCTGGGAACCAATAGCCTCCTTTGACGTTTTGGGCCATGCACGAGTTGATTTGGAGGAGAGAGAGAAAGGAGAAGCAGAAAAAGAGAAGGATGTGATTATCTTTGGAAGCCATTTTCGATGAGTTACATGGATGAGGTTGTACACGTTTGAGCTGGTTTTATACAGGTTTGATCGGACCACATGCGCATGTTGTGGCTTAAGTTTCGTATTAATCCTAAAGTTCTGACTCTTAACCTAACTCTAGTCTAGAAACATTAGGTTTAGAGAAGCGTGGATAACCACCGTGACTAGGAAATTTCACGTGAATAAGGCCTTTCTTGTGCTCAAATCAATCGAGATAGGGAGATTCTAAATTGAGTTTGGACCATCGAAAATGGTGGGTCCTATTTGGGTTCTCCAAATCCGATGATCCCAATTAAATTATAATTGATACATGTACTGGCCTCATAAAATACTTGCTTGGGCTTCCATGTGGTATTCTTCAGGTTTGATGGCTCTTGACTTTATCTTTTGGAGACTCTTTTTATCAAGTCCAAATGCATGTGAAGTTGTTACATCCCAATCATCACATTATAGATCATGTGAATCTCACGTGATATTCACGCAATTTAATAATGATTGAGATGAAGTGGTTTCCAAATGATGGTGAACTTTGTCAATCGTGACACATGTAGAACCGAATTATACCAGGCAATTCCTCATGAATCAATCGTCCTTCACGCAAGGACATCCGATGGTGATTGAGGAACAGCAAGATGATGCAGCAAGCAATCCATGGGGGTAATAGAGAAATGTAGACCTGTCAAAATGGGTCATAAATTTATTTTTTAATTCATATATTAATAAATAGGTCATAAATATATTAGTTATATTTAATAAATGGATCATAAATTGGCAAAAGTCTTATATTGGTGTTAAATGAGTTGTAAATGGTCGTAAATGAGTTTACAATTAATTTGAACTTAACGTATCTCTCTCACCCTCACTCAATCTTACAATCACTCACTCCGCACTTTCATTTCAATTTGGGTATGAATTTTCTTATATTTAATTAAATATGTAAGTATTTTAGCAATATGGATATGGGTTGGGTATGAATCGGGTATGGGTTGGGTTATGTATGGGTCAAGAAAATTATATTGCGCATAACAGAAATATGTTATAAATGGATTAATAAGTCAATTTAGGTTAAATTATTTATGACCCGATCCAAATTCGATTCGACTTACTCGTTTGACGGACGTAGCAAAATGGTAGATGGGATTCGCTGTTGCGGAAGTCAACGTCAATGCCTGCAAAAACAGTCCGATACACCCCAGCATAGGGTGGTCGACTCGGCTTACGTGCAAGAATCGATCGACAGGATCCCACCATCTGTTGATGTTACTTGCAACTTTCCACACGTTGCTCCGTGAGGATCTGGTTTGATTTTTCTTTGGGCAACGCCGGAGCTGACGGTGCATCATGCATTATATTTTAAACTTTTTGGTTGAGAACGCAGATGAGGGCCATTGGCCCGTGATGTGGGCAACACGTGTTGTTTCTCTGTGGAGACTTTTGCCAGGAGTCAAAGGAGCCGTTTTGCTGAAAAGGATGTCTCAACTCTCGTTAACAAGGGTAAGCGATTACCGATCCGATCGGATCCAATTCAAAAACTAAGAATTGAATCAGGAAAACTAGTTCTTAGTTTCTAGGACCAGAGACCGGATTGGTTCCCATTGATCCGGTCTGGTTCTAATGGGACAAATATTAAATATTATTTGTAAATTGAGAATCAATTGTTCTATTCTTTCTTTTGTAGTTTTGATTTGATTCTATAAGGCCATGAAAAAAAATTGAAATATATATGGTATATGAAAAAATTGATCAATCGATTCTAATGGGACCAATATCAAATATTTTTCATATATATTAAATATAATATATATGAAAAAATTATAAAAATATATATTTATCGATCTAGTTCGGTCTGGTCTGGTTCTCACTCTAAAATCGGGAATCGGACTACCCAGATACCGGTTCCACTTTTAGGAATCGGGAACCAAACCGATATTCCCGAAAACCGGACCAAACCGGTCGGTTCGGTCCAGTCCAGTCTAGTTTCGGTTTGGGCGGTCCATCTTGCTTATCCCTACTTGTTATTAACATAACTCATAAATGATCAATTGAGACCTATAAAATCTTCGAAACTGCCTAAAATTCGCTTTAATTTAGAAGGAAAATGACACAAATGGTCAATGAACTTTAATCTAATGTTCAACGTGGTCAATAAACTTTTAATTTATTCAATATAGTCCCTGAATTTTTTGTACATGTTCAATTTAGTTCTTCTCCCAATTGTCAAAAGAGAGCTGGAATTGGTGGTACAAATTTTTTTTCCCGCAAATCTAACGTAGTCATGTACGAGTTCTAAAAATAGCACCATGACTTAGCTGCGTATAGGAGATCAGAAATTGACTGGCAATTCTAAGACAACGAAACAATCTCACTTGTGCAACTATATACAAGCGTCGAAGCGAGCTTAGCAATCCTAGGCAAAGTCTTCCCTTGTCATTAGATATCGATTTCTAATAAACAAAATTCCAGTTAAAATATCTAAACTTCCTAGCAAATTTATAAAAGCGTAGATCCTCATTGAGACAATGGATCATCTTGCAATAGGAAATCGAAACTATAAATTTTCTTCTTTATATTCACGAATATGAATATACATTAACAATCTTGGGAGCTCAAGCAATCAGTCTGGTATGGAGCATTGAATTGTCTTGGCAAACCTGGATGTAGGCGAAGAAATGAGGAGCATCAGTAACTCAGGAAGTGAAAAACATATTGTTTTGAACTTGTTTTAAATTGGTGGGGAGCATATAGGATCCAAGTCCTTTTCAATGGTTCAATTAATGCCTGCTTATAATTGGAAAAATTATCTAAACAGTCATAAGCTTATTGCAATTGTACTAATTCAGTTTTAGACATTTTTTATTTATGCCAATTTAGTCCATCCAGCTCATTTTGGCCGGACATCCGGCTAACGCTGACTTGATAATTTTTAAATATTTTTTTTCATATTAATTATTTTTTCTTTTCTTTTTTCCTTATTTTCTTCTCTTTCCCTTTCTTCTTTTTTTTTCCTCCCATCATCTTCAACCTCTAGGCAATCGCCATTCTTTCCCTTTCTTTGTTTTTTTCCTCCCTTCATCTCCAACCTCTGGTCGGTTGCCAAAACCAACGATCCGCCAGAGGTGGGTGGCTGGGGCCGATTGCTGGCGAGTGCGAGAACGAGCCTCACTAGGGGTAGGCAAGGCCAAACTCGCCAATTGCTAGCGAGGCTAGACCTTATGAGCGACGGCAAGGACGAGCCATGCCAGATCAGGAGAGGTTGGCCTCATTAATGGTCGAGCGAGGTCCAGCCTCGCCAGAGGCAGGCAAGGCCGACTTGGCCATTTGTCAACAAGGACGTTCTCGCCCAACAACGGCGAGATCGAGCCTTGCTAGGGGCAGGTAAGGCCAACCTTGCCAGCCCCCGACTTTGGCCGATCGCCAGAACTGGCGACCGACTAGAAGTTAAAGATGAAGGGAGGGAAAAAAAAAGAAAAGAAAAGGGAAAAAAAATAGAATTTTTTTTTTAAAAATTGTCATGTTAGCGTTGGCCAGCCGACTAGCATCCATATTAGTGCTAGGGGGCCAAAATTTGCCGGATGGACTGAATTGACACAAATACAAAAGGATTAAAACTTAATTGTCATAATGGCAATCGATTTAAGACTTTTTTGGTGATTTTCCTGCTTGTAATCTAATATTACCATCTAGCGAGACTGATTTATCAACGGGAAAATGACATAAACAGTCTCTAAACTTTGGTTCAATGTGTAATTTAGTCATTGAACTTTTAATTTGTTCAATGTAGTCCTTGAATTTTAGCCTAATGTACAATATGGTTCTTGAACCTTCAATTTATTCAATGTAGTTTCTAGATTTTTTGTACATGTTTAATTTATTTATTAAATTATATGAAAATGTTCAATACTGTCATTCCATTAATTTAAGTTCAGGGACTACATTGAATATTTTTATATAGTTCATTAATTTGTATAAACAAATTCTTTCTTCTTCTTCTTCTTCACTAATGACATTGTTTTGTATCTTATCTCTATATATGCATTCTTTCATTAATTTTCCCTCGTTTGCGCCCCAACTACATTCTAACTTAATCCTTTCAAATCAATTCCCTCCTTTTCTCCAGTGGTTATTGAAATCCATTCTTTTAACACGTTTATGTGCTGACTAATACTAGCAAACCCGTAATTGAGTCCGATCGAGCTTTCTTTGCCTTCTCTTTCTTGATATACAATAATGATCGAGAGTGAGCTTGACAGACCGTCATGCTCTACCAATCGGCAACAAGCTTGATGATGGTGTCGAGCTCAAATGCACATGCACGCGTGCGCTCGCATGGAGGGAGAGGGAGAGATGTTCTATAGAATCGTTACATTATTGGATCTTGCTTCAGTTCGTCCGGTAAGAATGCATTTTATTGTGAGACGGGATACTATAAAACCCATTACATTATTTTGGACCAAACTTCGATTAACATCAGTAAACAATGTCTCCCTCTGATGCATGGGCACGGACGTCGTCTGGGTCACCACGAACTCGAAGCTGCAACAAACAGGTTGAAATTGAGGGAATTTAGAATCATTAGACTATCACAAAATTGATCAACTGATCTGCAGAAGTTTGACTTCTTTAATCAGAGCATGAAGAGAGGACACAGCCAAGGACACGACGAAGTAGAACCAAAAACTTTGAAACGTTCAAAGCAAATATCAGTATAAAATCTAATAAAACGGCGTCGGACTTGACTGAAATATATACACATATAAATATATATACACGTGTAAGCTAGGGTTAGGGCTAAACTTTGGGAAATAGATGTATACTGGAAAGCTTCCAATGCATGATCAATAGTGTTGCAACAAGAATCTCATAAATTCACCTATTTGAGAGAGAACCCAGTTGTCATCACCACCAACATGCCATACAAAGTAACCTTTGAGTCCCGCTTCCTTGGCGCACTTAACCTTGGTAGAGATGGTGTGATTATCGTCGTAGCTGATCCATGTTGTCCCGGAATACCAGTAGGCGAACATGACTGTCGACTCGTACACCGTGTTTGCCCTGTTTTGGGATATGTATGCCGTGATCTTATTGTACATGATCGACCGTCGGGGGGTATTGCCACCCTGGTGATGGGCGTGGAGTAGCTGTGGTTGTTGGCATCCGCAAGGGTGAATGCACAGCCGTAGAATGGGAAGCCAAGCACGATCTTCCCCGCCGGCATGCAGGCCCAAATCCACTCGGTCACCCCGTGGTCTCCATTTAAGAGGTTCACTGAAATTTAAAGGACTGATTTCAGATGCTGCATATGTCGAGAAAATTACGTGTTTGGCGAGCACAAACGATGGATTTTAAATGAACAACAAAATTCATGTTAATTACTGGTGGAATGACATTGTATGCTTTGAAAGGGAGACATCTCTGTGTTTCTCTTGACGATAAGGCAACAAATTTCAAAGTCATGAAACAGAAAATTAACAAAACTTCATTGTACCTCAGGATAGTCAAAGTTTATAACCCAGAAAAAAGTCTAAGTTACCTCCCCTACCTGGATTATAGAGCGCAGCAAGCGGTCCTGTGGTGGTGGACCGACTGCCAACGAATCATAGGCCATCACGTTGATCCAATCCAAGCTCTCCGCCATGGCGGCCACAGGATAATTCGTGCTTGACTGGTGGCGTGGCAAGTAATAGACTGCCGTCGCCAAAAGTAAAGCGTCCATGCCCGAGCTGGCTGCCTCAGCAGCCACCGCGGTCCGCCACTCCTTGAGGAGCAACCCCAAGTTGGCCATCTTCGCGTCAGTATCCGAGTATTCCCAATCATGATCAAGGCCATGAAAACCTTTGGACCGAGCTAGGGCTATGGAGGAATCGATGAAAGTCCTTCGGGAGCTAGACTGGCTCGCCATGGACGCAAAGTCATTCGCGCTTGAGTCGCCACCTCCGATGGGCAGGAGGGTTACGACCGATGGGTTTTTCTGCTGGGCGTCACTAGTGAAGGCTGCGAAAGACTGAGCGTTTGATGACGATATGACCACCTGGTTTGTCAACGCATCGAGGTCCGCAAACGCACAAAAGAGATGAGTGAAGAGGGTTGAGTCAATGTCCGAGGCGGTGACCCCGCTGACTGGGAACCAATAGCCTCCTTTGAGGTTTTGGGCCCTGCATGAGTTGATTGGAGGAGAGAGAGAAATGAGAAGAAGAGAAAGAGAAGGATGTGATTATCGTTGGAAGCCATTTTCGATGAGTTACAACATGGATAAGGTTGCACACGATTGAGCTGGATTTATACAGTATTTGTCGGACCATATGCGCATGTTGTGGCTTAAGTTTCGTATTAATCCTACAGTTCTGACTTTCCCTAACTCTAGTCTAGAAACATCAGGTTTATTGAAACGTGGATAATCAACGTGACTAGGAAATTTCGTGCGAATAAATGCGTGCAGAGGAGAGAGAGAGAGAAGGGGCGAGCATGCAGAGCTAATGAGAGAGAATGAATATTATTTTTTTGTGCAAAATTTCCATCCAGCCCCACCACGTGGTGCTTCATGAGTGATCCGAGACCATGCTAACTTGGCGGTCCCAGACCATCAATAGGGGTAATAGTGAAATGGTCGGACAGAATTCGCCGACATGGATGTCAACATTAATAAAACCAATCCACTGCCCTATGCGGTGGTTGACTTACGTATAAGAATTGATCAACACGGTCCCGTTTGCTAATGTTGTTGCAGTAGCTAAACAATCGAATAATAAAATTAACAAAATAAGAAAATAAATTGGACACTAAATTTATGTGGTTCAGTTATAATGATCTACATATACGAAGAGAGCAGCATGAAATTCCACTATAAATCAAGCGATACAATGGAGATTACAACTACATTCAAGTTACTCAAACACTGTCAGTATTTCTCAATGCTCAATTACATCCAATAATTCACGCAGTATTTAGCCCTACAATTACTCATGAAATAATTTCTCAATCTCGTGAAAGAATTAATTACAAATCTTACCACAAGATTCAATCGCTATAAACACTTAAACTCTTGGTGTAATTCCACAAACAAATCCTCAGAGATAGTCCACAAGCACTCGACGAAACCGTGCTTCAATATTTCTCCCTCTCTCGTCGTCCAACAGAGCAACCTGCAAATATAGATGTTCGTAGTTCCACCGCTTGAAGGATTGCAACAAACCGTCAAAGATGGCTACTGTAGGTACAGGATAAGGAAACAAAATTCCAGTGAGTTTCGGTCAATCCAATTCAAGTTGACCGAATATTGTCCCCACGTTGGACTTTCCAATTTCAGCCCAATCCGAATATAAATCTGTCATTGTATTTCCCTCTCTAATTTTCTTCGCTGATTCCAATTTCATATCAAGAAAAATCCAATTTAAAATATTCAGACCTCCACACAAATAATTTCGAGTCAAGTGTCATTTATCAAGTTCAAATTTAAGACATATTTTAACAATCTCCACCTTGACCTGATATTTGAGCCAAGTCTCGGTCGCTTCGTCAGAACTTCGCTATTACTATCCCACAGCACCAATGGCTCAATCGCCAGAGACATTTTCCAAGTCCAAGCCTCACTTGGACTTCATCATAACCGTGGACCTCATCAGAATATCAACTCTACATGGACCTTTAATCACTCCATAAGGATTTTCCGACACAACCTCTCCAACCACAAATAAAGCAAAACCATTATTATTGCATCCATATTTGTCGGGAGATTGTATAGGTACCTTGTCCATATAAGCAATTACATTAACTGTTGGTTCTATAAGCTCCACCTCGCTACAAGCACCATTTGTATCGATTATTTCGCTAGTATCCGCTACCTCAGAAGTTTGTGGTTGCAACTCCATCGCAAACTTAACACCGTTCAAATCCGTATGAACACTACTATAATCACTCCTTGCCAGAAGTATTGGAGACTTGTCAATGTAACTTTTCTGCTGAAAATAGGTAAATTTAATTCCGAGCATCACAACTTATAACCCCGCTCACCTTGTGCATAACATAAGAACATGCACTTTCTTGCCTTTCTATCAAGCTTACCATCACTAACTCGAACATAACATGGACAACCAAATATTCTAATAACAGAATAATCAGCAACGTTACTTGACCACACTTCTTCAGGAGTTCGACATCCAATCACAATCGATGGGGATCTATTTAATAGGTAGCTCGCCATACTAAGCGCATCTAATAGAAACCTTCTAGCCATACTAGCACTAGAGAGTATTTTATGGGTCGTCTCTAGTAACGTTCTGCTCATCAACTTTGCAATATATTGTGATTCATCGGCACTAGTGCGGTGTCTCACTATGTCTTTCTTCATGTAGAATTCGTTTAACAGCTCCAAGCAAAACTTCATACTATTGTCAGTCTGCACCTGTTTGATCATTTTATCAGTCTCTTTTTCTATTAAAGCTTTCAACTGCCTGATAATGACAACAGTATCAAACTTATGTCTAAGCACAAATACCTAAGTCTTTCTTGAGTAGTCATCAACAACTGTTAGCATAAATCTAGTAGTCTTCCTCGAAGGAAACCATGACAACCTATGAACATCCAAGTGAAATAATTCTGCAATATCCATGGTTTTTCTAACAACCGTACTAAACTGTACTTTCCACCGTTGATCTAAATCACAACACCTACATACATTCAGTTCGCTAGCCACAAATCAAATTTCTTTCACTTAGAACCTTTAGGCATCTATCGCTAATGAGCCCCAAATGCATATGCCGCAATTCAGACTCTCGAACTGATGCATTCGACGTCTCTGCAGCGAATTTCGTCACTGTCTCACCTTGAAGCTCATACAGGCCACTGTGCTTGATTCCTTTTATTATCACCAAGGCACCTCAAATAACTTTCAGGACTCTACATTCTAAAGAATACCGACACCCAGCTGAATCCAAGGCACTCAAGGAAATCAGATTTTTCTTTAACTCTGGAACATACCTCAGTCCAGTCAAATGTCCACACAATACCATATGCATTATGATTCTGACATCACCAACACCTATAACATCGCATTCATCCTTGTTCCCTAAATGTACTTTACTATTATACGTGCACTGATAAGTAGTAAACCAGTTCCTATTTGGTGCCACATGAAAAGAATAACCAAAATCCATAATCCATTCGTCAAACGACGAATAACAAGGGACAGACAAGACAAAATCAGCACTATCTGAATTACTGTCTGCTATAGTCGTAACATCATTCGCATACTCAACTCTAATTCCCTCACCTTTCTCATTCTTCAGCTTAAGGCAATCCCTTCTAAGATGTCCCCTCTTGCCACAACTTCAACAGACAGCACCACCAGTCCTGGACTGACTTCATCTATTCAAGTTTATATCACATCTGTTAATACGTGTACCCGTTCTTCCTCTATTTTCACCTATTAAAGCAGCAGATACATGTTCGTCAGATTCTCTTCTACATATGTCTTCACTTAGAATTAAATCTCGAATACCATCAAACATCAAACTTGTTGACCCAGAGGAATTACTTACAATAGCAACAGTAATATTGCAACTATCAAGCAATGAGGATAATAGAATTAAAGCACGTACCTCATCTTCAAAGTCAATGTCAACTGAACTCAATTGACTAACAATCACACTGAATTCGTTAATATGATCAGCAACTGACGTACCTTCGCTCATTTTCAAGTTAAACAGACGTCGCATCAAATAGACTTTGTTGATCACAGAGGGCTTCTAGTACATGTCCGACAGGGCTTTCATCATACCCGCAGTGGTCTTCTCATTCACGATTTTAAACGCGACGTTACGAGCCAATGTTAGCTGAATAACACCCAATGATTGTCTATCCAGCAATTCTCAGTCATCTTGCTTCATCGTTTTTGGCTTCTCTCTAGACAGGGGCAAGTGCAGTTTCATCTGATAAAGATGATTCTCAATCTGCATCTTCCAGAAACCAAAATCCATCCCATCAAATCTGTCGATTTTTACTTTTCGTTCTTCTGTCGCCATTGATTCGCTTCAACTCAGCCAAGCCTGGCTCTGATACCAATTGTTGCGGTAGCCAAGCGATCGAACAATACAATTGACAAAACAAGAAAATAAATCGGACACTAGATTTACATGGTTCAGTCGCAGTAACATAGGTTCACGGGGAGAGCAGTACAAAATTCCATTATAGATTAAACAATACAATGGAGATTATAACCACACTCGCATCACTTAAACACTCTTAGTATTTTCCAAGCCCCAATTACACCCAATAACTCACGCAGTGTTTAGTCCTACAATTCTTGATGAACTAATCTCTCAATTTCGCGAAAGAATCAATTTACAAATATTACCACAAGATTCAATCGCTATAAATACTTGAACTCTTGGTGTAATTCTACGAACAAATCCACGAAGATAATCCACAAGCACTCGACGAAACGGTGCTTCAATATTTCTCCCTCTCTCATCGTCCAACAGAGCAACCCGCAAATATATATGTTCGTAGTTCCAACGCTTCAAGGATTGCAACAAACCGTCAAAGATGGCCACTGTAGGTACAGGATAAGGAAACAAAATTCCAGTGAGTTTCGGTCAATCATATTCAAGTTGACCAAATATTGTCCATACGTTGGACTTTCCAATTTCAGCTCAATCCGAATATAAATCTGTCATTGTATTTCCTTCTCTAATTTTATTCGCTGATTTCAATTTCATATTAGGAAATATCCAATTTAAAATATTCAGATCTCCACACAAATAATTTTAAGTCGGCTTTTGTTTATCAAACTCAAACTCAAAACATATTTTATCAGATGTTACCCGTAAGTTTTCACATGTTGTTTCGTGAGGAGATCGTTTGATGTTCCCTGGTCAACGCTGGAGATAACGGTCCATCATGCATTAGATTATCCTTTTGGTTTAGCACGCAGAGAAGGGGCATTGTCTATGGAGACTTTGCTAGGAGTTGGGGGAGCCATTTTGCTAAAAAGGATATCTCAGTTCTTGTAAGTAACATAACTCAGAAATTTTGACCAAAAAAAAAACATAACTTGAAATGATCGATCAAGATTCAAGACCTATAAAACTTCGAACCGGTCTAGAATCCGCTTTGATTTAGATTGGTCATCGTCCTTAACCATTGCCTTATCGGCTCAATCATAAGAATATCGTTTCGTTTTTTGGTTCCTTAAGTCAAGTTTCAGGCAGTTGCTCGACGTGACAAGATATTTGGGGACTCCCGGATAATTGGTTTCCTAACCTTTTTTTTTTGTCAAATTTCAAAGCAATCCTCAAGATGTAATACTCGTGAATTTTACTAATTTTACGTATTCTTCTTTCTTTAAAGGAATATAACTATATAAAGAAGGCTTTCTTAGTATTTTTCGAGCTTTTGGATCTATCAAACATCTTCTGTTTTTCTTTTTTTTTTTTCCCGATGGAGTTATCAAAGCCATTCAAACGATTTCCAAGTGCACCCAAAATAATCGCCTTTCTTGGGTAAGAGAGGTAGCTCTCCCCCCATCCATATTCTCGAGTCATCTTGTCTGCTTGTCTTGAATTTTATCCATGCTAATTAAACCCATAAAAGAGAAGATGAACAAACATACCACGATTCGTCTGTCATTTAACAGTTTCGAGGAATTGGAAGACATTGGATATGCAATCTTGAATCTCTTCCGTCCGATGCCCTTTGTACAAATTATTGAACAGAGTTAAAGCTCTGATGGCTGATGGCATTAGACATATTCCGGATTGACTGTAACACCATACATAATATGTAGACGTCAGTAGGGTAAATAGAAATAAAAGATATATATATTAAAATATATTTTGAATTTGAGTTCGTTGAACAAATCTGACACGAATTCAAGTACGTATAAGCTGGTACGTAATTTGATATTTTCACGCTGAAGTGTTGTTGGATCTTTGACCGTGGAAAGAGGACATAGAAAAGGAAAGGTTATTCTATCCCCTTTGCCGCCGTGTGGGAAAAGAAAAAAAAAAGAAAGGAAAGTCCAATTGGTTGACTGAACTTGGACTCCGCATTGGATGAGGTTTGAATCGCACAGATATCCATCCTGGTGAAATTAGTGTGATATTTCCTGTTTTAGTCCAAGTTGAAAAAGTAAATTGCTTAATTGGCCAAGAACTTCAGTCCACGTATGTCAGGGTATATAAAAAATACCCATGGGTCAAGGAACGTTTCTTTCAGCGAAGTCTTGAAGCGCGGTTGAATGCTTGGTACTGGATTCGTGATTTTGTTCATGAAATTCCACTAAAAATCTAAGTGTTTGTAGAGATTAAATCTTATGGTAAGAATTTACGTATAATTCCTTCATAAAATTGAGAGATTATTTCGTGAGAAATTATGAGGCTGAACACTGCGTGAGTTATTAAATGTAATTAGGGTTTGAAAAATACTTAGAGTATTTGAGTAACTCGAGATGGTTGCAATTTTCATTGTATTACTTGATCTATAGTAGAATTTCTGCTACTTTCCCCGTGGACGCAAGTCACTACGACCGAACCACATAAATCTGGTGTCCGATATATTTTTTTATTCTGTCTAATTTACTGTTCGATCAATTGCTCCCGCAACAATATATGAGGGATTGAAATATGCTTAGCCCTAAAATGTATGATTGGATTCTTAGGCAAATTAATCGTGTTGGTACTATCACACATAATGGGTATGTTCGATTTTTCCTTACCAAAATTACTCAATTGCTGCTTCATTCACAAAAGTTACGGCAGATATCTGGAGCCATATATTCAGCTTGGGCAGTTAAAAGAATAACTGAATTTTGCTTCTTTGAAAATCATGAAACAAGCATACAACAGATTATTTGACAAATACTAGAGGTACTCTTTTTGTCATTTTTGTAAATTGGGAAGTCAGCTTCTCGGGATCCCAATAACATCAAATCTGAGTTCTTAAGATACCTCAAACTTAATTTAGTGAGACGTCCCAAAACATTACGCACAACACATGTCCTTTTTATTTATACTTATAGTTGTATTTGTTGGAATATAATGCGGAAACGACAGGATCTTGCAAATTAAGTCAATGCGAAAATACCAGAAAAATAAACGAAGAATGATAAAGGACACCGGAAATTTGGTTCAGTCCGAATATCGGTACCTACATCCATGGGAAGAGCCAGCAACAAATAATCCACTATAATCGGAGAATCAGAATTACAAGTTGCTTGAAACGCTCGAGTGTTTCCCACACCTAAATTTAAGCCCAAACCCAAAGTGTTTATGAATAAACAACTTAATTAGACAAAATAAACTCGCTGTACAAATCACCGTGTTCTGAGAATTCCTTCGTACGATTTCTCTTCGACGATTGCGATTTCTTCCTATGTGGCTCTTCGCGGCTCAAAAGAAAAAAAAAAACCCTACAGTTCTTTTCCCTTATATATCCACGCGGCCATTATAGGTTAGAGAAGAGTATGTTTTCTCACAATAACCTTTATACCCTTGGATAATACAAAAGAACAAACTCTTCAGCCGCACAACGTGAATGACCAATCTTCTTTTCTTTTACCCTTGGGCCCACAAACTACCCATAAAAAATATATAAATTGCAGAATATGTGTGCCCATGTTTTGTCTTTTGGTGGCCTTCTCTATTCACGTCATCGTGAGCCTCTCATTTGAAATCAATCAAATAAGAAAGTGAATTTGTTACGCAGGCTTAAACTCAATACATAAATTCAACAATTCTCCACCTTAGCTCGATGTTTATAGCCAAGTCATAGTGCTCATTATTCATGCTAGCTCTCCCAACACCCCGATAGGCGCTCACTCTCTACAAACGCCAATTATGCTCAAGCATAGCTTGAGCTTCGCTAAAGGAACAGGCTTAGTCATCATGTTCGATGGGTTCTTCTCTGTCGTAATCTTTTTAACAACAACTACACCCTTCGCTAAGACATCTCGGATGAAGTGGTACCTGATGTCGATATGCTTTGTTCGTTCGTGATAAACTGGATTATATGCTAGATATATTGCACCTTGGTTATCACAGTGTATATCAACACTATTCTGATCTAACCCAAAGCCCGAGAGTAAACCTTTTAGCCATATCGCCTCTTTTGCTATAAAGGTCAGTGCCATGTACTCTGCCTCAGTCGAAGACAAGGCAACGTAATCCTGTAAGGATGCCTTCTAACTAACTGCACCACTTGCTAGCGTAAATACGTACCCTTCTAAAGACCTGCGTTCATCCAAGTCACCTGCGTGATCTGAATCCACATAACTAGTGGTCTCATTGCCATTACTGTCCCTTCGGCGCACAATTCCAACGTTTGTTGTCCCCTTCAAGTATATGAGAATTCACTTCACAGCTTCCCAATGGGCTTTACAAGGCGGCTTCATGTAACGGCTAACAATGCTCACTGCTTGTGAAATATCAGGCCTAGTACATACCATAGTATACATAATACTACCCACTACACTAGAATAAGGAACACGGGACATATGCTCCTCCTCCTCCTTAGTTTGCGGTGATAACTTATTTGAAAGTTTAAAGTGCATTGCCAAAGGTGAACTTACAGATTTCGCTGACTGTATATTAAAACGTGTAACAATCTTCTCAATATATTTTTTTTGAGAAAGACGTAAAATTCCTGCAATTCTGTCACGCAAAATCTCCATACCTAATATTTTCTTTGCAGCACATAAATCTTTCATCTCAAATTCACTACTCAATTGCCTCTTCAGCACAACAATATTAGACATATTCTTAGCTACTATCAACATATCATCAACATATAATAACAGATATATCAAAGACCCATCCTTCAATCTCCTATAATAATCACAGCTATCCATATGACTTTTAGAAAAGTTCTGACTAGCCATGAAAGAATCGAAATGCTTTCACCACTGTCTAAGAGACTGTTTTAGCCCATGTAAAGATTTCTTCAATAAACAAACATGATCTTCCTTACTCGGAATAGCAAATCCCTCTGGTTGCCTCATGTAAATCTGCTCATCTAACTCACCGTGAAGAAACGCTGATTTCACATCTAGCTGCTCTAACTCAAGATCCTATGCAGTAACTAAGGCAAGTAAAATACGAATAGAAGTATGTCTTACCACAGGAGAGAACACCTCGTTGTAGTTAATGCCCTCCCGCTGTGTATACCCCTTCGCCACAAGTCTCGCCTTATATCTCGCTCCCTCGACACCAAGAATGCCCTCCTTCCGTTTAAAGATCCACTTACTACCAACAATCTTCTGGCTCTTAGGTACTTTAACCAGCTCTCATGTCTGATTTTGATGAAGTGATTCCATCTCTTCACTCATATCCCCTAGCTACTATGACGACTCTAAACAAGCCATTGCCTCAGAGTAAGACGAAAGCTCATATGTCTCTACCTCGTCACTTACAGTCAATGCATAAACAATATCTGTATAACCATAACGTACCAGTGGTTTAATTTACCTTCTCTGTCTACCCACGGTTATAATGTGCTGCGGCTCTGCTGATTGTTCATTATCACCGACTTCAGGAACTACGGCTTCATCTGTAGTCTTAACTTTTGTTACCTTTGAGGTCTTTGGAGTCTCCACCTAAATCTTCACCTCACTGCTAACACCATGATCTGTCTGCTCTGCTTGTTGTGTCTCAAGGCCCCTCCTTTGAAGCATTGCAGTCTTGTCAAAGATCACGTCTTTGCTGATTAGAAAATCAGGTGATCTGGGATTAGTGCACCATGGCCGGTAGCCTTTCACCCTATGTGCATAACCCAGAAATATGCAATTCTTCACCCTCGACTCAAGCTTACCATCACTTGCATAAGCATACACAAGACATTCGAATACGCGTAATCCGGAGTAATCAATAGGTTTCCCCGATCATACTTCCTCGGGAGTCTTCCACTCTATAGCAGATGATGGAGATCGATTAACTAGGTAACATGCCATGTTCACTGCTTCGGCCCAAAATTCCTTACCTATTCCTGCATGCAAAAGCACGCTTCGAGCTCGCTCCAGTAAAGTTCTGTTCTTCCATTCTACAACGCCATTCTGCTGTGGTGTCCTAGACACTGTGCAGTGTCTCACAATTCCTTCTTTCTCACAGAACTCGGTAAAATCTTTACCACATAACTCTATGTCGTTATTGGTTCTTAGGCACTTGATTTGTTTATCTAACTGTTTCTCAATAAATGCCTTAAACTTCTTGAATCGATCAAATACATCAGATTTGTGCTTCAGAAAGTAAACCCATACCTTTCTTGAGTAGTCGTTGATAAATGTCAACATATATTGGGCACCTCCTTTTGAAAGAACTGGAGATAGGCCCCAGATGTTTAAATGAATGTACTCAACCGGTCGTTTGATCGAATGAACAGCTGTTGTAAACTTAATCCGACGTTGCTTCCCAAAGATGCAAAGCTCACATAAGTCCAGTTTCCCTATTTTCTGACCCTTCAACAGCCCTTTATCACTCAGCATCGTCATACCTGCCTCACTCATGTATCCTAAACGCATATGCCATAACTAATTCAAGTCAGAATCTAACTCACCTGATGAAACTGCAGCAGCTCCGGTCACGGTCTCTCCCAATAGATGATAGAGAGAACTCACTTTCTTCTGCGGTGTACTTACACCCGAGAGACCTTCAGCACTCCACCTTCAGCGTTGTACTTACACCCGATATCATCGAGTGTCCCCAGAGAAATAAGGTTCTTCTTGAGCTCTAATACATGCCTCACGTTTGTTAGTGTACGTAACACCCCATAGTGCATTTGAATCCGAACTGTTCCTATCCTCACAACATTGCAGGTTGCATTATTCCCCATCAAAACTCTACCACCTTCTGCAGTCTGATAAGTAGTAAACCAGTTCCTATGAGGTGTCATATGATAAAAACACCCCGAATCTAGCACCTATTCGTCTCCTAACGAACCAATAGTCACACACAAGACAGCCTCTGCATCACTAGTGCTCTCCTCAACAATGTTTGCCATACTACTTGTGGCATTCTACTTATCACCTCTATTTCTTCGCTTTGGACAATCTCTCCTGAAGTGCCCCTCCTCGTGATACTCAAAGCACTTTACGCGTCCCTTAGACTTTCTATTGCGTGACTTTAACTTGCTTTTACCTCTGCTGCTACTGGACCCTCAATGTTGTTCTCTACCTCGAATCACTAGTCCTCGCAATACATCCTGCGCTAAACTGTCATCTCGCAACTTCCTCTACCACTCTTTAGAGAACAATGCTGACTTTACCTCTTCCGATGTAATCGTAGTACGCCCTTGGAGTAGTGAATTAGTAAAGTGCTCCCATGATTCCGGTAAAAAAGCCAATAACATCATGCCATGTTCCTCATCATCAAGTATCTTACCAACGTTCTTCAAATCCATCATGAGTTTATTAAATTCATCTAGGTGGGATCTGATCAACGTACCTTCAATATATCGAAATTGAAACATCCTCTTCAATGTGTACAAGTGATTGTTCAAACCCTTTGTTACATAGAGTGCCTGTAAATTTGCCTACAATGTTGCGGCATCCTTCTCCTCAACCACCTCTATTAACACTTCAACCGATAAATTCAGCAGGATTATACTCTTTGCTCTCTCCATTAGCTCTACTTTATCAGCCGCTTTTATTATAATGGGAAACTCATTTTCGCCATTTAATGCTTTGGCCAAACCTTGGGTTGTCAATAGAGCACGCTTCTTGATGCTCCATAACCCAAAGTTGTTTCTCCCGTTAAACTTCTCAATCTCAACTTTCGCTCCAAACATAATTGTAATAGCAGAATTTCCAAATAATAATTAGACAAGCAAAAGCCCCAAATCACAATCCAGAAAATCCAACCCTCAAGCTTTGATACCAATTGTTGGAATACAACGCGGAAACGACAGGATCTTGCAAATTAAGTCAATGCGAAAATACCAGAGAAATAAACGATGAACAATAAAGGACACTAGAGATTTACGTGGTTCAGTCCGAATATCAGTACCTACATCCACGGGAAAAGCCAACAACAAATAATCCACTATAATCGGAGAATCAGAGTTACAATTCTCTCAAAACGCTCAAGTGTTTCCCACACCTACCAAACCTAAACTATTTATGAATAAATAACTTAATTGGACAAAATAAACTCACTGCACAAATCACCATGTTCAGAAAATTCCTTCGTACGATTTCTCTTTGGCGATCGCGACTTCTTCCTATGTGGCTCTTCGCGGCTCAAAAGAAAAAAAAAAAACCTTACGGTTCTTTTCCCTTATATATCTACGCGACCACTATAGGTTAGAGAAGAGTATATTTTCTCACAATAACCTTTATGCCCTTGGATAATACAAAAGAACAAACTCTTCAGCCGCACAATGTGAATGCCTGATCTTCTTTTCTTTTACCCTTGGGTCCACAAATTACCCATAAAAGAAATATATAAATTACAGAATATGTGTGCCCATGTTTTATCTTTTAGTGGCCTTCTCTATTCACGTCGCCATGAGCCCCTCATCCGAAATTAGCCAAATAGGAAAGTGAATTTGTTACGCAGGCTTAAACTCAAGACATAAATTCAACAGTATTTACATATGTAGAAGTACAATAAAATTTTTGCAACATCCCTTACAAAAAAATCGCATTAATTTAATAAATACATATATGCTTCTTTACATTAACAACACTAGTTACCAACACAAACAATTATTAATTACAAAAGTCTTGGGAAGTAGGTCGAGTCCACTAGTACCACTACTCTCATACTAAACCAAAACATTAACCAAGCCACCATCCAACTCAAGGGTTGATGGCTTTCAGTATCATTTCATTCCCTTCACTAACATGTCCAAGGAACCATCCTACAAATCTAAAAACAAGGGGTGAGCCGAAGCCTAGTAATGAAATCTCTAAATCTAAGGTAGGAGATCATCTTACCACTCAATCTGGTACATACAAATAACATGAGTTCAAGGCAATAGCCATGTACGACAAATGCATAAGCAAGTGATCTTTCTTTCTAACATGATACGATGAAAACCATTAACAACATAACAGTAGTTCACTCACTCAAAGCAAATAGATAACATATTATTTCAAGATGTACTAGTATCACCTAGTGGCTATACACATGGAATATATTTTCATGCTATGCCAATAGAAACCATTAACAACATTAAATCATTCACTCAAATGCCACCGGATGACATAACATATTGCGTTGCATGATTATCACCAATTAGTTCATTAATAGGTAGGTATGAATGTATGGATTTATACATACACATAGATATGCATTATATTCGATATTGTCATTTCAATCTCATCCCGATTCTTAGGGCATCCCAAGCCAGAAGTATCTCAACATACGGGGCATCTCCACTCCGAGGCATCCCGAAATATTCCTCGGAGCACCTCGACACACGGGGCATCTCAACTTCAAAGCATCCCGAAGCACTCCCTAGGGCATCCCAGCAGACAGGGCATCTCGACATACGGGGCATTTCAACTCTGAGGCATCTGCACTCCGAGGTATCCTGAAACACTCTCCGAGGCATCTCGATACATGGGGCATCTCAACTTCGGGACATCATCGCCTCAAATATGTGGACGATGGAATTAACTTGTTAACACATAAATTTTGGCGATCCATTTGAGTACATATTGCATAGGAAAATTAAGAGTCGATCCTGACACCTAGCAAAAATAATAATTAATCTACATTTAGTTTTTAGGAGCATCTATCATATAGTTTTTTTTTTTTTTGGTAAGGTGCATCTATCATATAGTTTAATTACATTAATTGCATATTTTTCGGACCGGTGTTGGATGGATTTAAATGAATGGTTTTGAACTTAATAGAATTGGACTAAACCCACGTGGATTAAAATTTTTGGCCTAGCCCATTCATTTTTGCGCGAGGGATCCTACACTTGGAAAGAATTTTCATAAGTTCACGATCTAGGGATATGCGATCAAGAGCGACATATAAATCGTGCAAAAGGTTATATTCTTGATTGTGTGCATATTATATGTTTGCCATATATTCGGTGCATAATTCTCGATCAAGAATCGAAAAACAAAGAGACTAGAAAGAAAGAGATTCTTTTTCAAGTCTTGAAAGGCATAATCTTGTTGGTTTAGGCGTGGAATCTTGGTTGAAATACGGACAATATTCTGATTTGGCGAGGGAAGATGACAAAACAAATATAAAAGGAGATGTGTGCGAGAGGGGAGAGGAGGAAAGAAATTGCATATCTAGATTGTGCAATGCGGTTGGAAAGAGGAAAAAATTGTATATTTTCTTTTCTTGGTGGGCTCGCCATTTCTTTGCATATAAAAAAGATGATAGCACAATGCGTGGAGGGGCTTTCCTTTGGGGGTCTGATCACACACAAGAAACATAGAGAGAAAACGAGAGAGTTAAAGGGAGAGAAGAGTCATCCTCTTCCTCGGGCATGTGTCTACACTATCACGACCGAGAGCTCCATGACCAGACTCTATTTCTTGCTGCTTTTGTGCCTCCTCGTGGCTGTTCCTCCGCTCATCGCTGCGTCACTTAAGTAAGTCAGTGGCAGTCCGTGAAGAAGTTGCTGCTGGTGTGCCCACCTCCGACGAAGACGACGACGAGGAGCCGCTGCCCACGAGTTGTTTCGCCCTCACTTAATGCTGTCCTTGCCGTGAACCCAACCGAGATCTGAACTTCTATGTTTGGCTCGGTCTTCTCTGATTTTGCAGGTTCACCCAAGGTTGGCTTTTGTTGACGGAGTCAATATACTATGTCCAAGTGAAGTCCAACTTAGTGATACCCTTGCCGAACTGCTCATCACTGTTGTTGTGAGCCCCTTTGCTGCTGGCCACTCTACGCCACCACGCTTCCAACATCCGAAGTTGTCCCTGCCTCAGCCCTTCAAGCCTCAGACACTGCTCCAACAATCAGCGAGCGCCCAGAGACACCGGCCAGTAAGCATGAGTGGTTTCTAGTAACTACCATAGCACAGTAGCTTCTGGGCGATTCTCGGCAAGCCCATTCTCTCTAATGTTCAGCACAGCAGCCCGGCGGAACTAGTGCTCATCGTCAGCTACCATAGTATCGTTAAAATCCCGACGAGCCACTGTCTCTGACCCAACGCTCACTATAGTCAAGTTTTCCAGCAAGTCCCTGTAATTCGTCCATTCTCCAGCAGGTCTGGCATGTCTCAATCAATTTGGACGACTCCCGGAGGTCCTCCTTTGAAATCTAGTAATGTCCAGCAACTTCACAAGTGTCCTCGCATTGAAGCTCCGTGAGTTCAAAGTCATTACCAAGTCCAACGAGACCAATCTCGTTGGTCGTTGTCTTGTCTGATTCTCCATTGTTGACTTGGTCATTACCAAGTCATTACCAACTCACGGTAACACTGAGAGTTTGCTCAGTCCTTGCCTCACCGAGAGGCTAATGAACCCTCCCTGGCCGAGTCACACCGCAAGCCATCCGACAAGTCCCGTGATCCGCAGTCCAGATCCGTCATCTGTCTAAGTTTGGAAACACTATTTGAGTAATATTGCAGATTAGGTAAGAATTTTCATTATTTAATTTTCATATATTTTGTTGCCTAATTTGTGAAATTGCAATCTTGTTTAAATATTTGAGTAATATTACCATATCCATGAAAACTCCCAAGTACCCTTAAATTAGGAATTATTTCCTAATTTCGTAACTTGCTAAGGTCGACAATCCGATTTCATGGCCGAAATATGACTCACGATCGCATGGGAAATCGTCAATCCGATCTCTTGCCCGAGATATGATTTGCGATTATGCGGAAGATTGACCAATCCAATCCTCATGCCTGAGATATGATTCATCAATCTATCCTTTCTAAATTTAAAGGGATATGGATAATATTTCTTTTGATTGGGTTCTGTGTTCATTACTATTTCTTTCCGTCTTTTGTTTGAATTGAATTGATTGTCTTTCCATAAATAAAAAAACACAAAAAGATTAGGTAAAATTTGACTAGATAATATATTGCATGTTTAGGATAAATTTTGATTATTTTCTTCGAATAGACTAAATTCTTTTCTTAGATTTTATTATTACATGTTTAAATTAGGTTAGTTATTTATTCTGAATTTAAATTAAAAAATATTAAAAATACCACATGCATGTCATATAGATTAATTGCATCATGCTGGCATGTCATCTTGCCACATCATTCATACCTTGCCATGTGTCATTGCTTGCGTGTCATTAGAAATCGTATGTCTAGGTTCATTTGAGTGTCATATTAGAGATAGTGCATTTAATTATTGTTAGAATTTGGACATTTGCATAAATCGTACATTGCATATCATACTAGACGTAGAATGCATTGCATAAAGTTCATTTTTTGTTAAATTAGAGAAAACCCTAAAAATGTGAGTGAAATTGCGTGTTAATTAGAAATCATATTAGGGTTATTGATGTGATTTTCTAACTAACATTGCAGATGTTTTTGTTACTTTGAGGTAAGTCTCTATCTTGCAGTTTATTTATTGCTTTGCATTATTGAGTGCTATATTATGGGTTGCGTATCCACATGATCACATCGTGTGTTAGTGGATAGGTTTAAAATCAATCCAAGCTGCCTACAAATATTTTTGAAATAAAAAAGAAAAGGCACCAAAAGGGCATTAGAGTAATCTAGTATAACGAAGTTTCCGAATTCATAATCTTTAGTTCATAGGAGTAAAGTAATTCTCCAAATACTTTACTTTGGTTTCTAATCGACCTACCAAAAAATAGATTAGTAACGACTCCTGATTGAAATGATCTTGCATGTTAATAACTTGAACCTAAATTGCGAATTGGTATGGACTTGAGAGAGCCCGAGCTAAGTTTAGGCTTAGTAATACATTAGCCGAACCCTTAGGTGGTGCACTTGCAGGAGGTTAGGTCGCGACATTACTTTTCATAACCATCCTTGCATTAACATCACCCTTGCGTAGTGCACATTATAGTGCACCTGATAACATCACCTTTGTATTAACAACGAAATCAACACTCATTTATCATCTCTTGCATAACCATCCTCAAAATCAACATTTGGTACACAACATCATCTTATGCAAAAACATTATCGAAACACAATAATGTCTTTTTTTTCCATGCATCACTTATATTAATAATAATAACGCATTTACCTCTTTTCATTTCCCAAGTGAACCGTATTAACATAGTCATATATTGGTAGATTTGTCAACAGTCGACAAGTCATAAATCAATAACACAAAAATACACAACTTATCAATCAACTTCTTAAATATCGATAACTTGGTCTCAATCGACAAATCAACTCGAAAATCAACAACGTGGACAGTGACAACTCAAAGAATTGACCATGTGAACATTGACACCCAAATAATCAATAACGTGATTAATCGACAACACTTAGCTAGTAAATCGGTAGATTAGTCGAATTACAAAAATGTCACTTTCTAATTTGCTTTCACCATTTCCATTTTCTACACTATTGAATCTTATGACATCAATTAATCACAAACTCGGCATGTAGAGACTCATCTATTCAAATCAACAAACACAACGTAGTATTATCATTAGAAAAAGACAAGTTAAAAATCGACAACTTAAAACGGAAATTGGTATCTTGAAAAAAATCAATGAATTGGCAACGATTTAATTTAGCTAGCCGATTACTTAGCAAGAATTGCATGAATATCATCTTCAAGTCCAAACTTTACGGCTCCGTTCGTTTCAGGAAAAATATTTTTCCGGAAAACATTTTCCGTGTTTTCCGGTGTTCGGGGGCGGAAAATGTTTTCCGTGGGAAAACATTTTCCTTTTCCACCCCCAAATCCTTCATTGTTTTGAGGAAAATGATTTCTATTAAGGAAAAGCAGAAATCATTTTCCGCCAAATCCCTCCTTCCACCTTCCGGTCGCCGGCCGTCGGGCGCCAGCCGCCGCCACCACCGATCGCCGGCCTCCGCTCGTCGGTTGCCGCCGTCGCCGGCCGCCGATCGCTAGCCGCAGTAGTCGCTCGCCGCTCGTCTGTTGCCGCGGCCGACCGCCGCCCGCCAGTCGCTGGCCGTCGCTCGTCAATCGCCGCCGCCGCTCATCGGTCGCCACCGCCCGCCGCTCGTCTGCCGCCACGACCGGTCGCTGGTGGCCAGTCGCTGGTAGCCGCCCCCACCGCAAGCAAAAAATATTTTCCGAAACTTTTTCATATTGGTTGCCAAACACCGGAAAATTATGTTCCGGGAAAACATTTTCCAGGAAAACAACTTTCGGGAAAACATTTTCCAAAAAAATGACTTCCGGGAAACCATTTTCCAAAAACACAATATTTTCCGTAAAACGAACGAAGCCTACGTCTTTACCCTTTTTCTCATCCATTATACGACCTTGTCTTCTAGAAGGTTGATTCAAGCTAAATGAACATCAACAAATCAATATGAAATCTTTGAAAACTTTTTCACACTTAACATCAAAGATCAAACGAAAATCTACAACCATTAAGCAACTAAGTCAAGAGTATTAAGTAAATCAATCAAACGAAGCCCCTAGAGTTTTCACTTTCCTTGAATAAAGGCTCAAACAACTCAAAACCTTAATCACATTGTAAATACTTGACAGATGAGATCAAAAGCTCAAACAAATGAAGTTGAATAAATTTTGGAGCTTAATTTAAATTTAAGGGGAAGCTTTGCTTGTTGTTTTAGAAGGGAAAAGAGAAATTGCACTTAAAGATAAGAAGGTGAAATTGCTTTTCCAACAAGGAGAAGGTAAAAATGAATCTTTCTTCCTCTTTTAGTTAATTTAAAGAATAACTTCAAGTCACATTAGTTAACTAAGGTTATAATTATGAAACTAGAGTTAGAATATTATGTCATTCATGATGTCATACATGATCTAATTTGATAGGCAAAGTTCAATGTCGCCATTTAAGAGCATGTGAGTTATTATTTGAGTAAAAAATGGCAAAATTTTGGATGGATATGATAAAAAATAACACACATGGCCATATTTGATTTGCTTGAACAAATAGCTAAGGTTAAAGTAATTGATGATCTTGAGTCAAAAGCATTGGGTATGAAGAAAGATATGCGTGTTTCAATTTAAAAGGTTCAAGTGGCCTAATAAGATTAGCTTAAAGGAGAAATTTTGAGAGAGACCTTCTTGGCCAAGTCAAATGAATTGATGAGAGTTAAATTTCTTGTCCAAGTAAAATGAATGAATGAGAGTTAAACTTCTTGTCCAAGTAATATGAGTGAATTGTCAAGGACATTAATGTGATATGTTGTCAGTAATGATGTAATGCATGATATCAATGATGGTCAAATTCAATGTTTTAAACTTAAAAGTATGTGGGTTAAAATGCTTAGGGGAACATGAAAAGAGGCATGCACACATTAAAGAATGCTCAATGGCTCAACCATACAGTTTTCCCAAAGTACATATTTTGTTAAGGGACCAAAATATCTAAAAAATCAGTACATAAATAAGGAAAATCAGTGTTCGTACCAAGCATTACTAAATTAGAAAAATATTTTGAACTCACTAAAATTATTAGTATAATATATCAGATCCTTGAAAAATCTCAATTCAGTAAATTTAAACTTGAAAATCATCAAAAATATAATTCAGAGCATATTAGTTCTCTTCCACAACTAATATGGTGGTAAATCAACTACCCCCGTCTTTCCATTTAATCTCAAAGCATCGAATTCCGGGCGAATATGGTCTTGGAAAATCATCCTAAACATTATTACTGAATATAGAAAATTCTGGATGTCACATTTAGGATATGTTCTAACATATTTGATGAATCGTTTCACAGGAGTTAAATGCGATTCGTTAATATTAGATTAGAAATGAGCACACAATCATAACCTAAACAGAATATCGGATCCAAATTCTGTCAAGTACAATAATGATCCTACCATGCTCCTCTATAGCTTAGGATCGATAGACTAACCTTTATCGTCCTTGTCAAGTTTGGTTGATGGAGGCGCTGGTGCATCAATTGTCGTATGTCCATCCCAAACTTCTTCACTAATTCTCTAGCATTTTTTTCTCGAAATATGAATGTTCCAAGTTTGGTTTGTTTGACTTGGAGTTCAAGGAAAAAGTTCAGTTCCCCCATCATGCTTGTTTCAAACTCGTTTTGCGTAATATTAGCAAATTATTTATACAATAACTCATTAGTAAATTCAAAGATGATATCATCAACATATAGTTGAATAAGTTGAATATCATCATCTTTCTTTTGCATTATCAAGTTGTATCAATTTTTCCTTTTTCAACGAGAAAAGCACACAACCTTTCATACCAAGCTCTTGGAGTTTGCTTGAGTCTGTAAACAGCTTGCTTGAGCTGATAAACACAGCTAGTCTTGCCAAGGTCTTCGAATCATTATGGCTGCTTTGCGAACACTTTCTCTTTAGTAGAACCATTTAGAAAGACATTTTTCACATTCATTTGGTGAAAATCATAACAACATGCACAAGCCAGTAGCAATCTAATTGCATCTAGTATAGTTATAGGGGCATAAGTCTCGTCATAATTAACCTAGCTTTGTTGCGAATAACATTACCTTTGTCAGTCCATTTGTTTTCGAAAACCCATTTAGTACTGATGATAAGATGATCCTCAAAATGTAACATCCTGAAATTCGACCCACTTTCATTATCAATGAAATTGATATTATTTCTCATTGCATTTCAGTAAGTCTCGTCCGGATTTAATCAATCTCGGGATACTGACCGATAGGGAAAGGCTAACGAGAAAAAACGGTACGTAGACCTAAGAACTTGATTGCGAAATTGAGCCCGATTCCGAAATACGACGAGAGAATATTTTGTGCCAAGTGGGCCGATCCAAGGAGAGTGATGAATTGAGCTCGACCGACGACGTACAAACAGATAGCGGGTGATTCCGTACGACCGAGAGTACGCGCGCGGTGAACGATCCCGAACTTGTTTCGAACGACCGCGACCCCCGGGACTAGCGATAGATCCTCATGTTCTCTGGGAAATCGACATCATCACGACTCAAGTACTCTAGGTCGATACGCGTAACCCCTAAACAACCGCCCGTTGTGAGAGACGCTAAAACTGCAAATTGAGTTGAATTGATCATGGATTTGAGTACGGACTTCGGCGTCGAATTTCGTGGGCGTATGCGACTATTTTGCAAGGACGACGTCATTTTTATGTGGCCACTCATATTTAGTAGGGGTGATCGGTTCCAGGGTGAGTTGGGTCCAGACCTGGAACCTAAAACCAACCCTGTTATAATCGGTTCCCAATTTTTGGAACTTGAAATCGACCCTATTTTCCCTGGACCCTGTTTTGGAACCAACCCTATTTTTCCGATCCGGTTTCAGGGTCTACCCGAGAACCTTTTTTTTTTTTTCCTTTTTTCTAGTTTCATTTTTTTCTAGCAAAATAATATATGTAGTAATGAAACGATTCAAACTAAAAGATGAATAATAAAAACCATTATCCATCAAAAGTAACAATCCTCAAAATGGGCAATTGAAATTACAATCCATCGAGAACAATAATCCAAAAGCACTACGTGGCAAAACATAGTTTAATCGCATAAAACTTTAAGAGTCACATTTCAAGGAATCTATTCAACATGTTTAGCTTCTTATTTTGCACCATGATGATAGAACTCCTCACTTCTATTTCCAAAAATCCGAAGGCTCCGATCCACACATCAGAATCTGATAAACAATTGTCCCATGCCATAAGAATTAAAAAGAAGTGGACAAAAAGCTCCAGCATCCTTCCCTGTCTTGCAAGAGGACAAAAAGCTCCAACTGAAAAGTAATGAATATACAAATTAGTGATTACTGATTAGGATATGGGATCTTGGTGATTGCCCACTCAAGAGAGAGTTATAGATTTGCTGTCTTTTTCTTTTTGACTAAAATAGACCTAACATCAGGACATATATCTAAACATATACACTGACCTTTTGGAGGCGGCCTAAATCCAGCTATGTTACCTTCAATGGGTTCAATCTCTAAGAAAAATCTTGAAATTCACACATAAAGAAAAATCAATAAGAAACCATGCTCTAAAGACAAATGCAAATATGCCGATTAATGAAGTCTATTTACTCACCACAAGATCAGAGCTTGCACAAAAGGAAGTCTATTTACCAATGATAATGTCCTCAGTAAGACAATCCAAATCTAAAAACCCAAAAAGAGATTAAATAAAGTATTCACTCAATAGATAATATGTGAATGAATTACAAAATAGAAAGAAATTTAAACGACTTACCTGACTCAAACTTTTCCACATTCTCAATGCACTCTTCAATATTAATTGGCACGCGAACGGCTCTCAACCAATCTTGAGTGCAAATCAAACCTTCCACTACTCTATGAGTCAAAGAACTTCGAAAGCCGTCAAGTACACGTCCTGATGTACTAAAAGTCGACTCCGAAGCAACAATAGTCACGGGAATTGACAAAACATCCCGAGCCATCAAAGATAAGATTTTATACTTTGACCTAGTACTCTTCCACCACATCAAAAGGTCAAGATTAATGACATCTTCACTTTCGGCTTCAAGATACCGATCAAGCTCACATTTGTTTTCATTAAGCACTATTTTCTTCGCGTGAAGAAAGCTTTGTCGCCAAGCTTGGATGTCATCCTTATTGTCACCTTCATTGTCATCAGTATTGACATTGGAACCACTACTACTAGTACTCACACTTGAAGCACCAAAATTTTGCTTACTAGAACCAACAAGGGATTGCTCATAAAATTTATACAAACGCTCCACGGCCAACTTCACCTTATCATGCATCTCATCAATTTTTTCTTCATCATCATAAATTTGTCCGTAACAGAACTTCACATAATTTAACTTTTTTGTGGGATCCAACGCAACCGCAATTAACACCATCATGTTTATTTTATCCAAACTCCCATAATATTTGTCAAACTTCTCCTTCATTTTTAAACCCATAGCTTGAAGCTTAGGATCTAAAAAATTCGCTGCATGGTTCAAATATTTATACAAAAAAGCTATACCCTCAAAGTAATCATTTGAAGTAACATATGAACTCCCCGACATCCATTTGGTGGCATTATAAAACTGTTTCAGGAATTTAGAAAGAATGATAGCATTTTCCCAATCTTCATTTCGAGGAGGATCATTGTCAATCTCCCTTAAGAAAGATGAATCATCTTCTTCCATCCTTTCAAAAGCTTTCCTGAATTTTATGGCGGTGTCCAACATCAGATAAGTGGAATTCCATCTAGTGGTAACATCAAGACAAACTGAACCCTTGTATGTGATTCTCCCGTTCTCAATACAAGATTTAAATATTTTGGCTCTCATTGGAGAACTCTTCACATACCTAACTACATTTCGGATACGTGCAATAGAATCGCGCACCTCATTCAATCCATCTCGGACAATCAAGTTTAATATATGAGCTGTACACCTCATATGTAAAACATCACCATTCAAGATCAAAAGCCTTTCCCTTGAAAATTTTTCCTTCAAATAATCAATAGCCACATCATTGGAACTAGCATTATCCACGGTTATTGTGGACACCTTATTTTCTATTCCCCACTCATAAATGCACTTCTCCACCATTTTCCCAATCTCCCTACCCTTGTGACTATGCATCACCACAAAATTGATGATTCTTTTATGCAACTTCTAGTTTTCATCAATAAAATGTGCAGTGAGACATAAATGGTTCAAGTTTTGGATGGAACTCCACATATCAGTTGTAAGTGCAATCCTAGAATTAAGCTTACCAAAGTAAGCTTTCAAACAAGTTTTTTCACTCATATACAACTTCATACAATCTCTAGCCAGCGTAAATCGTGATAAATGCTGGAAAAGAGGCTGTAATTCAGCGACAAAATCACAAAAACCAACACGCTCAACCATGGAAAATGGTTGTTCATCAATAATAATCATTCGAGCAAGCATGTGCCTAGAACGTTCTTGATCAAACTTCCACGTTGTCAAGACACTACCACCACTAGTATTTTCCCCTGCCTTGCCAACCACATCTTTGTTATGTGGTGCAAACAACATTTGTTTCTTATCTGCATGAGGATACTTTTTGCACTTTATCAAGTGCTTCCGCATAGTAGACGTTCCATGATCAACAGAATAATTATACTCAGTCCCACAGTGAATGCACTTTACTCTAGTTGTTTTTTGTGTTTTCTCATCTATAATTCTCGAAAAATTATCCCAGACGTTCGATTGATTAGCTCGCTTTTTACCAAGAGGATGGGAGTTAGATACACCCACCTTGTTTGTCGCACTCATGGTCGTAGAGTCCACTTCAGCAGCTCCTTGGAATGGCAATTTCATGAGCGGACTCATTTCATTATATCCATCCACTTCAATTGATATTTCTTTGTCTTGATCCATCAACTAAAATCAAATTATACAACAATGTTAGGATTCTACTAAAAACAAATTATACAACAATGACAAGATTCTAAGATCAAATATCACTGTTCTTGTCTACGATGCTAAACTGATGTGTGACAAATTATTCCCTTCCTATTCATAAATTACAAGCAGCACCTAACAAGCATAAAATGTTAGCGATCTGCATGCTAACAGGCACAAGTTCCTTTCTTTTGTTCCCACAATTTAAGTAGATAAAGAGGATCTATCCTTCTCAAAGTTATGAATTAAACTAATGTATATATGCAAGTCTTGTCTCTATTAAATAATAAGCTTAACAAAGCAACATAGACAACACTTTCTGTGTACAGACTCCTAAGTGCAAATTAAGAGAAGATATAAGTTCACATTAGCCATTAACATATGTTTTAGTTCGCTCACAAAATTAGCTTTTAGCTAGGAATCAATCTCATTGAGACTAAACTACGGTCACACTTTGCCAAGAAAAAATGTTTGCGGTGGCAACAAAAAAATATCATCATGTCTGAAAATTAACAAAGTCGGTCATGATGGAACCTGTGTCAGATGAGACAATGCTTCAAGGAAGTTTCAATCAAGCTTGATAGCTTTTAAATGTGCTTCTTCATCCCTTTGATAGTCACCAACTGAACACAATGCCAACCCCTACGCAACAATATGTCAAATATCTCAACAATGTAACCTTTGTAACTCTGGCAGAATTCAACATACCCAGAATCAAATAATACGGATATTTCAAAAATAGGACAAACCAAATATGTATATGCAGATTTGTTCTCCTTGTAGAGCTTAACACAGGCAGATAAGTCCGCAACAGCAGCTTCAAAATCCTTAAACTTGAAATTGACAATTCCTGGGTAAATAAGATACTCATAATTACATGTCAACAGAAAAACTCAAACTCGAACGCAAAACCTCAAACTCGAACTCGAACATTTCCCCAACACGAGAACAGATTTGAAGCTCGAGCTCGAAACCATCTAACCTTGCAACAAAGACGAAGAAGAGAGATTGAGGGAATGGAGGACTCACGGATTGGTGAGAGCCGGACGAGGGAAGTGACCGTGATCTTGCGGCGAAGAAAGAACTGGGACAGAGGAGCGGTGAAGAGAGAAGTGATACAGGGGAGCGGCGAAGAGAGAAGAGAGGTAGGGCAACGTGATATTCATTTAGGGTTTTTTTTTCTTAACATTATCTTAAAAACCGGTCCGGTTTGGTTTTTACTTGAAACCGGAAACTAGACCGGTTCCCGAACCGTTTCTAACAAGAACCGGTACCCGGACCTGTTTTTCGAGTGGGCCGGTCCGGTTGCACACCCCTAATATTTAGAATCAATAGAGTCCAAATTTAAAAATTTGACCCGGGACCAGAAAATTACCGTTTTGCCCTTATACCCCTAGGCTTGGATTTTGAATTTGGGATTAATTAGAGATTATTTTAAGGTTTTATATTGATTTGTTTCAATCCAATAATGCTGGAAATTGTTGACCATAATGCCCCCCAAGAGTTTTGCCAAGTTTAAATCTCAACATTTGATTTAGGGGCAAGATTGGCATTTTGAAAGTTTGGTCAACCACTCTACTATCACACTCTCTCTTTAAACACTCTAGTCTCTCTCTCTCTCTCTCTTCTCATTTTTCTCCCCCAAGTCATCGGCCACTCTCCCCTCTCCCCTTTCCCGCGAGCTTCTCCCTCCCCGGCCTCACGCCGCCGCCACCGTCGCTCGCTGGGAAGCAGCCACCGCCGCCGCTGGTGCTGTCGTCCCCTCGCCTCACCCCACCGTCACCATCCCGACCCCCTCTCTCCTCTCCTTCGCCGTGTCTCTCCCTCTCCCATCTCCTTCTCTCTTCCTCGGTCACGCAAGGGGACTCACTGGAGTCGCCGCTCGCCACCACTGTTCCAGTGTAGATCCGCCGCTGCCTGGCTATCCCTGCCACTTGCTCAGCCCTGTTGGAAGCCCAAAAATCCAGGTAAGTTCGTCCCTAAGCCCTAGTTAGGCTAGATTGCATTTTTAGATGGATTTAGGGGTTAGAGTGTGGAGACTGTTAGGGACTGATTTTGTGGTGCATTTGATGACCGAGAATGATTATTTGATTGAGGATTAGCAGCCCTTAGTAAGCTGTTCATTGGCTGGAAGCATGGGGTTTGAATGGGTCTGAGTTCAATCAAGTTCGGGTTTAATTGTGGAGTGTGATACACGCCGGTGTGGTGCTCATGGTGGCTGGTTTAAGTGAAATTTTGGTGGCTTAGTGTGAAGATTTAATTGTGATTTGGTAGCTTAGGGAGGGCTGATGGCTGGTTGTTCGTTGTGGAAATGAAATTGGACCATGTGATTTAAACTAGGTTCAATGCATGGGCTGTTGAGTGGCTGACTTCATGGTGATTTTAATGGCCTAATGTTGTGATTTGGAGGTGGATTAGTAGCCTAGAGCGGGCTGTTTAAGAGCTGATCATGGCAGGACCAATTGGGCCTTGTTCAGATATTATGTGATTTGCTTACGAATTGCTTAGTGTGCCATGAATTGCCTATGAGATGATTGAATTGTGCACTACCTTGGAATTGATTATGTGATGCCATGTTGTGTGCTTGGTGTGGCCAATTGATGAGATGCTTGGTGGGCCTTAAGCATGTGTAATTCTATTGGCTCGATTATGTGATTTTGTGTGCCAATTAAGTACCATGGCTATTTTGAGTGAATTGCTTAAGTGAGTACGTTATGGCACTAATTGAGCATGTTGCGATATTTATTAAGTGTGTGGTCAAGTGAAATTGAATGCTCAATGTAGAAGTTTGGGTGCCCGAATGTGATTGTTATGGCCATGAACATATATACCAAGCATTAGCATAGCACGTGCATCGTGTGAGTGTGCACGAGTGACGTGAGTGTGCACGAGTGACGTGAGCGTATGATCACCTAATAGCCCTGATGCGTTTTACACGGGGTAGTGAACCGTCCTGATGCGTTTTATGCGGGACGATGCCCTGATTACCAAAAGATGACCAGCCTGATGCGTTTTACACGGGTTGAGTATCATGACCCTGATGCGTTTTACGTGAGCTGGAGATCGATTTCAACATAATGGACCTGATGCGTTTTACGCGGGTCGGTGAAATTGGCAATTGCAAGTGTGCAAGAGTGCGATGTGCATTAATGACGCATGAATACGAGTGTGAGCACGAGCATATACATAACATGTGTCGCAACTGATTGATATGCACATATGTGACATGATTGGGTTTTGTGGCAATATTGCAGTTGTGTATAATGCGCCTAATCTGCAGGGTCAAGTATCACTAGATTTAGGCCCGAGGGCCTAAGCCACTTAAGTTTAATCTGTGTGTTGTTTGGTGTCCATCGGGAAGTGCATGTTAGCCTAACTTAGGTTTAGGGAACCTACTTGCTGATATTTATTCTCACGATTGTTTAAACTCAAATTTTCAAACCCCCGACCTTGAGATGCCTCTAGTACCAATATTTTTTGGGATTCCTCTCTGGATAGATGTAGAGGAGTCGGTGTACCCCGCAAGGAACCGCAATTTTTGGGTCATATATCTTTCCACGATTTGGGTTGAAGCGGGCAAAGATCTTAACTAGGCCCACAAGTTTATAGCGTGGTGTATCAAGAATCAAGAGGGGACCTACGGACCTTTCCGATCTTTTGAGATTCCGCTGACGGATGCTGGGGATCTTGAACCCTAGTGCCTCGATGGGAAACTGGCGAACCTTGACCGTATGCCGGAGGATGGGGATGCGGGCCCGGAGCCGATGGAGTCGGAGGATGAGAAGCCTATACCCATGGAGCAGGATGTAGAGTCGAAGGACGAGGCCGAGCCGATGGATTTCAAGGAGGAGTCAGTTAGAGCCGAGTCCGAGCAGGATTCCCTATACTCTGATGTCGAGCTATCTAATAGCTCTTCCGAGTCATCGGGATCCGACTTAGACTGGATCCCATAGGTTAGCCTTAGTCCTAGTTATGAGAGAGCCAGTACCTTTTTAACTAGAGCCCTTTTTGTGTTAATAACCTTAACCACTCAGCCCACTTATCCCTTTTTATCAGTAGTGGCCATTGACCCGTTTTTTTTTTTTTTTTTTTTTTGAGCGCAAGCTATAAATGGATAATTTATATGGTTCCTAGTTTCAATGCAAGTGTATATTTGTTCATGTGGATTGTTGTGTGGCTATTCTTGGTTATGTAGTTTAAATTTGTTCGAGTATTGTATTGCTTTCGCGTGTGCTTTAATCTCTGTGTTGGGCATTGAGTCGGCGACACGTCCTGAGATGTCGCACTCGAATCGACCTTTGCGAGGGATGTGACGCGCCGTAGGCGTGGGGCATGACACAAAACGTGAAACAAGTTCCCACACTTCATTGACTTTGAATCGATAAAGCTCATCTTGCATTGCTTCAACCCAATTCTAGCAACAATGTCATCTTCAATTCCTTTTGATTCTATTTAAAAATGAGTGCTAGGGAATTCATGAGCTCTTCGAACGAAGATATGGTCTTGATTACTTCACCTACATCTCCAGGGATTTCTTCCTTAGGATTGCTTGATTTGTATCTCCAATCCGTCGGTAAAGGTGCTAGATTGGAGCTTCGATTTTCTTTTGGTTGACTTAGGTTCAAATTACTGGTTGGTGTTATTAGCGGCACGGGTTCCTCTTCCCCAATAGGTTATGCACCTTTCAAGCCATCCTCGAATTTGACATTTATAGATTCTTCTACTTCTTGCGAAATCTTGTTAAACACACGATGTCTTGCTTGAAGTAGAGTAACGGAGAAATATATCTTCATCTACTCTTAGTTCAAACTTTCTAATATTATCATTGGAATTCTTGAGAATATAACATTCGCAGCCAAAGATACGAAAATATGATATGCTTGGCTTTCCGTTTTTGTAAATTTCTTATGGAGTTTTATTTAACAATAGTTTAAGAAAAACACGGTGGATGATATAACAAATAGCAACAACAACTTCAACCCAAAAATAAGTAGGAACACACCTCTCTATCAGCATAGTCCTAACCATGTCTTGAAGAGATGGATTCTATCTCTCTACGGTCCAATTTTGTTGTGGAGCGCAAGGAGAAAAGAAATTGTGCTCAAAAACATTTTCATTACAGAACTTAGAAAAATTTTGATTTTCAAGCTCTCTTCCATGACTAGTTTTTATAGAAGAAATGTTGTAGTCTTTCTCATTTTGAACTTTTATTGCAAATTTCACTAAAGTTAAATTCTATTTGCTTTTGAGATAAAAACACTACCCACGTGTACCTTGAGTAGTCATCCACGACAACCAAGCACTACCTGTTTTCCATTAAAGATAGTATTACTCGTTGGTCCAAACAGGTCCATAAGAGGTGCTAGAAGTGGCAAAATGGATCTAGAATCCATATTTTGACTCCTTTAATTGACCGTCCTGAAACTATAACAAGAGTTTAGAATAGATTTGTCTATGGAGAGCCCGACCAAAAAAATGGGCTTTTAATGGGTGTGATAGACCTATCTTTAACCCATTAATAGCTTAATTTAGACCCTCAAAAACTTACTAATTGAAAAAAGATTTCCTCTCTCTTCTCTCTTCATCGTCTTCTTCAAGCTTCTGCCATAGGAGAGGGTTTGAGCTAGTCTCACCTTCCCCTCCCATTGATTTTGTTTAAGTCCTTTTGTTTTTTTTTTCCTTCTCTCCCTATCTAAATCTAGAAACTCTCTTCTCCGGTCTAATTCTAGATATGAAAGTTTAAACTCTCATGATTTAGTTTTAGATCTAGGAGCTTTTCATTCCCGATTTAGATCTAGGAGTTTAATAATATTTTTGGGGATTTGATACCCCTGTTCTCTGTCTATGTACAGGTCTTCTGCCTCCAGTTTTAATGATAATCGTAGGAGTTTTGGCATCTGATTTGTCCACAAAGATTTGCTCTTCTAAAAGTTATATCTATGTTTTCTCAACCCATTTTGGTTGTTTATGTACGACGATGGTATAGAAGAAGCCGAACCTAGGTATGCAGCACCAACAGGCAACGCTATAGTTATTAGAGAGGACTTTCTGACGTTTACTCATCACTGATAATGATATGAGATCCAGTAATTGGTCACCGATAATTCTGCTTGACAAATTCATTTTTATAGAATGAGTATATACTTAACTCTACTGGTCCTCTATTGATCTTCCTTGTTTTTTGCATTTGGCTTTGTTTTATTGTATTCTCGGCTTTGCTCTGCTTCAATTTTCTTTGCCATGAAAGTCAATATACATCTCATGTACTCTTTTGAGCAATAAATATAATTTTTTTTCGACCAAAAAAAAAGTAAGAGAGAGAAAGTAGAAGCTTTCGCTTTCCGCCACAGATTTCAACCACTAACACCAATGCTCTTGGTTGACGCCGTCCTCTCCGGTCTTTATACACTCAGCTGAGGCTTGTCCTCGGTATCATTGAGCCTAAGCTCGGTGACACACTCAAGTTTTAGATCTCAAAATCTGAGCTTGAGCAAGACCTGGATCTAACCTATATGGCTCGGGTCGACCTTGGATCTGGCTCAACACAAGGTCGAGCGGGGTAGGTGATGGCCACAGCTAGGGTCGAAGGTGGTGGAAGACAGAAATGGGAACCGGGGTGGTTGCGGACACGAGGAGGCCCGTTGGGTGTCTCCTTCAAGCTTGGAGGGGGAGGTGCTGGATTGCAGGCAACATCGTGGCCTCGGACAGACGCGAGCTTGCAACAGCGGAGTCGGACCGGGGGGCAAGCGAAAATTATAAAGGAGTTCGAAGAGTACCATCACTTACTTTCAAAACCAAGGACGTGGCTGAGCTGGTCCAGTTCCACAAACATATGGAGTCTCAACTCCAAATATTGAATGATTAAATACTGGTGTACAATTAATAGATTATTCCATGCTATTTCCTTGACATTCGATTCGATTTAAGCATCACTAATAGCTCGAGATCTTAACGAATCCCTGAGTATTTTCAAATATTTTAATACTTACAAGAGTAGAAATTTACATCATATATATCTTCCTCCAGAGTCTCTTCTGTTAAATTAGATCAAATTTCTAGCACCACGAAAAATAACAAGCGATGGGTTTTGTAATAATTATCTCATTTGCTAATTTTTTTCATGTTCAATTTGTTTTCAAATTGCTTTTCCCATATTTTAAAGGAATAATTATTAAGAATCGAAGCAATAAGGGTTATATGGATATAGTTGGGTCAGATCCATTTTCAACCCACCCAAACCCAAACAACTAATCCGTCTATCTGTCAAGTCTAAGCAATGCTAACAGTCTCAAACTCTAAATTAAGTTATTAATGAGTTAACGATAGATCTATCACAACTATTAAAAGCCCATTTTTTTAGTCGGGCTTTCCATAGACAAATCTTTTCCAAACTCTTATTATAGTTTCAAGATGGCCCATTAAAAGGAGTCAAAATATGGGTTCTTGATCCATTTTGACACCTCTAGCACCTCTGATGGACCTGTTTGGACCAACAAGGAGTACTAGCCTTAATGGAAAAAGGTAGTGCTTGGATGTCGTGGATGACTACTCAAGGTACACCTAGGTAATGTTTTTATCTCAAAAACAAATAAAATTTAATTCTTTAGTGAAATTTGCAAGAAAAGTTCAAAATGAGAAAGACTACAACATTTCTTCTATAAAAATTGATTATGGAAGAGAGCTTGAAAATCAAAACTTTTCTAAGTTTTGCAATGGAAACGGTTTTGAGCACAATTTCTTCTCCTTACTCTCCACAACAAAATTGGATCGTAGAGAGATAGAATCGATCTCTTCAAGACATAGTTTGGACTATGCTGATAGAGAGGTGTCTTCCTGCTTATTTTTGGGTTGAAGTTGTTGCTGCTATTTGTTATATCGTCCACCGTGTTTTTCTAAAACTTTTGTTGGATAAATCTCCTTATGAAATTTACAAAAACAGAAAGCCAAGCATATCATAGACAAATCTATTCCAAACTCTAATTATAGTTTCAAGATGGTCCATTAAAGGAGTCAAAATGTGGGTTCTTGATCCATTTTGCCACCTCTAGCACCTCTCAAAAGCAACTAGAATTGAGATAAAATCTTTGATCCTTTGTTCGCTGAATCCTGAGTCAATGTTCCCAATTAGCACAGAGATATAGCAATCCTCCAGTGAACTTTAGAAAATGTACCTTTTGATTTCAATGTTCTCCTATGTAAGTAGCATATCAGGCCAAATATAAAGAGAACAACTATAGCAATCGAAATAAGCATAACTAGCCGGAACCATCGCCTTTCTTGCTGATCTTCACTGGCTTCTTGAGCTGACAAGGCAGTTCAGTCCATGAAGTACATTTAGTTCTACATTTTCAGTACAATAATATTTTAAAACCTTCATCAAGAATTCCTGTGAGGTAGTTATCCTAACCTGTCCTGGAAAGAACCCAGTTCTGATCATTGTTAACCTGAAACACATTGTAACCAAGAAGCCCTTGTCCCTTGGCATAAGTTACTTTGGCTCGAATGCCCTCCATATCATCGAAATTGATCCATATCAACCCCTTTCTGAAAAAATTCACCACATATGTACCATTATAAACAAAACTCGCTCCATAGCCAAATCTCAGATGAATAATCTGTTAGATGTATGCCCTAAAGCTATCATGTAATTCACTACAAAAAAACATGTTTTTTCCGACAAAATTTCCAATGAAAAATTTGGAGAAATTGGTTGGAAAACGAATTTCCAACAAATTTTCCAACGAAAAAAAATTCGTCGTCTCAAATTTTTCCAACAAAAAATTTCAATTTTCGTTGGAAATTTCCAACGAAATTTTTTCGTTGGAAAATTAGTGGGTAAATACGTGGCTAAATTCGTTGGAAAGTTTGTTCCAAAATTCATCGCTAATTCTTCGTTGGAAAACTCATGGCAAAATTCGTCGGTAATTCTTCGTGACAAAATTCGTTGCAAACTGAATTTCCAATGAATTAGCGACGAAAAAAAAATCGTCGCTAATTCAAAGTGGGAAAATTTTTGCAACAAAAAATTCGTGGAAAGTTGTGACAAAAATAGAGTCGTGGCAAAATTCATAGGTAATTTCGTGGCTAAATTCGTTGGAAAATTCGTTACAAAGTTCGTCGCTAATTATTCGTTGCAAAAATCGTGGCAAAGTTCGTCACTAATAGTTCGTGGCAAAATTCGTTGGAAAAAGAATTTCCCGGGAAAAATTTTTGTCGAAAATTTTTGCAAAAAAATTTTGAATTTTCGTTGGTAATTATTTGTTGGAAAGTTCGTGGGAAAATTCGTTGCTACTTATTCGTTGCAAAAATTGCTGCAAAATTCGTTGGTAATTATTTATTGCAAAGGAATTTCCGACAAAATTAGGGACGAAAAAAAATTTGGTCAATAATTTCACTGGAAAATTTGTTGCAAAAATTGTCCGTCAATATTCGTTGCAAATATGATGGGAAATTGCGTAATTTTCCGACAAAAAATGGAATTTTTGTTGGTAAGTTGCGAAGAAAAATAATTCGTTGGAAAATTTGTTGCAAAAATTGTAGATGTTCATCATATGTGCAGCTGGGTTTGAAGAACCAATTAACCAACAAACAATTCCTATTTTATGTGTAAATCAAGTTAATTTCAGGGAAGGAAGAAACCAGAATTACAAAAGAATAATTGAATCTGAATCAATGACTCATCAGTGACGTGTCTTACATAATTATGAATAATTAGAAGGACCAACAGCAACAACAAATCATATACTTTCTTTTCCTTTACCTTTTAATCCTTCATTTTGGTTGAACGGGTTTCTTAATCTCTCTGGAGGTTGTGAGCGCGTTTTCGCGCGGCCCACGACCCGTTCTTCTGAGCCATCCGATTATTCGACCTCCGCTTCAGCTCAACGATCTGATCTTGCCACCTACTCCTCATCATCTCCTGATCGTTGCTATCGACGACACTGCATGGCGATCTCCAAGATACGGTCGAGCTCAGGCCCAGTTCGTAGTTATACTCTTGGCGCGACGTGGGGTCGGACAGCGTCTCGTAAGCCTCGCGAAGCCCGAGGAACATCCTCGTCGACTCTTCTTTCATCGACGGGTCACGGCACACGTCAGGGTGACACCGGAGCGCCAGCGATCTGTACGCTTTCTTAACGTCATCGGCGCTCGTGTCGTTAGGGTTCAGTGAGAGCAGCTCGTAGTAGTTGGAGCCATTTTCGCGTACCGACTTGGTCGCTGATGAGGATGATCTGCATGAGATGGTGACCCTGGGTCGCGGCCTTTGTGTTGCGGAGAGCGAGTGAGATGGAGACAGAGAAAGCTGGGAGGTTCTCAGGGTTGAAGCCAGAGAGAAGGCCCTCCCCCACCCGGCCGGCCGCGAAACCCCCCCGGCCAAGACCGCCCCCCAGCCGCTCCCCCCCGCGCGGCTGCGACCCCCCCTCCACGGCATCCCGGCTGCAGCCCCCGGAATCCCGGCAGCAACACCATTTTCTTGAAATAATAAAGGGCGATTACTTACCGCGGCTGGCGAGGCGAACCCTGAGGAGGACCGCGAGGTGCCGAGGCGGAAAACGAGGAGGACCACCAGCTGGCAAGGCGGACGGTGAGGGAGGCGACGGCGAAGAGGGCAACAACGGTGAAGGGGACCGCGAGGTTGAGCCAAAAATACTCGGTAGACATCAAGTGGTTGTTGCAGAACAATATAAACACGTTTTTTTTTTTCTTTTCATTGTAAAATTCGTTGGAAATTTACAAGGAATTTTGAATTTCCAACGAATTTTGTAACGAATTTTAAAATTCAGTGCAATTATTGCACTACGTATTATTTTTTTGGGAAAATTCATCGGAAATTTCCGACGAATTTTCCAACGAAATTCAAACAATCGACTAAGTTCCAACGCTGTTTTTTGAAATTCCAACGAATTTTCCAACTAATTTCAAATTTCGGGGCAATAATTGAACTATGCATTATTTTCGTGGCAAATTTCTGACGAAATTTACAACGAAATTAGTACACAATAAAATTATTTCACCAAAAATTAAAATTCGTCGCAAAATTCATTGGACGTTCCAACGAATTTTGCAACGAAATTAGTACACACCAACATAATTGCACCTAACAACCAAATTTGTTGCAAAATCCATTGGAAAATTTCCAACGAATTTTGCAACGAATGAAAAATAATTCTTCTGTATATTGAAAATTCGTTACAAAATTCGTCGGAAATTTCCAATGAATTTTGCAAAGAATTTCTATAAAGCCGAACAATATAAACGCCTTGTGAAATTCGTTGCGAAATTCGTTGCAAAATTTCTGACGAAGTTTGCAACGAATTTCAAATACACAGAACTATAATGTGTTTTTTAAATTTGTTGCAAAACTCGTTACAAATTTCCAATGAATTTTGTAACGAATTTTGATTAATGCGAAAAATAACGCGTTTTCAATTTGTTGGAAAATTCATAGGAAATTTCCCACGAATTTTCCAATGAAATTGGTACACAATTAAATTAATGTACTGAAAATTGACATTCGTTGCAAAATTCGTTGGAAATTTTCCAACAAATTTTACAACGAATTGAACATTTCCCAAAGAATAAAATTATTTGAAATTCGTTGCAAAATTCGTTGAAAAATTTGCAACGAATTTAACATTTATCGATACAATAAGGTGTTTTTAAAATTCGTTGCAAAATTCGTTAGAAATTTCCAACGAATTTTGCAACGAATTTCTAATAATCCAAACAATAAGCTGTTTTTTTCAATTTATTGAAAAATTCGTGGGAAATTTTGCGACAAATTTTCCAACGAAATTGGTACATAATTAAATTAATGTACCGAAAATTGACATTCGTTGCAAAATTCGTTGGAAATTTTCCAACGAATTTTGCAACAAATTAAACATTTATTGAAAGAATAAGGTTATTAGAAAGTCGTTGCAACATTAGTTGGAAATTTCCAACGAATTTTGCATCGAATTTAACATTTGCCGAAACAATAAGGTGTTTTTAAAATTCGTTGCAAAATTTGTTGAAAATTTCCAACGAATTTCTAATAACCCGAATAATAAGTTGTTTTTTTAATTCGTTGGAAAATTCGTGGGAAATTTCCAACGAATTTTTCAACGAAATTGGTACATAATTAAATTAATGTACCGAAAATTGAAATTCGTTGCAAAATTCATTAGAACTTTCCAACGAATGTTGCAACGAATTTTGATTAACCCGAACAATGCGGAGTTCTTTCAATTCGTTGCAAAATTCATGAGAAATTTCCCACGAAAAATTTTTCATCGCTAATTTCTAACGAATTTTGTTACAAAAAATTTTTCGTCACTAATGTCCGATGAATTTTTCTATGAAAAGTTTTTCGTCGCTATTTTCCGACGAATTTTGCGACGAAAAATTTTTCATCGCTATGTTCCAACTAATTTTGCGACGAAAAATTTTTCGTCGCTAATTTCCCACAAATTTTACTTTTCATTGGAAAAGTTGTCACAAATTTGCGACGAAAATTTTTTTGTCGCAAATTTTCGTGGCAAAAATCCAGTTTTTTTGTAGTGATTGTTATATATTAGGAATTTAAGTTTTACTATCAATTTCATTATTTATTTAATGGCAATGACGTATTTATTTATTTGTCTAATTATTTAAATATATGAATGATTTCATAAGATCAGTTATGACTAGACCTATTCTCGAGACGTTAAAAACATGTGTGACAGGTTCACAATCAAACTAAATCTTTAAATTGTTCCCAGTAGATGGATCATTGATGGGATATTAATAATCCTGTTAAGATCAGTGTGTTCCTAGCTTCACCATTAAGTATTGAATACTTAAGGGAATGATGAGTCACAAGTTATTGGGTATTGTGATGCCCAAGTTAAAACATAGGTGTTTGTACGAAATAAGTTCACTGAACGTGACAAGCATAGAACAATAAGCAACATGAAAGCTTTTAGCATGGTCAATATCTAATTGTTCATGCTTTGATCTTGTGTAAATAATCCTTAGACCTTAGGCATAGTATTGACTTATGTGTTGGATGGTTGTGGCTTACAGGTGTGCATATTGCCAATTCGTTGATCCGTCTCTGTACTTGATGGTCATAGTTCATTCACATACGAAGTTACACGTGTGCGCAAAATGGAATTTGTCTCCTTGATACATGCAAGGCACAATAATAATGACCTATGCGATCTAATCACAACACTACATTGAAATCCTCAGTCGGGGTTGTAACCGAAAATGAACTGTTCGTGTCTCGTATAAAATGCATGTCAATTAGGTTTGTGCATATGATCGAATTTGTGGCTTGACAAATAGTCTATGGTCTTTGTTCGATCGGGACATAGTAAGACAAAGGCATTGAATTACGCTATAGCCAAAGCAGACAGGTTCATTATGTTCTTAAAGCATTCACAATATCTGGGTAACCATGACATATTGTTAGATGTCAATCGTGGCTTGTAGAACCTAGAGATTGATCAGGACAATCAATTCTCTTGGGAGTATTAATGTATTAGTGCAAGTCTTACTATCAACTCAGTGATAAATCTAAGGATGTCATACACCATAATCAATTCAAGATAATGTTGAATGGGAGATAAGATATTGTAAATATGTTTGCATTCATAGTAATCGATTAGTTGAATTGAAATTAAGTTAAATGAGACTTTATCTTATTTTATTTTTAATCATGAGTGTACGTGCATACGATGCATATGCAAACCTAAAGTGGACTCATGTTAATATGCCAAATGATGTTGGACTCTTAGTTTGATAAAATTAAATTAATTAAAAGTGAACAAAGTCAACATTTGCTGATCGTGTGTTTTAATTAAAAAAAAATTAGTGGTGCATGCACACGGTCAACAACAGTTGCTGACCGTGTGCATCACCAACGGTCACCGTGGGCATCACCTGTGATCAGCAACTGTTGCTGATCGTGTGAAGTGTGCCCATGCCATCAGCAACTGTTGCTGGTCGCCCAAATAAAGTGTAATCAACAACAGAAGACAGAGTGCAAGTGAGAGTTGCAACATGTGTGCGTGAGAGATAAAAACGTTTTCTCTCATTTGGCGCCATGACTGAAATATCGAGAGTGCAGAGAGTTGTCACTACGAGATTGCTAACATAATTATAGAGGTGATTCCCCGCAAAATTTTTATTCCGCAAGACATGTGAGTAGTGGTATGTCTGAATTAAAGGTTCGTTGGTTATGAGGCTTGAACTGAAGAATATACAAGCCAAGTCGTTTTGGGCACGTTAGACAGTTGTGGGGCTCGAATGGAAGAATATCTAAACCAAGTCGTTTGGGCACACTACGAGAGGTAATCCGTTCAACGCCTATGATCTTCCGATTTTTTATTGAAACGTATAAACAACACCTTTGAAGAGATATGTATAGTTATATTTTTGCGCTGTATTTATATTTAATTTTAACTATGCATATTAAGTAGAAAACCCAACGTGATTTTATGGCCTTATATTTATATGACCCATCCGCAGTCACAGCAGGCCGCACCGCTGGATGGCCGATGGCAACGTCGCGCGAATCCTCGAGCTGCCACGCATAGCCATGGTAGGGCAAGCCCAGAACCGGCTTTCTTGCAGGAAATCCTCTAGTCAACAACCAAGTTATGCAGAAGTCTGTGTTGTTCTGGCTTGCTGGGTCAAATAAAGCTGCATGAGGGAGGGCAAATTTTTCCCTGGTGGGGAGATGGTAATCATAAGCAATTAGGTGAACCCAGTCCAATTTGCTCTGAATTGAGTCAAGTGGGTAACTCACAGAGTCAGCAATGGATTCACGATACACAGCCATTACTAGCAGCAACTGAGGTTTCCCAGATTTTCTTGATTCGGCATCTACTCTGTCTCTCCACTCCCCCAACAGGGAACTCAAATTGGTCATGTTTATGCTCCTCCTGGGCCAAGACCCCACAGAGATCAACCCCACTGAACCCATAAAGCCTTGCCTTTTCTATAGTAGACTCAATAAAGGACCTTCTTGAAGAAGACTCACCAAGCATCGAAGCCAAAGCTGAAGAAGCCTCTCCGCCTGCCCACACTGATAGCAGCGTGGTGATCGAAGGGTTCTTGCGTTTCACGGTGCTCGTGAAGGTGGAGAAGATTTGTTCAAAGGAGGCGTTGAAGGAGAGCGGATGGGTCGAAGAGCCGATGGTAGCAAAAGCGCATATGAGGTGAGAGAACAGGGAGGAATCGATGTATGAGACCGGGATTTCGCTGCCGGCGTAGAAGTAACCGGACTTGACCCACGTCTGTTCCTCCAAAGACGGGTAGAGACAGAGTAAAAAGATGAAGAAACAGGCGAGTTTGCCTTTGCCCGCCATGAAAGAGAGCTCGGAAGATAACGTGAGAGCAAGAAGTGGCGGTTTGAGACGATGGGAGAAGGAAGGCGACGACGCCGTTGCCGTGGTCTTTAATCGGTATTGTCCGTACGAAATGGGACAGAGTCGTTGCTCCTTCAGGCAATCGGTGCATGACGTTTGTTCGATCGACTGTAGTTGTTGTACGTTCACTTTCGGCCATATTTTGCCACGTTTGCATACAAAAAGTTCGCTTTCATCGGGTGCAACACTCGACCTTTTCAGCCTTCAGGTGCCTTTGGGTCCTGGTCGTGGCTGCGGATATTTCTATCTGGGTCTTGTCATGCCATGTCCAACCCGTTCATCGTCGAGCCTAACTTTGTCGTTCAATCTTGTCCGTAGCAGACAGATGTGCACGCGAAAGTTTCCACGGCGGCCAAACCATAGAACGAGATTGAGAGGGAAAGAAATGACTCTAAAAACAGAGTCTTGTCTGAATTGAGGGAAGAAATTACGGGGGATCATTAAGTCTTTCGCAATCCCTCCAAGTCCGTTCAAATATGGAAGGATTACGTGGGATTTGGCTAAACCCATGATCAAGTCTAAAGCTCCTTCTAGAGTTACAATTACGATCCAGGGCGAATCTGACGCCCTGTTAAGCTCTGCCAATCGGCCACAAGCTTGTCGGCGGTGTTGAGTTCACGCATTCGGGTGCGAAGAGAGAGGGAGGGAGGAGGGTCGCGGAGACAAAAAGTAAGGCAGGGAACTTTATCATTGAGCTAGCGATGGCAATATGATAGTGATTGTTGACGATGGCTGACGACAGGATGGAGGCCAGATTTGCGGATGTTGATCTGATGTGGGTTAATACAGAATGAAACATCAACATGTTGCCATTTCACGTGCAGAGATTATAGATGAGATTAAAGTAGGAGATAATAAATCTGCATTTTTCTCATTCTAATTAGTACACCTTTCGAAATCAACATTCCTACAAACTGCCTCCAGAGGATTAAAATTTATACAGACGCAAAAAAAAATATTACAATCAATTGGGAAAATAATGCTACAAATTCTCTGTTTCTATTTCCTCTCCGAGAAAGATTCTCTCTATGGCATTAGTATCCACTGCATTGCATGCCTGCAATGTATAATCAGCGAGGAAACAATTCAGAAACTGATGCATCGTTGACTGAATGGATTGCTTCCTTGAGCAAGCACTTGTCATCCTCGTCTTCATCTTCATCCTTCTTAATTGAAAACGCAGGTTTCTTGGGGGAATTTACAGCTGTAGCTTCATTCTTGAGCATCGAAGACACTTCTAACATGGAGGGTCTGTCCCCAGGCTTCTCTTGCACGCACAGAAGAGCCACTTGCATGCATCTCATCAGCTTACAAGATGACGAGTCGTCCAGAGATGGGTCGATGAACTCCATGCATTTATCATCTTTCCACTGCTCATATGCCTGAAATTAAGAACGATAGTTGGTTAAAAGTCAAAATTCATGTTTCTAAATTTGAGCCCGACAAATTTTGAATCACAAACAATCTCTACTTACATATTCGAGAAGATTCAGATTTTCATTCAGGCCGTAGTAACATGAGGTCCTTTTGCCACTGATGATTTGCAACAGCAGCACCCCGAAGCTGTAGACATCGTACTTCATCGAGTAGATGCCTTTCCTCACATATTCTGGTGGAACGTACCCGCTATATACAAGAACAAAAATTTGGTTTTAAGCACGAGATTTTTAGCAGGAGAATATGTGCGAGGTGAAACTAGGAGTGGCGTAATTAGCTCGCTTACTAAGTCCCAACAATTCGGCCGGTATTTGCCTCGAGGTCATCCTTCCTGAATATTCTCGCCATACCAAAATCTGATATCCTGGGGTTCCATTCATTATCCAGCAGAACGTTGCTGGCTTTCAAGTCTCGATGAATTATTGTGAAATTCGAGTATTCTTGGAGATAAAGAAGCCCCTGTGTGATGCCTTCTATGATATGAACACGTTTCTCCCAATCCAGTGAATATTTCCTTATCGGATCTACATCATTAAAACCTAAAGGCTATCAGAACCAGAAGCAAAATTAGAGCATAACATAACTTTGTGAACCCCAAATGCTTAGAAGGGTCTACCTAATCTAGCCATTGAATTGGAACAGGGGACCCATATAAGCCTTTTGGAGTATCACACTGGATGTCACTTTAAAACACAAAGGTTATGCTCAATGACTATAGTAAGAAGCATGAAAGATGTCGAACCAAAAAGATAGAAGTCCAAGCTCCTATATGGCATGTACTCATAGATCAGCATCTTTTCCTCCCTATCGTTACAAAATCCAAGAAGGCGAACAAGGTTGACATGTTGCAGGCTGGCAGTGAGTGTAACTTCATTCTTGAACTCCTCGAGCCCTTGTTTCGAAGTTTTCGATAGTCTCTTTACTGCAATCTCCTGTCCTTTGGGCAACTTGCCCTGAGCAACAGGGATGCTGACGGTCAGTACAGGGCAACTACCTTTCACTTGAACACGGTAGACTCAGAACTAAACTTTCCACTGTTTATGCGGGAAGACAGTTTTTTTTGTCTATGACATAAGTCACATAACCCCAAGGATCATAAAGGAAAAACAAAACTTGGGCAGAATGCATCTAAGTCCAACCTCCTGTAACGAAACTTACAAGCTCACATACATCGTAAAGAAACCTATGCAGCATCTCTAAATATCTCACACTTATTGGGGAGAGTCCATTCCAACTGAATGATTGAAATTGCGAGTATAAATCAATCAGCTGGCAGCTGCTACAGAGAAAGCTGGCATAACTTCAATCAACGTAGGAAAACATTTGCTTTCTCTCATAGTAATGGTAGCAAGTTCCCATTACTTTCACCTTCTCAATAATAAGTCAAGACTATAAACAACAAAGACCACATGTTCTTGAGCAAAAGGAGTGAAAGGTATCTGGGGGTGAGTTATTTCCCTTGCTCACATTTAAACAACAACAAACACACAATATAGAGCAACAGTACCGTATCTGGCACTTAATCATGGCTCACACTTCATAGGATTTGTAATGAAACAGATAAAGAAAATCATTAGCTTAAGTATGGCCTCAATATATTTTACCTTGTAAACAGGTCCAAATCCACCCTCTCCAAGCTTATTTTCACTGGAGAAGTTATCAGTTGCTGCTCTGAGAGTGGCATAACGAAATGTTTCCAGATTAGGAGCACCACTCTCAAGACTTTCACCTTTATACACCATAGTCTTTAATCGGCTACTAAATCCTTTTATTACACCCGAAATACCTGAGAATCAAAATCAAGAAAATGTATCTAGAACTTTAATCCTTCCAAAGTCAATGTTCCTGATTACCACAGAGTTATAGTAATCCTCCAGTGAACTTTACAAAATGTACCTTTTGATTTCAATGTTCTCCTCGTTAAGTAGCATATCAGGCCAAATATAAAGAGAACAACTATAGCAATCGAAATGAGCATAACTAGCCGGAACCATCGCCTGTTTTGCTGATCTTCACTGGCTTCTTGAGCTGACAAGGCAGTTCAGTCCATGAATTACATTTAGTTCTACATTTTCAATACAATAATATTTTGAAACCTTCATCAAGAATTCCTGTGAGGTAGTTATCCTAACCTGTCCTGGAAAGAACCCAGTTCTGATCATTGTTGACCTGAAACACATTGTAACCAAGAAGCCCCTTTCCCTTGGAATAAGTTACTTTGGCTCGAATGGCCTCCACATCATCAAAATTGATCCATATCAACCCCTTTCTGAAAAAATTCACCACATATGTACCATTATAAACAGAACTGGCTCCATAACCGAAATCTCGGATGTATGATTTTATGGTCTTGTATCCCAATGACCCATCCGCCGTCACAGCAGGCCGCACCGCCGGATGGCCAATGACATCGTCGCTTGAATCCTCAAGCTGCCACGCATAGCCATGGTAGGGCAAGCCCAGAACCAGCTTTCTTGCAGGAAATCCTCTAGTCAACAACCAAGTTATGCAGAAGTCTGTGTTGTTCTGGCTTGCTGGGTCAAATAAAGCTGCATGAGGGAGGGCAAATTTTTCCCTGGTGGGGAGATGGTAATCATAAGCAATTAGGTGAACCCAGTCCAATTTGCTCTGAATTGAGTCAAGTGGGTAACTCACAGAGTCAGCAATGGATTCACGATACACAGCCATTACTAGCAGCAACTGAGGTTTCCCAGATTTTCTTGATTCGGCATCTACTCTATCTCTCCACTCCCCCAACAGGGAACTCAAATTGGTCATGTTTATGCTCCTCCTGGGCAAGACCCCACAGAGATCAAACCCACCGAACCCATAAAGCCTTGCCTTTTCTATAGTGGACTCGATAAAGGACCTTCTTGAAGAAGACTCACCAAGCATCGAAGCGAAAGCCGAAGGATCCTCTCCGCCTGCCCACACCGACAGCAGCGTGGTGACCGAAGGGTTCTTGCGTCTCACGGTGCTCGTGAAGGCGGAGAAGATTTGTTCGGTGGAGGAGTTGAAGGAGAGCGGATGGGTCGGAGCACCGATGAAAGCGAAAGCACATATGAGGTGAGAGAACAAGGAGGAATCGATGTCCGAGACCGGGATTTCGCTGCCGGCGTAGAAGTAGCCGGACTTGACCCACGTTCGTTCCCCCGCAGATGGGCGGAGACAGAGGAAAAAGATGAAGAAACAAAAGAGTTTGCCTTCGCCCGCCATGAGAGACGAGCTCGGAAGCGAATGTGAAAGCAGAAGCGGCGGTTTGAGATTACGGGAGGAGGAAGAAGAAGACCGCTTTGTTGGGGCGCTTGATCGATCAGGCTTTACGTAGGAAACGAGAACTCAAGTGCCATTGCTTCAGGCAATCAATGCACGACGGTTGGTTCAGACCATTTTGAGGTTGACAAAAGTGGAGTCATTTTCCCAAAAATTTTCCTCCTCGCAAACAAAAGAGTTTGCCTTCGCCCGCCATGAGGTTGACAAATTTTCCTCATTTTCTATACCAAATGGTGGAAAAAAATTTTCAGATCATTTTGAGGTTTCAATTAAACAACGAAAAATATTATAAGACTTCATGAAAAATACTTTCTAGAAATGAGCCCAAAATAAAAGTCTTGTCAAGATTGCACTCTTTTCGTTACTTTTCCCTTATTCACGTCTCAATTACGTTCTAACACAACCCTTTCAAATCATTTCTCTCATTTTCCTTAGTGGCTGTAAATCCATTCTTTTAACACGTTTATGTGCTGATTAATACTAGCAAACCCGTAATTAAGTTCGATCGAGCTCTCTTTGCCTTCTCTTTCTAGAGATACAATAACGATCGAGAGTGAGCTTGAGGTGCCCGTCAAGCTCTACCAATCAGTGACAAGCTTGATGATGGTGTCGAGCTCAAACGCACATGCACGGGCGCGCTCGCGCGGAGGGAGGGAGAGAGATATTCTATAATTCCATTACATTATTGGATCTTGCTTCAGTTCGTCCGGTAAGAGTACATTTTATTGCGAGATGGGATACTATAAAATCCATCACATTATTTTGGACCAAACTTCGATTAACATCAGTAAATGAGGTCTCCCTCTGACGCGTGGGAACGGACGTCGTCTAGGTCACCACGAACTCGAAGCTGCAACAAAGAGGTCGAAATTGAAGGAATTTAGAATCATTAGACTGTCACAAAATTGATCAACCGATCTGCAAAAGTTTGACTTCTTATTTAATCAGATCATCATGAAGAGAGGGGACAGCCAAGGACACGACGAAGTAGAACCAAAATCTTTGAAACGTTCAAAGCAAATATCAGTATAAAATTAAATAAAACGGCGTCGGACTTGACTGAAATATATACACATATAAACATATATCTGATAAAGTCAAGCTTGGCTAGATTTTACTTTTCCTTCACGCTTTTGTACTTCATTGAAAAAGCAGAGAAAATACTGTTCCTCATATGACTAAGTCCATTCTGATCTTAACTATGGTGAGCTGTAATGTCCCTGAAAAGAATTTCCTTCCATTTTAGATGAACATGGAGTGCAAATTTGATCTAAACACAAGGGGACATGATTCGATTTCGTTTGGAAGATGACGGTCCGGTTAACTGTACTGCATGTAAGCTAGGGTTAGGGCTAAACTTTGGGAAATAGAATGTAACTTTGAAAGCTTCCGATGCACGATCAATGGCGTGCAACACGAATCTCATTAAAACTCACCTGTTTGAGAGAGAACCCAGTTGTCATCTCCACCAACGTGCCATGCAAAGTAACCTTTAAGTCCTCTTCCCTTGGCGTACTTAACCTTGGTAGAGATGGTCTGTGTATCGTCGTAGCTGATCCATGTCGTCCCGGAATAGCAGTAGTCAGACACGACTGTGGAGTTGTACACTGTGGTCGCGCTGTTTTGGGATATGTAAGCCGTGATCTGATTGTACACGATCGACCCGTCGGAGGATATCGCCGCCCCGGTGAAGGGCGCGAAGTAGCCGTGGTTGTTGGCATCCGCGAGGACGAATGCACGGCCGTAGAATGGGAAGCCTAGCACGATCTGCCCCGCCGGCATGCCAGCTTGAATCCAAGCGGTCACCCCGTCGTCTCCACTTAAGCCGTTCCCTGAAATTGAAATGACCGATTTCAAATGCCGCGTATGTTGAGAAAATTACAAGTTTGTGATTCTCTTGACGTTGAGGCAACAAATTTCAAAGTCACGAAACAGAAAATTAACAAAACTTCATTGTACCTCAGGATAGTCAAAGTTTATAACCCAGAAAAAAGTCAAAGTTGCCTCCCCTACCTGGATTATAGAGCGCAGCAAGCGGTCCTGTGGTGGAGGACCAATTGGGTCCAAAGAAATCATAGGCCATGACGTTGATCCAATCCAAGCTCGCCGCCACGGTGGCCACAGGATAATCCGTGGGCGACCAGTAGTGCGGCTTGAAATAGACCGCCGCTGACAAAAGCAAAGCATCGTTGCCCGAGCTGGCCGCCTCAGCAGCCACCGCCGTCCGCCACTCCTGGAGGAGCAACCCCAAGTTGGCCATCTTCGCATCAGTGTCCGGGTATTCCCAATCAAGATCAAGGCCGTGAAAGCCATTGGACCGAGCTAGGGCTATGGAGGAATCGATGAAAGTCTTTCGGGAGCTAGACTGGCTCGCCATGGACGCAAAGTCATCCGCGCTCGAGCCGCCGCCCCCGATAGACAGGAGGGTTACGACCGACGGGTTCTTCTGCTGGACATCGCTAGTGAAGGCCGCAAAAGACTGAGCGTTTGACGACGATATGACCACCTGGTTCGTCGACGCATCAAGATCCGCGAACGCGCAAAAGAGATGAGTGAAGAGGGTCGAGTCGATGTCGGAGGCGGCGACCCCGCTGCCCAGGAACCAATAGCCTCCTTTGACGTTTTGGGCCATGCACGAGTTGATTTGGAGGAGAGAGAGGAAGGAGAAGCAGAGAAAGAGGAGGATGTAGTTATCGTTGGAAGTCATTTTCGATGAGTCATATGGATGAGGTTGTACACGTTTTGAGCTGGTTTTATACAGGATTGATCGGACCACATGCGCATGTTGTGGCTTAAGTTTCGTATTTATCCTAGAGTTCTGACTTTTTAACCTAACTCTAGTCTAGAAACATTAGGTTTAGAGAAGCGTGGATAACCATCGTGACTAGGAAATTTCACGTGAATAAGGCCTTTCTTGTGCTCAAATCAATCAAGATAGGGAGATTCTAAATTGAGTTTGGACCATCGAAAATGGTGGGTCCCATTTGGGTTCTCCAAATCCGACGATCCCGATTAAATTATGATTAATACATGTACCGGCCGCATAAAATACTTGCTTGGGCTACATGTGATATTCTTCGGATTTGATGGCTCTTGGCTTTATCTTTTGGAGACTCTTTTTGTCAAGCCCAAATGCATGTAAACTTATTGCATTCCAATCGTCAAATCATAAATAATATGAATCTCACGTGAAATTTACACAATTCAATAATAATCGAGATGGGGTGATTTCCAAATAACGGTGAACTTTGTCAACCGTGACACGTGTGGAACTGAGTTATACTAGTCAGCTCCTCATGAATCGACCGTCCTTCACGCACGGACCTCCGATGGTGATTGAGGAACAGCAAGATGATGCAGCAAGCAATTCATTAGGGGTAATAGCGAAATGGTCAGATGGGATTCGCCGACGCGGAAGTCAACGTCAATGCCTGCAAAAACAGTCCGATACACCCCACCATGGGGTGGTGATCTGGCTCGGCTTACGGACAAGCATCGTGTCTGCTGATGTTACTTGCAAGTTTCCGCACGTTGTTTCGTGAGGATCTGGTTCGATTTTTCTTTGGTCAACGCCGGAGCTGACGGGGCATCACGCGTTAGATTTTATCCTTTTTGGTTGAGAACGCAGATAAGGGCCATTGGCCTGTGATGTGGGCAATACGTGTTGTTTCTCGGTGGAGACTTTGGCTAGGAGTCAAAGGAGCCATTTTGCTGAAAAGGATGTCTCAGCTCTTGTTAGTAGCGGAACTCAGAAACGATCGATCGACACCTATAAAACCTTCGAAACGGCCTAGAATCCGCTTTAAATCAAAAGGACAATAACACGAATGGTCCATGAATTTTAGCTCGCTATTCAACGTGATTTATGAATTGTCAATTTATTCAATGTGGTCCCTAAATTTTTTACACATGTTTAATTTAGTTATTCTCTTAATTGTCAAAAGAGAGGTGCAATTGGTGCTACAAATTTTCTTTCACGCAAATCTGACGCAGTCATGTACGAGTTCTAAAAATAGCACCATGACTTAGCTGCATATATGAGAGAAATTGACCGGCAATTGTAAGACAACGAAACAATCTTACCTGCGCAAATTTATACAGGCGTCGAAGCAAGCTTAGCAATCCTAGGTGAAGTCTTCGCTTGTCATTAGATATAGATTGATGATAAACAAAATTCCGGTGAAAATATCTGAACTTCCCACCAAATTTATAAAGCATAGATCCTCATTGAGACAATGGCTCATCTTGCAATAGGAAATCGAAACTATAAATTTTCTTTTTTATATTCACGAATTTGAATATATATTAACAATCTTGGGAGCTCAAGCAATCAGTCCGTATGGAGCATGGATTTGTCTTGGCAAACCTCGATGTAGGTGAAGAAATGAGGGAAGCATCACTAACTCAGGAAGTGAAAAACATATTGTTTCGAACTTGTTTTAAATTGGTGGGGAGCATATAGTCTCCAAGTTCTTTTCAATGGTTCAGATAATACCTACTTATAATCGGGAAAATTATCAAAACAGTCATAAACCTATTGTAATTGTATTAATTCAGTTCTAAATATTTTCCATTTATGCCAATTCAGTCTATCCGGCCCATTTTGGCCGGCCGTCCGATCAACGCCAAAGAGACAATTTTTAAATATTTTTTTCATATTAATTATTTATTCTTTTCTTTTTTCCTTTTTTTTCTTCTCTTTCCCTTTCTTCTGTTTTTTTTCTCCCTTCATCTTCAATCTCTAGCCAGTCGCCGTTCTTTCCCTTTCTTTTTTTTTTCCTCCCTTCATCTTCAACTTTAATCGGTCGTCGAAACCGACGACTCGCCAAAGGTAGGGCCCGGCAAGGTTGACCTTGCCGTCCGCTAGCGAGAGCGAGGACGAGCCTCACCATGGGCAAGTAAGGCCAACCTCGCCAATTGCCGGCAAGACTCAACCTTGCGAGCGACGGCAAGGACGAGCCACACCAGATCTAGAGAGGCCATCCTTATTAGTGGATGGGCGAGATCCAGCCTTGTCAAATATTTCCAGAAAACGATGTATGCATGGCACTGAATCCATTTTCTCCTTCTAGCCTTGTCCTCGCCACCATCAGGACCTTCTCCAAGTATATGCGTGCATATAAGTAAAGTTTGATCTCTTTGCACATCGTGTCTAGGTTCGAATCTCGTTGTCATTAGTCCTCTTTGGGAGGCGATATGTAAATTCACTTTAAGAAATTTTAGGCCCGTGGTATGCCCTAACCTTGGCATAGGGTAACCTCGCCCCCTAAATTTTTTATACAAAAAATAATAATAATAAAGAATTGTAATGAGCATGGTGCTGTGGCTTTCTCTACATGGAAGTCCCACCCACCATCTTCATTGCAATACGGTAATTGATACCCAACAATGGAAAGATAGAGCACGTTTTTCTTTTTTCATATGCAAGTGCAATTAAGAGTGGAGCTAAAATTCTCAAAATCTATGCTAGGATTATGCAAACTAGATGAGAATCGAGTATCTGATGATTATACCCATATCAAAAGATCTCTTTTTTGATGTTCTGCAAATTAGACAATGTTGAGATGCCCAGTAATAAACAAACGTATCAAACCGGCATTTTTTTTTTTTTGGTTAATGAACAAGTCAAGGGGCACGGATGCAATTGGTGTGACCATCGCGTCATGAACAGTCCTTTCTCCAACAAAGAAAACACATTGTGGTCATGACCAAAGTACGGTATATTGTCCGACTGATAACTCTTTTGGCATGCACTCACTGTCGTATCTGGTAAGTAGTAATCAGAATCTCTTTCTTGCAACAGTTTGGCTCTACGCATTGAGTAAGTAGAATATATGAGTTTGACCCGATTTGATATACAAAGTTGATAATCAGATCTCAGGAAACTGTACAATACACACGGGGTAACGACAAAACACACAAGTTCGAACACAGAACTACGCTGACCAATGCAAAAACAATAACCAAGAAGACCGAAGAAAGCTAAAAGCAAAGGAGGGTGGAAGAAGAGAAGACCGGAATTTTCTGCAGGCCAATAGCCATCACTGTTGCTTGCAGAGCTGAAAAGAAGTAGAAGGTGAGCATAGTCCGGATTGGGCCGGTCCACCCCCTAACCCTAGGACCAACCCGCACAGTGTTGGTCCTCAATTTTTAGGACCAAGGACCAACCCTAGTGAGCCTGGGACCAAGGACCGCACCGACCCAATGGGTTCGGTCCAGTTCCAGGGTCAACCCGGGACCAACCGGTAATTTTTTTGTTTTATCTTTTGTACTCCTTGAAAAGGAAAACCTACTATTTCAAATTACATATTATCGACAATGCGGCGATGTGCAACCAAACTATAAATACCATTACATATTTAACAAATTTAAGATAATGCAACAATAGAAATTTCACACCTACTAAAAGTAAAAAACCATAAAAATGATTAAGACCACTCATAGAAATATAGAACAAGATGGGAAGTTCCTGTAATCATCTGTAATTTAGAGAAAGCAATTCTTCTGTGAAGGCCACTGCAAGAGGAAGGGGATAAAATGAGAGGGACATTCACTTCAAATATACAGAATTCTCTACTTATAGCTTATAACTTGTAAGTCAATCAAGCATGTTTGGCCCAAAAAAAAAAAAATCAGAAGCATGCATTTGTGTTTCACGTTATCTTCCCGGTTTCTTCTTTAATTCCAGACTTAGTGCAGGATGGATAAACTGGAAACAACTGATTCCTCAAGCATATCCTCCAGTTTAAGAGATCATTTCCTTTTCAACTTGTAAGAACTTTAAGATCACTATGTGAAGCTAGACTTCTCGATGACCCTAACAATCAACTCAAAAATAACCAGCTTCAACCCATAAACTCCAGACTCACCCTTTGAGTGAAGACTCACCCACTCGAGCGGCAAGCGCGGCGAGCGGCGAGCACTTAAACTCCATACTCACCCTTTGAGTCAAGACTCATCCACTCGAGCGACGAGCGGCGAACGCTTCAACCCATAAACTCCAGACTCACCCTTTGAGTCAAGACTTACCTGCTCAAGCGATGAGCGGTGAGCGGTGCAAGCGGAGCGCGCGGCGAGCGACGAGCGTCGAGCGGCGCGAGCGACGCGAGCGTCGAGAGGCTAGAGGCAAGTAGTGAGTGACTGAGTGTGAAGTTTTTTTATTCGATTTTGGAAAAATGGAGAGCCTGAACTCTAAAGACTAAAGAGACTTTACAAGGAAGACTAAAAGACAATATGAAAACTTGAGAAGATGTCGTCAATACGAGTACCAGAGAAGGACCGAGGGTTTTGGACACATGAGAGGTTGAGAAGTGAGCTGTTTCCCACCTTTTCTTTTTTTGGTCAATTTTGCACAACATTTCACAATTTCGATTGGGTTCTCGGTTCTCTACATAAAAAAATTATAACTAATATATATATTATATATAATATATATAGTCCGGGTTGGTCCGGATTGGACCGACCCTAAACTATCTGGACCGAGGACCAACCCGCACAGTACTGATCCATGGATATTAGGACCAATGACCGACTCAGTCCTCCTGGGAACCGGACCAGGACCGGCAGGGTTGGGCCGGTCCAGGGTCGGTCCAGGATTGACTCTGGACCGATGCTCACTCCTAAGTAGAAGCTTCTTCTCATGGCGGCAGATGCCTTCTCAGGTGTTAAATCTCTTCTTCAACCTCTAACTTTAGAGGAGGAAAAGTTTATTTGAAGCTCTCTCTTGGAAATTGCTATTGCAGAATGGAAAACTTTTAGCAGGTCCAGTGATTTGACTCTTTTTCTCTGCACAATGCAATATGTATCACTCATCACATTAGATAATTATCAAAAAAATCCTAAATTTAATACCACGGCCAATTCAGTCTTTTAACATTTTGACGATTTATTAATTTAATCTTAAACTTTTTAATTTGTCAATTCAATCCTAAACCTTTTTAAAATATGACAATTCAGTTATAAACCTATCATTTGGATGATTGGCCAAAATGACTATATTAATGAATCTTTAAAAAGTTTAGGATTAAATTGTCACAATTAAAATGTTTAGAATTAAATTGGTCGCCGTACAATAAATTTATGATTTTTTAGATAATTTTTCCCTAGTGACACCATAGCTCTACATCCGGTGATAAAGTCTAGTCCTTCATTTAAGTCATTTTTATTAAAATGATACCAAATATACTATAATTCTTTTGTAAAATTAAAGACATTTTCAATCCATTTAAATTTATTGAAAGAGCTCCTCGCTGATTGGAGACATGAATCTAGTGGCTGGGTCCGTGTTCTAGGCCCAGAACGGACGGCAATCCGGACTCTATTTTGGACCCATTTTGACCTTATCAAAGGAAACGGATGGTGTTATGAAACGAATGACACGAGAAAAATTGTGTTTTATGCAGTTGATCTGCTTAAGCTGTTTCGAAACGAATTTACATGTTTAAACTCGTTCATGACATTATAAAATCGTATCTTATGTGGATCGACTTTTAACCCGTTGAGACACGAATCAGCACGTTTAAATTAACATATAAAATATGAGTAACTGTGTATAAATGTACTTTACATGTTTCGTGGATGCAAGTTAACGTAGCATATCATTTCGACTTCAGACACATTGTTATGTTTGATAATTATGTTAGCCGTGTCATATCATGCGACACCATTTATAACGCTCATCATGCTCGTGTCGAGACAATTCGACATGTTTATGGAGCTATTGTGTACTCGTTACTGACACAATTCGACATATTCGACGATATGATTTTCTCCGAGTCAAATGCCGTTTACAACACTAACCCATTTATACTAAACAGGAACCTTATCGCGCAAATGGTTGTCTCAAGAATTGTTGGCCCTCACATGTGATTAAAGTGGCGAATTACAAGCGCGACATCAGGTGCGCTACATTCAAATACAACCGAAGGGCCGAAAAAGCGATCGATGTTAGGCGCGTTGCGGCACGCGCCAGTTCCTTCCCACCTACCACCGCCGCTACTTCACTGCCCCTCTCCTCTCCGCCGCGGCCAAGCTCCCGCACGCGCTCCCATGGCGGTCTCCTCGGTTCGAATTGCGGTCGTCGGAGACGTCGTAAGTCTTCTCTCCCACGTTCGAGTTGTTGGGTCGCGCACTTGGGTCATCGGGAAAGGCCTCGTCTTTCTCGGTTTTAAGTTGCGATCGGATGTTGGGGTCCTGTTATCGATTTGTTGGTTTTGAATTTCGTTTTCTCCGAAGCATGATCAATGGGATCTCGAGGAAGACACCAAGGCGCTCCATTTCTTGAAGGTACCCTTCGTGAATGCCCCTGCCCCTGTGATTTCTCGTCTAGTTCTTTTCCGAAGATTTGTTCTGGTTGGTGATTAGCTTCTATCTGTCTATTAGAAAAAGGAAAGTTGACTTCCTTTTTGTTTTGTTTTGTTTTGGTTGGTCTTCTGTAATTGAGAATACAGTTGGTTCAACAGAGAAAAATGCACAAAGGGTCATGTAATATAGTGGGACAGAAGGAAAAAAGAACTCGGAACATTTTGCTTTTGCTGGCCAAGGAGACTGCTCATTGGCCTAGCACATAAAATGGAATCGTTTGGCTAATTTGTCTATATTTGATAAATTCAAATTCGAAAAGAGAAAACTCTTATGAGGCTACAAGAGGCTTAAAGGCTTTAGATTGGATGGACTTTGGTCCCTGATGAGTTTAAAACCCTGGTTAAGGATTCTGTCGGAAGTTAGCGGTGCATTCCAATAGTATCTCATATGCACCGCGGCATGATAAAGCTTGAGTTTGGCTTGATTGGTATGTCTTAAGGTGTGTCTCATCAGAAAACCAAATTCAAAAATTGTGAGATAGATCTTGTGTATGCTTCCTTTTGGATTTTTAGTATTATAACGATCTTTTTCCTGCTTTACAAAGGTGTGATGCCACCGATAAGCATATTGTAAGCAATCTACTTCTTAACACTAATGCCGGAAGCAACAGGCATAGTGTATAAATCTAAATGACTTTTGAGGGTGTCATAAAACTTATCTTTATCGTGATTTCTTTGGGTTAGAGTTTCTCCTTGTGGCGGCTATTTGATTTTTCCTTCTAGTTTAGTGTTACTTTTTCTACTATCGGTTACTACAACTTAGTCGTATCGAATTTTTAGCCAGAGTCTCCTTTACCATCTAATACCTGTTTATGCTTGTGGATTTGTAGCCAGATCTGGTGCTCTTCACAGGTGGCAGCCTTTTCCTTCATTCCTGATCTACCTGTTGTTGTCTAGTGCAATTCTTCCTTCCTGTTATTTGGACTATAGGTCCCTCATGTGGGTAAGACAAATAAGAGCACATCTCTTGTATTTTGCACGGATAGATAGAATTAGACCGATTTTATTCCATAGTTGTGTTCTAAGGGTACAAAACCTTGGACTGGACCAAAAATATTTGCTTTTTAATCCCTTGGCCCAAAAGGATAGGATACAACTGATTGACACATGAAGAGCGCGGAGAATTTGTGAAAATATGAAGAAGGATCTCATAATCATCAACTGTAGGCTGTACCACCTTAGATTGAGACATTTACTAAAGAGGCATCAATCATCATTGTCGAACATCACAACTTTTTTATCTTCTCTTCCTTTTTTATGTGTCAAACTAATTGCTTAAATGTTGATCATTGTTAGATCTCCTTTCATGCCAAGAGTTTGATGCTTGGGTTGGGTGATATTGTCTTCATTCTTTATCAGCCTTAAGTTCTTACATTCTGTTAAATTTTCTTTATATAATTGATTATGCTATCTGATCAGGTGATTTTGGTGATGAGAATGTTGAGGTGGTTAGAAGCGTTGCTAAGCTTGAGTTTGCAAAAGCAGTAATTTTGGGAAATCATGATTCCTGGTTCACTCAGCAATATTCTGGAAAGTAAGATTAAAACGTACCACTTGTCGTGTGTCCAAATTTACATGTTTTTGTTGTCCATGAGAATTTGCATATGTTGCTACTTCAAAGAAACAAGATGTTTCTCACCTTCTGGAGTGGTGATCCTGTAAAACCTGAAATTTGACTTTGGACTATGGAATATTGTATGATATGTAAGCCGTGGAAGGAATTTATTCTTTGTGCCACATAACCTCTGGCCCATCTCCAGATATCTTTCCTCCATGTTTTTGTATGAATGGTGATTCAGATGGGAAGTAAAAAAAATTCGATAGATGTTGTTGTCACTCGTTTCTGACTGTGGTTCATAAATATCTGCAATTTACCTCTGGAAAATCAGATTAATGCGTTGTCTTGCTATGTAGGAAGAAGGATGCCATTCAACTGCAGCTAGAATGGTGAGTTTATCTGCCTATAAGTTTTTTCAAAGTATGGAGATATTCAGTTTTGCACCCTATGGTTATGATCTTTGGCATACACCATCCTGAAAAAATGACAACAAGCTACTCGTATATTGTAATTGTGTGGATTCCTTGTCAATTTCCTATGATGGGATGCTTGTCCTTGCTGTTTGTAACGTACTTTGACAAGTCTGTAAATAGGCGAATGTTGCGGCATTCACTTGTCAGCAAATTCTGAAGTCCTGTGTACAAATGGCTGGGAAAGGAACAGACGAGGGGAAAGGAATGCAGTTAAATAACTCTTGTCTGAGTGAACAGAATTCATTAAGTGTGATAGAGTTGGGCAGGGTCCATATGGCCAATATAAATATATGGGAAAGGTTTTGGATTTCTGTGGATTCATTTAAGTGCATACATAGTCTGCAATTCATCCCATGTATGAAAAAGTCCTAATATTGGTAATTTCTAATGCTTTCTTGATGATCAGTCTTGGAGAGGAGCATGTGGCCTATCGGCGATTGGATTATCCTCAATTTAAGTTGAGTGTTGTCGGCGGACGGCCATTTTCTTGTGGCGGTGAGAAGTTGTTCCGAAAGAAGCTCCTATCTGCAGGGTCGGTGCCGTATTTCCTGATTTTTATATCATATCCGCAACCTGAATTGTTTTTAATTAGATTTTAGCGTCAGTCCCATTTAGCATGTCCATATCAGCTCTGCATAGTTTCTGGTAAAAAGAAACGCAGTATTTCTTGCTTCTATTGAGGATATGTAAACATGATTCTATGTCGCAAGTTGTAACTTGACAACTTTGAGTATTCTTTCAGATTTGGAGTTGAAGACATGGATCAAAGTGCTTGGAGAATCTATAAAGCTGCCGTGGGGACTCCAGAGGATCATTTGGTTATATTACTTGCCCATAATGGACCTACAGGTCTAATAATATGCCATATCCTTAAAGTTAAGTACATTGTGGGCATTTTAATTGATCAGGCGCCAAATTTTGGTGCAGGTCTCGGATCTAATATTGATGATATTTGTGGAAAGGATTGGGTCGTTGGTGGTGGTGACTATGGCGATCCAGGTTAGCTTTAGTTCTGGCGGCTGTGGTTGTGCTCTGATTCCAAAATAAATTTAAACTGCTTTCCATATGAAAAATTATCCTAATGCCTTCATCTCAGCAGATTATATTCAATGTGTCAAGCCGGCATCGCTGTCTTGCTTTGTTCTTTACTTGCTTTGATGGGTAGCTTAGATTGACTTGCTGTAGATTGCCTTCAAAAGTCATTTTTAGCAGGCACTTATGAACTGCGCATTTTACTGCAATGTTTTTTTTTTTTTGGGGTAAAGGCATTTTACTGCAATGTTTAGTGGCTTTTATTTTGTTTTTTTTTCTGATGCAGACTTAACTAAAGCCATATCCGAGCTAAAAGAGAATGCCAAATTCTGGATGCCACTGGTCATATTTGGCCACATGCATAAAGAGCTTGCACACGGTAACGGTCTTAGGAAAATGATAGTGGTGGGGGATGATGGAATTATATATCTTAATGGGGCCATCGTCCCTCGTGTCCGAATTTTGACTAGTGAGCTGACTGGGAGCACAAGTCTCAATAGCAATGAGGCATCGCACTCCGATATGGGTTCCGCACGAGCTTATACTACTGTTGACATCTTGGATGGAAGAGTGACCAAGATTGCAGAATGTTGGGTCTCTGTTGTCGGTGAAACGACCAAGCTACAAGAGGAGCACGTACTTTTAAGCGTTGCATAATGTCTGTCATGTTAAAAGTGACATCTTATTTATTGGCTGCCCTCTTGGCCGGAAGTATATGCCCGGCTTTGATCAGATATATAAACAGCCTTCCTCTGTTAAGACTTTTGTTCTTCTATCTGGTATCTGATAGTCCTTAACTCCTTATTAGTTGCTTTGGTGCAGTTGTACGGGAAAAGAATGATCCAGAAACTAAGTCGCTTGTGTGCCTGGTAACTATATGAGATCAATGAAAGTGTTTTGAGTTGACCAATCCATTGCTCTTGTCATGGTAGTCATCATGCTAAATCTTTGCATATAGACACTTAAACTTTTGCCTCCCCTGGCTCATCTCTGGGCATGCAATATGTTTGGCCCATGAAAAGGTAAATTTAGTCACATGAAAGTGATTATGATTTTCTAGACTTCCACGGATACTATATAGCAGAAAACTAGAAGGTACCACTCCAACTCCATAATTGATAATTGCTTTCCTTTTTCTTTTACTTTTTTTTAATTAGTTGTTGTGAATCTGTCGCACTTCCATCTTTAGAGAACATGTAAACAAAAGGGAGGAGGCAGCATTCTGTCTTTGTTCCTCCTTTAAAGACACTTGCTTTCATTATGAGTGCACCAACTTCCAAGCACCCTTTTATGGGCTTTTTGACCCAATCTTTTTCTTTTAGACTAAAGTTCCACTCTTACTAGATAAATCAAGAAAAGAACCACATCATTGATTGGCAAACCCCAATAGCAATCCAAATCTCTTTTTAAATTATTCTTGTGTTACAAGGCTTTCATCTTCTTTCTGACCAGGCACTTGCATCTCTCTCTCTCTCTCACAGTGAATTGGGGTTACTCTGTGAACCATGAGGTATGCAATGTGACTATGATCCGCTTAATCTAGAGTTTCAAGTAAAAGACTGCGATTGATTGATGAAGACAAGGATAGAGCTAGGAGCTCAAATAATAGAACCTCGAGCTCCCCTATTGATGGAAAGACTTGTCTATTAATTATCGTGTGTCACTTATCCATCTCTACTCCATTAACCAAAGATTCCATCACACTCAGCCAGTACCCTCTATCGACCCATTTCTTGGAACTTTCGTGGCATGCCTTGTATCCAATCTTTTGCCCTCTGTATGTGTAATTTTTCACCATGGTGAAGCACCCTGACATGAATTTAGATCGTTTTTTTAACTTTCAGATATGATTTCAAATTAGTATTAGTTGAGATTATGCATGTGGTCGAAGAACTATTATTTATAAAAGGATCAAACCTTTTCCCCATTGAACACGTTTATCTCATTGAACTGGAAGCAATCATACACCAGCCAAACCAAGGAAAGCCAATACCATGCACTTCCTCGTGTGTTCAACATAGACAGACCTTTACTTACAGGGGGTTTCTTCAACATAGAATCTTCTTTTGCTGTTCTCGATGAGAAGATGGAAGAATCTGGGGAATTCAACATTGGGGGGCTAGCTTTGGTAATTTTGGGGTGGTCATGTAAAAGTCGAGCGGAGGAGACAGAGGTTGAATTGGATTCGATCTCCAACAATTCAATTCCTCTTTCGTTTTTGTGAAAAAAATAATGACTAAAAAATGGAAAAAAAAAGACAAAAAAAAAAAGCATGACAAGGAGGAATGTCTGACTTCTAACAATTGCCTGACCCCAATGGAACCCAGCAGCCTTTGACCACATCTTAGCCGTCCATCCCTTGCCTCGAAGATTCCTCTTTCATCTTCAAGAACAATCTGTTCTGCATAATTACAAAAAAAAAAAAAACAGCACTTAATCCTTTTTCCTGATCTTGATATCGCTACTGTTTCTTTGAGTTTGAGCAACAGTTAGATGGGGTTAAGCTTAATCCGATGGTTTATGTGGAATCGGATCATGCTTTCCACTATTCGTTTGGATAAAAAAATTTCTTTTTCCATTGAGTTAATCAGTTGAATCATGAAAGCAATCACTCTCGTTCTTCTTTTCTTTTTCATTTTGATTATACAATTCAATCTGCTCTCTTTCCCTATTCCTCGTTTGATTACGAGCTCAAACACCCACTATGTCAAGCTCTCATTGCAGCTTCATATGGACAGATAAAAGAATGACATCTCAGTTGCCATCGAGTTAAACTAATGAAGGGATCGATCTCCTCGTCTCTATCTTTTCCATATTTTTTTGGGGCTCTTTCTCAGTTTCTAAGAAGGGTTTAACACTAAACAAAAATATCTTTATGTTGGTGTCCTTAAATCAGAAGAAAGAAACAGGACGGTAGACAAAAGAAATTAAAAAGCAACTATTGAGATCAGCAAAACAGCTCTCTGAACCCATGTTTCCATGTGCTTAAAACCCTGAGAAAAAGTCTCTGTTTCTGCGGAGACTCTCTGTCTCTCTCTCTCTCTCTCTCTCTCTCTCTGTTACTGTGAAAGAAGAGTCCTCCAAACACAGCAACAACAAAAATTCCAGCTCAACCCCGCCTTGATCGGTTCGACTCAATTCATTGCCAACCCCAACCTCTTTATATAACCTCTGAATCGCCATCTGTATTCACTTTCCGTCCTTCCCAGGTGAAATAACAAAAAAAAAAGGGGAAAAGCCCAACAAAAATTCTTCACAAACCAAAAGGACGGCAAAAACAAGACACCCATAAAAAGAAACAACCTCCTCAAACTGTCCGAATATCACATACCCAAAAAAAATACTGAACCGAAAACCCCGCTCATCTGAATCTCGCGGAATTTCTCCAAACAGAGCCTCAGAACATTTCCAGGCCATTTTCCCTCTCCAACAACTTCTCTTCAATGATTTGATTTGCAAGTTTGCATTTTTCTTTAGAATTCCATTTTGTTTCTTGGCGTTGATGGGAAATGTGACTTCCAATGTGGCCGCGAAGTTCGCGTTTTTCCCGCCAGACCCACCGACGTACGATGTGCTCAGAGACGAAGGTGGGAAGCTGCTGTTCTCGGGGGTCACGGCCGACAAGAACATGGACGTCCACATGCTCGACACGAAGGATGGCAACAAGATCGTTGCCACTTTCTGGAAACACCCTTTTGCCAGATTCACCCTCCTCTATTCCCATGGCAATGCGGCTGATTTAGGTCAGATGCAGGAGCTCTTCATTGAGCTCAGAGCGCACCTCCGTGTCAATATTATGAGGTATTGCTTCAAATTTCTGTCTTCTGTTTGTTTGTTTTTTCAAATTTATTGTTGGGAGATGTTGGTTTTTGGTTTTTGGGCCTGTTGAGTCAATTTATTGGTGGGTTGCTTTGCTTCTTGTGTTCTTTTGTTGGATATGTTTCCACGCTCTGGTAGATATCATTGGTTTAATTGCAAGTCTCTATACCTCCTCCTCATCTTGGTGACTGATTTCATGAGAGCTTATGTTGTTTTCCTCCTCCTTGCTTTGTTTCCCTGTGGTTGATCTGTTCTCGATCCTAAGGTTGGTAACAGTCTAGCATTTTGAGAATATATGCTTCTTATATTAGCCAACGGTGGCATGGTCATCAATCACGAGAAATGTTTTTCCAAGACCATGAGCATGATAAAGAGCGGTTAAAATTTCGATCACAATGATTTGCAGCAGAAACAATGAAGGGTTTTCTTGACGAATGGTGACAGAATATAGAATTTGCGAAGAATGCTTTATTTGGTTTCCCAAATCAGGTTTTACCTTCTGTTCCATCGGTTTTGGTTGCCATCTGTCCTCAAACTTTTCATGATATGCTAAGGCTCGACTATTAAAGGAATGAATATGCTGGTGATAAACTGAAAATTGTACATCTGGGAATCCTTATGCTGGTGGCGGTGATGACTCTGAGAATCTGTGTGGAAAAGTGTACCTACTGTGTGTTTTTTCAGCTTGTATCAGTTTTTGTTACATGATACATATGCAGATGCAGATGATGGAGTTATTTGCCCCGATAACTAAAACTTTCCTTGATTATTTACTGGTAATTTCTGTTGTTTGCAGCTATGATTATTCAGGTTACGGCGCCTCCTCTGGTAAGGTAAGGATTCCTCTGTGTGTCGAATTGTAGCCATGTTGCTTTCTTTCTCTATCGAAAGGAATCATTAACATCAGCTTTTTCATGTTGGTGACTCGGGAAAACATGTTATGTTTTTAAAATGGTTCACTCTGGTAATGTGATGTCCTTCTTCCAAATAGGAATTTTTTTTCTTGCAAGTCCTTCACAGCCCAGTCAATGAAGTGGGTTGTGTCGGAGCTGACCTATTCGCATGTACCGTTACTATTCCTTAATATTAAAATGTCCTATAGTAAAACCAAGATCTTTTTTTTTGCTTGCAAGCCATCTCGCAAGAACATAAATGACTATGATCATTTAGTTTAGATACAGTGGATTGTAAATACAAGCATTCATTACACTAAATGATGTCCTAATAGTGGTTGTTTATGTTAATATGGTAGCCATCGGAATTCAACACTTACCACGACATAGAGGCTGTTTATAATTGCCTTAAGGGTGAATACGGGATTAAGCAGGAAGATCTCATCCTATATGGCCAATCCGTTGGAAGTGGGCCTACACTGCACTTGGCTGCTCGATTGCAGAAATTGCGAGGTGTTGTTCTTCATAGTGCCATACTTTCAGGCATACGTGTCCTTTATCCTGTCAAGATGACTTTTTGGTTTGACATATTTAAGGTAAGTTTTATCAATCTGATATTGTATCTGCATAGAAAGGTGTATGTTTTCTCGGGCTTGAATTGAGGAAGTTATTCCACGTTTTCCTTTTCAGAATATTGACAAAATACGGCATGTGAACTGTCCGGTTCTAGTCATACATGTAAGTTTTTCTTTCTCATTACTCCACTAAATTTAGTTAGCCATGTAAATTTCTCAATGATGCATCGGTTATTCTCCGTGTTCTTTATCTGTTGTCCTTTTCTTTTTTGGGTTTAGCAACAAAAAGGCTTGTCATGATGCTTTGCAACATTTCCTGCAAAGTGTACTTTTGCCTGTCACCACAATTATTCACAAGAACCATGAAATTTTCATGATCATGACATCTTGAAATTTACTTGCCTCCCAATCTGCTTTCCGCTTGTAATTTTTTGTTTCATAGCTATCTAGTCTAAGTTCGCAAGCTGGAATTTGGATGATAATGAAATCAGTACATACATTTTCCAGTCCAGTTACATATTGCTAATGTAATATGGTCATCATAAATTCTTAATTCAAGCTGCTATTATATGGTAAAGGTAACTTCTGTGGTTGTTTATTCTTTGACTCATTTGATGAAGAGATAGGTAATTGGGGCTATCACTAATTCGAAATATCTGCAATAAAACTTCTTTTGTAATGAGTAACACTACAAGAGTTAAAGTGGAGCGGTGACAAGATTAATTTGAACTTTTGTCTGTTTTCAGATATTTGTCTATTATATTAGATTATTCGTATCCTAATAGAATTATGGGGCAATATGGTCGGCAAAGTTTCTGAAGCAGTACTATCCTTTGGAGACATGGTTGACATTATACTTCTTGCCAAAAGAGTGTATTGTATGTGTTAAATACAACTCATGTCGTTGCTGGACCAGTTATACGTTTTTGAGATTGTCCAATGCAAGATCATGTTGACTAATTTTAATAGCTGTTCTTTTATTTTTTGGTACATTTTTAATTGATGCTCTTGTTGAGTGCATTTTCACCATGATCTGCCTCAACCTTGCCTTCATTTCAGTCTTCCCTTTACTGTGAAATTATGTAATTAGCAAGTTATTAAACATATTTATGTTCATTCATTCTGGTCTCACTAAAGGGTGACAAACTTTGACTTTATTGATAGGTGGAGACCGTCTTAGTTACTTTTTTCTGTAGAATTTATTGGGAACGCGAATGAGCAAAAACCTTATGAGGGTAACAGAACACGTGTAGATTTCCCAATTTTGGTGCTAAAGGAAACAAACGCTTCGGTTTGCTTTATCTGTCAAGATTGTAGTCTGGAACTTTACATTGAGATTTATTTACCAATTTGTCAGTTGTATCATGATCTCTTTGTGGCAACCATGTCGCGATATGACCAATAGGGCTTGGACAAAATTTTTCCTGCACTCATTCATGGCTCTTTATATGCTTAAATAAATCTGTACATATAACGGGGCACTGATTCCCTTCAGTCTGATTCGTTCCATATCCTCATTGTCTCCCGTTCATTCTGCAGCTGTCTATTTACTTTCTGTTAGTTTATTATATGCAGGGAACAAATGATGACATCGTGGATTGGTCCCACGGAAAACGCTTGTGGGAACTTTCCAAAGAAAAATACGACCCTTTATGGGTCAAGGGCGGAGGTCATTGCAACCTCGAGACCTATCCCGAGTACATAAAGCACCTGCGCAAGTACATGAGCGCGATGGAGAAACTTTCGCTCACGAGACAGACAAAGCATCAGCTTACTTCTAATTCCAGCATGACGGAAGTCAAACATAACAAGTGCTTGAGATTTGGAAAGTAGACCGAATTGATGATTTTTCGAACATATTGAGCCGATATAAGGTATTGCCCTATGCAGAGTATCGTCACCACCGTGAACGAACTTGAATGTCTCGTTCCCCTAATGCTTGGAAATTAGGTTGCGCTCGCTGGGCTTGTTCATGTTTGCATCGAATATGGGGTGACATGAGAACGTGTTCAATTTTGGCTCTTGCGCATGACTACGAGATTCAGAGTGATCTTGATGTGGGTGTGGCATGTTGTGTACGAGTAGCATAGTCTGAGTTTCATGTAAGGACTAACATCATTCTTAGAAAAAGAAATGCAGAGGTTACGTGCAATTGTGTCTTTCATCCCCTGAGCATCCATCTTCTCTAGCTCTGTTCTTCCCTGACAAGCCTTTTGACGCGTGCAAGAAGTTCCAGCAAAACTAGAGATAAAGAAAGGAAAACCTTTGCAAGAAGAACAGCGGCTTGCTTGCCTTTTTGCGTTGTTCAACATCATTTCCTAGCTTGTCTTGAGAAGGCAAAACGCTTGCCTAGATACAGTCCGTTGACAGCGCGAAATACTCGCCTAGATCGAGTTCATTCAATGGTGATCAAGCTTAGTAAGCTGAAGTTGTCCATGCTGAAATTTATAGGATTGTCCAATAAATTGCAGCATATGCAAACCTCCTCATGTGCACATACATAGTTTCAGAAACTGTTTCAAAAGCCCTTGAGTCTCTGCAAGACCCCTAAACGTGCAGGCTTGGGCCTCCTTCTGTATATGTTAATAAGATAAAGATTGTGGAGGGTAGATGCAAATTTTTTAGTGAGTTTCCCTATTTTTATTATTTTGGAGTTGGTAGGCGGAACTTCTTGTTTTTCCGTTTTCATTTGATTTCCTTTGGGAACACGTAGTTTCAAAAATAAAATGAGTAGCATCATCTTCTTTTTGTCAAAAGTCCAATTCCACTTTAGCTATCCAATGAGGATTTTACAATGGATAATTTCCTCATTTCTTAAAAATTGTTTGATTTGATTGGCTTGGCCATCGTATACTGAGGGGGAAAAACGTGCTTAATATTGATTAGTTAGGCCATCATTCGAGGAATATATAGATTGATTGAAGTACTTGACTATAACTTTTCAAGGTTTCCCACCTTGTTATGAGAAGTGTACTGCGAATGGAATCCTTTTTGTGGCACCTGCCTATGTTCAAAGAATTTAATATTGGGCATGAAGAAAAAATTAAGTTATTACATGCAACATGAAGAGAGAAAGATGTTCAAAAGATTGTCCATAAATCGGATCGTGCATGCTCTCGATTGAGTCGAAAGGTTCAAATGTCTAAATTTTAATTAGAAGATAGTGACTCGACTAACTACTCGCGCTAATTATATATAAAGACCATAGGACTAAAATTCCAAGCGAGCATGTATCCATTTCTCGCAGTTTTAGAGACCAAACATAATTTGGTCGCTAGGAGTATCTATCTCATATTTTTGGGATAATTACTAGAAAAAAAAAATCATAAATTTATTGTATAAATATTAATTCAATACTAAACTTTTTAATTTGATCAATCTAGTCCTAAATTTTTTGACAATTGCCAATAAAATCTTTCCAGTTAATTTTGATAAGAAATAGTTGGTGTGACGGTTCAGTCAGTATTAGTTGTTCTAGGTGGCACGGTTAGTAATGAAGTGGACGATTTTTGTAATTTAAAAAAAAAAAAACTCTGAATTGTTTCATTTTCTTTTTTCCTTATTTCCCTCCGCCCTTCGCCGAGCCTCAATAATGATTGGCAGCAAAGGTTGTCGGCCGGAGGCAAGGCCGACAAGGGCCGGGATGCATTCAAATTAGCCAAATTGATAAGTGTAGAACTACATTGGTATCCAGATAATAGGTCATGACTTTTTGGTAATTCTCTCTCAATTTTCTTGTAGTGATAATAGTGCAAAACCAAACAACAAGAATTGGTCGTTCGAAAGCGCTAAATTGCAATCTTTATGTTTCAAAATATATCTAACATTAATCTCAAGTATCCTATGCATGGATTCATCTCCATGAACATATCAAATTGGTAATCTTGGATCCAACAACCACACTAGTTTTCACTTAAACTTTCACTAACCATAAATTACTAAACTTAATCGATAATTGAGGTCCACGATGTGGAACGATTAAGCCTATAAGTTAAACCAAGTTGGCATATGATGTTCCCCATCAAATCTCTCCTTTAGCACATGGATTGCATTATACAAAAAAATGGCTCGCCTCCACACAAGTGGGAAGCAAGGAAGCCAACTTTGCTGTGTCCAAATCAAAGCCAAGGATTAAGCACTAATCAACATTAGTTAAGCCATGTGAAATGGGTCTAATCGGATCCGGGTTTATTGCTAATTGAGCACCTTTTTATAAATCCCAACTATGTAGTCTAATGAGACCTTGCTGGCATCTTTGGATGTACTTCTCCATTCGTACATAATTTAATCGTGGTACGACTCACATGTGTATAAATATATTCTTTGGCATCAAGAGATCGAGTGCTGTTTTTTTTTCTTTTTTTTTAAAATCATTTTTTTAATTTATATTTTATTGATTTGCTATATAGTTTAATTCCATCAAACCCATGAGTGCTTCCACAGCCTACAATTGGTTAACCTCTAATTTCACTATTCCTAGATCCTTTACAACTGGCATTGCGACAAATTATTTAATTTCCTCTTAATTAAGAAATTAATTTTTGAAAAAAAAAGCAGTTTCATATAATAGATGGGAATATTGTAGCCGATATTGTCAAGCGATAACAACCGACAATTTGTTTTTTATTAAAGGGATATGTCTATATCTATCTGTCCATTTTAAGATAAGAGTGAGCACTTTTAAATTTTCTATTTGGACAATATGCACATATTATTTGATGTTAAATGCAATCTAGCTTTCAAGAGAGAAAAAAAAGTAAAATTAGCCAAAGAAAAAAGTTATTATCCACTTTACCCTAAACCCTACTCTCGGCGAAATTTCTTAATTGTCCATACAGTATTACAATCAACTCCATCCTCATCTCGTTTTCTTTTTCTAAATTTTACTTTTAGTAATGGAAGAATAGCAAAAGGTTATTAAAGAATGAAAAGAAATCGCGCACGCGCATGGTGCCCAAGTTAGTTTATATTATTATCAGGCCAAAATCGTCGTTTGTCTCAATGTAAACTTTTCAAAATCGCCCTTGCAATATATAAGACCTGCTCATGAAGTGACAAGGCACTTTTTGTAATGCATAACCGCCCCGGTTACATACTTTCCATTTATGCATAATCATCCTACCACGCACACGCGCTTAGTGCATGCCTCAACCCTAATCGGACCAAAGTAAAAATACATACTATCATTTGTTAATTACAAAGCGCTTTTATCATTTCGTTCAAGACAATTACTTTTTAATTTAGAAAGTAAGTAACGAATTTTAACTTTTAAATGGAGGCCATGAATCATTTCACCATATACATATCAATAAAATGGAATTTAAATTGTAAAAGTGAGTTGTACGTTTTGCCAATTGCATCAACTTAGATTGGAAGTGATCAACTTTATCATCCATTTTACCCCCCCCCCCCCCCCCCCCCCCCCCCCCCCCCAAAAAAAAAAAAGAGAGGACTTGGCCTTCAATATTGGACCAATAATTGGCCCCTCTTATACCAAAAGAAGGAGCTCCATCCATGAAGAAATTAATTAATAATTATTTTTAAAAAAATAATAAAAAAACAAGGAAAACCGACAAATAAAAGGGATCAACAAGGAAAAAAGTACGGAAGGAACAGAGTGGTCCACCACACGGTCGATGCTGACATGGATCTCCTAGGAGGAGAGGAGGGGAGGGGAGGGGGGGCAGAGATGTCATTTCGCCGCAAGAGGGCACCCTTCTTTCCGAGTTTGGGAGTGTACTTCGCTTCAGATTCCGCAAACAGCCAATAGCAGATCGAAACGTGGAGACAGCACAGTACAGCATTCGAGATTCGCTGATTTGTCACCTTTGATTTACCATTTATGCCCCTCGATCACCACATTTTATCGTACCAAGGTGACAAAACGAGCTACCCGATAACCGGGAGCCTGTCTTGTATTCTTGGTGGTAGTCACCGATGATACCTCACCATAGCAAGGGAAATTAGGCTTTTCGATTAGGGCCAGCCCACCTGTCCAAATGTACACACCTGAAAAGCTGATAAGATTGCGTTTGTTAATTTAACGCGTCGCTGTCCACATACCCAATTCCTAATTAAAGAGAAAGTTTTTCTTCCGTTTCACTAGAGAATACTCTCAAAATTTTACATTCCAAAATTCAGACAAAGTGGTTTAAGAACATACTTAGGTCCAAGCCAGTTGTTTTTTTGGGCGGCTCTAATATATAAGGCTTGAGATTCACTGAGATTAAGTCAAAAGGGGGTGTAATTAAACTTAACAGGATTTGGCTAAATAGCTAAGCGGGTAATTTGGGCACCCGTAGCAAGCTCGAGATTCGAGTCGTAACGCCTCCGACTTGGGAGAAGATATTCATCACGTGGCGGTGATGACGTGGCATGACCCATCAGTCACCATTTGCCCGCGCGTTATAAATTTTGTCCTACTTACTGTATCGAGCATCACTATCATGTGGCGTGAACGTCGTCACAAAAAATATGTTTTCCCCTTGAGAGGCTACATTCGTTTCGATCTATATGGAGCCTTTTTTTTTCCCCACGGGAACGGATAAGACGGTTCATAGGTAAGCAAGTTAATACTTGCATTGGCGATGCAAACACACACAGTTGTGCTCCTCAATTGCAAGCTTGATCTTTTACTCAATTGAAAAAGAGAAGTGAATACTTTCTCGAAACAAGCCCAAACACTTTACAACAGTTTTACATGTTCCAATTTTATGATAGAAAAGCCTCGAATTAATCTAATTGCATAATTTTTACTCTCATGCTTATAGTTTAAAGAATTCGAACCTATGTAGTCTCTATTTGATTATCTATCCAATATTTCACATTTTATATATAAAAAGGGAGGCTAATTCCAAAAAAAAAAAAAAAGCACTAAATTTATCATGAATGATAATTTTGGCACGAACTTTTTTTTATTCAATAAAAAGCATTGACTTTTACTTTAATCCTAAATCCGACCCCTATGACGTGAATTTTTCAAATTGTTGAAGTCAAATTTGGGATTTAAGTAAAAGTTGGTAATTTTTAACGAGACAAAGAAAAATTTCGAGCCAAAATTGCAACTCAATGTGAAGTCGGTGCCTCTTAGGAATCGAGAAGATTATCGCGTGAAGCCGAGCACACATAGTTAGGGAGTAAGAGGTGCATTTCTCACGTTGCCGTATTAATTATTAAGCAAATATAGCTCATCTTTCCTGAAATCCTCATGTAATAAATGGTTTGCCCAGTGCCCACGATACATCCTGCAAAATGGCTTACCAAGAATCTTCCGACATTTAAAGAGAAATTCCGTAATCGCAACGCACATATTCTCAATGGTCTTTTAATTTTCAGAATCTCACTAATAAATGCGTCGAGAATACTTGTTAATGCTATCGACGGAAGAAAAATTAGTATTTTCAAAAACATCGAGAATATTTAAAAATCCATCGATTTCTTTTGCCCGAGAAAACGAAAGCACAAGAAAAAATTACATATTTTACATGCGCCTGTTTTTTTATTTATTATATTTTTTGCATTTCCTTTGTGATTAATTGCGCTTAAATATGATGAGCCTCTCAGATCAGGCAAGGAATCCACTGCTGGGAATTACCCTGAATATCCCCCAAAAATGGTAATTTCAAATCTTAAAATCACAATTAGCATTTAATGCCCCCAAAAAGATTTAATAATTCAGATTCTGCACAGATTTTCTTCAGAATATTTAACAGGCCACAGGTTTTCTTTGCCAGTCGAGCACACTTGTGTCTGTGTCGCCATCCCATGGAATCTCCCCATTACTCTCGCAGCATTAATTATAAACTCCACGCTTAACTCATCAGCTTGAAAACAAGAGAAAAAAGAAAAGAAAAACTCATCAAAATGGGGAAAATATTTTTTTTAAAAAAAACTTTTTTCATATGGGTTAATACCACAGAAAACTTAAATCGATACACATGTTACAAATTCACTGAAACTAATCTTTTAACCACAAAAAATTTCAAATTGATATATTTGTGACAAATCTACTTTCTGTTATTTTCTATTAAATTGGATTAATTTCATGAAAAATTATAAATTAGTACACCGGTGACAAACGGCAGTTATCATATGTCATTTAACTCAACAATTTAACAATAAAATTTAACAAAAATTAACGAAAGATAAATTTATCGTAAATAAATTAATTTGTGATTTTTCGTAATATTAAATTTTTTTATGTTGAGTGAAAAAAACACATATAATTATTGTTATATCCCATTGTTTGATCAAGAGGAAGAAGAGACAACCTCAGCCCAATAATTGTACTTCCTCGTATACCGACAGCAATTGTGTAAAATTTAGTTTAAAGTACATTGACCGATGCTCGCGTCATCATGGTGATCATCATGATCAAGAAAATTTTTATATATCAATGTCTGTCATGTTTTATATTGCAGGAGCAAGTTATATATGGTATATTTTCTCTCTCCCCTTCTCCAGTTCATGTTCCAACCAGCACACCAGAGAGAAAAAGACAAGAAATTTGTAAGGGAAACTGACAAATATGATGTTGGTCAGATGAATGTGGAAAGAAGAAGCAGCAAGTGCTGTGTTCTTCCAGAGGAATCAACCAAAACCGGGATGCAGGGGAGGTCAATGACATGAGCAAACTGAGCAGCAAAGCAGAAGTCTTGTGCGACTGGGGGAGCATGATTGTGCCACAGCGTCGGCCTTTTTCTGGGGTTCTGCACTGGGTTTCTTGATTAGTTCTTCCGTGGTAAAGGCGCCATTTTTATCTTCCTTTCGAGGAGGGGAAAAGGGTTTGATATTCGCGGCAGAGCGGAGAGAGAAGCCACGCCGATCAGAGGAGGGGGGGAAGCAGGGGGGGAGAGAGAGAAAGCGTGAAGCTTTATTAAATTCTTTTCTTTTTTTTTTTCAAGAAAAGAGAAATGCCCCTTCAATAATTACGCACGGAATTAAAATATTGCGGCAACGGCCAATAGATATCCGTGTAATTGGGCACAAAAAATTTCCACTTTCTCTCTTCTCCAGCAATGCTCTGCCCATCTCACCATCATTGACTCATTCCCCTCCCCTCTCTCTCTCTCCCTAGCGTCGCTCTTCTCTCTCTCTTCTGGTGCCAATTTGGCTTCTGGGTTTTGGGGGAAAGCCTCCAGAGAGGTTCTCCTGCGGTCAAATTTCGAGACTTTGCTCAAGCTTGGTTCTCTGTCCTGTTCTCGCTCTCTCTCTCCTCTTTGAGATCGTTTTTTGCCTTCTTCGAGGCACTGTAATTGGGCCTCTCTTTGGAGGGGGGGGGGGGGGATTGGGATTCTGGGCGCTCAAATTGTTTTCCAGTGTCTTCTTTGTGTGCTCTGAGTGTGTGTTGATTCACTATGACGGTGGAAGATGGAGGGAATGACCGGTTTCCGGTGGGCATGCGAGTGCTTGCCGTTGATGACGACCCAACTTGCCTGAAAGTGCTGGAGAGTCTGCTCAGAAGCTGCCAATACCAGGGTGAGATCTCTCTCTCTCTCTCTCTCTCTCTCTCTCTGTGTTTCTTTTAGGTGCTTTGGTTTTTGGTAGTTAATTGACTTTCATATTGTGAGATGGGTTCATCATCATCATCATCATCTTTCGAATTAAATTTGTCGATTTTCTATGCTTTTTTTAAAAAAATTGATGAGACTCGCCAGATGTCAGAACCTCGTGTGTTTTTTGGAACCATTAATTGGGAGTTATACAATGTGTCAAGTTAATCTGATCAGGCTCTTTGAGCCTAATATCTAGTTGCATAACCATGGCCGACATGTTTTCCTCTCTCGTAGAATTAGTGCTCATTTGCAGACTAACTGTTGGTTTCTCTGGATTGTCATTTCATCGGTTTTCTTCTTCTGACTGAGTCGAAAAACCGAGTTCGTTTTTAACCATTTTGGCTGCTGGTTTTCACAGTTACCACTGCAAATCAGGCAATCGTGGCCTTGAAAATGTTAAGGGAGAACAGGGACAAGTTCGACCTGGTTATCAGTGATGTGAACATGCCTGACATGGATGGTTTCAAGCTACTGGAACTCGTGGGGCTTGAAATGGATTTGCCTGTGATCAGTAAGTTCATACTCGATTCTCTTTTGACGACTCAAAGTTCTTGTTTTTTTTATTGAGTTAGCTGAATGTTTGAATATGATTCAATGCAAAGTCTCTAGCTTGGCTTTGTTCAACTGTTATTTGTTGCAATTTTTATCAGCTGACTGCATTTTTATTGTTTTTTGCGATATCACAATGTGCAGAAATCACGAGATTTGACCAAAGTTTGACATTGGTTTCCCTTCTTGTTGGCTCCAGTGTTGTCAGCTTATGGCGATCCCAAGCTTGTGATGAAGGGGATAACTCATGGTGCTTGTGACTATCTGTTGAAACCGGTTAGAATGGAAGAGCTCAAGAACATATGGCAACATGTTATCAGGAGAAAGAAGTCTACCTCAAAGAACCAAAGTCAGTTGCCAAATCAAGACAAGGGTAATGGTGAATCTGGACAGGGCGCGCAAGGAGCGATAAGAATTGCATATCCAGATGGGAAACTCAACAAGAGAAGAAAGGATCAAAATGAAGAAGAAGAAGAAGAAGAAGATGGTGAAGACAATGAGAATGAGAATGACGATCCCTCTACCCAAAAGAAGCCTCGAGTTGTTTGGTCTGTGGATCTGCATAGGAAATTTGTTACAGCTGTTAATCAGCTCGGCCTTGAAAGTGAGCTTTTTATTTTTTGACCAAGATGGGGTGAATTTCATTTCTTCAGTAAACCTCTAACAGGCTTTTCAAATATCACTTTTAATGCAGAGGCTGTTCCGAAAAAGATCCTAGACCTGATGAATGTTGAAGGGCTTACGAGGGAGAATGTGGCGAGCCATCTGCAGGTTTTGATTTTTTTCCTTGCATTTACATCCCCGCATATTATTTAGCTTCTACGGCAACCTTTTGCCTGCACAGCAGCTAATTTGTGCCTCAAACATTATATTTACATGTACGCAGTTTTAGGAAGAGTGGACATTATTTGGAGTTCCCAGAAGCCAGGAAAACATTGTGTTCCAAATGTCGGAACATGTGTTGCTCCTTACTTTTTCAAAACAAAGAAAAATATGTTAGAATCTCAAATGTCATATCTTATGTAGGAGCTTTAAATCCATAAACTCTGATTAGGTAATGTATGGCATTTTTATGTTGATAGTAGCTAGAATTGGTTTATTGGCTTCTATATTTTAATGGTTCTCGCTAATGATACGTGCCTGCTAATGTGGATTATTTGAGTTTATGTTGCATGGCTCACATAGTATTAGATTAGATGCAGTGAAGGACAACATCGTAGCCTTATTCTGAAACTGTCAGTTAGACGGCTAGAACTAGAAGGTGATTCGGTTATTACTCTGCAGAAATACAGGCTTTACTTGAAAAGAATCAGCAATGTTGCGAGCCAGCAAGCAAACATAGTTGCTGCATTTGGGGCGAAAGATCCATCCTACATGCGCATGACTGCACTGAATGGTTTTGGAGACTTTCGAACATTGGCTGGGCCAGGAAGATTTTCTGGTACTTCTTTGTATCCACAGGGCATAATGCTAGGCAGACTAAACTCGCCTGCTGGTTTAGGCTTGCAAGGGATTGCAAATTCGGGGCCAATTCAGCCAAGTCTTTTGCAGAATGTCGGCAAATCAATCAACTCTCTTGGAAAGCTCCAACCCAATCCATCACCTGCGAGCCAAAATACAAGCTTGCTTCAGCCAAATCATGGCAAGCCAGGTCCTCATATAAGAGACATCGCTAAATTCGACAATCCCACGGCCCTTAAAGTTTCCCCCATCGCAGATAACCGGGTGACGGCCAGCAGTTCTAGCAACCCCTGCCATGGCATCCCTAGCAGCCATTTGCTCTTACAAGGAAACCAACAGCAAACTCGTGGTGGGGATGAATTCGGAATACAATCTTCCTTTGGAGCAGTTTCTTTGCAATCAGAAACCCTGAACGTTGGCGCTGTTGGTGGATGTAACTTTATTGATAAAAGTAGATGCAATGAAAATTGGCACGGTGCAGTTCAGTTACCCCAGCTTCCTTCAGCAAATCCTACTCCATTGACAGTGCCCTTTAACTGCAGTCAGGTGACTCCCACGAATATGACTGAGAAGTTCACTTTGCCCACTCCTTTTGTCCATAACAGCCCAAATAATATCTCTACTAGTCCCGTTCCATCAGCTCTAGGAGAGTCTAGAGGAGACATGCAATGTCAAGCTGGGCTACTGGGAAATGTTATTCAAAATGTGGACTTCACGTCTTCAAAATCAAGTTGGGAAGATCATAACCAAAATTGCCAACACCATTTCAATCATGGTTTTGGTACTTTTGACTCTGTGGTAGTACCAGCCAATGGTGACATGGATTCTTTGATCCAGAATATGGGATCAGCAAGTTCATTGCGCAGTGGAAGTGTGGATGGTCCTTTTGCTGTCCAATCAAATTCTGGCAATGCACCTCTCTATCAGCAAGCAGAAGTTGGCAAATCAGTATCCATGGAGGCAAACATAAGATCAATTGAAAACTACCTCTTGGGGCAAACGAAGTTTCAGGATGGCTTCATGCCAAATAGTTTCGAGTCCATTGATGAGCTAATGGATGGAATGATCAAACAGGTAAACAAAGGAATCCTTGTGTGCTTGTATCTGTGATTTGATCCAAAATCTTAGCTTATTTGGATGATTAGGTAGGAGTTCTAATGAATGGAATTAGCCGGAGCCTTGGATTGGCAAAACTATATTTAATTTTCACATCTGGCTAATCCTTGTTCATGTACGGCCAAGACGTCAGTATTGTACTTACCAAAAGAAGTAAAGACGTCAATTTCCTCTTCACCAATATGAAGGAGAAACGGTTCAAGGAAACTTAAGAAAAATAGGATGTAATCCTGTTTGGTCTTTCTTAGCTCATAAGTTCGGATTAAAAAAAAATAAAATCTGTCATAGACGAGCAATATTTAATCAAAGTGATGAAGCTGTCTCCAATGAGAAATATTAGCTACATGTAGCAGAAATCCTGTTTTTGAGGATTCTTGATACTCCTGAAATGGTCCCACTCTTTGCAGTATTCTTAGTGGCTCTGTCATTACTATGAAAATAAGTAGTGGATGTATATGCCAAGACATGCAACTCTGTGTCAGGGTCAATTAAAACAATGTCAAACCATAAATCTCTTTTGGGATACCTTTCTCGAACTTGTTATGAATTTCTAAGACCTTTTCATTAACGTGCAGGAGCATAATGAGGCCGTCCTCACAAATGGTGATTTCAGCTTGGGCGCCTACTCTATTGGATCATGCATGTGATGCTATTGCTGCCCCGTCAAAAAGGGAGATGACTGCAGCACCTCCTCGAGAAGTTTGAGTCCACTTGTAATTTTTCAGTGTTTTCTGTCTAGATTTAATTATCTTCTCCGACTTTGTTGTATGCTTTTAGTATTCTCTAGTTTTAGCACTTATCTTTCTTCCTTTAACTCTGTTGCATTCCTGTTTAGTTAGAAGTTTTTGGCAAATGTCTGACAGATTTGTGTTCATATCTATGTTTCTGTCTCCGATCTGTTTGCGATAACAATGTTGTCACCCAAGTCCTTCTGAGTTATTTCTTCAGGTGCAACCAGTTGTCTACTCAAATTCTGATGTTAATTAAACTGGGGCATGTCACTGAATGGGAAGAGAACCATTTGTGGATCTCCTCTTTTAGTCTGTCCCCTGCTATTGGACTCTTATTAAACTAGCACATATGCCTCTACTTCGATGATTGGTTCGCCCATATTTTCTTCGGTTGCAATATTGCTACTTGCCATGGCCTTGAATCAGGTTATTCACAGCGAGTCTACTTCAGGTTGATAGTCTAATTCACTTCAATTTTATCCGAGAATTTTGTACTTCATCCAATAATCTTCTGCTCAAACAGGAGATTGTTGGAACCATGAGCTGTGCGAAGTCTGCGACTGTGCTATTGGGGCATTACATCCTTTTTGTTCCATGGCTTTAAGAATAATGATTTTTCTCGAAGCCCGACCTTTGGCGAATGGATGTAGATAATGCTAAACACCTAACCTTTGTTGAGTATGAGAGTCGTACCAAAAAAAAAGAAAAGGGAATACATTCCTTGCACTTGACGGAGGGTTGAAGCTGATGTGAAAACGAGAGATCTTTGAGTTGTTTATGCCAAGATAATACACGTCGTGGAAAGTTTTCCAGTCGGCAGAATCAAGATAACTCTGGAGAGGAGACTTGCCATTGCAACTTGCTGTGAAAGTAGCTTCAGATCAAAGTCTAGATCTCAAAAAAAAAAAAAAAAAAAAAATACTTGAAATTCCCAATTATTAAATCCTATAGATGCCTAATTTCAACTCTCAAGATTCTCTCTCTCCCTCTCAATATAAACGTGGGCTGCCAAGTGGCCCATCGTTCCTGATTACAAGATCCCTATCATCAGATGCTGCCTTGCAGGGAAGAACATATAGAATTGAGCATCGTGAGATGGTTCTTTTTAGAGAATGCTTAACATGATAATATTAGAAAGACATCTGGTTTTACAATAAAGGAAGATCCTACAAGAGTACGACAAACTTGCACCATCTTTACGGTACACAAATAGACACATACATTATATGTAAAGTGATAGCTCAAGTTTCTCTCTTCTCCACCTTCTCCAGCACGGTGCCCTCACGTTGGATATTAGTGGAAGGAGGAAAGTGACAATCCTCGACAGTTTTGCTTAATTGCATGTATTGATGCCGCGAGTTGTACAATTCATGAGGTGAAATGAAGCAAAAATTAACTTGGTCTTTATTCCCCTTCCCAGCCCATTTGGCGGGCTCGTTTCTCCCACATCAATGTCACCTTTCTCTCCTTTATCAACAATGCCTCCGCACGCTCTCTTGCCTCCTCACAAATTTCTGTGGCAGAGTTGCACTTCTCTGCTTCCCTTTGATACTGGGAAGCCACTCTTTTTGCCTCGGCAAAGGTGATGTTCATATGGCGAATGTGCTCTTCAGCCACGGCTTCTTGCAGCTTTAACTCCTCTGCTAGAAGATCAACAAACTGCTTCTCCATCTCTTGCTTGAGATCAGGGTCGTTACTCCCGCAATCTGCATTTCTCAATATAGAGAAAGCACTTACAGTTTCAGATCCTTAAGTTTCAAATAAAAACCAGATTTGAAATTCTTAAATGCAAAAAGAGACTCAAAGCCACTATTATAACTAGGGGTGTGCAAAAAAACCAGAAACCACTCGGAACCGGACAGGACTAGCTTAGAACCCGCAGTTCCCGGTTCCAATTTATTGGAACGGTGAGCACTAGTCCGGTTCCCAGCTCCAAGCATGGAACACCCGGACCAAACTGGACCAATATATCTATTTAAAAAAAATGGGAGCATTTATCCTAAACTCACAGTATTATTTTGTGTCAAATGATAAGCAAGAGATGGAACCAAATGTCCAAATGGGCGTATTCATCCTACAATCACAGTATCATTTTGTGTTTGATAAGCAAAGACCCTCATGCAAATTTCTTTATTATTCTTACATTTTCCCTTGCAAAGTAGTACCCACATAAATTTAGGTTCATCATGACATCAATTGATGAATGCAATTTTGTAGGGATTGAGGACCAGTTCCATGGACCTAATCGGGAATTGGATTGGACCAGCAGTCTGGTTCCCGGGTGGACCTATGGAACCAACAGGCAGTTCTCGGCTCCAATTTTTCAGAACCGGTCCTTAGTGGGTGGTTCCCGGTTCTAGGGTGGGAACCACCCACCCGGACCATGCTCACCCCTAATTATTAAGTTATTCCTAGCAAATGAGATGCTTCCTATAGTTCAAGATGTCTCTTTGTGCATATATATATTCAAAACAACCATCATAGACGAATGACAAGGGAAAAGGAACAGGGATCAGTGAAGAAATCTGTTTTGAGCCTAACACTGCTGCAGTCAAGATTATCTTAAATGATTCTCATCTGCAATTAATGGTTATCACCACATCTGACGAGAGGCCTATATTCTGCACATATTGTGGACAAGAAAATCACAATTGGATGGTGACAGAGCAAGATGAGCTTTGCGACATCTTTTCACATGCTAAGTTGCCTTCTCAAACAAATAGCTCCCACAAGAAATTGACTAGTGACTTGTGAAGCTATTTCAATAGTTGTCCAACCCAATGACTAAGAATGAGATCAAATATTCAAGAGTAGATTTGCAATTTGTACGTAAAAAAAGTGTGCGAGAAACCAAAGTTAAATGAGTGTTGGCAGTCTGACCAAAAAGAAAATGAGAGTTGGCAGGATGAGAACTGACCTGTAACAGAGAGGTTTGCCAACCCTGCCAGAGTGACAGAAATATTCAACCAAGAATCAGTACATCAATAACACATTTCCAGCATCTTATCGAACATAGTGATACAGCAATTAACATGAGAGAGAGAGAGAGAGAGAGAGAGTAGTCTAAAGGACAAATCAACATAGACTACTATAAGAGAGAGAATGTGACTTATCACTCGAATGCGACTAATTGCTCAAAGGTACACAAAGAAAGGTTGCGAAGATGAGCATGTATGCTCATATGACCAGATGTGCAAAACCACTCACCCTTCAAAAAAAGCTTCCATGAAGAAACCATCCTAACAAATTCCATGGCGATTTTGTTTCAACAGTAGAAATCAAAAGATACTTCCTGACTTTATCAGCAAGACGAGTTATTTTGTTATAAATGGTTATTAATGCAAACTTTTATATTTATTAAAGGTTTGAAGTATTGAGTATTGAACAAAGACACATTGCAAATGCTAAAAATAATAGTATAGATAAAAGTTAAAAGCAAAAGTTCTTCCAAACACACCACAATGTCAGAGCCCGATGACTTCTGGTGATAGAAGAAACCAATGGACTTCTATCATCGCAGCTCGAGCTTTCTTTCCCAGTCAGAAGGAGATAAGGTGCAATTCCATTCAACTAGAAAGCTAGCAAAGAAAAAGTAACGACGAAGCGAACAAGCCACATCACCATCACTACAATTTGGAAAATAGCATCCTTTTCCGTGTGAAATTAGTAGCCTTCAGCACCATTTCACAATGTTATTAGCTAACTGGGTTGAATGAGGAACTCCTTGGAGATTCTTATGAGAATGCATTTCCACATACTCATGGAGAAAATGCAACTTTAGATCACAGGTACAGACAAACAGTTCAGAGGAGATTGTTTATCTTTCCACTTCTCATTACGCCTCACAGTGCTTCAATCTAGGAAATCTTCCCATTTTCAATCCGAAGTTAGTTCACATTAGTTCCGACAACTCTGCAGTCAATTTACAAGCTATCGAGACATGGTGATACAATCAACCTAAGCTTGCAATAGGCTCATATGTCCTAATAATTCTGCTAGACAAGCTCTACAACGGCTCAGATGACATTAAGAAAAAATCACCACCATTGACACGAAACCTCATCAAAAAGCTGCCACAGTTAGTTCTCTCATCACACCAAAACCAACTGGTAGAAAGAGAATGTCCGAGCAGATCTCCGCACCTAACAAGAATCGCAAGCCGACAACTACAACAGCACAACAAAACACGCACCGCCGAACATGCGGAACAGCTCAAATTTAGTTTCGTTTCATTTCATTTCATTCCCTCTCGTGCGCAGACATCAACCCATCCAAAAAAAATCAGACAGAAACGGCAACAACGGACAAAGATCTCATCCCCAAACCCATCAATCACGCCCCCAATCTCCAAGTCCAGCTACTCAAACCCACGAACACCCAGGAACGCGCATCCGCCAATCACGCCAAAGAATCAACCAATGTGTAACAAAAACCACATCAATCATACCAAAACGCCACGAGAGGGGGGCCAGCGAATTACCGGGAGCTATGTTGAGGAGGGAGAGCGGGGGAGGGCAATCGCAGACGCAGGGAGGGCAAGCGCGGTGGTGCTTGTCGTCGGCGCCGGCGAGCTTGATGCCCCTCTTGAGCTTCCAGTAGAGGGCGGGCCCGCACACGCCCAGGGCCGACACCACCGCGAACACCACCAGGCAGCACCGCAGGCAAGCGCCCGATCTCCTCGTCATCTCCTCCTCCCTTCCTCCCTTCCTTTCCCCAGCCCGTAGCCCCTCGCGCTCAGCGCATCCACCACCGCCGCCCTCTCTCTCTCTCTCTCTCTCTTCGTCCTCCCCTATCGCGCAGGAACAGCAGCTGAAGGAGAGATCTTTGGCTATGGCGAGCGTTTGCAGAGACGGGTTCTGAAATCTGAATCTACCTCTCTCCCTCTCTCCTTCCTCGTCCTCCTTGTGAAAAATGTGAATTTTTTTTTTCTTTTATAAATTCTGATATTCTTCCATGATCACTCTCAGTCTCAGTCAAAGCAGTTACTTTTTCTCATTCCAAAAACGCGTGGCCCTTAGCAAAATTGCAAAATATTTAGTAGATATATATATATATATATATATATATATATATATGTATGTAGGTGCCAGTTGTATTTATTTTTGAGAAAAAGACATAAAAAATCCTGAACTATTCCTGTTTGTAACATATTTATTGTGAATTTTTTTTTGCGACATTCAAAACTCCGAATTATGTCAACCATGACACGTTTATCCTTAAAAAATTTTTATGACATTAAAAATCCTGAATCATTTACCATCCATCAAGGTTGATGATTTTTTAGTTAAAATAACGTTATCACATGAGTGTCATGTCAATACCATATACTTTTTTGTGTCCATCTAAATCTATCAAGTGTGTCATATGGACAGAATAAAATTAAAGGTAAATGTATCGCGATAGACGTAATTTTTTGTTGGGTTTTTTCCTTTATTTTTTTATAGAAATTTTTTAATAGATCACTTTTCTTTCATTCATCGGTGAAAAAGAAGAAGATAATGAGTGATTTTTGCTTGGACCTATCGGGTACAAGGAAGTAGGACAAGAATATAAGTATGATGTTACATGTAGGGGTCACGGCTCAGTTGTTTGGGACCGATCCGTACGGCGGCTTAAGCTTCCTTGGATCGAGGCCATTAGGAGAGAATTATTTCTATTAATTCAATTGTTGGATAAGTACAAATGAGAAGGAGGACACATTTATATAGTAGATGGCCTCAGATTACATCGACTCTTGAACGAGTGGCTGGATCGCATCTTTTCATTCACCAACTACCGGCATTTATGCCGATAACTCTCTTAAACACGTCACAATTACCATATCACCTGTTCTTGGAAATGTTCTGGAAGCTTCATTAGGGATTGGAGTCTTAGTTGATGTTGCATGGTTCTTGGCGCATGAAAACCTTGCGATCATGACATAGGATCGGGAATCGCATCGGACCATGGAATTGTTCACTTTTTTATTTTTTTCCCACCACAACGAAAAAGCGACAAACCTTGACATATTGCCGGAAGCGACCATGAGTAAAATGTCATTGTGATACGACGATAAGGGAAAAACATTGTACGTGGGTTTAGTTTACATTTTATTAATTTTTTCGAAAAAAATAAAAAATAAAAAACGTACATATAGCCGGTCCAAACTGATTTTCCCTTAGAATTGAGAAACAGGAATTAGACCGTCCGGACACCGGTTTCATTTTTAGGAACCGGAAACCGGATCGATACTCCTAAGAACCGGACCAAACCGACCAGTTCGGACAGTTCTTGATCCGAGCGATCCGTTTTACACACCCCTAATTACATGAACATCGAGCGGGGATTTGCGAGTTTCTAATGTCGTTGGACTTCAAGCTCGAGTCGAATTCCAAGTGAATCGGGTTGCTTCGAGCCATGAATGATAAACCCATCAAAACGTAAATGTGAATGCTGGCTTAACTGATTACGTTCATTCCTCACTCTGTTAGTGTATCCTTCTCCTTCTCAAGAAGCGATCGGACATTACCAACCTTTCAGCCATTTTCCATTTCAGGGGGTGGCCTACTTTGCTTACCTGCTCTACACCATGCGTACAAGCTCGGGCGCAATGACTTCCATTCGACTCCTCTCAGACAGCCTGGAGAACTTACCGTTCTACAGATTAGTGCACGCGCTCGTGCACATGCAGGCACCGTCTTCGATGCAGATCGAGAAAGCCGAAATGAACGCAGTTCAACCATTCACATTTATTTAAGTTCAATCTATAGAAACTCTGGAATTAGAAGAGCGAGAAGAAGTCGTGTAATTGAGCTCTTCAGGGTATGAACGTGGCATGCTTTGGAACCATCGTTTGCTCATCATGATCTAAGGTCGGCGTAATATTCAACAATCCAGCTGTGGATGATGTCCACTTCCTGCCTCCTCTGCTGAACAAGCCAGTCGGGATCGTCTTTAGTTGCAGACCGAAAATCGACATGGTGGGCTCCTGAACATTGCATATCATCGATGGTAGGCAGTTCAGTGTTACCATGCGGTAAACAGAAAAGGTAAGGACGAAATGAATATAACAACAGTAGAAAAGAACCGGTACCTTCTTCAGTGACAAGAGCAACAATGCTAGCAGATATGTTTTTGAGCACACTGCGAAGTAAGTGGAAGTTTGACACCGGTTAGATTAGTACGAACTGAACCGGTTGAAACTAATGCATCAAACACAATGTTTAGATAGCTTTCAGATGATCCAACAAAATCAGCTCTAAATATAATTGTGCTTTACATTTTTAATGAGGTCACTCCAATCGTGCTTTGAGTAAGTCTCGTGTGTCTGAAAAAGTTCGTGAGGGGCCAAAAGTTGTGATGCACAATATGATCCCCAGACAAAGCCATTACACAGTAACCCGCAAATTTGTCAGTCTCAGAACCCAAATGTAGGTGCTTGCCTGATTCGCGAGAATAATGTCCGCACAACAATGTGTGCGCATGGTCATTGAGGTAGTATCATACTCGTGAGTGAGATTGTTAACATCTCATGATGATACAAACAGTAGGTGTGCTAAAAATGATATCATGGACAAGAAAACAGTATAAAAGCAGCACTCAAAAGAGAAGGAGAAGAAAAAAGAAGTGATTACCCTCCTCTGCTCCAAGGATCTTGCATCCCATTAGAGAATATGATGTTACTGCCAAATCTCTTAAGCATTAACTCGATTCGCTGAAGAAAAAAGAACACAGCAAAGATGATATTTTTGAGCCTTTTAATGGAAAGGCACTCTATGTTCGAAGCATGTAACTGACTAGACTATTTGACTCACTTTGCCACCAAATTCAGTTGTGATCCAATGTGGCCGAGGTGTGACCCCATACTTCTGCCTGCACTGTTCCGCGAATGCATCGTAATTAAAGGAATATGGAGTAAACATGCTCTCATTAGAGCAACTCAGGGGCATGACCATCTCCGTGCAAGCCTGCACAATTACTTTAAAGGGATTAGATCAAGTCGGGACATATCTCGTGATCAACCGCTGGTACTTGATCGGTTTAATCTAATTCAGTTGCTGTATTCTATAGATAGTGGAAACAAAATTGTTGTCGGGTTTAAGTTGAGAGGAGACTCTAACCTGCCAATCCCAACCATGCAGGCCATGAGAATCGGATCCGTGTTCGATGTTAAAGCAGTTTTCAGTTTGTGAATAATTATAGTATAAACTTGCAGCTGCAAAAGCCTTGCTTAGCTTCGTCTCTCCAGGAGGAAGTGCGTCGATAATCTTGCACATCTTCGATGAAAACAATGGGAAAGAAAAAAAAAATTAGAACAAGGACATCCCACATTAGAGGCTTCACCAGATTTGATTCGGTTAGACAAGCGCATTTGGATCGTACCTCCTTCACAGGATAGGCAGGTAAATGCATCATGAAATTGGCTTCAGTTGGATAGTTCACCATTGCGGTGTAGACGAAAGCAGCCCATAGCCAGTCTTGAGCTGCAGCGACTGAGTGGAGGCCTCTGAAGGTAAAAAAAAATCGAAAGGATAGGAATTTCGAAGCTATGAATATCTTAAAGCAGATTAATAGGTCGTGATACGATAGTACATGCTAGTTGTGTTTTAATTTGGAAGCATACTCACAATAAAAAGGTAAAAAGAAAGTGCTTCCCTTCAATTTCCTGTATGACACTTGATTCTTAATTATTTAAGCCCAACCCACTAAGTAGAGTAAGGCTTTTGTTATCGTTGTCGCCGTCGTTGTATGTTGTTTAAGGGTTTTAACTTGCGCTAGTGCAGTAAGTTCAACACACTCACTGTTAAGAGCTCTACACTTTCCCTGTATCGATAAAATGTGAACGGAGAAAAGAGTTACTTGCAAGATTTGAAGTTTTTGCTTAGTTCCGCCAAACCTTGCCTTTGAGATGACAAGGCCTCTAGCTCTGCCCAACTTCCCTTGATCACTTGAAAGCAATTCAAGCTCACAGACTACACATGAAAGTGCAATTAACAAACACCAAGATGAACAAAAAGAAACAACTTTATAAACACATGCACACGGCAGAGAATTGCGAGGAGACCACCTTAAAATCCTGGGAAACACCATCATAGAAGCCTGTTTGTGGAGTGATGTCATCAAAATACAAGATAGGGGCTGAAGAAGCCAGGGCTCCAATTGCAATATGAGGGTACTTCAGTCTGAACCAGGCTGCTAGCACTGGAGAAGAAGTAACATCTCTTAGTAGATAAGCACATCAGCCTTTTCTTTGAGGGTGGCTATCATCACAATCTCATAAAATGTGGATAACCTTAAAATATACAAAGTGCATTAATAGCTCATCATTCTAAAAGAACCTCCCATTCATTTATTGCAAAAAAAATGGGATTCATTTATTGCTAGTTCTTGAAAGAAATAGCACAATATTTGGCACTTTTAATTATGGTTGTACCATTCATGTTGTTTGATCAGACATCAAGAACCAAAAACCCATTCCTAAATGAGATCATTGACGGAAAAAAGAAGGAAAACGAGTTCAAAATCAGATAGCTTACTTCCTCCATAGGAACCCCCAAACACAACGACAGGGGAAACTTCAGAAGACAGATTCTGCTTCAAGCTCCTTATGAGAACGGCATAGTCAGCTAAAGCTTGCTGTGAATCTAAGTACCCCACCGTCTCTGCAGAATTGTAAGAGTCTTTCCCAAATGGCATCGACTCTCCATAAAATCTATGCTGAAAAAACACGAGAAACAAACCCATCAGCCAAAAGTCCCAAAAACCCAAAAAAAAGAAGAAAACTATGGCTTGGATTAGCTCATTGACAGTCGCTTCTTGTGAAATCATATCCTAACATTCCAAAGCTTTTCTCGGAAACCCAAATGCATAGTTAATCTTTTCATGAGCTCTAAGATACCCTTTTGCGGTCTGCTTCATGAGATAGCATAAAGGTGCAATTTTTGTCCCTTGTTTTTCCAGCTTAATAGACTCTCGAGGACTCTGAAACTAAAGAAGCATTGAAAAATTACTTCGATGAAGACCAGGAGAGCCCGGAACTTGGGGGCAATGTCCAGTAAAAATCCAGTGTTAGCAGCGAACCACTCAATGTTGCCTTCATTCCCCGTGTAAACAAAGATTGGACCTCCATGGTGCCAAAACTGACTGTTGATGAGATACTTTTGGTAGAATATTTTGTAGCTCTGGGGTTTGTATGTGAAGTGGTCAAGAATCTGTGGGAAAAACTGGGTCTTGTAGGGAATTTTTGTCTTAGGGGTCTCGTTTTGTTCCAGTGCAGAAGATTGATAGGTTGCTCTGGGGAAGAAAACTGGTGGTGATTGTGAAGCTAGTGTTGCAGGGAGAGTGAAGAGCAGGAGAGAGAGAAGAGAGAGGAACAATGGGATCACCATCATCAACATCATCATCATCATCATCATCTTGTTTCTGTCGAGTATCTTGGGTTGCCACTCCAGGATTCCTTGATTTTTTATTATGTGTGAGTGAACAAGCCAGCCGTCCTTTTCATTTCCAGTTAGCCAGAAGGATTGGAATCTCTTGAAAAGGAAGTCCCGATTTTTCTTTTACAAATTATGACATGTTGTCATGGTAGCATGACAATGAGACAAAAGACATGAACAATTCTTAAACTTTAACCTAATATATAATATAGTTATTGAACTTTTAATTTATTCGGTGGAGTCCCAAACTTTAGCCTAATATAGTAAATGTTTAATATGATCTTTGAATTATATTAAAATAATGAATGTAGTTACTGAACTAGAATTAATGGAAAACTATATTGAACATTTTATATATTTCAGGGACTAAATTGAACATGTACCAAAAGTTCATGGACCACATTGCACATTGAATTAAAATTCATGAACTATATTGAATAAATTAAAAGTTTATGGACCATATTAAATATTTCACTAAAGTTAAGAGATTATTTGTGTCATTTTCTTTATAATTAATTATCAATTATTTTTTCTAACATGACTGATGACTTCAACTTCAGGCACCGACTCTGCAAAAATGGAATAATGCTGGCACAAGCGCGGCAATGCGAATGGGCCAACGTAACGCAGAAATGGAATCATCACATGAAAATCTCTTTTCAGACAATAAGATAATGCAGTCTCCTCAAGTCTTGGATTACCACAGCCATTACATTATCCTTATTCTCCTCCAAGAAAACTGCCAAATAGAAACGCCCAAGAATATTAGTACAACGTCCACAGTTGTCCACGTCATACCCAAAAATCTCATTCCCTATTTTTCGCTATTATACCTTATCTTATAAAGGAAAAATGACATAAATAATCCATTAACATTATTTCAATATACAATGTCATCTTTAAATTTTTAATTTGTTCAATACGGTCCTTTAACTTTGATCTATTGAGTAACATCATTTCCAAACTTTTGATTCATTCAATTTGATCATTGAACTTTAGTACCATGTTCAATATGGTTCATGAATTTTCAAACATTGTCATATAGTTTAGGAACCGCATTAAACATTTACCAATAATTTAAGGATTATATAGAATAAATTAAAAATTTAAGGGCGGTATAGCACATCAGACCAAAGTTCAGGGATCACATTACATGAAATAAAAGCTCAAGAATGATATTGCAATAGAAGTCCTAAAACTTGTCACAAAAGTGCAATTAAGTTGTAAAACTTGTAAAATGTGCAATCAAGTCCTAAAACTTATCAAATTGATTCAATCTAGTCATAAAATTAACACCATCTAATTTATTAATGGAAAATGCTGACGTGGTGCTGGCGTATTTTATTTTATTAATTTTCTTGAGATACGTGGCATCCAACAAGAGTCAAGTCAAAAAATTTTAAAAATATACATTAAATTAGAAAAAAAGCTATACAAAATTTTAAAAAAAGAAAGAAAAAAAGGAAAGAAAAAGCCACAACTAGCAATGGCTTTTTTTTCCTTTTTTTAAAATTTTTTATAGCTTTTTGCTAATTTAATTTATATTTTTTAACTTTTTCTGACACGGCACTTGTTGGATGTCACACCATTGCCACGTGTCTCAAGAAAATTAATAAAATAAGACACTTCAACGCCACGTCAGTATTTTCCGTTAGTAAATTAGACAGTGTTAACTTTAGGACTCGATTAAACTAATTTAACAAGTTTTAGAACTCATTTGCACATTTCACAAATTCTATGATTCAATTACACTTTTATAACAAGTTTTAAAACTTTTATTGAACATATCTCTTAAGACAACCCCTTCTTCCTCTCATCACCTCAAAACCCTTAACAAGTAAAGTGAGAAATGGCGAACAATCTTATAAAGAAAGAGTAATTTAGGGTGCGTATGTTTGAGGGATAGTATTTTCTCGGAATTAGTTTTCCGAACTTTCTCTTATTTGGTTCGCTAAAAGTGATTAGTCAACAAAAACACTTTCCGGTTAGGGAAAATATTCATGCATAGAATTAGGAAATTGAATTCCTAAATATAAGAAGGCGATAATATTTTTCGAAATTATTTCTCTCAATATTTTTATAATATTTTATTATTTTCTTTTCTTTCTTTCTCCTTTGCCTATAGCTAGGTCTCGTCAATAGGCGGCAATCGGCCACAGGCGAGATCGGCAAGCTCAAGACTCGCCATATCTTGGCGAGCTCCACCTTGCCCAAGGCTGGCCAGGTTGGCCCTTGATAGCCCTTGCTAGTGGCTTGTTGTGGCCATCGCCGGGGCTTGGTCATAGAGGAGGAAGAAAGAAAAGAAAAAAAAATAAAGAAAATAATTTTTTTTTGAAAATTCGATTTTTTTTTCCTGAGATAAAATCATGAGATTCAAATCATTTTTTGAGTGAGATCCAAATACTAGAAAATGTTTTTGGTAACATATCACCAAACAAAGGAAAATTAACTATTTTTCTGAAAAATAATTTCCTGAAAAATATATTTTCTTATCATTTTTCTCCAAATAAACGCATCTGCGTAAGGAAAAAAAAAAAAAAGAGAAACAGGAAAACCAAACGGAGAAAAACAAGAGTCTCCTTCTCCCCATGAAACCCTGAGACCCTTCTTCAGTTCTTATAAAAAAAAAGAAATTGACAAATTACATGGTGCATGATCTCGATGTCCTTTTACATTGTCCTTATCCTCCGAGGGAACTCCCATATAAAATCGCCCAAGAACAATTGCCCACATCACGCCCAAGAACAAAGGAAAGAGGAAAATGGGAAATAATCTTTGTAAAGAAACCGCAACAAATAAGGAAAACCAAAAAGAGAAAATCCAAAAGGAGAAAAAAAAAATGTCCTCCTTTTAAAACCCCGAGACAAATCAATCCTTGTTCTCACTACATCAAAACCCAAGCACAAGGAAAGATAAAAAAAAAAAATGGCAAAGAAAGAGATGGGAGTTTTGAAGGGACTCTTCCTTTTTGACCCGCTGCTCTCTTCGATGTTCACGTCGTTCTTTGAGGCTAGGAATGCCGTGGACACAAGGGCCACGTACACTGCGAAGCAGGATGGGACCTTGGATGTGTTGAACGAGGGCTGGGTCAATGGCAAGAGGTAGTACATGAGGGGCACTGCCTACAAGGGTGACGCGAGCAGCAACGAGGCCAAGCTCAAAGCGAAATTCTATGTACCTCCGTTCTTCACCATCTTCCCCGCGACTGGGGAATACTGGGTCTTGTACATTGATTCTGATTATCAGTATGCTGTCGTTGGTTAGCCCAGCAGGAAGTATCTTTGGGTATGCAACTTTCTTGTCAAGTTTCCTTAGCTTTTTTCTTGATTTTTTCCCGTCAGAGACAGTTAAATTAGACCTATCAAACAGGTTAAAAAATGGATTTATAATCCATTTTAACATGTCTAATTAAAATGGATAGTTTCTTGTTTTGTGAGTGATGATTCCTCGGGCAGTTTGTCTGAATTGTGATTTGGGTTCTATTTCTTTTTTCTTTTGATTCTTTCACTTTTTTATTCGCTAATCGGTGGGATTTTTGTTTTTGCAGATTATAAGCTGAAAGAGTCATATAGATGATAAAATCTATGATCAGTTGGTTCAGACGGCTATTGATGAAGGGTATGATGTGAGCAAGCTCCACAGGACTCCACAGAGTGACGCACCTCCGCCGCTATAAGAAGGATCCCAGGAGGACGGCAAAGGCATTTGGTGGATCAAGTCCATCCTAGGAAATTGGGAAACTTAACTTTACAGCAGCTTGATGAAGATGATGTTGAAAGTATATGCTGTCAATAAATAATAAAGAGAAGAAATATTTGGATATGAAAGAAGTTATTAATGAAATGAAGAGAATAGATTGTCACACCTTAACTCCCACAAGAATCAGAGAATCACATTTGTCATCCTTCCATTCTAAGATACATAGCCCCAAACACAAATCAATATCGACTTAGAAATCTCATATCTAAATTGAAGAACTTGGAAACTATTTAAGATGAATGGTACGAGCAATCACACAGCAATCACTGTCCAACGAGTAGTACATAACTCTTTTAAGTAGATGGAGCATCTAATATGTGCATTTATAAAACAATATCAAAACACACTTGTTTCTAATCTAGTATATGAAACACTTACAAGATCAAATGAGCCATATCACTTTAATATAATCATATACATATAAGAATTATTGATTCAATCAACAAATATCGGAACAAATATCAATTGTCCAGTTTGTTTATTAATCTCATGCTCAATATCCAATCATGGTCATGACAAAATGCAAGGTAACAAGGTGGCCAAGATCCCCCTGGCAATATCCTCACATATTATTAGCCGGTAGCTCAGTCAAAAAGGTTATCTTAAAACCAGTATGTATATCCAGAAACCACTAACTAGGTTCACATCGATAATGATTATGAAACCATAATCGTCCAATAATCAACAAATCAAATCCAAAATCCATTTTCTGCGTTAGAGTACATTTTACAAACCATTTCAAAATTGATTTCCTAAGTTGGGTTCAAACTCAAAACATATATTACATTTTGTAACACGTTTCTCATATCATTTCTTAAATCATTCACAAAGGACCAAATAGTATGGTAAATTCAGATTTTATGCAAAAAACATATATTTAATAACTCATGATATATCGAATCTCCATCACTTTCGAGACATGAGTTTACGAATTTAAAGAAGAAATAAGCACCTCTCACTTGAAAATTTTTAAAACAAACCATGAAAGTTATTTCAAGCCGACAAATTTAAAATCCTATCAATTTAGTGGAAAACAATATCAAAATCAAGTAAAATGGTTACCCAACTACAAACCGACTAAATTAAGCTTATTCGACAACAAAATGACTTATACGCACTAACAAAATATTCATGCAAAACAAATATTCAAAACTGTCCGTAGCGTGCAGTTTGCGCTCAAAACTATACAAATTTGTTTCAATCAAATCATAATTCGGAATTAATTTCCCTCTAACCCCTATGGCTCCACAACACACTAAATTATCATTTCCATAAAAATTCACAATTTAACAACTTGTAAATTGAACATCGCAATTCAAAATTTACATAACTTCAAATTTGTAATTTAACTCCAAAATTTTGTCTGATTAAATGAACAAATGGCTTAAATCCTTATTGTGCGTTGCGAAATGTAGTTGTTAATCAAACTCGTCAAGAAGTTTGAAATGCACTTCCACTTTCTATTCTCTGCTTTTTCTTTCTTGTTCCCCTTCTCTTCTTGTTATTCTTACGGTCTCCCTCTCTCCTTTCGATCTTCTTAGTTATTTTTTTAAAAAAAAACCACCAAAAATCTCAAATTTTACCACATATGACACATTTACCATAAATTTTTTTTTGTGACACCAAAAATCCTAAACTTTACTATTTGTAACACATTTACCTCAATATACTTTGTTCATGGGTATTGTCGTCTTTTTTGCTTTTTTTTTACTTTTTTTTTCCTTTCCGGCAAGGGGGTCCCTCGCTGGCGTTGGGCGAGGGTCGCCCTTGCTTGCCCAAGTGAGGGCGACCCTCGCCCGATGCCGGCAGGTCGCCCTCGCCCGATGCCGGCGAGGATCGCCCTCGCTTTGGCGAGTGAGGGCTGCCCTCGCCCAACTTAGGCGAGGGCGGCCCTTGCCAAATCCAACAAGGGCAACCCTCGCCGGCGTCGGGCGATGGTTGCCCTCGCCTGGGCGAGTGAGGGCAACCCTTGCCGGATTTGGCGAGGGCGGCCCTCGCTCGACGTTGGTAAGGGTTGTCCTCTCCAGATCCGGCAAGGGCCGCCCTCGCTGGAAAGGAAAAAAAAAGTAAAAAAAAAAACAAAAAAGACGAAAATGCCCATTGACAAAGTACATTGGGGTAAACGTGTCATAAATAACAAAGTTTGGAGTTTTTGGTATCACAAAAAAAGTTCAGGATAAATATGTCACAGGTAACAAAGTTTTGGATTTGTTGTGATTTTTTCCCTTATTTTTCTATTGTTTCATCTTCAGGTGGTGAAGCTTTAGGGCCACAATTGAAGGGTTTTTGGGATGGGCATTGGGCCCATTATTACATTGATGGCTGATTGTCAAAAGTAGTGATGATTCCGATAAGATACATATTACCAATAGATGTTATTGAAATAATAAGAAATAGAGGTTGATCATGAAAAGTGGCGATGATTCCAATGGGACAAGAGATGAAATATTTGATTATCTAAAACTAGGACCAGATAACACATTTTTCATAATAACAACTTTCTCTTCTACATGGCTTTCTCTTCTTCACAACTTTCTCTTTCTTCATAATTTTTTATTCTTCTCTTTTCTTACACAAGTTTCACACACAGTCTCTTGGACATCAACAAAGCAAACATGTATTTGTTACTAAATTTATAGCACTACTACTGGCGGCTGGTAAAAAGGTTGAATGGCTACAAAATATGCTATCAGATATTAGGTTGTGGCCATAACTAATGACAGCCATATAGAACGAAAAATCTAGACATATTAGTTTGTGACATGTGCATGTTCGACAATTAATTACTAATAGAATTATTTCAATAATTTATGTTTAGACATATAATAACTTAGCTGATTCATTCACTAAAAAACACAATTCGCGGATAGTTTTGAGATGATCCGACCAAATTAGCTATGCATTTTATCGTGCTTTACATCAATGAAGTAAATTGCGAATCCTGCTTTGCTTAATCTTCGAGTGTTTGAAATGTAAGGCTAAAAGTCTTGATGCACAAGATCCTTCTCAGACATGGCCATTAGAAAGTAATCCGCACGATCATCTCTCGGTGCACAGATGTAGGTGCTTGAACTCTTGAATGTAACATCCACAACAATGTGTACGAATGTCGGAGTATGTTATTAAGGTAATATCAGATTCATGAGTGCGATAGTTAACATTTCGTGATGATAGGAACAGTAGGTGCGTTTAAATGATTTCATGGTTAAGAGAAAAGCATAAAATCAGCACACATAAGAAAAGGAGAAGAAAAAAGAAGTGATTACTCTCCTCTGCTCCAAGGATCTTGCATCCCATTGGAAAATATGATGCTGCTGCCAAATCTCTTAAGCAGTTCCTCTATTCCTGCAAAGGAAAGAATATGATATTTTTTAGCATATTATATTTCGTCGGTCCGCCCATGATGAGTATGTCCAAAAAGCACCATTTGCTTTAATGAGAAGTGTGTTCGAGAGACACTTTTTAAAGAGGTATGAGGGGGTCTCTTAAGGAAAGTTAAGGTAACTTTCTCAGCATGAAAATCTAACAAGAGATAAGTAAATTCTGCATAATAGAACTCTCTATCTCTCTCACCTCTTCATCAAAGAATCGGTATTAAGAAGACAATCGGTATTAACACTGTAGAATGAGAATACTTTCCTCGTGATTGTATTCAAACCAACGTGAAGTAAATTCATCCATCGTTTGCTGGTCATTCAACATACGTTTCTGGAAAATTTGTTCGTAGTGTATCAAACCAACGTGATGATCTTTGCCTTGTTATTCCGTCAATTTTTTTTTCCACTTGTTGTTTCATATGGGAATCGACAGAATTATCTTCATATCGTCTAAATGTTCATTGCTCGGAAATTGCAACATGAATTGTCAAAAACAAAATCGGACGTGAAGAACGGGTTTGGAGATGTTATATTTCGTCGGTCTGCCCATGATGAGTGTGTCCAAGCACCGGTTGCTTTAATTAGAAGTGTGTTTGAGAGATACCTTTTGAAGAGGTACGAGGAGAGTTTCTTAAGGGACGTTAAGGTAACTTCCTGAGTATGAAAATCTAACAAGAGATAAGTAAGTTTTGCATAATAGAACTCTCTCACTTTCTCACTCTCTCATCTTTTCAACAAAGAACGACGTATAAAGATTCCGTATCTACTTTGAGAAGACAATCGGTATTAGCACTGTGGAACGAGAATACTTTTCTCGTGATTGTATTTGAACCAATGTGAAGTAGATTAGTCCATCATTCGCTGGTGATTCAACGTAGGTTCCTAGAAAATTTGTTCGTAGTGTATCGAACAAGTTAGTCGATTCTCCCGATACTTATTTTTTACATAGCCTCTTAAAGAAATAGCACTTTGGGGAAAAAAAAAAAAAAGAAAAAGAAATGGCACTCCATGTTAAAAGCATGTATCATAGGTAATCATTGACATGACCAAACTTTTTTACTCGCTTTGTCACCAAATTCAGTTGTGATCCAATGTCGCCGTAGCGTGACTTCATACTTCTCCATGCATTGCTCCGCTAGAGCGTTGCAGTTATAGGAAAAATGGAGTAAACATGCTCTCACTGGAGAAACTCATTGGCATGACCATCTCCATCCGAGCCCGTACAATAACTTGAAAGGGAATAGATCAATTGGAAGTCGGCACAGATCCTGTGATCAACTGCTGGTAAATTTTTCTTTGATTGGTTTAATCAAATTCGGTTGCTACATCCTATAAAAAATGGACACAAGACTGCTGTCTGGTTTAATTTAATCCGGTTTGCTCTCTTCCAAACCCACCAAAATAATTCTGTTTCAAGCGGAATGAATTCTGGAGAAGCCAATAGTTGAGAGGAGACTCTAACCTGGCAGTCCCAACCATGCAGGCCATGAGCATTGGGTTCGTGTTCGATGTTGGAGCATCTTTCACCATCGCTGTTTAGACGAAAGCAGACCATAGCCAGTTTTGAGCTGCATCTACTGAATGGAGGCCTCTGAAGATCAACAAATTCAAGAATAGGGTATAAGTTTACTCGTGGGGTGGCTAGCACCACAACAAGAAAATAAATTCAAGAATAGTATATCTAAGAGTCATTCCCAATTGGCATTGACTCTCCGCAGTATCTGCGCTGAAAAAACACAACCGAAACCAGCCCTTCAGCCGACTGTCCCAAAAACGAAAGACAAAAGAAGAAATATCTGGTTGGATTAGCTCATTGAAAGTCGCTTCTTGCGAAATCATTTTCTAACATTCTAAAGCTTTTATCGTGAAACCCAAATGCAAATTTAATCTTTTCAACAGCAACAAGATACCCTTTTTGCTTTCGGCTTCATGATTTCGCAAAAAGGGGCATTTCTCCCCAGCTTAGAAGACTCTCGAGAGGGCTATGAAACCAAAGAAACATCGAGAAAATTACATCGATGAAGACCAGGAGAGCTCGGAACTGTTGGAAAAGTATTAGATAATATTGAAAATAAGAAATTGATGAAAAATCTGTTAGAAAAGTTGAGAAAATAAACTTAATTGTTTGAGGCTTGCAAGTATTGTTCGGGAGGATAATTCCACCCCTCGGAGTATTAAACTCGGTGCGATAGGTTCTAATGGCTATAACAACAAACCTTTTTTCTTTATTCCGCACAAAATAATAGAATGAACATGTACAACATTACGTATAAAACCCAGCAAAGAAAGGAAGGATATGTAAAGAGGAAACAAAATATTCTTATTTTGATATATTTATATCACTTTAAAATTATGTTCAGAGTAACAATTTGTAGGTAGAAGAGAGAGAGAACCGTTTTCCATAATCAATTTTTGCATTTAATTGAAAAACGTTACAAATAGTGGCCGGAGTCTGGGGAACTTGTCTCTGGAATAGTCATGGAGATGACCGGTTCATGGTTGCGCCGATAAGTTTCTACTCTAGTGACAAACTCATTCGAGAAGTCTTGACACTTTTCTTTGAGTTCAGAAGACTAGGTAGAGCTGATATAATCTTTGCACAACTCGCCCAGTAGATTTTTGAGCCTGCCGAAGATTAGCCAGTTGTTTACGATCATTATAAAGCCACCGCTCGAGAGATCCAGGAACTCCAGCAATTTGATTCTTGTGTTTTAGATGGTGGTTTCAGGAGAAGTTGGAATTCTGGAGGCTAAGTCATTAGGATCGACAGGTAAAACTTGAGATGCCTCTTCCAACATGTGTCTAGCTTTGACAAGAGAACTCGGAGAATCCTCGGCACCAGCTTGATGTGGTTGCTTCACCAAAGAAGGAGACGGCAAAGGAACACCAGATGGGTTCTCGGCGGGAGTAGAAGTTGATGGAAGATCATAAGTGGCCATGACGGCAGAACCAATGTCTTTGCTTGGTTCAACAGAAGGGGACCCTAAATCAACAGCTTGATTCGGAGCAGACGATGGAATCAGCAATGGATCCTTATTGACACCTAACGAAATTGACAGAGACTTATTTGACTGAGTACACCAGACAAGATCAGAAAAGAAGGATAACATACCTTGTCCGAGCGCTGGAAGGAGTAAGAGAGCAGGTTGTGTCAACAAATGTCGCTGAGACGTGTCCACTGGCACATTTGGTGAGTTCTGGTTATTGGTATTAATCGGTGTACGTATAGATCGGTTCTGAGCCATATCAGTATTGTGTCAAATAAATAATCATCAATGTATTGAGAAATACTTACTCCCTGCTACGGAGTTGGAGCAGGAACGAGCGACATATGTAAAGGAGAAGAAGGATGGAAAATGTAGCTTACTTGGACGGGCGTACTACCCCCATCACCGGTAGAAAAATCATCAACAGAAGCAGCTCGATCTTCTGGATAAGTCGAAGTATCCGAAGTCCCAATTATATCAAGAGTAGATGAGGGAGGAAGCAGAGCCAAATCCATATGGCCATGAGGATTTTCAGATTTTCTCTCTGACAAAACCAAAGAATTTCTCCCTCTCTTCCTGGATAAGGGCATGTCGATATCGATTCTCTCCTTTTCTTGAGAAACTTGAAAGCTCAGCCAATTGAGAAATCCTAGTCTTTAGAGAAGTATATGTCGAAGACAAGAATATACCAAAAAAGGTAAGTTTGTGTCCGAATCTCTTCAGTTTCTTCACCCATCACTACATCAGCGAGTCCAAGTCTTGTCGAGGAGAATCATTTTGGTTGCTAACTTGCTGCGGTTCCGTTTGGACAGAGGGCCCCGTTTGATCTTTAGAATCGATGACTTTCTTCCCCTTTTTATCGACATCTTTTGATTTAGGGCGAGGAGTGCATGATTTTATTCGGCTCAAGGCACACTTAATGGCATCTTCTTAAGGACTCTCGAAAGCAAAAGAGATCCACCACGTAGTGCAAGGAAGAGTGCAGCCAAATTTAGGATTAAATGCATCGATGTCAGACAAATGCCGAGCACGTATTGTGTCGGTGATTTCAGAACAACAATCGAAAGGGCCATTCTCCAAAGACTTATATTTGAGCTTGTTCATGAAAGGAAATTCAAAAGAATAAGGGATTAGCATGGGCATAGCTTGCGTTAAACCAAATTGCATAGCACAATATTGGGAGAGTATACTTCGAATCCGTGATAGAATCTCCCCTTCTTAGGTAATCTTAGAGGAAGGTCAACTGTAGTAGGCACAAATCGTGAAGTTGAAAGACTGTTCTCGAAAGTAAAAATCGTAGAGATAAAAATGCTCACTGGAATCATAAAAGAAAAATTCAAAGTTTTCCTGAGTTAATTTCCAGAAGCAGCTGGAGATGGTAAATGGACGAGGAAAGCACATTCAAAGAGGAACGATTCAGCAGTCGATACCCAAAAGAGTAAGGGACACGAGGTCGGAAATCTAGTTGATCATGATGAGGAAAACTTGAGGCTCTTCACTGGAAAGAGACAGTAGGCACAGAGCCATGCAAGATTGAATGAGCCTGAACGATTTTTTTGGACCGCATCACTAGAGAAGCATGGGTAAAACCTCTTTACGATGTAGCAAAAATAAGGGTGGGAATGGTAACCATTCTGCTCTAAAAATCAAATTCTTACCAGAAATTGATTTCTGAAACTATTGCTAGAAATTGATTTCTGGAGGAAAAATCTATTTGATAAAACATGATTAATTCTGCTCCAGAAATCGATTTCTGGAACAGAAATCTTTTTTTATTTTTTTATTTTTTTGGGAACCTCAAAAAAAATAAATTTCACTCAAAGTGGGTGCCTAAAAGTATTCTAAGCCATTTTGTGAAGTTTTAAAATTTTTTATTTTTTTGATTTTTTTGGGCACCTCAAAAAAAAATAAATTTCACTTAAAGTGAGTGTTCAAAGGTATTCTAAACCATTTTGTGAAGTTTTGAAAATTTTGATTTTTTTGGGTACATCAAAAAAATTAAATTTCACTCAAAGTAGGTGCCTAAATGTATTCTAAGCCATTTTGTGAAGTTTTGAAATTTTTGATTTTTTTGGATACCTCAAAAAAATTAAATTTTACTCAAAGTGGGTACCCAAAGGTATTTTAAGCCATTTTGTGAAGTTTTGAAATTTTTGATTTTTTTGATTTTTTTGGGCACCTCAAAAAAATTAAATTTCACTCAAAGTGGGTGGCCAAAGGTATTCTAAGTCATCTTGTGAAGTTTTAAAATTTTTAATTTTTTTTAATTTTTTTGGGTACCTCAAAAAAATTAAATTTCACTCAAAGTGGGTGCCTAAATGTATTCTAAGCTATTTTGTTAAGTTTTGAAAATTTTTATTTTTTTTATTTTTTTGGGTACCTCAAAAAAATTAAATTTCATTCAAAGTAGGTACCCAAATGTATTCTAAGCCATTTTGTGAAATTTTTGATTTTTTTATATTTTTAAAAAAAATTTACCAAATTTCCCATTTTCTCGAAATCTTGACTTTTTTTTTTATTTTCTAGAAATTTTTATGAATTTTTCTGGAAATTTTCAATTTTTATGCATTTTTTGAAAAAAAATTAGTGAAAAAAAAGAAAGAAAATTGGGAGAATGCATTCTAGAAGAGAGAAGCTATAAAAAAATAACTTCTTTTTTTGTTGCCCAAAACTCATTTTATAATCAAAAATGCATTTTACAATCAAGAACGCATTCTGGAACCAAGTATTTTTAACAAATGTATTTTTATTTCAAAATGTGAAAATTGCTCCAGAATACATTCCGAAAATTTTTTAATAAATACATTTCTATTCCGAAATCCATTCTGAAACAGAATTTTTATTTTAGAATGGATTCCATGCCTCCTAAGTGTACCCAAGAGTAATCGGCGTACCTGCTGCAAGGATAGAAGCAATATGCAAGAAGTGCCTAGATGCTTTGAGTGATGGATTGACAAGGACGTACTAGGAAAGTCAGAAGGGCAAGAAAGCCATGTGCTCATCAGCAGTGGCCGGGGCCAGATGTTCATTGAAACCTATCAAGAAACCTACCGCAGGCAAGAACGTTATCAGAAACATTGATAGGTTCAGGAGGACTGATTTCCTTGGTAAGTATGCCATTGCGGAGAAAACCAGCTATGGCATAAATGTCTAGAAGAGTAATCGACTTTGGGGCCCCAGGGGAAAGAGAAGAAGTTGGTCGAAGGAGACTAACTGCTTCTTCATCGAGCACGTCCTTTTATTTTTGGTAATCTTCTCGTCTTCGATTCCCTTTTCAGGTTTGTACGTCGAACTCGGTCAGCTTGTTTCGAAAGATCCCAAGGAGTTTGTCTGAGGGTTCCTTTCTGTCTTATTTGTCGAACTCGAAAAATCCCAATCAACTGGTTTGTACCTCTTCTTTTCATGGACTTTGAAAATGAGTGCTAACTTCTTTTTGTTCTAAAAATGAGGGCTAATTGAAACAACAAATAAATTCTTAGTTGGGAGGTTGTGAATGAAGAGAGTGCCAAACGTGAACACGAAAATTCAACATAGGATAAAAAGAAGGGTTAATACCACGAAAAACTCAAAACTGATACACTTGTGATAAATTTACCCTCAAACTATTTTTTGACCACAAAAAACCCTAAACCAGTACACTTGTGACAATTTTACCCCGAACTATTTTTTTGACAATCAAAAACCCCACACTGGTATATCTGTGACAATTTACCCCCGAACTATTTTTTTGACCTCCAAAAACCCCAAACCGGTACACTTGTGACAAATTTACCCTCCGTTAGTTTCCGTTAAATTTTACAGTCAAATTACTAAGTTTAATGACACGTGGTAATTGATATGTATGCCGGTTTTGGGTTTTAGCCCTCTGTTTGTCACAAGTTTACCAATTTGTGATTTTTTGTGATATTAATATAATTTAACGGACACTAACAGAGGATAAATTTGTCATAAATATACCAGTTTGGCGGTTTTTAGTGGTCAAAAAATTAGTTTATGGATAAAATTACCACAAGTGTATCAGTGTGGAGTTTTTTATAGTCAAAGAAAAAGTTCGGGGTAAAATTGTCACACGTGTACCAGTTTGGGGTTTTTGATGGTCAAAAAAATAATTTGAGATAAATTTGTCACAAGTGTACCAGTTTGGGGTTTTTTGTGGTCAAAAAAATAATTTGGGATAAAATTGTCACAGATATACCAGTTTGGAATTTTTCGTAATATTAACCCAAAAGGTAGTGATGAGTGCGCCTGGGTGAGTGAATGCAAGGGATGAATGAAATTAAGCAAGATGACAAATAAAGAAAGGGATTGGTTTAGATGGGAATAAGAAGAGAAGATGAAGCTTAGTATTGAGACTAGACCCGTTCTGAGTAAAAAATAAAAAAATAAAACATTTTTTTTGTTATAAGGAGACGTGCAAATTAAAAATATAAAATTTATTAAGCATAAAATAATAAAAAAGATAAATTTGAATTTTGATGTGGACTTGTCACGTTATCCGAGTTATTACGACATGTCATTCTAGTTTAGTAATTTAACTGACGGAAGCTAACATAGAATAAATGTGAAACAGATGTATCAATATAGGGGTTTTTTGTAGCACAAAAATTAATTTAGCAATAAATGTGAACAAACGTACCAATTTAATATTAAACCTTCTATTTATAATTCCAACCCTCCTCCACATGCACCTATCTTTATTATATGCACACCCAAAAATAATTATGTATCATGTGTATTACTTAATATTGTAGGAACAAGGTCACATGTAGAGCCCTTTCTCCAAAAGAAAGATATTGGGGTGATGCTTGTGTGGTTTTCATGTACTAATTATTAACATTATGAACAGAATTGATTGCAGTATACATATATATGTGCAGAGCGTATGTATTGAAGCTCATTGAGAATCCCATGAATATCACAGGATTTCGTACACATAATAGACTCATTATTGCTTACTTGCACGTAAATATACAGGTGGGATCTGGAGTAGTTAATTTGATGTGCATTTTAAGTTCCCGCAAAAATCCACCTGAATATGGAAGAGTTTGAAGAGATTCGGAGGTATTGGTGCTTTTACCACATAATTTTTTCTCATTCCCCATTTTTACCCTTGCTGTAATTTTCATTACAGTCACGTGAAAAGACATTAAAGTTACAGTCGTAACAAATGACATTGTATTCCTTCCTCTTGCTAGAATCCGAACGACATTATTAGTTAATCTCTCCAATTCCTTTCTCTTATGACAATTTGAATCCCTTCTTTTCCTTTGAAATAAGGTAATATTATAAGAGTTAATTCGACCTAATTCTTTGGTCTACATGTTAACCTTATGTTCAGCTCCAAGAACTTGGTCTTTTCTCAGAAAAGAAACACAGAAGAAAACTCTCGTGAGTTGTTTGCTTTGGTCAGCTAGACAGTGCAAACAAATTGGATCAGTTTGCCCACGGACTAACAGAGTGTTTTTATCAACTTGACTATCTGGGACCATCAAAGATTGGATTCAAACCATCATTAACAACAAAATTGACAGTGGCGTTGGACGTTGCACTGTCATTTCGGTCCGTCTCGAAGCTCTCAAAGAAGGCCCTACAATATTATCATTCTGACACCAAAATGCAGTTCTTTCTAGTTGGTAACAATACAATGCTTGACACCTCCCCAGAACTCAAGCTCACAATGTCATATGTTCTCAGAAATCATGTACAGACCCACTTTATTGATCAGGAAGAAACACAGAAACTAATCATGGGGCAAATAATATCTTAATTTTAAGCATTACTTAGTTTCAAGGCTTCTGAGCAGAGAACATGACGAAGGATTGCTGAATTTTGCTTGTGTAATTGGTTAGGCCACATGCTGTGCACAAATCCTCGATCTCTTCGGCAGTCAGAAAGCTGATATTCCGCGCATTTCTCTGCCACACAACCAAACATTGTCACAAACAAGCTCGACGCGCATTATGAGAATAATAGCTCGTCTTTGAGACAACCTTAAGGAAATCGCTCTGTACGCAAAAAGAGTTTTCGTGGAAATCCACCTAGACAGAGATGCTAAGACCATGAAGGAAGAAAGCCTTTCGGTCTATATTGTTGTCTGAGTGCGTTTCGTATCGTCTTCACATGACACATTATGAGGGAATTTAACATAGGACGAGATCGTCCAGCAAACATCAGAAAGTTGAAAGAGTACGTGGCATGTGGCAATCAGAAGCTGTACTCGTATCACAAAAAACAGTAATTGCACTATGCAGTTATTCAGTGTGAGGTATAGGTGCACGGATCAGAACCATTTGCTCAAGAAATTTCAACTGCGGAAAGGAGATGGTTAGATTCAGCCTCGGTAGAATGGTCTAGCCAAGACAGTGAACGAAAAAGGAGATCCGGACTAATCTGCTCATTAGATCATCTACTACAGCGAATACGTTTTGAATATTTGAAATAGATCTCTCGTGTGGGTGTTGCAGTAATTTGAATTACTTATGAATGCTCCATGTTTTTCGTTGCTGAAACTCAAGTCGATATTACATTTTACAAGGCAAATAGGAAATGGTTCTTGAAAACAGTCACACAAATAATCATTGATGGAAGTGTATACTATATCCCGAGCAACTGGGCTTGCTACCAGTCCACGAGATGGATTACTTGTCAATACACATGCATTGGATGTTCAAAATCTAAAACTCTATCACAAACCTTAATGAAACGACAATCCATTCGTAAGTGTACAAAAGAGGTCCCTCACTTATTTCAAACAGTTCTAGAAGTTAATTACAAGAATAAAAATGGGCCTAATGTGCCAAGCAGTATGCATACTGATGTACCTGTCTGAAAGGCCGTATTATCCAGGGAGTGGTCGAAGTGTACCGGAGGAAAGTGGTTCCCACAAAAACTCCACCGCTTCTCAATACTTGAGTAATTTCTGCAATCTGCCGATACATGGCAGATGGGTTGAGAATTTTTTATGGGCTATTTAATGGAGATGAAGAATAGTGTGTATATCAGGAACATATTCCACAGCTAAAGCTCGTCAGACCTGGAATCACCAAAATTTCTTTTCCACATCCTTTTTCACATTCAGCCATGATGAAACTTGCTTTGAGCACTTTAGGGAGGAGTTGCAGAATCTTGCAAACTTGATCAATGATTATCATTTTTTTTTTGGTGTAAAATCCATGATTATCATTATGTTTCCATTCAGGTATGAAATTATAAACTTCTAAAATTACCTGCAAGAAGTTATTTGAAATGGTACAGATTCCACAACGCTTCAAAACCAGATTCTAAAATATGCTAGTAACTATCTAAAGCTACAAAAATTTCGAACTCCCCAAGCACACCCCATCCCCTCTTCCACATGCTTCTGACATACTTCTGCCTTCTGGAGGCAGACATAGCATAGTGTCCGAAGTTGCCTCTAGCCGTAATCGTCTATAAATCCTTCAATTTTCATATATATGTGGTACGTAATTCCCTTGTCATAATGGCAATTGTTGGCAACTCAATGCTAATCTTTGTTGAAAGTGAGCAGTGCAATAAACGTGTCCAGGGCCATTGCAGCTGGCCAGTTTCCATTTTAAATTGATAATAAGCTAGGCCATCCTTCCACGAACTGACTTTACCAGTATGACCACTAAAAATAGGTTGATACGGTCTATAGGCCATATTCAAAGTAATAATAGCTTGGCCACATTCAAAGCGATAATGGCTACATAACTGTCTGCTATATTTGCAAACGATAAAATCTCTTCCAAGTTTTAATAGGAATCCCCACTGAAGAAAATGATGACCCAGACAGAATTATCTTCAGGAAATCAAAATAGAAAATACTAAGCTAAGCTGCTTGGCTTGACATCCATATGTGATACAACTACAAGCCTAATATTCATTTGATGGTATGTGTCATCATTAGTACTAGAAATTCCCTTCACTCATTCTGAATTCTGTGAAGCACCCGAATATAACTCCAGTATCTAGTCAATTTCTGGGATTTACATGCGACTTATGAGACAGTAGGGCTAAGGGTCAATAACACTGAGCTAGATTAAATGAGAGATAGAAGCGTACAGCATTGGAAGGGGAAGAACAGCAGTGCAGTGCTGCCCCAGCATGAACAGCGTCAACCAAACCAGATGAGAATGGAAGCCTTGAAACATCAGCTCTAACAAGAGCTAGATTCCTGCAATATGTCCCAGAATGATGGGCATCATGAAAGCCATCTCCTCTATGGTTTATTAATTTCGAAGGCATACAAGAATAACATTATATTTGACAGCTTTCATAATTTCAAGTTCCTATGGAGTGAAAGAACTTACGCTTTTAAAACAGCATCATCCTGTTTAATGAAATCATAACACTGGCGCAGCATATTTTCAGAATAATCAAGAGCAATTACTCCAGAATAAGTCCCGGATCTAGCGAATTTTCTGGAAAACCAACCACTTCCACAGCTAACATCCACTAGAAGGCCACCCTGTGCAGGTTTGAAGTACTCTTGAGCCATTTTGAACTGCATTCAGAGAATATATTACGCCTTTAGTAGCTTATCATGGAAATCTTGCAAGCACGATAAGCTTAGACTATCAGAATTAGCTTGATCCTGCATAACAGGTTTAGTGGATGAATCTGAAATTTTTTTATAGCCCATGTATGAACACTGCTTGCACATTTTACATGGTAAAATTTCTACAGCTAGTGCAGTCTCAAAATGACCTTCTACATATTCTCATAGCTAATAATTCTAATGGATAAAATGAGCCAGAAACTGTACTTCTTCATCTTGACCAGGAAAGCCCCTACTGTTAAAATTCTGGCGCCAGCCTCTCTCGTATAAGAATGAAACAAGGGGACTCGTAGCAAAAGCAAGAATGCAAGGTGAAATCAGAACCTTCACAGAAGATTTATCAGTGAATCTTTAAGGCAATTTTGAGAAGGCGAAGTAGTGCAGAAATTGAGCAAGAATATATATTATGTACCTTGCAATTAAATATGGTGGGTTAATTAAGAAGAAAAGTTTGATCTGAGAATGAGGAAATTGCAAAAAGACCAAGTATTTTTCTCAGTGGGTGCAAGGAAGTTAGCACATCCATCGTTGGGGAAGGGAAATCTCCTATTTCTTATGTGAATATCCTTGCCATCACACAGTCAAATCAGTAGTTAAAAAGTATAAAGTCATCTCAAATAATGGGACAATGAACTAATAAGCATTATAGAATTTATAATATGCAAAGTTCCCTTTTGGCTTATATGAACTTCCACAAACCGTAGAGGAATCTCAACCTGCTGCCTATAGAAGAGACGACTCGATCATCACAGTTCAACAAATAAACTATGGATTAATTTTCCCTCGCCTGCTTTCCACCACGACCAACTGAACATGACGTCAGAGATGGAGGTAAACAGCAAAAAAGGTAATGGTGAAAAGGTAAAGAAAGAAGATGACCTTTTCACCATTAGTGCAAAGGGTAATAAATGATGATAATTCCATAATTCAAGTTGAAGCGGCCTGGTCGTAGCCACAGTTAATGATACCTGAATAGTTCTGTCCGTGCTGGCTTCACTTCGATGTATTCCCTTGAACCAGCAGTAACGGTCAGGTCTAGAAAGTTGTCTTTTCTGTAATATGACTTATTGCACTTATTACACTTAAAACCAGACCTATACACAGCTTCCCTAAACATTTTGAAGTTATGAGTCAGAACTAATCCCATTAAAGCATTAATGCAGAATCAGTTGCCTAAATCAGAAAATGAGTGCTAGAACTTACAAGTTTAGACCAGATGGGCCTCTTCTTATCAACGGTTCATAGCATATTGGGCATGAAAATATCTCAGCCTCCAAAGTTTGATCTTTCTGAGTTCCCAAGTCCTGAGAAATGAGAATTCTGATTTACTCACAAGCATATAAAAGAAAGAAACAAAGAAAGAAAGAAGCTGGCACACAAGTATGTCGGCGCCGGCATATATCCCAAAAAATGACATTTCAAAAGAGTTCAGTTTGTCGGGCACATTACTAAAGGAAAAAGATCTGTCATTAACCGATTAGAGATCCAGCACTAAGACGGTTCACCTGTAGCAGATCCATTAAAACGAAAAAAACTTCTTTGGATGGCTCCATTACAGTTATCATTCGCAAATGCATCATAAACTAAATTGCTACACTACAGAAATGTCTCTACTTGCCACTCAACCCTCAAACCCGAAACATGGAAAATAAATTTGACTTCCTAGTTGGCTCAACAATTCAAGAGGCAGTAAACAATCCCGTCTTTCTAAGTTGAAGTTGCAGCTCTTTTAAATTCCAAACATTTGCGTTTACGTAGTATAACTTTAGTGAAGCGATAAATCGCGATGGGTTATCGTCAAATCACACTCGTTGTGGACTATGAAGGCTTATACAATCAGAAAGTCACCACATCACAAAATCAGATTGGCTACCTTGAAGAACATGCCACGGGAAACACACAAATAGAAAAATGCTGCAAAAATTCAGCAAGTAAGGCTCAATCGAAGATTTTACTTTTTAAGCGTCTGGCTCTGGAGTTGTTCTTGACAGTTCGTCGTGTCATTCTCATTACAGTTTACTCCTTTTTTGTGCAATAAGAACGCGAGAATTACAATAAGACAACACTACAGCATACATAGGGTCCATTTGTTTCATGGAAAATGAACCATTTAAAAAATATTTTCCTAAAAATGATTGGTTTTGTCGCTTGGAATAATTAGAAATAATTTATACCTAAACTTTTTTTGTGAATAATGAAAATATTTTTCGAGTCATACATTCTTTTAAGTGATGTAAGTGAACATTAAGGAAAAAGTTTTTCATTGAGAGTTTTGTGCGAAACAAATGGACGCATAGTTACAGTATATCAACAGCCTAAAAACTACTGTTCAGCATGAACTCCATAATAGACGGGCAACAGCAGAAAAACAGGGACAGAAAAAAAAAAGGCGTAAAGTGTACCGGCTCAGCAGCAAGAGCAGAGCTGGCTCGGACACTGAACGAAGGGAAGTGTGCGAACGAGAACTGGGGACAAGGTTGCAGCCGGAAATTATGAGGAAGAAGAGGGTGTTTGGCGAAAGATAGTTGGTGCATTGAAGACGAAGCCATGGTCATCAAGATCGTTGCAGAGCGTGGCCTCTCTGTTTTGTGATCTGAGCTTTTTGTGCATGAGTTCTTCTTTACCGTAGTTTGGCAGTTGGGTGATGTTTGCGTGTTCTCGAGTGTATGGCATGTGGCAATGCAGCCTCAAACGAAGCACTTTGGGGGGGCTCCTTCCAAATTTTGCTGGAATATCACAAAAGTCGTATCTTTGCATCTTCCTTGTATTCCCCCAAAAAGGAAAGACGACAAAAGGAGTCATCTTGAGTCAATTAAATTGCATGTGCTTTCGTCCTTGATTTCTACAATTTGATCAATGGCTATTTTCAGCGGCGATGTTCGATCGGTCTACTCAATTGCTACATCTTTAGTTAATATTATATTTTTCTTTTTGAGTTGTGGGCATCTTTCTCTACGATACAATCCGCATTTTCTCTTTGGATTCTCTGCAATCACTCGACGGTGATAGAGAAGCATGATGGGTAGACTCAGATTCTTGTTGAATTAAGGATTCCAGCAAGAGCATAAGAAGATACTGATAATGGGCTTATTTCAAATCAGCATATGAAAATATGTCTTTATCACCCTCAATCTGGGTAGCATGGTTTGAGGGGTGGGTTGTCCCAAGAAGTTACATTCGAAATGCCAGAAAATCGCTCTTAATTTTGCATTCATATGACTTGAATCTTGTAGACTTTTGCTGAACAATCCAAGCATATGACCATATCGTGAACCAATTCCCTATTCTGTAATATAAATTATTACAAGCAAAATGTCGAATTCATCACTGATCATAAGAAGGATCGTGGTTGTTGTTCAGTTTTTCTGATCAGAGAGGCCTGCATAATCAGTTGGTCCATAAGGTTGGAATTACTCGGCCAAATACCCCTTCTTTCTTCTAGGATTGCAGTTCATGTCCTTACACAGTTGGTCATTGTTCTAAATGTTGGTGGTTCCAATGCATGATCTCCAGGAGTTCCTCCCACCGTATCGCTTCATGTGAATTTCCCACCTGGCTGCATCCTTTTCCATTATTCCGATGCTCAGTAGCTTGATGTTCTTGTTGAGGAGGTGCACGAGCCATTAGAAGGACGGCAGGTTTGCAAGGCCCTCCGCATATCCTATAACTGCAAGCCATGGAATTCGAGGATGAATCACCTGCCTGAAGTCCGTATATAAGACCGTTACAACAAAACTGGGATCGAGCGCAGCATCATTACAACATCCTATGGGAAAAAAACTACATTTTGAATACCCTGAAATTAGTACCACATCTAAATGTTGTAATCATACACAAGAGACATTAAGGTTAGCCAAATGCTGCAATGCTGTCTCGGAGTTGGATAATTTCTTATTGTTGGTTCTTAATAGTTAATCCTCACTTGGACAATAAGATATGCATTTTGAATATCAAGGTTTTTGAGTAGAAATTGATGCTACACGGTGTTGCAACTGCAAGTATGAAATGGCACCTGTAAAGAGGATGGTTGAACTTGGTCAACAGACGAGGTACTTTTGGAAGATTGAAGATATGAAAATGTTCCAGAGCTTCTGATCGTCTTTATATCCGATGGCAAGGATCGCGAGATTGCTTGAGATCGGTTTGTCTTCTCCGCCGACTATCAGACCTTCCTTGCAGAAGCAAAAAGCTCTGCGACCTCTTGATTAGGATGCTTCCCTCCTCCACTTTATCGAAGAACTCGTCGGGCAGCATGCCAATTTGACACGAGGACATGTCTTCGAGAAAGCTGTGTTTCGATACTAATCTGTAATTCTTCAATGGGAGTTTCAACTGGAGATAGATTTCCAAGATCTCGAGATCCTCATCTCTAGGAATTTCAGGGTTATCTCATGAACGAACTGTTTGATTGACAAGTGGATGTACATGACAAAGAGAATCATGAAATAAAAACTTGAAGGATAAAAGAGTCATCTGTTTGTGATTATGACCGATAGACAAGTTGTGGACCTAAACTGAAAAAATGGAAGTAGGTGCATACCAATGGTGAAAGTACTGTGGCGAGAAGCCGGTACTGGATGTTTTTTGTCCCGGTTTATGAACAAGCAGCTTGGCAAATCGATTGAAGTACAACTAGCCGAGGTGAGATATTAAGACGCCATCACCGGGCAGCAACCAATGAGGATTCCTCTGGATCATCACACAAGGGTCTTGACTCCTAGTTCCGATCGAGAAATGAGGATGAGATAAGGAAAAATGCTAATATCAGATAAGCTCGATCATTTAAAGCATGGAAAGCGCATCTCTCAACGAAGTCTTTTATTAGAATATGGTCCTTGTTGGTGTGCATCAGATACCGCAACCATTCAATTCCTATAAGAAGTGTCAGGAGTTGCATATACAAATTCATTTATGGGCGTTAGATCATTCATGGATCTGGTTTGCATCATTCTGCAACTCCTCCCTAAAGTGCTCAAAGCAAATTTCATCATGGCTGAATGTGACTCCCGATTTGCAACTGAAAGGGACCGACCCATCTAGCTCTTGTTTAGTGCGGTTCCACACTGTCTTAGTTTTCCCAAATCAAATTGCTCCAGTTTGGTTCGAAATTTCTGATCTACTCGACTTCCAAATCAATCGAATCGAATAATGCTATATTTAGGAAAAGATTGTTCTATTGACATCTTGTTTGGTTTGATTAGTGCGATCGACATTATTGTCATAAGAGGGCGAGCATCATTCCAACACCAATGACCAAACTGTTGTGTAGGATAAGGATTGATAGTAGGACAAAGGCTGATCGATGAGCACTTGGCTATGAGAATAGCTTCTTTTTCTTCATACTTATTGAAATTGGAATTTGACTTACGCTTGTGAGTAGAAGTGGCCATCTGATTCAAGCTGCTTGCTAGTAGCTCATATTCTGCTCAATAAATATAATTACTCGTGATTAACTCAGCTGATTTCAAAGCCGAGCTCGAGCTCAAGTTACATGAGCATCTGGTCGAGCGAGCTCAAACTCATGGTACTTAGCTCAATAAAAGTTCAGGAGTCTAACGAGTTTAATCGAGCTTCTATTATTTTTTTTTCAAAATTATTTAATAGTTTTTTAAATGTACATACAATTTCTGAAAATTATATAGAATTCAAGCTTTTTTAAGTCAAGCTCAAGCTAATTTATTTGTTGGCTTTGATTGAGTCGAACTGAATTGAGCTCAAGTATATTTTGAATTTTCTGGTCAAGTTGAGGTCGAGCATGAAGATCTATACTTGCTCCAATTCGAGTCAAGTTCCAACCAGTAAGGATGTGAGTAGAGCTCGAGCTCGAAGTTGATAGTGTATCGGCTGGATTTGGGTCGATTATGCCACTATATGCGAATCTCTCTCTTCCTTAGCCAACAAAGAAAATGTTTAGAATGAATTGTCATTATATATCTCTTCACTGTATAAAAATGAAAGACGAAATGACGCAATGTTATTTTTGTCCACCCGATAAAAAATATACACATCTTAAAATAAATATAGTCAAGAGAAGATTAATATGTGTTTAGTTACGACACTTTGAGGTGGCATTGAGAAGCGATTGTGAAATGGGCGTAATATAAAGAGTGGGTAGATTGCTAGGAATACGAAGAAGTGAAAAGCAGATCTTTCTGGCCTTCAAATTTAAGGAACTCGCCTCATTTAAAAAGCTTTTGATAAGAAAATATCGACTTTGCGATCAGCTGTCGAGGCATTGCATCAAGCCCAAGGAGTCGCGTCCAGGCCCCAAATATATGTCTCAAAATCCAGTATTTCCTCACAAAATTGGTTAGGCAACCCATTGTACATTGTATATACCATTAATGGGCTACATGAAACAGCCTTGTCTGGCTTTCACATCTATTTCTTTCTGATTCCTTTGGCCCACCAGTTTTAATTGAGGATATGTGCACCAGAAATCCTAAAACTTGTTACAAAAGTACCATTGAGTTCTAAAATTTGCAAAAGGTACAATCTATTTCTAAAACTTGTCAAATTAATTCAATTGAGTCCTAAGGTTAATATTGTCTAATTTACTAACGAAAAATGCTGACGTGGCACTAATATGTCTTTATTTTATTACTTTTCTTAAAACACGTGGTGATGACTTGGCATCCAGCAAGCGCCATGCAAGAAAAAATTTTAAAATATAAATTAAATTAGAAAAAAGCTATAAAAAATTATAAAAAAAAAAGACCCAACCAACAATTGTGGCGGTGGCCACCGCCGAAAGGGTAGCCACCGGGAAGGGCTAGTAGAAGTTTCCTAGGCCTTCCCGAAGCCCAGTGACTCTCGCCGGCCTAGGTGAACCCTCGGTGAGGGTCACCAAGCTTCAAGAAGGCCTAGGTGGCCTCCACTAACCCTTTCTAGTGGCTACCCTTCCCAATGGCAACGGCATCGTCACAGCTATTGGTTGGGTTTTTTTTTTTTAAAAAAAGTTTGTGTCTTTTTTTCTAATTTAATTTATATTTTTAATTTTTCTGACATGGCGCTTGTTGGACGCCACTTCATCGTCACTTGTCTTAAGAAAAGTAATAAAATAATATATGTTAGCATCACGTTAGCATTTTCCGTTAGTAAATTAAACGATGTTAATCCTAGGATTCGATTGAACTAATTTGACAAGTTTTAGGACCCGATTATACATTTTAAAAGTTTTAAGACTCAATTACACTTTTGTAACAAGTTTTAAGACTTCTAATACACATATCCCATTTTAATTATAACAATCCGATCCGATGAGGACGGAGAGTGGTCACCAAGGCCGAAGGGCCTGGACAAGATGTAGCTCTTGGTAGGCTTCTAGGATAGCAAAGAAGACAAGAATCAAACAAATTATGCACCGACTATGGGAAGAACGTTTTTTAGATAGATATGTGAAAAATTGGAATTAACTCAATGAGGCACCTTTTAATGTAACCATAAGCCTTGCTTTGAAATTCCAAAGTTAAACAAACCCAGGCTAAAGCACTGCCAAAATAGGTGACTTCCTGTGAAAGTGCCTATATGTACGTCAAAAGACAAAACCGTGAGACTTGATATGAAACAAGCCAAAACAGACAATACCAAAAGTTGTTAATCTAGGGATGTCACATTAATAATCTAGAAGTACCATGGTTTGCATTCCTGAAGGACATCATCAACTTATCTTTCTATTAAACTAAGAAAAGGAGAAGGTGCGGTGCGGGTAAGGTAGATTTTTCTCCCTAGTGTTGCATTTGCAGCATCACAATGGTGTCTCATTTGCAGCATCACAATGGTGTCTCCGTGGGGAAAATAATTTTCCCTTTCATGGGAGGGAAATTCATTTTCCGTAGTTTCAATATACCAGTTTTGGTCAATGGTATCCGATTCATTTTCCGGAGTCCAAATACGTGAAAAGTGGGGAAATTACAAAAAAAAAAAATATCAAACCTATTGTATTTGTGCCAATTCAGTCCTAAACATTTAATTATATCAATTTGTCCTAAATCCTTTAACTATTTGCCAATTTAGTCATTTTGGCCAATTTTGGTCATAAATCACTAATGTAGCGGTCTTGTTAGAGCCATGCATCCTATATGGCACGGTCAGTGCTAACGTGAATAATTTTCTAAATTTTTATTATTTCTTTCCTTCTTTCTAACCCTAAGCTAGCTAGCTTTTTAGCCACAAGTGAAGGTCGACCTAGGTCTAGGTGAGGGCACGACGGCCTTGATTGGCCTAGGGTTACAAAAAAAAGAAAAATTATGAAAAAATTTTGCAAAATTGTCCACATTAATGGCGGCCTTGTCACATAAAATAGCCGACGTTGACTAAATCGTCACGTCAGCGACTTTTAACAAAATTAACCTGAATGACTAAATTTGTACAATTGAAATGATTAGTATTGAATTGGCATAAATGAAATAGATCTAAAACTTTTTTGATAATTTTCCCCACGAAAAGTTCAAAAATATTTTCTTGGAAATGATTTTACTCCAAACAAGCACACCCTAAGTTCCGGTTTGAATTTGACTTGACTCTATTGCAAATAAATTTTAATTTAATATCAAGCTCAACTCGAACAAAATCTCGAGCTCAAACTTTAACGGGAAGAATACTAAAATGGAGAAGCAATATCGGTTTTCTATTTACACCACACATCATCCAAGAAAATATATAATGCAATTACTCGCTCATAAATCACTCGAGGCTAGTATTTTCAAGTTTGGCTCAATTAACATTGGTCAAACTACTCAAACTCAACAAAAAAGAATGAGCCAACGTTTTTTCTAGAACAAACTTTCCATTCCCCACAAAAGCAGTCGAAATACTACACAGAGGAATCAGTACCTACGTGAAAACAATAAAGCAAAGAGGACTCCGATAACACTATGTATTAAAACACTAGATGGATGTTTCGCCGGAAATATTCCCACAATGAAATATAATTTATCGAAAGTGGTTCTTCGGTTTTTAATTAGAGGAGACTGGGTTCTATGACTAATTCCGGACAGGAGACAAGCATGAGCAAAGAGCTTGACTATCTTGGTCCCTAACACAAGTTTCGTACAATGACGAAATTCAATTTATATTTATGAATAATTCAAACAAACCCGTCCAGTTACTAACTAGCGGTATTTGAATTTCTTCGATGCAACATTACAAATCTATTGGCTTGAAAAGTGAATAACTACAGTTATGGAAAGTAAAGGTGTTGTACTAAAAAACAAAGATAATTGAAAGACACCATTTTTTATGTGTAATCACAGGAGGGCCTTCTTTTGGCAGCCGGACTCTATTTATAATGTAGGTTTAATAACTACCTTCTAATATCATGTTCAATAGCCACTATTGATCTTATCTTCACCGTTCGTCTAATCACATCTGTCCGCCAATTGCCATTGAGTTTATCCTTTTGTTCTGACACCTGTCCTCCCCGAGGTGATAATCGTCATCGAGCTCATATCGTCTTGATACCCATCCTCCCCGAGGTGATAATCATTGTTGAGCTCTTTTCGTCTGTCCTCCCTAAGATAATAATTGTTATCGAACTTATATCATCTTGACACATGTCCTTTCCGAGGCAATAATTATCGTCCAGCTCTTCTCATGTTGACACTTATCCTTCTTGAGATAATAACCGTTGTCGAGCTCATATTATCTTGACACATGTCCTTCCTGAGGCAGTAATCATCGTAGAGCTCATATTGTCTTGACACTTGTCCTCCCCAAGACAGTAACCGTTGTTGAGCTTGTATCGTCTTGACACCTATCCTCCTCGAGATGATAACCATCATCAAGCTCTTCTCATCTTGACACATATCTTCCCCGAGATAATAACCGTTGTCAAGCTTATATCATCTTGATACCTGTCCTTCCCAAGACAGTAACCGTCATCGAGCTCATATCGTATTGACACATGTCCTCCTCGAGATAGTAACCGTTGTCGAGTTCATATCGTCTTGACACCTATCCTCCCTGAGGTGATAATCATCATCGAGCTCTTTTTCTTACCGATTGCTTCAATGACTTAGATCCCATACGATAATTTCCATTGACAGCTTTTGGTGCTTACTTCTTGTACGGTTCAAGCGTTGTCAATTTCAAATTCCTAAACTCCCCGTTTGAACATCCCAATGCTTGCCAGCTGTTTTGCTTACATCACCCATCTTGTATAGGCTACGTCATCCCTTGACGTCTTTTACTAATTTATTTATTTCGATTGTCAACAACATAATTAATTATGGGTGTTAACATATGCCCTCTTTTAAAAGAATTAATTCTTTTAGATTTAATTCTTTTAAAGAAATATATCCGGCTCGGGTAATCTTGATCTCGACACCTCATAATTTTCGTTCGCTTAACCTTCCTGCAACATTTCACTTTATTCTAATACGTCATCTCGATCATTTATAGCTTAGCAAATCTTCATGATGGTAATTCATCCAACCATCGTATCTTGACAATAAAAATTAAAACTGTAGCCTTTCATCTTCTCTTTCGATTCTAGGTCTCCTTCATCTTCTTCGACTCTACGTTTCCTTCGTCTTCTCCCAGATTCCTTTTACTTAGTTCGTATTCGTGGATACCCAATACTCTCCTGAGTCGTATATTGAAAGGTTTGATCGTCTGCAAGAAGATGAAGATTCCCCAAACTGTCATCTTCGCCTATTACATTTGGTCAACGCGTCCACACATAAATTTATCCTTGGTCCCTGTCTTCGCAGCCATCGACAAATCCCTGCTTCTGTCCATCCATGCTTTCCAAGGAGAGTAAAAGAACTACTTCCTATTCAAAAGTCTTCGATCGCGAATATTTGGTTTCCAAAGACTCCACAATTCCGAGGGTTTCCTTCCCCCGAGACAGGTATTCATCACTGGTAGTGAGACTGAAAGATGGCATACCTACCCAACTTGCTTGGATGAGAACTACCATTGACGTGGCTTTTGAGGTCAACGTGCTATTATATGACTTGAATTTAGGGCTTTTGGGTGCTGTTATCAATTTTTAGTCCTCTGCTACTAACTTCTTCTTTTTTCCCTAGGGCCCAATGTATGTTACTCTTTTAAACATATATGTTATTACTAATCTTCCTCCAGTTGGGAACCCTGTAGAGGATTTGACCTCACCATCAGTGCCTATTATTCCTGAAGAAACCCTTGCTTACGGCAGATTTATTGAAACAAATTTCCATAATACTGGCCCAATATTCCCTGATGAGCGCACTCTCTTTCTCATTTTTTGGTTGTTAAAAAACGTCTTCTTTGCTCCTTCTCTGAAAGTCTCCAAAGATTTCTTACTACTTGCGGCCAATCTTGCTACGGGTAAAACACTCACTTAGGGTCCATTGATTTTAGCAGCTCTGTATAAAGAAATGACTCATGCATCTCTATCAATGATATCTTGGGAAGAAGGCACCCTATTCGGACCATTTTGGATACTTCAATGTTGGCTAGTTCATTACTTTCCATTCCTCTCTAGTCATAACTTTCGTACCTTCCGTCATCATTCCTATCCAAGCCTTCGGCCGCCTACACCTCTTCCTTTTGGGTGTCGTTTGCTAAGTTATTCTTCATTGAGTATCCTTAAGAATCTCTCTTCTTTTGCTTTTTATCTTCAAAAATTTCTGACGATTGACTCAAATGAAATCGAATTTTTTACTTATGATGCAAATGAATTCAATTATCTATTTGATTCAATAGCTCACTCCAATTCCACTGATTTATGGTTGTATATTCTTACTCCTATGCACCTTCCTCTAAGACTATCTCAAAAGGGAAAATTTTATCATGGCTTTGAAATTTATTCTCCCCAGTACTGTGCCAGACAGTTTGGTTTGGTTCAAGCTATTCTTATGCCAATTCCATATTCCCTTGAATTTCCTAATATGACCAAATAAAGATATTTTTAGAAAGCTCAGGCCCCTTTCACATGCTGCTCTGAAATTACCCAACTCATACATAATAAATTTACCCCTGATGTTGACAATTTTGAGCCCAAACCTGAATGTACACCCGAATGGATCTCCTGGCGGCTTTCTTTCTCCTTTGAAAGCCCTTATGAAAAGGCTACTCAAGCCATGTTGAATCGAATAAAGGGAAGTGCATTTAAACCAATGAACAAAGGCAAGAGGGGTAGAAAAGCCATTTCAGTGGAACTAGACAGTCCAACAGGCATCTCAAAGTCTAATTTGGAACCGCCGCTAATTACCAAGAGCACACAAGCCAAGGCTCCCAGAGTTAAGACATTGGTTCCTTCAAAAGACATTCCTGTTCAGACCCTACTATATCATACCAAAACAATGGATCGACCCGGGGTTAGAGACAACACTTCTCCCCTCAAGAGAAAAAGCGATCATAACCAAGGTATCTATTTATTGTAATTCTTCCTTTTTGTATGTTGTTTTCAAATTATCTCCCAAATTCTTGTATTTTGATCTCAAAGATCCTTTACCAACCTATCAATCTGTCAAGGAAGTAGATGAGAAAGCAATTGCTGTATTGATCAAAAAGAAACATTATGACACTTCAACCCCATCAGCTTCTTCATCTATGGCCACTAGTAGTCCTTTTAAGACCTTGGATACTCAAACTAACCTTTCTCATTCTAAAGATAATTTGGAAGGTACTCATCTTTGTTTCATTAGTCTTTGTTTGTTCCTTCTTACTATTTGATGTAGTATGATGAATTCTCACAGGAACTTCTTTTATTGCTGGGAATGTATCAGACCATCCTGTCAATCCTTGCCTCGAGGTTGCTATTGTCGATCCACCGACATTACTCCTTACCATATCAGAACAAGGTATTTGCGTCATAGTTTTATATTGCAACTCGTTATATCTCTTATTAACTGATTTTGTTCCACTTTCAGAGCTCTTAAATGATCAGGCACCAGCAGCCTTAGTAACTTCGGATCTCGAGACGATTGATGGCGTTTCACATCTCGATAGCAACATCTTGTCCAGTCCCTCCACTCATTCAGCTGGAGTTAAATCTCCTACTCCAACATTACCTTTGGTCACGGCTCTTGTCTCTATCCAGAGCATTCTTGATTCTTCAACATAGCCATAATCAAGTCATCAATTTGTTCATGTATGTTTGACACCTAATTTTGCCCGTCTCGTTAAATCGATGCTTAAATTTTAAGTGGGCCAAACTAATGTAAAAGAGAGACATTTAAAAAAAAATTTAAAAGAAAATCGGTCAGGCCGATTTGGTCCAGCTTGGTAGGGCCGGCCCCTTTTTAGTTGCTTGAGCTGAGCCCTTTTTATTTATTTATTTATTTTTATTCTTCTTTAGTTTGTTCTTTGCTTTCTCTTTTACCTCGTCAGCCCCGGCCCAACTTGGCCTTTCTTCTAGCCTTCAGCCCAGCCCCTCAACCACTCCTTCCTCTGACGCTCACGCTCTGCCGGACGGGACAAACAGGAACGACAAAAACGCTCTGCGCGAGAAGGATGTCGATCGCGATTTTAGAAGGGAGGAAGTGTCGTGCAGCGCTGCAACCTGACCACACAAGGGCCAAGAAGACTTGCAGCCATTTTAGCCAAAAACGGACCTGATTTAGTCCCAAGTAAAGGACCGGCTGTTTGCACATACAAAAATAGAGAAAGCACACTGATCAATGGTACCTTTGAGCTTGAAATGGAAGGCTAGGGTGGTCAGCATGGTTGACCATTGAAGGCTATTGATGGTCGAGACAAAAGCTGGGTTCAATTTTAAAAAAAGAGATAGAAGGGGTCCAGAAGAGAGGGGGAGTGGGAAAAAAAAAGAGAGAAGAGCAGAACAAAGGAAAAAGCCCAAAAAGAAGAAGAAGAAGGGTAGGGGGTCTAAGAAGAGAGCGCTCCGGCTCCTCCACCAGTGAGGATTGCTGGCAAATCTCTTCCCCCTTCCCTAAGAGTTGACCACCGTCGCCGGACGCCTGTCGCGTCCAGCCATTGCATCTTGCCTCGGTCCGTCACGAACAAAGAAGAGAAAGTTAGAGGAGGGACCGAGAGCTTTTGGGAGAAAATTTCAGTGTAGGGAGTCCCCATCTGCCTGAAGAAGACCTCGAGGTGCCACCGACAAGCATCCGACCACCACGCTTCATCCCGGTCAGTCATAACTAGGTGGGTTTTCATCAAATCTTGCCCTGTTTCTAGTTTTGTTCCCCTGCCTCTCCGGTGCCTGGCACACCGGGCCTATTCGGTTGTTGCGCAGCCCCATCGATAGATGCTCGTACTCATTTGGCACTCAATGAGGTTAGCTCAAACGTTGTATGTTAAAGAGAACCCATGAACCGTGTCAAAATCAGCACCGAAAATCCAACTCTTAGTCGCCTCCCACATGCTCGATAAAGTGCCTGAGCGTAGGTCAAAGCTAAAAAATGCGAAATCAGCACACAAGATCTTCGATTAATGTTTTATTAGCTTGGGATTGATGTTTGGTCATTGACTCTTTGGTTCCGTGTGATTTTATGGCATGTTAACCCCGTTACGAGTCGGAACCCCGTTACGAGTCGGCCATGCGTGCGTTCCGTACCTGCCAGAAAGCTCTCCGTTGCCAGATCGATGCCTGCGGCTTCAAGCCGCCCCCGTTAGTTCACTATCTCGGTTTCTTGTCTGGTGTGTTTGGCTGTTTAGACCTAGTGTTTTTCTTGCGAGTGTGAGGTTGGTGGTCGGAGGACGAATTTTAGGTCGTCGGTGAGGAGGGGTAGTTTTTCTTCAACCGGAACGTTGGATGCCGGTGACGGCATAAGACCAGCGTCCGCCGTCGACGCGGTCGGTCTGAGTCGACGGCCGGCGGTGGACATCCTCGTTGCCGATTTGAAGGAGAAGGTTCTCGGGAGAAGAAGTCTTGGTGAGGAGCAGAAAGAGGGGGACGTGCATGGGCATGCAAGGGGGGAAAAGAAAAAGTAATAAAGAATAGTAAAAAGAAAAATTAGAAAAGAAAGAGAAACCAAAAAAAAAGAAGGGAAAAAAGAGGAATGAAAAAGAATTCAGAAAAGAAAATAGAAAAGGGGATCCCGGGCAGGTCGGAAATCCGGGTCAGGCAGTCGGGCGGATTGGGTTAGGAGACCCGGTCCGGAATTGTTATTTTTATTAATAAAAAAATATTAAAAATATTAAAAATTCCAAAAAAATTCGAAAATGTTTAAAAATCCAAAAAATATTAAAAGTCTGAAAAAGCATTAAAAAACATAAAAAAAATTCAGAAAATCCAAAAACATTATAAAATTTTAAAAAAAAATCAGAAAATTCAAAATCTGGAAAATCAAAAAAAAAAATATTGTTTGGGCTTTGGAATTTACCTTTGTTCGCCCCTTTTGTGTGTTTAGTGCCGTGTTTGACTTCTCGTGTCTTAAATTGCGTGTTTAATTTATCTTCGCCTGTGATTGATTAGGTACGTTAGACTCGCGTGTTGGTTGTTGTTTCTCTTAACTTGGAATTTTGAAACTCTCGATTAGTGTGAGCATGTTAGGTGGTGAATTAAGCAAGATTAGGTACCGAAAGGGCACTAGTTCGTCAATTAGTGTAATTAAGTCCCCGTACCCTTTGAATCTTTGGTTCGTAGAAGTAAAGCATTTCTCTCATGCTTTACTTGGGTGTCTAATCAATCCACCAAAAATTGATTAATGTCGACTCCTGAATGAAATTGATTTGCATGTTAACAACTTAAACTTAAGTCGCGAATTAGTATGAGCCTAGGAGAACTCGAGCTAGATTTAACCTAGTAATCCATTAGCCAAATCCCTTAGGCGGCATGGCCGATTCGGGGAGGTCGCGACAATGTCGAAGAGAGGAATTCTCCACAATCTCTTTTGAAGGCCAAACGTATGTTGGAAGAAGCCTCTCATGTGTTGAGCTTTACTCCAAGTTCTTATAGCATAGCTTCTCCAAGAAAGATGACTATCGAAAAGGTGAAAAGTAAGCTGTTGAGATTGCTTGACCTTTCTGGTGGTGGTTTCCCTATGATCTTGCATAATCATACGGCCTTTGGTCAACTGAAGTCTCTACTCGACGAGTTATGTGGTGCTGAATCTAGTGTTGTGTTGCCCTTTGAGCTCAAAATAAAGCTTCACAAATTCTCAAAGATTTTTGTCGATAGGGTAGAGTCTTATCGACGTAATTATGACATGATTTTGTCTTTGACTTTCCCTGATCAACCTAGTTCTGAGAATAATCAATCCATAGATAAGCTTAGTCATAATGTAAAGGGAAAACAGACTTACCTCCACACCTTGGTCGAAGAAATATCTTAGCTTGATGATTAAGAGGCTCTTCTCAAGAGGCAAAAAGTATACATTGAAAGATAGTTGGTTCTCCTTCGACAAGCACAAGAATCCAAGCATGCACAGTGACTTCAACTGGAGGTGGATTTTGAAAAGGACATTGCTACTCTCAAAGAACTTAAGCAGTCTAAGCACATGCGTTGTTTAGCAACGGAAGCCAAGAATCGCTGTATCAAGAACAATTGTACAACTGAAAAAGGCAAATTTGAGTATAGCATGTTATCTCTTCAAAGTGATGTAAAAAACCTGTTGTTTCCCAAGAGAAAATCTAATCAATGAAATTCATTTTTATTTTCCTTGGCCTAATATTCCATATTTTCTCTTTTCTTCATGTCTTTCTCTTGGCGGGAATTAATTTGTTTGAATTTCCCATGTTCCTTCATCGTGGATGCAGTGGGTTACCATGCTGGGTCTATTTATACCCACCATTCTTGTTTTCACTTCATCAGCTTCAAACATGGCGTCTAACTTTCCTTTCTCTCCTCATGTCCAACCTTTTATGTTCTTGAATCGTCTCGATGATCTGCAACCTTACGAGACAAGGGGTCACAATTCTTTGTCTTTCATGGATTATGACAATAGTAATGACCATACCATTCTGGGGTCTTATCTCAAGTCCACACCAGATCCTTCTGTGTTTACCGAATACTTTCCTCATCACTATCAGGAGATTCTCCCAATTAATAAAAGCCGCATTCATGCTCACGCGTAGCTAACTTCCAATCATCGATTTAATTCCTATCCCAGTTTCAACAGGAGATTCTTCTAATGGTATCAACGCCTATAGAATGTGATAAAACCTCAGTGGCAATCAGCTAGAATCGATAAGGCCTTAATGTTATGTTGCATGTCCATCAATCCAATGGAGTGTGGTCTTATTGGTAGTCTTTGCAACTTCTGGTCACCTTCTTCACATTGTTTTCTTTTTCATTGTGGTCCAGTAACCATAACTCTCTTAGATATTTGGACTTTAACGGATCTTTCTTCTTTCTTCACATTGTTCCTGAGTGCTTGCCTTTCCAAAATATAACCTCTCTTGACCTTCCCTGTAATGAATTCATGGACAAATTTGCTAAATCCGAGGGAGAAATATATCCTGACGAGCATGTAATATTTCTTCTATGTTGGCTTTCACAGTACATATTTTGCACACCAACCTTGTTGGTTTCTTCGGAATTCATCGACGTTACTCATATGCTCTCTCATGGTCTTGATGTGGGTTTAGGTCGGATAGTTTTCACTATACTTTACCGATCCCTCACAGATGCTCAGACTTCTCTTTCTAATGCATATCATGATCCTTTCTTTGGTCCTTTATGAATGGTCCATGGATGGCTATGGATATACTTTCCTGATATTTTCTTCGGTGTAGGAGTACCTCCTGTTCATTGGTCTAAAGCCAACCATTCTCCTATTAAAAGAGAATTCGACCTGTGGAAATTTTGTCGTCGTCTTTATCATCCTTCGACAGGGACTTCTCTCTTTGAAAGTTTCCTTCATGCCTTGTTTTCATCAAGGAGCCTTGTTTTCTACAAAGTCTGTGTCGACGTTCTTTAGCCTAACCCTTCTTATGACCAGCCCGATACTTGTATTTTCTGAAAAAGCATCCTCACTCCCTCCAATTTGATTGTGGATTTTTTCACTACAGGCAAGTTTTTTCCAGATTTCGAAATATATAACCCACATTATTGTTCTCACCAATTTGGTCTTGCCTAGGGTATTCTAGCCTCTATTGTTTACTCCAAGAAGTACCCCTTTTCTCGTGTCACGACCCATCATTTCATCGACGAGGGGAGCATTTCTTGTTGTAATGAAATCACACGTGCCATCCTTGGAAAATTTGATTATATCCATTTTATCGGAGAATCACAGAGCATTGATGCCTTTACTGAATGGTGGGTTGAATATCGAGCATTTCTTTTTTCATTGCATGTCGATGTGGTGATGTCCAAAGTCACTCGATTTCTCCCGAGACTGAATCATCCATTTGAAAGGCCTTGCGATATGATGTCCAACTTTGATGATCTTTCTTCGAAATATCCATCTGAAAGAGGTACCAGCTTTAACAATCAATCTATATGAAATATGCTTACTCATTTTTACCTTAACCACCATCTTCTTTTGTCTTTGTCTTGTAGATATGAGCATTACATCATGCAAAAGAAAGGTTGAGAATTACATTAGTACGCCCGTCGATACAAATCCTAAAACTCATATCTCAATTTCTGATACTAGCCCATTTCCACCAAGGTGCAATTTTGGTAAACCATCCCTTTCTCAGGGAATGACAAATTTAAGCCCAAATGGGTCTGGCTTTCCTATTTACTATTGCCTGGTTTTGCTTATATTTGAAATGATACTATGGTGGAGGCTGAAATCAAATCTCTTATGATTGACTTGTCCAATTTACCTTTCGCTTTAGAATGTTTGGCTTTGAAATATGCTGTCGAGGAGTTAGCTCATTCTTTTGACTCAGCTTTGACATTTTACAAATTTTGACAGGGCTGCATCGATGTTTTTGATAAGCTAGAAAAGTCATACCTGGACAAACACGAGGATCTACATCGTGCACGTGCTATCATTGCACATTACCAGGCAGTCGATAACATTAAATTACGACGCCTCGCTTATCAGTTCAAACTGGTTAATCAATTAGAGATTATATGCCGTGCTATGGAAGATGAGCTTCAAGAGGCCACCTCTGAAAAAAATCAATTCTTTGAGGCTAATTGTGACCTAGAAATGCGCTTATGCTATTTTTGCTCAGGGATTGAGCAACATTTTATGCAACTATGGTTTTAGCTTATCCGTACCTACTATAGTATTGCTATGCGTTAAGGTCCTTGCTTTATCTACGTCCATGTGTATTGCTTTTTACTAAATGTACTCGATCAAGGAACTCCACTTCTGACCATCTATTTCCCTTTTCGGTGCTCTTCATTTAAGTGGCATTATGTCAAGTTCACCTATCCAAGGCTAATCCTTTACGTCAAAAGTGATTGAATTTATAGTAGGTTACAATTACCCATATCTTCAGTAGATGATACGTATAATTGCAACCCTTCACCTTCTTGTACTCGATAGATGTTGATCATAAATGTCTTTCAATTCCGATAGATTATATCTACCCTTTTCTTATATAAACTGCCGGCGAATTTGACGAACGTGATCTCCTATACATCTATTATGTTGTTTCATTTTTCTCAATACTAACAGCACCTTGCAATGTGCCTTGGTTCAAATAACCTATCAGTTACCTCCATTACTCACGTCTCTCGAATGCCACAAGATTCTTCTTTTGTGCCCTTTGATCTTGGTTCTCTATTTAAACAACCCTTGTGATCTTATTATTGCCACACTTCAATCCTCTTTTCTTCTTTGCCAAGTCTTCGGTTTTCTTATAATATTCCCATTATGGCCAAACCTTCTTCCTTTTCATCCTCCAACACCCCTCCTTTTACTGAAGAATTCCTTGCTATCTGGAACAACCCGATATGTCGACTGAGCTTCACCTATGCTTACTTATCCATCCAACCACAAATCTTAGAGGAAGTCTTTACCTATCTGAAGGATGGCAAACCTAAATATCTTCCTGCTAACCACGCTTTCAAAATCGATTTTGATGAATTCTATATGACTTTTAATTATGGCCTTCAAGCCTTTCCTAAAAACAGGTCGCTAATCTAGTAATATGTAGTCATCGAGAGTGAGTATTTCAACAAAAAGGAACTAACCGAGCATGCTGAGAAGGTGTACTTTGATCGACATAGGGTTCTGGAAACCAATCGTGTAGGACTGGCTAGGTTATCCCGCTTGAAGGACACCAAGGCTAAGCTGCTAAACACCGTAACTCGCCGTCTTCAAGGAAAGCTGCCATCTAAAGAAAGAGCAGGGGACGAGACAAAGAAGACAGGCTGTTGGCTCGGATAGACGAAGACATCGACTCCTGCAGATCATTGGTAAACTACTTGGATGAGCAGGCTAACGCTTGCTTTAAAACTCTCACAACCCTGGAAGGAGAGAGCAACCAAGCCTACTCAGCCACGAACACCAGTTCTTTCACCTATTACCACGCTGTGGAGGAGAACCGTTATCTGGAGGGTCGGCTGTCCAACTTTATAAACAAGTTTAGGAGTCATATTTGTCTAAACTGATCATGTAATGACTATTCCTGAAAAATTCTCTATAAATCCAATCATTTTGTTCGGCCAGCTTGGTTCTCCTAAACAGCCAATGCAATAGTTAACCCTTTGTCCAAATATTCCATAAGTCAATGTATTTTTCTTTTATATATGACATGGATGACTCTGATTTTCTTTATTTTCTTTCATTTCCCACATCGTCAGGTAATATCTCTTTAAGTATTTTCCGTTGATTGACCTGGACATTTCTCTAATCCCATCGATGTCCATTAAGTGATATGCAGTTCCACTTATAATTTCTGTAACTAAATATAGACCTTCCCAATTTGGTGACCATTTATTAAATTTCTCATTATCTGACCCACTAGTAGTATAATTTTCCAAACATGTCATTAACATCAAAACGTTTTTCCGTCACATATTTGTTGTATGCCTTAGCAGCCTTACTTTTCAAGGCAATCAACTTCTCCAAAGCCGTAATCTTGTTTTCTCCTAATTCATCAATATTCCCATACATCAACTCATCATATTCTTCTTTGGATATGCCCCCTGCAATTTTACCCTTAACAATTGGACTATGATTTCTACGGGCAATACTGCTTCTTGGTCATAAGCCAACATGTATGGGCTAACTCCTGTGTTCAACCTTTTTTATGTTCTATAAGCCCATAACACCATTGATAAGAGTGAATCCCATTTTCTGGGGTTTTCTTCTATATGCCTCTTAATGAGGTTAATAACCAATTTATTGGATGCTTCAGCTTGCCCATTCGCCTGAGCATAATACGAAGTAGAATGAAGCATTTTGATCCCCCTGGACCTAGTAAACCCCAAAACTTCCAGGCTAGTAAATACAGTATCTTGATCTGCTGTTATTGTTTTTTGTATTCCATATCGATGAATAATTCGTTCTTCTATAAACTCTTTTACAACTTTCTGAGTTATGTTTTTATACGAGGCTGCTTCTACCCACTTAGTAAATAATTGGTGGCAACCAGTATAAAATTATGTTTTTTAGATGATGGATGATGGATGATAGATTTTGTCCAATTATATCCATTGCCCATCCTCAAAATGGCCATAACTTAATAATGGGTTGCATGATCGATACGGGTACACGTTGTAACGGATAATGTTTCTGACACGGTTTACATCCTTTAGCATAATCAATAGAGTCCCAAGTCATTGTTGGCCAAAAATAACCATGGCGTCTTAACAACCATTTCATCTTTATACCTGCTTGATGGGCACCACATATCCCTTCATACACTTCCGCCATTGCTATCATTGATTATTTTTTGCTTAAACATCTAAGTAAAACGCCATCGATTGTTTTTCGCTATAATTTACCACCAAGTAATAAGTATTTTTTATCATTGGAGACTGGATTATTTAAATAATCAATTAGAGGTGTCCTCCAGTCTTTTTCGTCAACATCAATATGCTCCGCATTAGACTGTGCAATAATGATTCGATTTTCTATTGATGGCAAAGTTTTTGTTTGTGTAATGATTTGAGTTAGCTCATTGGCTTCCGCATTTTCATTTTTTTTATGTGCTCCTGATCATAATCAAAGAATTTGTTTAGCAAGACTTTCGCCATATCCAAATATCGAATCATGTTTTCATCGAGGCATCGGTAATTCCTCGATAACTGGTTGATCACTAATTGAGAGTCTCCATTTATTTTTACAAATCGTACCTTCATATCAGCCAATATGTTAAGGCCAATAATCAAGGCTTCATATTCCGCTGGATTATTGGAACAATCAAAATCAAGTCTGCACATAAGTTTAATTCGATGTCCATGAGGGGATACAATCAAGATTCCAATACCAGAGGTCGTCGCCACACTTGAACCATCGAAATATAATGTCCATGGTACCACTTGTATCAAGTCTTCGGTGTTTTCTTCTTCTGGATGTACACATGGGTATTCTACGATAAAGTTGGCAACCGCCTGATCTTTAAATGCCTTAAGCGGTACACATATCAAATGTATTTCGGATAAGCCAAAAGCCTACTTTGCAATTCTTTTTCTGATAATTGGTCGAGTCAACATATATTTAGTAATATTTGTTTACAGATAACCTGAACTGTGTTCGGCAACATATAATGGCATAACTTCGTACAAGCAAAATACAACAATAAGCATAATTTCTCCACCAGAGTATATCTTTTTTCTCTATCATTCATCATCCGGCTAAGACAATAAATTGCCTATTCTTTGTCAACATAGTTTTCTTGTTCCAACATACTTCCAATAGTATTATCAGTTGCCGACAAATAAAGTTTCAACGGCCTACCTGACTTTGGTAGCATCAAAATTGTTGGGTTAGTCAAATATCTCTTAATCTATAAAAAAGCGTACCGATATTCTTTTTCCCAAACAAATTGATCTTGAGTTTTCGACTTAAGCAATAGAGAAAACACCTATATCTTACCTGATAGATTAGCAATAAATCGACGCAGAAAATTTATTTTACCTATAATCATCTACAACTCTTTCTTATTTAAGGGTGGTGGTAATCCTAGGATAGCTTTTGCTTTGTTCTTATCTATTTTTATCCCCCTTTGATTCACCAAGAACCTTAGAAAATTATCAACTCTTATCCCAAATGTCATGCACCAACCCTCGAGCACGCAACAACCCCTAATCACTTAGGTTATTTGCATACATCCCAGGACTTGTCGCTGACCTTTCATTTTATTTTTCGATTACGAATGCAAAAGCAACAATAATCACCCAGTCATAACAGTAAACAACAGGAATAGTAATAACAATCGACAATAGTCATGCCAAAACGTCATTTTATTTAATTACTAGATTAACCCCAAGAAAGCACATTTACAAGCCCTTCAAGGGCACCTTTCCTTACGAGCCTACCAAAAAATACTAGGCTGGGGGTCAATCTACTCCATCCAAAAATGGGTCATCCAAAAAGAACCCATCCAATGGTCCGATAGGTCGTAATCTGACGGGCACACAGAATCCGATTTGATCTCAAGATTCTCTACTGACCCGTCAAGTGGGTCAATATCTATAGGATCCCAGATCTCCTGCCCAGGGCCCCCATCTGAAGGACCATCGAATCCCTTCAAAAGACCGTACAGGTCCTCGCCCTCACAGATAAACCACGCCTGGAACCGATGAAGGACCCACAAGGCTAGGCCCTCATCCACCTACATAGTAGACAGGTGGCGCTCAAAAAGATGTGGCTTGCCGGGAAATAATGGGTAGTAATAATACTATTCATATCCTATGGCACCCCGAACCGCATTGGGTGATCCGCCATGCTAAGGCCCGAAAAATTATTAACAGCAACAAATGAGATATAAATCTCAACAAGTTAACAATCTAAGCCTCGTTTAGGAAGTCAAATCGTCTCAGATGCACCTAAAACATGCAGTGATAAAGTGATGGCAAATCAATAGCAATGCAACCCTTTGCTTTGCCTTAGTTATACACAGTTTCAAGCAACTTAGCACAGCATACACAAACACGACATCATACCATCGCAGACATCCTTACCTTGTCTTGGCACACGCCCTGCATGTTATAAATCATCATGTGCCATAATAATGCAATAAGCATATAATGTAATCAGAACACATAACAACTTTCCATGCATGATGCACCCATGCATGTTCCAATTATTAAGACCATTCAGGGCCACGACACAACCCTACAGTTTGGCTGTCTTCCAACATGACTGACATCTATCACGACCACTTAGGGCATACCCGTCCTCACACAGGGGTCTTATGGTTTAACCAGATATTGATCATGGCTACTTAGGACACGCTCGAAATTCCATCGGGGATCTCCTCACAGCCATTTAAGGCACGCCCGCAATTAGGCGGGGGTTTCATCACGGCCATGTAAGGCACGCCCGCACTCATACGGTAGTAACGGTTTCTCATTATGTGATCACGCAAGCACATAAACCACTCAAGCCAATTTCATTTCTCCTCATTTAGCCAATGCAGACGTAATTGTGCTCACACATCAAAATACCGCAACTTTCATGCCTAAAAATGCAGCAATAAATTCACACGTGATCACAGATACACAATTAAACTACCAAACTTTGCATGCTTCCCTTTTTAAACATCCTTGCCCTATTTAACTTATAAAATTTGACATATAAACCCGACACCTCGGGATTTACTATTTATATGTCCACAAAAACCCTTCGAGCAAACCGATGAATCGGAAGATTAACGAGGCGACGTCCAATAGATTAGACTTGAAATTCTTGAAAATTCGATACCCAAATTCGGATTCTAATTCATGGTAAAAATCGATCAATTGCGACTTTAGTATATATCAAACTAATGGACAGCTTTTAAGAGTTACGCGTATTCGACCTGTGGTTAATTTGATATCAACCATGTTTAAGCTTTCTCGAGTCATGGGTGACCTCGATTGTTATGTAATTACAAAGGGTCAATCGTTAGTTTTGAAATACACGATCGTTAGGAATTAGTTTAGGGTCGTTCGCAATCCATACAATGATCAGGCAAATCACTTGTGATCCGATTGTATACTATTGGCGAATCATTCTATAACCATTCTTTCATCGGTTTATAATGGCTCAAAATTGTCCCTCGTCAATTCTTATGGTCGAATTGTCAATCCATGGTCGAATTCTCGGGTCGTGCATACTTAATTCCTTAATAGCATTTCCCTATTGGTTAGTCATGATCAATTCAGAGTGAGATTTAACCAACAATGCATCGATGAAATAAGCATTTCATATATTTTAAAAATGGTCGAATTTCAGGATATCACACCGAAAGCACATTTAAGAGATGATTCATTTTCAATTTAAACTTCTACATCCTTACCAAAGTACATTCAAGATAAGTTAGATGACTTACCTAGTCCAATTTAACAATGATGTTGTGAATATATATCTCCATGAAATCCCCGATCATGTCATAGAAAATAAAGTTCATGGCACTCTGATAAGTTGCCCTGGTTATTTGTGACATTAAAAACCCCAAATTGTGCTACCTGTGACACATTTACCCTGAACTTTTTTTTGCGCCGGAAAGGAAAAAAAAAAAAAGCAAAAAAGACAAAAATGCCCATGGACTAAAGTACAATAGGGTAAATGCATCACAAATAGCATAGTTTGGGATTTTTGATGTCACAAAAAAAAGTTCAGGATAAATGTGTCACAGGTAGTACAGTTTGGGATTTTTGGTGGTTTTTTCCCTTTTTTAATACAAATGGCATTACTAATCATTCGAACGCCCCTATAGCTCCTGAGCATCAAAATGCTATTTTGTGGACATCTTCCTCCAATATAAATATTTGATTATAACCCGAATGACCATCCATTGGTGACATAATCTCATTGCCAAACGTTGAATCGATCAGCATATCCGCCATCGGCATTTAGTATTCATCTTTTGGGTTTGCAACATTTAGGTCACGGAAATCTATACACACCCTTAACTTCCCGTTCTTCTTTTTAACCGGTACCACATTGGATAATCATTCGTCATACCTCGTAGTTCTGATAAAGCCTGCTGCCAACAAATGCTCAACCTCTTCCTTGATTTTATGCACAATTTCTGGTGCAAATCTTTGTAGTGGTTGCTTATGTGGTCGAAACTCTTTCTTGATAGGTAACCTATGCTTGACCACATCTCGCCCTAATCCTAGCATTTCGTGATAATCACAGGCAAAGCAATCTTTATATTTCCTTAATAACTCAATTAGCTGGACCTTCGCAATGTCATTCAATAATGAGCTAATCAATATTGGTCAACGGTTTTGAGAATCCCCAATATCAACCTCTATTAACACGTCTTGAGCTTCCATCACTTTATTGTCTTCTTTAAGAGGCGATTCTTCAAACTCCATAATGCAATCACTGGCATCTGTATCTTGCTTACCTAATTCGGCCGTATAGGCCGTATATCTCCTATTGAGGTCGTCCAATAATGCAAGGTTCTTCATAGACAACCTTATCTAAACATCCTGCCAGGTCATTTTTGGGAATTCATTTGACATTTCCCTTGTCAAACCAATAGAATGCTACATTCCTTGAGTCAATTTTGGGTGGCTCAATAATGCATGAATTCTTTTCAGATATCTTTCTTGAATCTCAATTAGTCCTTAAGGCATGTGCCCAAGATACATGCGCCTTGCTATTAGCTTTAACGTACTCAATTTTGTTCCCGTTCCAAAAAGCTAACATCTTATCAAGGGTTGAGGGTACACACTGATTTCCATGAATCCAATCTCTTTCCAACAATAAGTTATATAATATCTACCTCAACAACACAGAAAGCTGTCCTAGAGGTTTTCAATCCCACAGTCAGATCAACTACGAATATCCCTTTGACTTTTGTTACTCTCCCGTAAAATAGGACAACTGAATATTCGACGGAATAATTTCCTCATCCTTTTTTCCCATCCTTTTAAAGAATCTAAACAGAAAGAGATTGAAAGTAGACCCTTGATCGACAAGAACCTTAGAAACCGAGTGTCCATCTATCCTAGCGTTTATGTTAAGTACCCTAAGGTGTTTGAACTCTTCACAAGATGGTTTCTTGACCTCCATTAATTCCTCTTCATCATCAAATTGGAATTATGTTTTGTCTTCCTTGTCGACGATCAAATCTTCGTTGGCTGTCGAATCCACAGAAGTGACTCTTTATTGCAACAGGAGCCTAGCTTGGACCATACATGAGCTTATAGGAGATATCAATCTTGACAACACTGCTGGTCTAGACTCTATTTTCTCATTGATCTCAGAATTCCTCCGATTGTCATTCTTTTTACTCTGACTAGAGCTCCCAGGATTCCTTCTAAACACCAAAATCTTAGCTCGAAATTTTTTAGGTTTATAAAAGATTGGCGAAACATGAGTAATATGGATCTGGTTGACTTGTCCTTGTAACTCATGTATCTTCTTTTTCGTTTGCAACCTCCTTTTCTGAGTTCTAGTTATATTACCCCCTAGACCTTGAATTTCTCTAGATTCGAACCATTCATTCTCTAGTAGATCGATTGATATTGTCAAAGTCCTCGTACAATGAGGTGCTACAGATACTTTGGCCTCTCTTCCTTGTGGATCATCGAATCCTTCACCCCATCCAGATGCGATCACCTCTTCTAAATGTTTGGGAGGTGGACCATAGTCAACTTAGTAATCGAATTTACCACTTGGTTTTCCTAATGTTCCAATTCTCGGATCGCTTTCTTCGTTGTTTGAAAGATTTCACTTTGTCAGCCGTTCTCTCGAGTTGTCAACAGTTTGGGCATTTCGAGCTCAATTCCAGCGTCTGTCAGCATTTTGGGTAGTTCAAACTCGACTCCAATGTCCAACCATCCCATTATAATTTTCATTTTTGTATCGATCCTAAAAAGGTTTTCCTTGCGGGGTGTTGAGAAAGATCTTCCTTTTGGGTTATAATTGATCTCTTCTTTACACTGAGCATACAAATGTGGTTGTATCATTTTACCTTTAGATTTTAAAAACACCATCCCAGTCATAACAGGGAATAGGTCAACATCTACATCCATGGGAGCCTTTTCCTTATTATCCGCAAACCTAATTTTCTCTTGTTGAATTGCTTCTTTAATGTTCTTTCTTAACACAATACAATCGACTGTATTATGACTCCACAAATGATGCCATTACAGTATTTCTTTCCCATCAACTCTTCTTTGCTTGGTATTACCTGGCCTTTAGTAAGCATGATTTTTCCGTCAGCCAAAAGCAAATCAAATATCCCGTCTACCTTATTTATATCAAAAGAATAATATTGCACATCCTTCGATTTTACCATAACACTTCCCTTTTCTTTCGCCTTAATCGATTTCAGTATAGGACACGTATATGGTTTTTCTATTATCATCTTTGTCACTGTCACCTTAGCATAATCTGATTCATTTTCGTCAACCAGTGTTTCATTGACAAAATTCATCTCGTGTTTAACATGCTTTCGATCCTTTTCTTTCAAAAAGTTTTCATGTTTCATGGCAATGGAAGCTAATGAAAACAGATCATAATAAGACTAACCCACCATTCTTTCCTCGATAACAAATTTTAAAACATTAAACGCAAAATCAACAATTGTCTTCTCAGGTAATGGTACGAGACACTTGTTTCTTACCTTTCTAAATCGAAACATGAACTAATCAACGGACTCATTGTTATGTTGTTTCATTGCCGACAAGTTCGCAACAGACACATCTAGTACAGCTCTTTGAAATTGACTATGAACTATTGTTTCCATCTGATCCCAAGAAAATATAGAATGAGGTGATAGAGATATGTACCAGGTAAAAGCATTCTTAGATGGGAAAAAACGCAATTTCCAATGACCTCCATATGTAGCATCCCTACACAAAGTAGTAAACCAGTTGTTGTGTTCTTGCATCGATTGATCGTCCTTACTAGTAAACAAACTAAATTCTGACATCTTGAACTCCGTTGGGTTTGGAACTACATCCATCCATTCTGAGTATGATTTTCTATGTACTTGCCTAAAACATCCCACATCACCACCATATTGCCGTAGCATTTGATCGACCGTGTATTGATTTTCTCTAACTAGAATCACAACAGGTGGTGTGACTGCTTAAATCGCCTGCACAATCTAAGACATCATTTGAGATATATTTTATTGTAAAGGTTAATACATTTGGTATTGAGGTATTGGTTGTTGTGATATTGGCTGTGACAATTGGTACTGTAATATTAGTTGTGAGTGTTACGAAACTGGGTATTGTCACATCCTCAATTTCAGTCCCTGGGAAATAGCTATGGTTTAAGTTTAGTGGTTTTTCAATCAGAACTAATATTTTTACTCTTGATTTGGAAAACCCAGTTCGGATCCCTTGTACCCCTTCGTTTTGTTATTTTTGGGAAGACTTTTGTGATCCGAATTTCCAAACTCTTTCTTCTTAAAAGTTGTTCCAAACATCTTGAAGTTTTATGTACTTTAATTTCAGAATTTTTGGAGTTGATATGAGTGGTACGATGGCCTAATTTTCGGACCGTATGAAACTGTCCATAATGGATATTTTGGTGATGTTCACACCGTCTTTATTTTCTACAAGCTTTTCTGGGCCGATTTTGGAAAATTTTCCTTCAGAAAAGTTGTTGAGAACGTCCTTTTCTATAACGTATATAAATTTGGGAATTTTTTGAGATGATTTGGATTCTGAACAAAGTTTAATTTGAGAAACCAGAATCCTGTTTCAGCGAACTGTTTTTAGTCTGTATTTGAGCCACTAAAAATGGTGTTTACAGAAAGATTCCGAATTTGTGTTCTCATGAGAAATGTTTGTTAAGGTCTTGTTTATGACATATTCAAATTTGAGAATTTTCGGAGTTCATTTACTATAATTTCAAGTCCGATTTCGTGAACAGTGCAAAACTGTCCGGTTTTGCCAAATTTCAAGGATTTAACATTTTCTATGCGAGAACGTTGGAATTTGGACTCAGTGTCTTCTGATGATTTAAAGTACACGTTCTGAGCTTTCAAATGAGATAATTTATGCTTTGATCGGAGGTCAGACCAAGGGGAAAACGAAATAGAGAAGCAAGCTTAGAAATGAATGGCCAAGAACGAAGCTTGTTCAAGAAGCCTAATTAATGGCTTATATTGATTGCTTGGCCTTCTTTTTCCACAAGCCTTTATGAAGCCAATTATGAAGCTTGGTCATCAAGTATTGACTAAGAGGAAGAGAGGAGGCCACGACAAAGAGGAGGGAGAGAGAGTGGAAGTCACGGCAAGCATGAGGAGAGAGAGAGGAAGAAATAATTGGCCACCTTCATCATGATTTTTGACTTAGGCTATTAATGGTTGGATGACACGCGCGCTTACCTCATGCACCCAAGTGACACGTGCGCTTACCTCATCCAAACCCTAGCCTTACTCCTCTATAAATAGAGGCCATTAAGAGAGAAAAAAGAGGGCAAAACCGTGAGACAGAGAGAGAGAGAGAGAAAACTGAGAGAGAGAAAGCCGAGGAAAAGAAAAGAAAGGGGTCGACACCGTGAATTGCTCGAGATCCCGATGCCGTCATCTTTCCCGTCCATTTTCTACTCTCTAGTTCTGGTTTCGTTTAGTGTAAGTGAATTCCCTAATACCGGGAAAGGATGTTGAGATGCGTTATGACGTGGTTGTTTGGACCGTTTCTCGGTCGTTTGGTTAGTCGTAGTTGGTTCATTTCCTTGATTTGGTCATATTTCATATTTGATATTATTTTGAGATAGAATCGAGACTTGAATGGCAAGGTACACATGCTATAGCCATGCTTGATGTTCTCTTGTTGAACTTTTCTATTGATTTGTCATCGATGCGGGTGCGGTAAGGGCCGACTTATGTTAACGACGATCGATATATCCTCGCTTGATATTAGTGTTTTCACTTGCTGAGTCTCCCCGACTCATCCCCCGTTTTTCCCTCTCATGTCCATAGGATGGTCAAACGGACGGCGGCGATAGAGGAAGTTTGAGCCATGTTAGAGTTCGAGAAAAGCGAGGAGCGAGAAGCAGTAGTGGGCTTAGGACACCCAAGCCATAATGTTCGTTGTGTGTAAATGGCTAAAATCGGTTAAGTTGGCTTGTAAAATATGTTTGCGTGTCCTGTAAATACAAGGTTTGCTTATGATGCTGTTTGTCTTAATCCCAATGTTGTTTTAAATGTGATTGTCCCGAAATATGTTTCCGCTTGTATATAATAAAATATATTAATGAACGGGACGTTACGTGAATGACCCCGAGGTTGGGGGCATTACAGGTATTGTGGTATTGATTGTGGCAGTTGTGGAAATTGGTACTATGGTACTAGCTGTGGTGGTATTAAAATCCTCCCTCGGATCTCTACATTAGTATTTTGCCTGAACAAGGCCTGAGGGAGATTAGGATGAGTAGCAAAACCACCTGATAGCGTGTTGTCATGCGGCTGGCACAATGCAGTATGTTGAGGAGCCAAATTCGCATTAGCCGCATTTGTCTGAACTAACCCAGATAGGCTACTACCATTGGCTGTTAGCTGACCTATATTAGTATTCACATTCCTCAATGATAAACTAACTACATTATTTTCATTTGTCGCCACTTGGCCATATGCTTGGCCTACTAACGCATTATCTCCTCTCTAAAGAATCCTTACTGGCATAAGAGGCATAGCTTGTCCTGTTGTTCCAATGCTAGGGAGTGTAGTGGAAGGTTGTCCAAGACCTCCAACTATGGTAAGAGGAGGAACAGGCATGGTCTATGATTGAGTAGAAATAATTGAGGGATTCTGCATATTTAATGATCTCCTGGACTATATTAATAATAAGTGGTTTGGCTGTATCAACTACACACCTAACCAGATTGGTTAAATCATTGTGTTGTTCTTCAATGATCCTTTTCATAGTAGCAATTGTAACGGGATTCGGTTCCAATTGCCTTCTCTATCCCTCAGTGAGATGCCTAGGGATGTCCATCTCCTCTACTTGTGTCCTTGTTCCGCCACTGTCCATCCATTCAATGATTCCACACGTGTCACCAGCTCCATAATAGGATTCAGGGGTGCACTACTCCCTGCAACGGTGTTGTTATGATCCAATTAGCTCTAACTCCTTGTTCGTGCCATTGTAACTCCTCAAATTGACCACACAGGTCCCACTGGGCGTGCCAAAATTATGTTTCACCAGAAATATTTCCACAATGAAATATAATTCACTGAAAGTCGTTCTTCGATTTTTAATTAAAGGAGATCAGGTTATGTGACTAATTTTGGATAGGAGATATCCAAGCGTGAGCAAAGAGCCTAATTGTCTTGGTCGATAACACAAGTTTCGTACAATGACGAAATTTGATTTATATTTATGAATAATTCAGACAAACTCGTCCAGTTACTGACTGGCGGCATCCGTATTTCTTCGATGCAACATTACAAATCTAATGGCTTAAAAAGTGAGCAACTACAGCTATGGAAACTAAAGGTGCGAGACTGGAAAATAAAGATAAATGAAAGACAACATTTTTTTTATGTATTCACAGGGGGGCCTTCATTTGGCAGCCAGGTGCTATTTATAATGTGGGCTTGATAACTACCTTCTAATATCGAGTTCAATAGCCAACGTTGATCTCATCTTCACCATTTGTCTAATAACATCTATCCGCCAACTGCCATCGATCTTATCTTTTTGCTCTGACACCTGTCCTCCCCGAGGTGATAATCGTCATCGAGCTCATATCGTCTTAACACCCGTCCTCCCCGAGATGATAACTATCATCGAGCTCTTTTTGTTTGTCCTCCACAAGATAATAACCGTCATCGAGCTTATATCATCTTGACACATGTCCTTCTCGAGGCAATAACCATCATCGAGCTCATATCATCTTGGCACCTATCCTTCCCAAGGCAGTAACCGTCGTCAAGCTCATATCGTCTTGACACCTGTCCTTCCCGAAACAGTAACCATTGTCGAGCTCATATCGTCTTGACACCTATCCTCCCCGAGGTGATAATCATCATCAAGCTCTTCTCGTCTTTACACCTATCCTCCCCAAGCTAATAACCGTCGTTGAGCTCATATTATCTTGACACATGTCATTTCTGAGGCAGTAACTGTCGTCGAGCTCATATCATCTTGACACCTGTCCTCCCCAAAGCAGTAACCACTGTCGAGCTCATATCATCTTGTCACCTGTCTTCCCCAAGGTGATAACCATCATCGAGCTCTTTTTCTTGTTGACAGCTTTGATTACTTAGATCCCATATGATAATCTCCGTCAACAACTTTTGGTGCTCACTTCTTCTACGGTTCAAGGTTTTTCAATTTCAAATTCCTAAACTCCCCGCTGGGACATCCAAGTACTTGCCAACTCTTTTGCTTACGTGACCCATCTTGTATGGACTATGTCATCCTTTGACGTATTTTACTAATTTATTTATTTTGATTGTCGACAACCTAATTAATTATAGGTGTCAACATTAGGAGATTGTTAAAGAGAAAAGAAGACGCAATTCCTATATGATAAAAAGCTCAATTTGCAAGCCCATAAAAAGCGTCATTGTTGTGTCTACAAGTCCATGTCAAACTCTATTCCTGAAAAACCTTTTTTATCTAATGGTATCAATTAAGATCTTGCAACTTTCTTTTGGAAAATAGCTCGCTATGTAAAGGGTTAAGAGTTTGCGGTCCAAAACATCAAGGACAGTGGTGAAATTGGCTGAGAGTAGTTTAAATTTCTTGTGTAAGCGATCACTTCTTTTTCAGGACCATTCTTTGACGAAGCCATCAAATGAATAAAGGCATGTGATCTACGGTTTTTCCATAGTATGAAATTCATAGATAATGTGCAAGTCTCTAATCCTAAAGATGTGAAGCTAAAAACCCAAAAATCAGTGATTTCTTTACCAATTAATTCCTAAAAATTATCATGCTAACAAAATAAAAAGGAAATTGAGAGACTATAAGGTGCATGATCTGGATTTCCTTTTACATTATCCTTATCCTCCGAGAAAACTCCCAAAAAGAAACACCCAAGAAGTACCCCACAATACATAAGATCCACAACTGTCCAAGTCACACCCAAAAATCCCATTCCTATGTTTCAATTGTATCTTATAAAGAAGGCAAAATGACATAAATAGTTCATGAATTTTAATTTAATATGTAATATCGTCTTCGAACTTTTAATTTGTTCAATATGGTCCCTTAATTATGGTTTAATGTATCGTTTCTAAACTTTTAATTTGTTCAATATGATCATTGAATCTTGGTACGATGTCCAATATGGTTCATGAATATTTTAGGGACCACATTGAATATTTACTAATATTTTATTGATCATATTTAATAAATTGAAAGTTTAGGAACGACATTACACATTTGATCAAAGTTCATAGACCACGTTACTCAAATTAAAAGTTTTATGATGATATTGCACGTTGAATGAAAATTTAGAGATTATATTTGTGTAATTATCCCTACAAAGAAACTGCAACATATAAGGAAATAGAAAAGAGAAACAAGGAAAACCAAAAGGAGAAAGAAAAATTCTCATTTTCCCCATAAACCCCGAGACCACCCCTTCTTCCTCTCGCCACCTGGAAACCGAGGAACAAGGAAAGAGAGAAATGGCGAACAATCTTACAAAGAAAGAGCAGCTAATAAACAAAACCTAAAAGAGAAACAGGAAAACCAAAAGGAGAAAAACAAGATTCTCCTTCTCCCCATGAAACCCCGAGACCCTTCTTCAGTTCTTATAAAAAAAAGAAATTGACAAATTACACGGTGCATGATCTCGATGTCCTTTTACATTGTCCTTATCCCCCGAGGGAACTCCCATATAAAATCGCCCAAGAACAATTGCCCACATCACGCCCAAGAACAAGGAAAGAGGAAAATGGGAGATAATCTTTATAAAGAAGCCACAACACAAAAATAAAAACCAAAAAGAGAAAATTTAAAAAGGAGAAAAAAAAGTATCCTTCTTTTCCCCTTTAAAACCGCGAGACAAATCCTTCTTCCTATCACTACCTCGAAACCCAAGCACAAGGAAAGAGAAAACAATGGCAAAGAAAGAGATAAGAGTTGTGAAGGGATTCTTCCTTTTTGTCCCGCTGCTCTCTTCGATGTTCACGTGTGTGCTATGCGCACGGGAATTGAACTTTGGACTCGACTACTTTTACGAGCTGGACAGCTTGCCTTCGGTCGTGAAGGATTTTGATCTGAAGAGATACTCGGGACGCTGGTACGAGATCGCCGCGTTTCCGTCATTCTTTGAGGCCAAGAATGCTGTGGACACGAGGGCCACATACACTCTGAAGGAGGATGGGACCTTGGATGTGTTGAACGAGGGCTGGGTCAATGGCAAGAGGGAGTACATTAAGGGCACTGCCTACAAGGCTGACCCGAGCAGCAACGAGGCCAAGCTCAAGGTGAAATTCTATGTGCCTCGGTTCATCCCCATCTTCCCCGTGATTGGGGACTACTGGGTCTTGTACATTGATGCTGATTATCAGTATGCTGTCATTGGTCAGCCCAACAGGCAGTATCTCTGGGTATGCAACTTTCTTGTCAAGTTTCCTTTGCTTTTTTCTTATTTTTTTGCCTGCCGGAGACAATTAAATTAGACCTATCAAATGGATCAAGAAATGAGTTTATAACCCATTTTGATGTGTCTAATTAAAATGCATATGTTCTTGTTTTGTGAGTGATGGTTCCTCGGGCGGTTTGTCTGAATTGTGATTTGGGTTCTAATTGTTTTTTCTTTTGATTCTTTCACTTTTTTATTGGCTAATCGGTGGGATTTTTGTTTTTGCAGATTATAAGCAGAAAGAGTCATATAGATGATAAAATCTATAATCAGCTGGTTCAGAAGGCTGTTGATGAAGGGTATGATGTGAGGAAGCTCCACAAGACTCCACAGAGTGACGCACCTCCGCCGCTATAAGAAGGATCCAAGGAGGAAGGCAAAGGCGTTTGGTGGATCAAGTCCGTCCTAGGGAAATTGGGAAACTTAACTTTACAGCAGCATGTTGAAATTATATGCTGTCAATAAATAATAAAGAGAAGAAATATTTGGATATGAAAGAAGTTATTAAGGAAATGAAGAGAATAGATTGTCACACCTTAACTCCCACAAGAATCAGAGAATCACATTGTCATCCTTCCACCCCGAGATACATAGTCCCAAACACAAATCAATATCAACATAGAAATCTCATATCCAAACCGAAGAACTTGGAAACTATTTAAGATGAATGGCACGAGCAACCACATAGTATCGCTGCCCAGCAAGTAGTACATAACTCTTTTAAGTAGATGGAGCATCTAATATGTGCATTTATAAAACAATATCAGAACACACTTGTTTCAAATCTAGTAAATGATACACTTACAAGATCAAATGAGTCATATCACTTTAATATAATCATATACATATAAGAAATATTCATTCAATCAACAAATATCGGAACAAATATCAATTGTCCAGTTTATTTATTAATCTCATGTTCAATATCCAATCATAGTCCTGACAAAACCCATGATAACAAGGCGGCCAAGATCCCCCCGACAGTATCCTCACATATTATTAGCCGGTAGCTCAGCCAAAAAGGTTATCTTAAAATCAGTATGCATATCGAGAAACCACTAGCTAGTCACATTGATAATGATCATGAAACCATAATTGTCCAATAATCGACAAATCAAATCCAAAATCAATTTTATGCATCAAAGTACATTTTGCAAACCATTTCAAAATTGATTTCCTAAATAAGGTTCAAACTCAAACATATATTACGGCAAAAGAACACCAGAAATGTTATAAGTTGTGTACGGAGATGAATTTGATGTCATAACTTTTTTTTTTTTTATCACTTTGGTGCCAATTTTTTTGAAAAATGATCAATTTAGTGCCAACTCCAATTTGTTTGCCGGAAATCCGATGTGGCGCTAACATGGCTCGCCAAAGAGTTCTAGTTAGCATTAAAAACAAAAAACGACGCCGTTTAGCCTGCTAATGTGCAATTTTTTAGAAAAATAAAATTTAAATTATATTAAAATAATTAAAAAAACAAAAAAAAGGAAAATACCACCAAAAATCCTAAACTATGACACTTGTTACAATTTACCCTAAACCTTTTTTTTACATGAAAAATCCCAAATTATGTCATTTGTAACAAGTTTACTCTGAACTTTTTTGTGATACTAAAAATCTCAAATTATACTGATTGTGACACATTTACCTCACAACACTTTAACCCAAAGGTATTTGTCTTTTTCCTTTTTCTATTTTTTTATTTTTTTCTTTCTTCTCCGACGAGGGCAACCCTCACCAGTGTCAGGCGAGACTGCCCTCGCCAGATCTGGCGAGGGAGACCCTTGCCAGCGTCAGGCAAGGGAAGTCCTCGCCTGGCTGGCGGTGGTGGGGCGGCGGCAAGCCCTCGCCTATTGCTGCTTCCCCTTTTTTTTTCTTTTTATTTGCTTATTTGAATATAAGTTAAATTTAATTTAAAAAAAACCACCTAATTTTCATATGTACAAGGCAGACCATTTTTTTAAAAATATAAATGCCAAGTCACCATTTTTTTTAAATGTAAATGCCAGGTCAATTTTTGGTCAGAGTCACTAAAGTGATTTATTGTTTTTCGACTTGGCACCAAAGTGATTCAAAAAAAAGTTATGGCACCAAAGTAATTTTCATACACAACTTATGGCACTTCTGGTGTTCTTTTTCCCATGTATTACATTTCGTAACACGTTTCCTAAAAAGTTTCTCAAATCATTCACAAATGACCAAGTAGTAGTAAATGCCCAATCCAGATTTTATGCAACAAACATAAATTTAATAACTCATGATATATTGAATTTCTATCACTCTCAAGACACGAGTTTACAAATTTAAAGAAGAAATAAGTACCACTTGAAAAAGTTTAAAGCAAACCATGAAAGTTATCCTATCAATTTAGCGAAAAACAATATCAAAATCAAGTAAAATGGTTACCCAACTACGAATTAACTAAATTAAGCTTTTTCGCCATCAAAATGACTTATATGTGCTAACAAAATGCTTGTAAATATTCAAAACTGTCTACAGCGCAGAGTTTGCACGCAAAACTATAAAAATTTGTTTCAATCAAACTGTAATTCGAAATAAATTTCCCCCTAACCCATACGGCTTCACAATACCCTAAATTATCATTTATGTATAAATTCACAATTCAACAACTCATAAATTGAACCTCGCAATTCAAATTTACATAACTTCCAATTTGTAGTTTAACTCCGAAATTTCCTCCGATTAGATGAGCAAATGGCTTAAATCCTTATCGGGCATTGCAAAACGTAGTTGATCAAACTCATCAAGGAATTCAAAATGCCTGTTCACTTTCTATTCTCAGCTTTTCCTTTCTCATTCCCCTTCTCCTTTGTTATTCATACGGTCTCCCCCTCTCCTTTCAATCTTCTTAGTTCTTGTTTTTTTTTTTTTTTTTTTGTTCCATTTCTATGTTTTTATCTTCAGGCGGTGAAGCCTTAAGGCCAAAATTCAAGGGTTTTTGGGATGGGCTTTGGGCCCATTATTACATTGATGGTTGATTATGAAAAGCAGTGATGATTTTGATAAGGTAGATCTTATTGAAATGAAAAAAAAAAAAATAGGGATTGATCATGAAAATTTTATCTACCTCTAATTTCATTAATGGAACAATTTACGCTAATTGAAGGTTCAAATCTTAATAGATGCCTTCTTGTATGTATAAAATTATGTAAATAAGTATAGATAACTAAGTGGGGAATTATGAAAATAGTTTGTTATATATAAGTAATTTGGAAAAGAGATTGAATTAAACATGAAAAGAAGTGATTATTGATACAAAGAGAAGTGATGGTTGATCATGAAAAATAGTATTAGTTTCGATAAGATATCAATTCTCAAAAAATGTGTTGTTTGGCTGTCTATAAAAAAGACCAAATCACACATGGTTAATAATGGCTTTCTCATGCAACAACTTTCCCTTCTTCGTAACTGTCTCTTCTTCACAACATTCTCTCTTCTTCTCTTTTCTTGCACAAATTTGACAATACATTGAAGGTGAAGTTCCAATTGCAAGAAGCGGGTACTTCTGTCTGAACCAGGCTGCTAGCACTGAAGAAGTAGGAGTATATCCTTGTATGAAAATAAATATGTCTGTCTTTTCTTTGCGGTGCGGCTAGCACCACGGTCTCATAAAATGCGGACAACCTTAAACTTCACAAAGTGCAGTGATGGCTCATCGTATAAGGAGGACCTTCATTTTAGCAAAAAAAAAAAAAAAAGAGGACCTTCACATTCATTTATTGCGAAAGAAGGGGTTCATTTATTGCTAATTCTTGGAATGCAATGACACAATTTTTGGCACATTCAATTAATGATGCACCATACATGCGGTTTCGAAAGACATCAAGAAACAAGCACCCATTTTCAGAAGTACAAAACATCAAGGAAAATGTTGAAATGTTGGGTGACTGCTCATATATATCCTAAGTCATCGATCTCTTCTTTTTCTTAAAACCATTCGTCGACGAAGTAAGATAAATCAATGCACGCGACCTGTGGTCTTTATCGCTCTCGAGTGGAATCTCTCTTTAGACAGTAAGATGATGCAATCCTTTCACGGGTTTGGATTGCCATCGCCATTGCATGAGCATTCCCACTCTTATCCATTCTTTTCCAACGTCAATCACGAGCGCAATTCGTCTATTCACAACGGAGCACCCGGTTTTCCTGCAAACCTCGTCCTGGACCATTCCCTGTTTCCTTGGCCTCGAAGATAACTTGGGACTCATCTTCCATGAAGTTGACACATGGGATGTGACCCGTTTCTTCGCTCACAAGTTCCCTAGTTCGTCAAACTCAAACCGGAATTTGCTGCTCCAATGAAACTTAATGAGACGTTTGTCCATCCGAATTCGACAGATATAATGGACAAAATCTATTATTCCTAAAGATATGAAGCTAAACCCAAAAATCAGTGATTTCTTCACCGATGAATTCCTAAAAAATTATCATGCTAACAACATATAAAAGATTGACAGATTACATGGTGCATGATCTGGACTTCGCGTTACGCTATTCTTAATCCTCCAAGAAAACTATGATAAAATTAACTCAAGAAAAGGAAAAAAACTCCCAAATAAAAACACCCTAGAACTTTATGGATCCATCTGGCGTTTTCAACCTCAGGTAGCCCACGCACTTAAGGTCCTGGGTCGTCCACGTCACAGAAGAAAAATCTCTTTCCCCATTTCTTGATTTCATTCTTATAAAGAAACTGCAACGAAGAAGGAAAACCAGTGAGAGAAACAGGAAAACCAAGAAGAGAGAAAAAGATCCAACCTTTCCCCCATAGAATCTTGAGACGATCCCTTCTTCCTCTCGCTACCTCGGAACCCAAGAGCAAGGAAAGAGAAAAATATGGCAAAAAAAGAGATGGAGGTGGTGAAGGGGCTCGATCTGCAGAGGTACATGGGTCGCTGGTACGAGATCGCCTCCTACCCGTCGAGGTTTCAGCCCAAGAACGGCGTGGACACGAGGGCCACGTACACCCTGCAGGAGGATGGGACCGTGCACGTGTTGAACGAGACCTGGACCGATGGCAAGAGGGGCTACATTGAGGGCACCGCCTACAAGGCCGACCCTGGCAGCGACGAGGCCAAACTCAAAGTGAAGTTTTATGTGCCTCCGTTCTTGCCCATCATCCCTGTGGTTGGCGACTACTGGGTCTTGTACCTTGATGCTGATTATCAGTATGCTCTCGTTGGTCAGCCCAGCAGGAAGTATCTCTGGGTATGCAACTTTCTTGTTAGGTTTCCTTCTTTTCATTCACCCCGATTGACGGTCAGAGACTATAGAATTAGTGAGTTTGTTTTGTGAGTGATGATGGTTCATGGGGCGGTTTGTGTTAATTGTGAGTTGGGTTCTGATTCTTTTTTCTTCTGTTTGCATTTTTTTTGGCTAATTGGTGGGTTTTTTGTTTTGCAGATACTGAGCAGACAGAGTCATGTGGATGAAGAAATTTACAATCAGCTGGTTCGGAAGGCTGAAGAAGAAGGGTATGATGCCAGCAAGCTCCACGAGACTCCTCAGAGCGACACCCCACCAGAGGAAGAAGGACCCAACGACACCAAAGGCGTTTGGTGGATCAAGTCCATTCTAGGAAGATAGGGGAACTCGATTTTATGGCAAGCTTGATGAAGATGATGATGCAGTGGGCTTCATGGGCTTCCGAGTAAATATTGAGTTTTAAAATAAGCAGCATATGATTTACCTTTGTTTTAAGTCAATCCACAGCTGTAGTCAGGAACACCGTGTGTTCATTTTGTTTGATGTATATTTTGCTTCTGCTATGTGTGTTGTATGGTATCAGTGATGGTAGGAGCTGTTCAATTACGAGATCCTTCTTGCATTCCTTTGTGTTTTGACTGAGTCTGGGGTACTGGGCAAGTTTTCCTGCCAGTGACTGTGATTTATTTTAGCTGAAAGAGAAAGATAATTGGAACTGTCCACCAGACCTTATCTTGTTATGCGGGTCATCTTTTCTGTAAGTGTGGATCATGCAAATTTCCTTGTGGGGACTCGTGTATTCTGCAGAGAAATCATGAAATAGGAAATCACGAACAAGAGACCAAGATTTCATGGGAATTAGCTGGAACAAAAAGCTCAGGTTCAGAAACATATCACATTACTAGAGGGTGCAACATAAGAATTACAGACAGTCAAAATCCACACAAGTTCAGCCACTGTAAACAATTGATAAATGATGATATGGACATTCTAAGAGTCACTATTCTTTCATCCATCATGAACAAAGTATTTGTGTCATTACAAGATAACCATGACAAAATTACCTAAAAGAAAAAAAAAGAAAAACTCCCAAGCAGAAACACCCTAGAACCTTCTGGATACATCTGGAACATTCAACCTCAGTACCCCGGCAGACGCAAGCTACCGAATCATCCTCGTCACACCCCCCAAAATTTCGTTCCCTAAGAAGGAAAGTGAAAAAGAGAATAAAAAAATCCTCCCTTTCCCGGAATAACCTCACCGCCTCGAAAACAAGAACAAGGAAAAAGAAAAATGGCAAAGAAAGAGATGGAGGTTGTGAAGGGACCTGATCTGTAGAGATACATGGGGCGCTGGTACGTGATCGCCCTTATTGCCCTCAAGGTTTCAGCCCAAGAACAGTGTGCACACGAGGGCCATGTACACTCTGAAGGATAGGGGTAAGCGGTTCCAAATTCCTTACAGGTTTCATTATCTCGGAATCTATTTTAAAATAAAAAGAATCTACTAATAGCCCTATAATGGATTGAGTTATATAGTGCCACCCAGGTTTGAAACCCACTCTTTAGAAGTTTATATGCACGCATGCATGTATCATCACCTCATTGGTCGGAGGTTTAGGGGGTCCAACAAAAAAAATTTTCTTTTTTTATATTTAGATTGTTAGTTGTTCTTAGAATAAAGAAAGAGTAGAAAGAAAGGGCATGCTCTCTAAAAGATTTGCTCAGGGCTGTTCACTTTCACTTGGTGGCTTGGTATCTTGAAACTTCTTTGCTTGCGAGAGCAGGAGTGGAAATGTCTAAGAGAGCGCTTCGCGAAAGAATTGTGTGACGCAGTGAAAGGTTTCCCCATTGGGCTTTCCGGCCCTCCTGGTCTTCACCTAATTGTGTGTGTGTGTGTGTGTGTGTGTGTGGGGGGGGGGGGGGGGGGTGCGGGTGCGTCAACTCTCTCTCGTGCGCCTTTCTTCAGCTTGTTCCTCTTCGTCTATTCGGGACGGGACAGGCAGCCGACATACATGAAGGGAAGAAGAGAGGGGGAAGTTCCTTGATATTAAGGTGTCAAGGCGGTCAAAGATGGTCAAAGTGGAAGTAACCGATGCTTTGGTCATTCAATTGACTCCTTGCTGCTAGTTCGCGCTTGCTGTCATGCTGGCAAAAGCAGGGGTTTCGGCTGATTTACCTACTGTTGGATTTGAACCAATGACTCTCACCGTATGAAAGCGATACTCTAACTGCTGAGTCAAGTAGGTTAAGCTAAGTCAAGTCAGAGAAAATAGATCCCTATAAGAGAGCCGCACAACCAAAGTTCCCCAACCTATATCAGGGGGGTGGGGGGGAGCGCTATGAAAGAGAAAGTGTTCTCACTATGCGAAATGAAGCAGTGATTAGCACGCTAAGATCAACCACTTGGAGAACATGGAGCCTTTCTTTCTCGTCTCAGCCGTATGTCTTAATAGTTGTGGATTCCGATTCATGCGATCATTCTCTACTACATTGGTGTTTTCACTACCCACTCTCCACCATAACAGAATGTTTCCACTCTATCTCAAGAGTAGTCAAAGGAAGGGTCAGAGTAGGAAAAAATGCACCAAGAATAAGAAGTAGGGCATAATTGATCAATTCATTCAACAAGATCCACTCTAATCGAACCAGAATGAATGGGATTGGTTTGACCTCTTGCTCGGATGGTTGACTCCCGCCGCCGATAGATGTCCCATGCCATGTTTCATGAACAACTATGCCCGAGCATGAATGAATTGTGATATAGCGCTGAATAAGCCACTACTCTATTTTCAACTTGAAATACATAAAGGACTTTAAGGGAGAGAAAAAAGGGGCCCTATACCATACATCCTCCTGCCTAGGGACAACTGCATGTTACATCATAGCAGCATGACCAAATGAAGTCGAAAAGCCCTTGTATAGGTTGGGCAACCCTACGCACCCGGCATCCTACAAGAAAAGGCCTCTGACTATAGATAGGGCATTAGCACCCCAACTTGAAAACTCAAGAAAAGCCTTCATTGATATGATATAAAACAAACAAGCAATCTATCAACCAAATAATGAGGGCCTTATCGTTGTAAAGCTACAGCTTGAAAGCTTTCTTTACTTTGAGAAAGAAGGGTCAACTCTTACTATATAATATTATTAAAGGCCCCTTAGATAGGCTTAGGGGCCTTTTTCTTGCTCGTTAGTATTAACCTTTGATTGCAGTTTAGGCTTGACTAAGAACATAGAAAGTGTTTTTTCTGCTTACTCTGCTCCAGCGGACCATTGGCAGGATGCCGCACTTTGTGGGCTTGAAGGATTTAGCGCCATGACAAGTGGTATCAAAGCCAAAGGCTAGGCCAAGCCATGGCTAGGGGGAAGAACCCGTAGGCTAGTGCCATCAAAGAGGCTCAACGGGAGCGGACTTGTTATCGTGTGGATCGCCTTGTTACACAACTGAAGGGAGAGATTTCGAGCGGTTGCTTCTCTAGAGAAAGATGGGCTGGTTATGCGGACCATGATGGAAGGCCAAGAGCAAGGGCCAATAACTGCGAACTCAAGATCATGAGCCAAAGCGGACCAAGAAGAAAGAAGGAAGGCTTCATCTACTCCAAGCCCCAAAAGAAGTCAAGGTTTGGAACCCCAAAAAAAGGATGGTAAATGGAAAGAGTTCGTTTCTTCCTCAAATTGTATTAATGGATCCTCCATCCAACTGAAAATGATAACAGAATGCATATGTCATTAAAAGGAATTCCAATAAGGGAATAAATATAGTATACCACCAACCTTATTTCCTATATGAGGGAGGAAGCAAATTGAAGAACCCGCGGATACAGGAAAAACTCAAAATTATTGTTAACCAAGGAAAATGACTCGTGGTAAAGACAGATAGACTTTGACCAGACATGCATGGAATCTTTTTTTTTTTTTTCGATCCAAGCAAAGTTGTTATCACTCCTTCACCTCGTGAACTCGGTAAAGCGGCTTTGCTCCTTGCTTTTGTTCAATTATAAAAAAGAGTCACTTTGATGGAGATTTACAGCATCATTCAGGTAAATACAAATTGAGATCGTAAAAACATGAACTTGTGATATAGCTACACCTAATTCCGGACCGGTTAATGCAAGAACTATAAATAAAGGACCAAGATCCCCTATGAAATAGAAAAGATCATTCATACATAGCATAGTCCAAGCGGACCCACTTAAAATCTTTACTAGACTATGAAAGGCCATCATATTAGAAAATAAACGTATTCCTGAGCTTAATGCGCGAAAACAATGAGGGATTAGCTCAAGGAATACTAAAAAAGGTGCTAACGGCATTGGGACTCCTGCGGGTAATAAGAAGCTTAAAAAATGAAGCCCATTTCTTTGAAATCCCACTATAGTAATGCCTATAAAAATAGAAAATGAGAGACCCAAAGTAATGAGAAAATGACTTGTAAGTGTGAAGCTAGAAGGTATCATACCCTGGGGATTACAAAATAACGAAAAAGTAAAAGTGACCAAGATGCAAGGGAAAAACTTTTGTTTCACATTTCCGGAAAGGCCACTTGTTTGTTCGTTTACCAGATTTAGTACAAAATCATAAATAAGCTCTACCAAGGATTACCAAGCATTTGGTACTAAGTTTCCTCCTCCCTTTTTAGTAACAAAATAAAACAGAAGTAGGACCAAACTAAGAGTTAGCAGCATAAACAAAGATGGATTTGTGAATGAGAAATAGAAGTCTCCTATCTTCATAGGTAAAAATGGGATGATTTCAAATTGTTCAAGTGGGCTGGAGCGGACGGAAAGAGGAGGCCTTTGCTCTATCAGCTTCTTCCTCTTTCTAGGAATGAACAATTGGAAAAATGATTTTCTTTTTTTATTCTATTATTAATTAAATAAAAAAATGAAGAAAGCGACCCTTTTGCGACTCAAACTGCTGGTATGCTTTCCGGCTCGCAACAACTCAAACGGGGCGAGGGCTCTCCATTTGCTTGCAATGCGAGCTGTTCACCTTTAGTTAAAAGTAGAAGTGGAAGGCGCCCTTTTCCCAAAAAGAAAAAGTAAAAAAGTATGGATTAACCTACCCTCGAATACAAGTTTCTCATTTTTTGAAATCTAGAACCTACCAGTGGAAAGCTAGAACCCGGAACCTACCCTGTCACAGGTTCACGATAGGTTCCACGACGTAACGGGTTTTTTTTTTATTTCATCAAAACGAAAATGAACATCACAATACTGAACAAACTTGTCATTCATCAAAGAGAATATAAAATACTAGCTTTCCTAACATTACGGTTCAAATAAATATAACTAAAATGATAAATCATTGCATAAATCAATATTAGGGGTAAGCAGTTCTATATTCCGTATAGGTTCCACCCATGATAATAGATTCTTCATTTTTTAGAACTTAAAACCTACCCTATCAAGGTTCGAGGGTCAATTCTAGAGTTTACTCATATTCCACCTATATTATTAATTAAACAATTATAGTGAATCATTACCTCTAATAATCACCACTTACTGTTATAATTAACTAACCACAACTTATATTTAGATATACGATAAATGTGAAACATTAATAAGTCATAAATGAAAGCTCAAACTAGTGGTTTCAAATTATACATTTATCATCTAACGCCATGAAACATAGCAAGATCACACGAAGATATAAATTAAGAAAAAATACAAAAAACTTGTTTAGGTTTCAGGTTACAGGTTCCACCTACCTAGAACCTGGAACTTATCTATCAAAACCGGTTCCCCAATTTTTTGACCCTGGAACTTACCCTGCATACCTTGGAACTTGGAACCTATATATTGCCACTGGTCAGGTTCTAGCTTCTAGAATAGAACTTGGAACCATGCTCACCTCAACTGAAGGAGGATGGGACTGTGCGTGTGTCAAACCGAGTGTTGGACCGATGGCAAGAGGGGCTACATTTTAGGGCACCGCCTACAAGGCCAACCCTGCAGCAATGAGGCCGAACTCAAAGTGAAGTTCTATGTGCCTCCATTCTTGCCCATCATCTCTATGGTTGGGGATTACAGGGTCTTGTGCCTTGATGCTGATGATCAGTATGCTCTTGTCGGTCAGCCCAGTAGGAAGTATCTCTGGGTATGCAACTTTCTTGTCAGGTTTCCCTTTTGTTTAGGCCCAAATTAATGGTCATAGACTTTAGATATCATAGGTTTTTGTTTTGTGAGTCATGGGCGGTTTGGGCGGGTTTTGCTAATTGTGAGTTGTGTTCTGATTCTTTTTTTTTTATTCCTTCATTTTTGTTGGCGGTGGGATTTTTGTTTTGCAGATACTGAGCAGACAGAGTCATATGGATGTTGAAACCCATAATCAGCCGGTTCAAAAAGCTGAAGAAGGGTATGATGTGAGCAACCTCCACAAGACTCCACAGAACGACACACCGTCAGAATAAGGACCCAAGGACACCGAAGGCATTTTGAGGGATCGAGTCCATTCTAGGAAAATATGAGAACTTCATTTCATGGCAGCTTGATGAAGATGATGAAGTAGGGGTTTATGGGATTTCGAGTAAATACGAGTTACAGAATAAACAGCGTATGATCCAACTCGGTTTATACATTTGCCATATTTTTGTTCTGCTATGTGGGCATAGTGTGACAGTGAAGCTGTTCAATGATGAGATCCTTTTTTGATTTCCTTTCTGTTTGATTGAGACTGCCAGTGGATGTGTGATTGATTGAAGCAGATAGTAAAATATGCTCGAACAGTCCACCAAACCTTATCTTGTCATGTGGGTCATTTTCCTAGTAGCGGACCATGCAAAAATATCATTGTGGGGTCTGTTTACCATGTGCATATTGCAGAGAAATCATGAAATTGGAATCACAAACAAGAGACCACGGTTTCTTTGCGACAAAGATTTCTCTTAGAATTCGGGGTTCAGAAACATTTACGAGGTACCGCCATGAAGAAAAGAAACATACTGACGTTCATGACCTTCATATTGCATTTACTTGTTCCTACCGAAGGTCAGCTGGAAAGTGAAAAGAAGCAGCCATTGACCACCAACCCAAGCAGAACTAAGAGATAAGATAGATTCTGCATGCAGCAGCACCGGGAAGAGCCGGATTGAATAGAGTTGAAAGGCAGCAATTTCTTGCTTTTGTAATGAAGACTACCGATAGTGTGAAGTAACTCTAGCTATTTATCATTCTCGCATTTTCGAGATCCAGTATTTTAGAAACAAGTTCTTTGAGGTGAACATAAGAACAATAGAGTGCCTCTCCACTCTGGAACAAACATAGCTAATAAGACTGTACGTTCAATAACATTGTTGACATTATTTGAGAGTGCGACAGAATCTTAGAGAGCGAAAATCCACACACAATTTCCACCACGCAAACAATTGATAAATGATATATGGACATTTTAAGAATCACTACTCTTTCATCCATCAGGAACAAGGTATTTTCTTCATTACAAGATAGATCAACGCCTCATAAACCTTACAGGATGGTACAACACTGGTTGGTTTTCTTTGCCTGCTTGTAAAACATCTGTTTCAACCACCAAAGATTCCAATATCAGCAATAAATCAAGTTCTGTCCAGAGAAGGGAAAAGGAAGACACTGTGCCAATGTCACCCCTTAAATGTAAAAGCTAGTGTATAGTCAAGATACACACGATCAACTTCTTATTTAAATAAGTGCAACCTGCATGATGACTTGAGAGACAACGAACAAAATTTGCAGATGATTCTATGCAAAAAGCTAAATCTTTATGCCATGGATAAAATGAAGTACAAGACAAATAAATGATTGACCAGATCGTAAAGATAAAATCATCCCAAAGAAAAGAAGATAGAATAGCAATGCTATTGCCCGCCTCATGAACTTTTGTGTGGATGACATTTTCGGCCGCAATCTAATAGTTCAGCCATGCAGGACAGTCACAGATTAAGAAAATAATACCCACAACAAGAGTAAAGGCTGTGTTGTAGTCATCTAGGCAATTTTATTCGGAGGGACCTAAGCATAACGTCAGGCGGTAACAATAAGGCATGCCTCATGGGTACCTGTGATGCTGCACTGAGATCTGAACTCTTTTCAACAAGACTATCCAGCTTCTCACCACGGGCAAGCACGCTATCAATAGTTTTGTGCTGCATCAAAGAAATAAAGTGAGAAGGGCAACAACCAATAGTCATGAAGTTGTTATTCTCAATTAATTTTGAAAAGTTCCCTAAGCAACTGCTAATGTCATGAACAAGGAGTAAATAACTACTCAGGATAGTATAGCCTTGAAAAATAAAAGTGCGCACTGTTCAGTGAAGGTAACTTGAAATATGAAGCTGGCCTCCAACCAACAACTAGAAAAGTGAGCACATTACATATCTACAAGTAACTAAGACTCTTACTTCATGTGCCTTTAACAAAAGATCCAAAAATACCAGTGGGGTGGCGGGCAATTCAAATTATCCCGGCAAAAATGTCTTCGGTAAAAAAAGAAGGATCTTTTGTGTTTCTTCTCTCGATTTATTATCGTTCTTGTTTTGGTTTTTTTTTTTTTTTTTTGGTGGGGGGGGAGGGGGGGGGGTGTTTGGGTGGGTGTGGTGTGGAGGAAGGAAACATTCAACACTTACAAGTATAATTTTTGTTTCATCCAACTCCCTCTGAATTTTCAACAACTTATCAGCTTCCGCAGGATCCTGACGTAAAGAAAAGAAAGGAAACAGAACTGAGACTACAATCCATCAGATAACAATAATCTCAAATATAAAATCCATTCTCACCTGAAACTTGGTAAGAGCTTCATTTAGATAAGGCCACGGTTGAGCGCCATCAGCACTCACACTTCGCCAAGAATCACCAAAACTTTTCTGATACTCATCCAGCACCTGCCCCAAGGGAAGATAGATAAATAAATTACAAATTCTCATGCCATGTCATAGGGTCATCTCAACATAACAAGTGCGCTTGAAATAAAGAATCATCATAAGTATAGGATGCTCATTTGCCAAATAGCATATAAGCACCTACATTCATTTTAAAGAATATGCTCACTTGTGATTGCAACATCTTAATCAGCATGCTACTGAGAATGCCAAAAACTCACCCATTTAGAAATTCCACACAAATGTAAGGCCCCTTGCCTTCTATCAATTAGAAAAAATTACGAAGATTTTCAGTTATCATAATTGTCCATAATATTTCATCTATTAGCCGTCATAAGGCACTTGTTCCACTCACGCACTTGCTCCAATACTCCCCCTTTCTCAACCCATCACTCCATTTCCCTCTCTTGCACACACATACGAGTGTGCCCTGATGCTAGATTCTATGAAGGAAGCAAGATAGCTAAGATCGAGAAATAAAGCGCTCGCTGACCAAATCAATTTCCAACTGTTTGCAAACTTCATTTCATTTATCTATCATTTCAAATTAACCGAAGAAAAGGTAAAAAGCGCTAACTAGGAGTGCAACTTCCTAAAGGTTCATCACTCGAGGGGGCCTCACTTAAAATTAAACTTCATTGCCAGTATAGCAGACCAAAAGGATGCAGCCCAAACTACAATACAGCTCAGACAACAATGACATATACAATGAAACAAATATCTTTGTCTACTATGTCGAATAGGCTACACAGACTCTCGTGTCACTGCATCTTGTCGAGAAACATTCCCTCCTTGGGATCCATAGTCCCAAGATTCATCTTTGGGGCTTTCTCACAATCCTCTCAAGCAATTCCCAAACCCTCGGCCCACTAACCTGCTCTGGTACAATAAATCATATCCCACTAGAACTGTCCAAAGCACCTCTACTGAGTTTCCCTAACCTATCCTTCTAGTGGAGTAAAGTAACTCCGGCTCTTTTCACCATACCTAACTCAATCTTTCTTGATCTCGGCTAAATTCATTATAAAGTCAAGCTGATACTCGCACATCAAATATTCCATCTACCGGAGATTACTTTAATTTAGAACGGTACCTTCTTTGGCTCTTGAAATACCCAAATAATTTACTGACATAACCCTAACGCAACTCCCTCTGCCCAGTTAAGTACTGTGCATAACAATTGACAAAACCATATACCCTTTACGCACCACACAACTTCATAAGTTTGACTCATCAACCGAACATCCAAAATCCATAGATTATTGACGCAACATGCAACAAAGAACAGTCTTTTCACCTGGTTTAGAAGCGAAAATGCACTTCGGACCGGATAGTGATCGTCCATGAAACCCAAAGAGCAGAGTCCATTTCTATTGTACGAGTGCACTTTGTACTCTGCAAAACTCAATAAACCAACTTCCGATAAAATAAATGAACAAACAACTTACTTACCCGGAACAAGAACAATTCACGTCAACAGCAACATTTTCCGGGCTTTAACGATATATCCGCATGAAAACCAGAAAAAATTTACAACGCACACCACGGAGCTTGTGTTGAAACTATAATGATTCTTAATACTTCGATTCAAGCTCATCCTCTCGTATACAACAAATCAAGACACGAAACCGGCCCTACAAGAACTTCGATCTCGCCCGAAGATACACCCGCACGAAAAACCGACACCCATCAACCCAAATTTCCGACCTTCAACCAAACAATAAGAGGCAAGGAACAGGAAAAAAAAAAAAAAAAGGGACCCAGATGTCCGAGTTTCGACCCCTTTCCTAAACGCAACTCCTACAAATCCCAAAACCGCAAAAAGGGTGTGGGGGAAAAAGAAAGAAAGAGAGAAAGAACAGACCTTCGTGTTGGACGGACTGCCGCTGACCGGGAGGGGTGCGCTTAGCGACGGTCCGACCCACGAAGACGATGAATTCCTTGACGCTGGAGCGCTGGAAGTAGCCGAAATGGCTGACGTCGGAGGCGTTGGCGAGGATGACCGGGTCGGACCCGTCCGGGTTGATCTTCAGCACCAGTAAAGCTGTGATCTTCATGGCCTCCCTCACTCGCTGGATCGATGGGTGGGCTCGGAATCCCAACGGGTCTGCGAAATCGAAATCGAAACCCCTGAATTTTTGGTGATTTTGAGGATGATGACGATTCTTGTGCTTGCTTTTTAGGATCCGAGGAGGTTGAGGTTGAGGTTGGGGAGGGGGGGCAATGATCTGGTGTGGGAGGTTGCAGGAAGTTTTTGTTTATGGTGGAGTTTGATTAGCTGGCGTTGAGTTGATAGGGAGAGGACGTTATGTTTTTTTTATTTTTTTTTTCTTTTGGACTTTTGAGGAGGTGCAAAAATACTGAGGAAAACATCATGTATTTTTCATGACAAAGATTTTATCTGAGTTTTTCACTCAAATTCTCAAAATTGAGCTTCAAGAATGCAATTATAATGATCATGAGGCTGCTCGAGTAAAGGAAACATTCCATCAATAACTCCGTATCTATCTATATTTCTTTACAGTAAGATTTTCCCACTTTTGTATGCTATGAAGTGTAGTAGCTCATATTAAAAACGTATGAATTTCTAAAATATGCAACGCGTGTTTGTGTTGGGTGTCGAAATTGTTCCATCTCGTAGACTTACATATGAGTACGGCCTTTTCTTTTTCAATAAACAAGGAGGAGTATTTTCTTTTTAAAAAAATTTCCGTGTAATAATTTCATCAGGCATCGCCAACCAGATTTCGCGAACTTTTAATTCAACAAGTGATTTGTAGATTAAAACCGCTTTCTCAAACAGTGAATGGTTCATTTGATTTCGATAATGTAAAAAATACCTTCTCGTCCTTATAGGTAATTCTAGGAAAAGTAATGAGCTTGTCGATTCGCATTGAGGTACCAATAAAAAACAGCAACAAGACAACCAAAAGAAAATGGGCCAGAATTAAGGAAGACCATTGTGCTATTCCTTTCCACCAAGAAAGCGGAAGTAGCGGGTGCTCCTCTTTCTTCTTTGGCATATTTTGGGGGCGCAAGAAAGGGGAGATTGCTTGAAGAAAAGAGAAAGAAGGAAAATAAAATATGGCATTTTTATCATTTTTTTTTTTTGCTAGGAGACATTTTTATCATGTTGGTGGCATGGGTTCTCTTTGTGGGTGTCTTGTGAAACAACATAAATTAATTAAGGCAAAGGCATTATGGACCACTTGAGATTATAGATTATATATATGAGAAATAAAGATTTTTTCTTTTGTAGCCCACAATGGTATTTGCCAGTTTGAGAGTTGAACCGATCCCATTTGCAGAAAAGTAAGAGATGCATCAATTGACTCTCATGTTTGGAAAAGATGAGAAGAGTTAAGGCTTCATTTGTTTCAAGAAAAATTGATAATTTGAAAAATATTTTTAAAAATATTAGTGTTTATATTGTTTGAAATAATTAGTCGATGAAATTTTTTTTCACTATCGATAACAATTTATGTCTAAATATTTTCGTAAACAATGAAATATTTTTCTCTCATTAATGTTTGTAAGCGCTACATGTGAATATTTTTAAAATAAAGATTTTTCGAATTATTCATTTTTCGTGAAACAAACGCACCTTAAATTAATGATTTTAACATTCCTAACATGGGGTATTGAGGTATTGTGGTGGGATGTGGGCCCCTGATGACGTCGATTTGAATAGTTGGATGAAGATTATTGCAATGTATTTAGTATGTCTACGCGCAACAATTAAATGTATTGCAATTTCCGTAAACAGGTATGGCTGAATAATACTATCATTTCCAATTGATTATGGATTTTATCGGTTAGTGTCCTTGTAACATTAGTTAAAGTGCAACTGATGTGCTTTTTTGGCCAAATTGTGGTTAATGTACTTTGAAAATGTGGCTACGTTTTTTTTCCATGTTGATTTTGTTAAAGTTGTGATTGTTGGGCATTTGGTTTATCATCAAAGTCTTGGTATAGCCAAGAGAAATTTTCGGTCATACGAAATTTGTGCGACGCAAATTCGCTCTAATTATACACCAGATAGGTGGATAGTTTTCATTTTCCTAAGATAGATACTTACCAGCATTATCAATTTAACACGGTCCATATTTTATTTAATGTTCCATCCTATGTAAAGCATATAAGTTAGACCTTGATTAGTGAAAAAGAGAAATTTTATTCCCTCATTATATTGGAAAAAGCATAGAAAGAAACTTTAACATGTTGCTGTTTCTTGGTTCCTGCATTAGCAACACAAGACGGTTGACCTCGACGAGACCTCGCGACAAGACATTCTTGATGTTTGAAAAACCGTTGAGCCGTTAAAGGGTTTGAGCTGTCGAAGCCAATGCTCCCGCTTAATATGTACACCAGTCAAAAGAACAGGAGAAGAAGAGAAGAAGAAGGTCCTTATGAAACTGGTGTTCCGTTAAGAGTAAATAAATCCTGACCAGCTATTAATGCGAGAATTGTGTCGGGGGGTTATTGAGAAAAACCTCTTTTGGGAGTAAATTCCGGTCGCCCTCTCTCTCTCTCTCTCTCTCTCTCTCTCTCTCTCTCTCTCCCTCTCTCTCTTCTCTCTCTCTCTCTTCTCTTCCTTTCATTACATTCCCTTGAGAGTTTCTGTGATCTTCTTTTTCTTTTTTCTTGTTTCCTTCTGAAACTTGAGAGGGAATGTTGGCTTTGTCCATCTGAACGTTTTAACAATGAAGTGAGTTCCTTTCTTATTTCGTTTTTTTGTGCTTCTGATTGGTGTTTTGCTGCTTCTGTTTCAATGGGGTCAATGTCATGCAACACTTGACCATGTTATTGAACGGTTTGCACCAGTTGAATTTGGCAATGTCTGATAGAAATGAGAACTCTCGGAAGGGAAAAAAAAACCATCACGATTCCCGCATTTCCGTTATTGAATTGCGGCAAATTAATCTCTGTATTTCTTGTTTCGGATTTGTCGTTAATTGCAGCGGTCATTTAGTGAAATGTGTACGTTCTTTTGACATGTGACAGATTTGGAGAGATGTTTAGGTGTTTGCTTTTCTTTTCCTTGCTCATTCATTCAAGCTTGGCCCAGAAGTCTGCAGATGGTTCAGGGACTTCAGATACTCCATCAAAGAAATGGCTGACCCTTAATGGTATTCTGACTCTCTTTATTTGAAGGATAGAAACAATTACCTTTAGAATAATAGAGATTTTGTAGTTTAGGTGGGTAAGATCCGGAGATTTGAGAAAGACAAAATGAGAATTATTAGTTCACTTTAGTTCCAAAAATTGCTTGCATCATAGACTGCTTCCTGTGTGGATGACCTTGAAATTCTGAGAGTGGTAACAGCAAGTATGTGTGCCTTATCCACAGGCAGCGAGCCCCTTGTTATAGCTCGCGGTGGGTTCTCTGGGATCTTTCCCGATTCGAGCGAGTTCGCCGTGGACATGGCAATGACCTCAAGCATGGGCGATGTGGTCTTGTACTGCGATCTGCAGCTCACAAAGGATGGTCTAGGCATATGCCAACCGGACGTCAGGCTCGACAATTCCACCAACATTGCAATGGTGTTCCCGAAAGGAGAGAAGACCTACAATGTGAATGGACAAGATTTGAAGGGCTGGTTCGCTGTGGATTACACCTCCGACGAGCTATTCAACAACGTCTCATGTAGGTCTAAGTCTTCATGTAGTATTGATGCGATATTTAAGAACAAGAGTTACCAACAGAGGACAATGAATTGAAGAGAGATAAGAAGACAACATGAATATCACTACGAAAAAGGATTATTAGCCCACCCAATGTGCCAGCTTAACACTATCAGTGAAAGCAGAGGCAACTTGAATTCAGAAATATATGTTGGCACTCCGCTCATGTAGATTCAAAATCTCTCTGGTTTTTCCATTGTCCTAATCAACCATTCAGGTTCTCATAGAAGTCACCCGTCAAATGGAACAATGTGAATGGGCTAGAGCACGTGGTTTTTTGGCATATCATTCAGTCAATATATTCACAGATTGTCAGACCAAATTCACAATATTGTGAACTCAATCCAACAAAGATAGAAGCTATACCATATGCATTGAAAATATTGCATTGCAGAGTTCAAAGGGTACAAAAAGGATAGCAAAAAGGCTGTTCGAGATATCATTTGTGCTTCAAGAAAACTAATCTCTATTTTTCCATTGTATTGTTCTTCTTTCCTTCCCTGCAGTGGTTCAGAATGTTCTGTCCAGGCCAAGTTTGTTTGATGGTGCACTGTCGATTCAATTTGTCGACGATATAGTCGGACGCAAAACTGTTAACCTACTTTGGCTAAATGTTCAGGTCTCTCTCTCTCTCTCTCTCTCTCTCTCTCTCTCTGAGGTAGCTTCTTCTTTTCACAACTTGTTGATGGACGTGGAAATATATCCATTCCTTGCGACAGTATGATGGATTCTACACCGAACACAAACACAGTCCAGCATCCTATATGCAGAAAGTTGTGAGGTACTATCCTCTTGATTACCTATCATCTCCAGAGATTGGTTTCTTGAAGGCTATGCAAGGAAAAGTCAATAAAGCAAGGACGAAGCTCATATTCCGATTTCTGGCTGCGGATGCAGTTGAACCATCCACCAATCAAACATATAGTTCTATACTGAAAGACCTTGAGTCGATCAAGTCATTCGCATCTGGAATACTTGTTCCCAAGGAGTACATATTCCCAGTTGGTGCAAACAATTATCTGGAAGCTCCCACCAGTCTTGTGGCGGATGCTCATAAACAGGGCCTTGAAGTATACGCTTCTGGTTTTGCAAATGACTATCCAGCAAGTTTCAACTATAGCTATGACCCAACATCGGAATACCTGCAGTTCATCGATAACTCTGAGTTTTCTGTTGACGGGGTGCTTACAGATTTCCCTCCAACAGCTTCAGAAAGCATTGGTAACGGAAAAATAACTGTCAAATTTGAATTTTTACTTGCCAAAAAACTGTAGGTTTCGTAAATGCATTAACTCTGCGAGCAATAAACCTGGTAGAAATGTCCTCTGAAACTCAAAGTAGTGGTTTTCTTGCAGTATGTTTTACCCAGAACAACAACAGTAGCAAGCCCATCAAAGGTGACATGTTAATCTGAATCATTCTGACATATGGTCATTCAATCAACTTCTATTTACCAAAGTGTCCCTGTGCAGGGAAAGCTTTAATCATATCTCACAATGGAGCAAGTGGAAATTATCCGGGGTGCACTGATCTAGCATACCAGCAAGCAATAGATGATGGTGCTGACATCATCGACTGCTCAGTGCAAATGTCGAAAGATGGAGTAGCCTTCTGCTTGGATTCTGCAGACCTGTCAGGAGATACCACTGCAATGCCCACTTTCATGTCTCGATCGACCGTTATTCCCGAGATCCAACAGGACAGCGGAATCTTTTCCTTTGATCTTACATGGAGCGAAATCCAGAGTTTGAAGCGTAATGTTGCCCCGTGATCTTATCCATGTAAATTGATATTGCCCACAGGTTTAATGTCTGATGAAATTGCTCACCAAAAAGCTTCCTTGTTTCAGCTCAACTTGTCAGCCCTTTTGGTAGTGATCCTGGCTTCCAGAGAGATCCAGCAAATAAGAACAAAGGCAAATTTGTCACTCTTTCAGAATTTCTGGAGCTTGCAAAGTCAAAGGCAGTATCGGGTGTTCTGATAAACATAGAGGTAAAACATGCTTTAGTTTCTTCCTTATTTTGATTCGGAGCCCTTTTCACAAGCGTGAACAAGTTTTCTCATTCCTTATCAGAATGCTGCTTACCTAGCATCAAAGAAGGGTCTTGGCATAGTAGATGCTGTTTCCAAAGCCTTAAGCAACGCCACATTCGACAAACAATCCACACAACAAGTCTTGATCCAATCCGATGACAGCTCCGTATTATCACAGTTCAAGAATGTCTCGACCTACAAAAGAGTGTTGACAATTGAAGAGAAAATAAGCGATGCACCAAAGCAGCCAGTAGAACAGCTTAAAAAGTATGCTGACGCAATCACCATCACAAGGCCCTCCATCATGCCAGTTTCAAACAGCTTCCTTTTGGGCAATACAAGTGTTCTTGACGAAATGCATGCCGCAAATATCTCGGTATATGTCTCTGTTTTGAGGAACGAGTACATTTCACTCGCATTCGATTATTTTGCGGATCCTATTCTGGAGTTGGCTACTTATGTAGCAGGATTTGGAGTTGATGGAGTCATCACTGAATACCCGGCAACAGCCAACAAATACATGAGTAAGCACCACACGAGTTAAATTCCCTTATAGGTCCAGTCAAGCACGCCACATATTAAAAGTGTACGTGTCTACGCACAAGCGCAGAGCGCACACTTACACACAAAAAATGGGTGATTTAACATTAAGAAATTCTTTTGGGTCTTTGACAGTTAGACCGGCCCGATTCCACTCCACACTTGAAACAACATATAGTCCCTAAACCACAGGCAAGAGGAAAACAAGAATGAATCACTCACTGTTCCATTTGTCATTGCAGGAAGTCCATGTTTTGATTTGAATGCCAAGCAAGCCATCTTACCAGTTCAGCCTGGTTCTCTTATTGGCATTATCCAAGGAGCCGAGCCACCAGCAGAAGCCCCTGCTCCAACCCTTGAAGTCTCAGACATCGTCGACCCACCTCTACCTCCTGTAGCCGCCAATCTAACCACTAACTCACCACCTGCACCTGCACCTGATGCCAAGCACTCCAGTACACTAAAAGAAGTTGCTAATTTGGGTCTATCTCTAGCGGCTATTGGAGCACTCGGTTTATTCTTTTCGGGACATTGACATGAGGAGCTGTCCAATGGATCTGCAGGTCATCTTTCCTCTCTCATGTTTCACTTAGCTTACTCTCTTTCTCTTGATTCATTTCAGTTTGTAATATAGTAAACAAATCTGCCATTGACTATTATCAGAAGTGAGTTATGCTAAGTGGTGTGTGACGACCATTTGGGATCCACAAGCCCTCAATGACAATCTATTTGGTGGCGATTTTGAACCCACCAAAAAAGATTTGGCAAGTCTTTTGGCTGTGATGTTTCCGAGTTCGAGATAAATATTGACTTGTAAAGAGAAACGTCAATAGAATCCTCAACAGTTATTCCACTTATCTTCCAACATTAAAAACTTTAGATTGTTAAAACAAGTATTCGTTTAAGCAAAGACATCTGAGCAGCTTCCTCTTATAACCAAGCAAACAATCGAAGAGCAACAGAGGGGGAAAATTGTCAGCAAACAGAACAAATGAAAATCCCTGCCTTTCACAGACAGAAATGCGAAAGAAAAAAAGAAGGCAAGATCATGAAATGTGACAAACTGACAATGCAAATGAATTAAGCATGAAAAGAGAGCAAGATAAACACTGCTTGAAATTGAAACGGAAGAATCTTTGGAAAGCCAAAAACCCTAATAACATAGTCACCCACCAGCTCCACGTCTCACCATCATCCAGGGAGAGAGAAAGAGAGAGACTCAGAGCATTACTCGAACACTTCTGAATCATTCGTGCGAAGCAAGACACTCAGAAAACCCACCACTCTAACACCAACTTGCGTGGCTGCGAAGCAGCGGTTGCTCGTGAAAGGCCCAAAGATGGGAACTTTCAAGAACCCTCCGACCGGAGTCGCCACGCCAAGAAAATTGGTGGGTGGTGCTTCCTCAAAGGCCGCGTCTTTCTCACGGTATTCACGAATGCATCATCACAGCCTCTCTCGTATGCAGTAGACACCATGCAATAACCTTTCCAGTACATGGGGGTACGAATCTCGTTGAACAAGAACATCATCATCATCATCATCGCCATCGCCATCGTCTTGGCAATAATAATAACAATAACAATAACAATAACAAGAAGGAGGAGGAGGAGAGGAAGGAGGCCTCATCAGAGACGCAACTCTCGCAAGAATCTGCGCAGGTCTTTGTCCGAAAGTCTCACATTTATGTTCTGTCTGACTCGATTCTTCTGACAGCCAAAATAACAATAAAGTAATTTGCTAGAAAAAACCGATCTTTACTTAAGAATGGCCAAATGCAAGAAAACCACCTATAACATATATTGGCCACCATATATTTCCCTCTTTCGCAAAAAAAAATTTTCATTTTGATTTGGCTTTATTGATGCAAAGTCATTTTATTTACTAAAATCTCGCAATTCATGCACTTTCACTTTTCTTTAATTTAAGTCCTCGTAGGAATCCTAACTTCTAACATTAGTAAGTGTGTAAATAATTCCTCACATCGATAATACGCCGAATAACAATTTTAATTTCAAGTACGCATAACTTTCGGAATATGTAAATTGTCGGTAGGTTGATCGCGCGTAATTTTTTTACAGTTTCCCAAAAACGAAAATATTGTAATTTTAACGTGAGAGAAAGGAAAAAATATTCATTGCTTATGAAAATCTTAAATAAACTCCAAAAATTCAACAATAGAAGTTTAAAAACACAAAGTTCAAGGAATCGGAACTCGTCAAGAGATCAAACTCGCGAAAATGCAAGCTGCTAAACTCATACTACAGGCTTTGCAAGATGTCATTACAGGGAAAGCTACACTTGTCTTTTGTAATGATCAGCTTCAAGCTTAAATTACTGGATACAACAATGAATAAAGAAAAAGATCATGACTCCATCCTGATCAGCAATGCGCTTTCTAATTTACAATTGCAGAAAAACCTCAATGAAGTACTCAGCTATGCAAGAAAGAGAACCAAATACATCCTCAACTCTGCTATCAAAAAATGCCTGAGAGGCTCTGAAGACATGCGGAACCGAACTCACAAGAATTGCTCGATGAGCGCAGGGCCGACAAATGAAGACGACAAGTATCTCGAGAAGATTTGCGTGACAGCTCATTTACAAGAAATCTGTCGGATCAATGAACTTGCACTTTTCAGCTACTAGTGAACTCACATGACCTCCTTCCCAGGGTGCCGGAGCACAGTTTTGTAGACAGCTTCCCCGGACGAGTTAACAAAATAAGTCACCTGCCAACGGCTACAAGCATAAGTTGGCGTTTTCATAGGAAGTTCACGAAGCCAGATGGGGTAATCAATCATACAGAAAATTCCATGATGTTCCATCACCATAATCCCCATTAAAGTAGTCTATTTTCAAAAACTGAACTGGCAAAAATGTCGACTTATTCCAGCATTCTGCACTAATTCAAAAGATGTTATTCATAACATTTGATTAGAGAAAAGATTTGATTACTCACTATTTGAAGAGCGGTGACTCTGTGAAGAAGGAACCCATCGGCAAGTTCTCTGGAGAAGCAGGAAAAATCACAGACAGAATACATACCAAATTATAGGAGGGACAAACACGGTCAGGAAATTCAGAATAGAGACAAAAGGAGATACCTGCAAAAGACTGATGATGTTCCCTGAGACGAAGCAGAATTAGATTTTTTATATAATTGGCCAGGGTTGCCAATGTAGCTAACACCGCCTTGGGGAACACAATCCATGCCAGCCCTTCCACTTAAGTATGCATTCTGGGAAGACATGTCTGATTCAACTTCTTTGCTCAAGAAGGATTCATGTGATTCATAGTTCATTCACAAGGAGGCAAGAATAACAAGAGAGATTACCACTCCATAAGTGGAAAAGACGCTCCTCAAAGGGTCAAGATCTGCCTTTGCTTCAAATAGACCATTACTTTCTTGGCAGGAAGTCAGAGGAAGAAATCCTGTGATTATGCGCCTGAGTTCACAGATAGCAAAAAGTTACATTGGCTATAAGGGAAACACTTTCATTCTTTTAACAGACAAGCCAAAACTGATGGATAAATGGGGTAGGTCCCCACATATAATCAGGTAATACAAACATGAGAATTCATGAACAATTTACAGCTGAGATATCGCAAGACTACAGTATTCAGAAAAGCTCAAGAGAAGTCATAATTTGTTAGACAAAGAAACTTGCGTGAATTCTTGGAAAATAAACATTGTGACTCAGTACAATGCCAACTGTTATGCTTACACAAAGGAAAATAAAGGACACCAAAAGTTGAATCCTACAAACTTACCATTCACCAGTTGTTTCCTCTAGGATCCTCGTGAGCCATTTAAGTTGCTCCTCTCCAAGCCCCTCCGATGATCCCATCATCACAGAACCCTGGAGATTCAGAAATATAGGGTTCACTTCTTATGGTTCCCATTTGTGCTCCAGCTACATCACCAGTCGAGCAAAAACAGGTGGAAGTACATGAAAGTAGGCAATTTGCCATACAATATGATGCCCTAGAGTGGGAGTATATTTAAGTCGATGGGAGGAGTATGAGTTTGGTATTGATGCATACATTGCTCTATTAGATAATGTGCTAGAGTGAAGGAGTTCCCAGGTAGGAAAGCAAAGATGGAAGGTCAAACTGGTTGGAGGTATACCAATTAAAGATTCGTCCTTCTTATTTTGACTTCAAAGATCTAGGGTAGTGTCAGGTGACAGAGAATGGGTTCTACCAATCCAAATATTCAAAACAAGATGCCTTTGCTCATTGGCCATTAGTCCTATTTTCAAGAGGACTAGCTTTCCCGGCCTGCTCTCTCAATTACCATAGTTAGTTCCTGTAATAATCCTTTATCAGTATGCATTACAGACAACCAAAAGCCCCATATCCACCACATGTAATTTTTTTCCTCCAAAAATTACCACACTAAACACCAGACATGCAACTATATTTGAGAGTAAAAGAGGTTTCCTAACTTACACAGTAAACGCATGCTGACACTCAGCCACAATACAGGTAACAAGCTAATAGACGTATTTTTCTTTAAAAGAATTAGGATAAGAAAAAGGATGCATATACCATGGAGAAAAATGAATCGCTGGACAGATATTAAGAGGTGTCATTTGACATATGACAACATACCTTAAAAAGGCCGGTATCTAGACCAATTAAGTCTAAGATTTTCCCAGAAGGAATTTTCACCTGCTCTCTGAAATAACTTCTTCCTCCTTTTGAAGCTTTAGTGGTGTACCTACAGTGTCACTATTCTGGATTACCTAACAATTTGGCTGAATAAAAACCAATCAATACCCAAATTTAATATCAGGATCTAAAATGTCCAAGAAATATTATACATATTCAATCCCAAAGACAGCAAATAGGAAGAAAAATGGTATACCATGGAATTTTCAGCGATTGGTAATTTTGTGTACCCTGCCAAAAGAAAATGTTAAATTTCCATTGATGTTTGCAGAATCTTACTCCCAACAAACATCGTATCAATCTGGAGAAATTAAAAGTATTTGTGCCGCAAATATCACTTCAAAGTTAAACTAAAGCAAAGCATAACAGTTCCACTGCTATCTTTCTTCTAAAGGACAAAAACTTAAAGCTATTTCAACTGGTAAGACAACCCTTCTAACGTCAATCTCTAAGCCAGCAAGCTTTTCCATGCGGATATGTGCACACTGCACTCAATTTAAAGCTTTTCAATTAAAAAAAGAACTGAAATTGTATACATTAAGCAAGAGGGAGCTGTTAAGTTTCAAACAGGAGGTAGAATTGATTTATACTCTTACATTCTGCATAAGCGGGTCATCTTCGCCAAGTTCGCTGATGTTCACAACAAATGCTGCGTCATATGTCCTTGACACCTTCTCCATCTTCATTAGAACCCCAAGAAAACACCGGGTCAGTAAGCCAGCATTCACAAAGATAAAGCAACAGCCACCATCAATTCCTGATCTCTCTATCCCTACTTAGACAATGCACGTAAAGTATAATTTGCAAGTCTAGTTCTTAATATCCATATTCGTACTGTCTAACTGCAAGTATGGGATTGAGAGAGAGATAACCAATACAGGGAAAGATTGCAGAAATCAATTTACAGATGCAAAAGGAACCAAGAACACACCGTAGTGATCCCTGAGAGCACCTATAAACAAAACGCTAAAATGGGAAACCCAACATCCAGTTCCACAATTTAAAAGAGAAGGACACACTGCTGGATCAACCTCGCAAAATAACATCTTCCTAATAGCATTGAACGGTGCACCAACATAAAGTCAGAAAATCCACCAGTTTTAAGAGCCGTGTCTGCTCATTGGGAGCTCTAGATCCACCTCGGACAGTGACGAAGTAAGAATCAAGAAATCCACCGCCGCTTCTGATGACACTCTTGGTGGTATAACCCCCGCGTTCCCGAGACTGGCCCAAGTTCAGAGCAACATAGAGGGCGATGCAGAGACACACCTGAGTAAAAACGGTGCACACCCAAGACCTCTTCCCCATAATCACGCCCCAGAGGAAAAAATCAAGAAGAGCAAGAACAAGAAAACTCTCTCTCTCTCTCTCTCTCTCCCTCTTGGGGGGGAGCTGTCAATCCAAGTTCGACCCCTGTTTCTGCTCTGCAGGTGCCCTGGGTTTTGACTCCCAACAACAGTAGATCTGGGAGCGCATCTGGAAATGCGAAGGGGAAGGGGAGGCACCTCAAGGCGAAAAGTTCGCACATGATGTGGATGTCGCCGAATCAAGAAAACGTTGTAGGGACTCTGTCAGGCGTGGGGCGAAAAACATCGCCATCTTGATGGTGGGCTTTCTTCGTTCGGTTCTCCCTCTCCCTCCAACGACAACAACGTCGTCACCCAACCTTGCACGCCTCCGTTGTGCTGGGCTGTAGATGTCGCATTGGTTTTCCTTGGCTGGAAAAATTGGTACTTGTTCAATTTTTTTAGATTCTTCTGACAGCAATGCTTTTGTTGTGCGAGATATAGCTGAACATTACTCGTGTTTGTTGAAATATTTGAGCACAGGCGAAAAAGTAGTTTTTTCCTTGTTTGTTTGTATTCAAAAAAATATTAATACCATGGAAATCCATGATAAATTTACTTCAAATTAATTTTTTGATCACTAAACACTTCAAATTTATACATATGTAATAAATTTACCCTTCGTTAATTTTCATTAAATTTTACCGTCAAATTGCGACAATTGATAAGTGTACCAATTGGAGGTTCACAGGTTTTTTAAATTTGTGATATTTCGTGATATTAATCTAATTTAACGGAGGGTAAATTTGTCACAAATATGTCAATTTGAAATTTTTATGGTCAAAAATTAGTTTTTGGTAAATTTATCACGGATGTATCAATTTAGGATTTTTCGTAATAATGACCAAAAAAAATATTTAACATTTTAAAACATCATAAAAGAACTATATTTAATCCATGCGTCAATTTATTTGGTGTGTGGAAGTCTCGATTGTTTCGAATTAAAACAAGGACAAAAGACATTGAAAATTATAAAACTATGTCCATTGTAAACTAAGTCCTGATTGTTTTGTCGTCCATATAGGTAGATTTTTCACGGTGCTCATTGACGAAACCTTGATGGAGGCACAAATATAAGTTTGGGAATTCTTGTGTCACAAAAAAAAAAAAGAGTCTAGGGTAAATATGTCACAGTAGGTATAATTTGGAGTTTTTTGTGGCTTTTTCCCTTAGACTCCATTTGTTTCGAGGAACATAAATGATTTGGAAAACATTTTCATAAAAGCAATCGTTTGTATCGTTTGAAATAATTAGTCAATAGAAAAAATTTTCATGATCAAAAATAATTTGTGCCAAACATTTTCGTGAACAATGAAAATATTTATCGTTCATTCATTTTTATAGACGATACAAGTAATCGTACTTTGACAAATGTTTTGCAAGTCATTCATTCTCCGCCAAACAAATTGAGCCAATCAAAGCGCGTGTATCAAAAAATTTAAATAAGGTAAAAGGCAAAAATCAATCCAAACATACCCTTTGTATTATTTAAGGTGCAGATGAGTTTTGACGTATTTTATGTGTGGCAATGGCCTTGTGGTCCTGTTTTTACACGACATGCAAAAACTATCGAGCTTATTAGAGTACTACAAGTTTTGCATTTTAACAAATATAATGTTTTTTCCAAAACAAAAGAAATAAAAATTCCTAATGACCCGAGGTTAGTTTTTACACTTTTGATCTCAGTTTAGTCACCTTGATGCGAGAGATAATGATTCCTCCTAAAATAAAGTGTCTCGGTCTCAATTCTAATGGAAAAACAGACCTTTCGATGGGCACCAAAAGCATATGACTAAGAAATAAAAGGCCTTAATGGTTGAATTGAAAACGCATTGTCTTGATGCATATGATGATAGACACATACAACCCACGAATCTATTGCATGAAAAATATCCTTGTCAACATCTAAAACAGCTGGCTCCAATTTGTTAATTTTGATCACCGTCACACAAAGAAACAGCAAATGCACCGTGGAAAATTTCCAGCGGTCAGTTTTATGACAGCGAAATTTGGACCTCAGAGAAATGGTTGTGTTTTAAACATGTGAACTAATAGAGATTGACGGTTTTTATACGTTGTATATATACTTTTCAAAACCTCTAAAGAAAGGAAACTCAAAAAATGAAACCGAAGAGCTCTGTCGTTAACACCGGATGAAAAATCGTGGGAGCAACGATTTGTTCTAAAAGTTTAAGTTCTTGAAAAAAAAGGGCATGAGCTATTTTTTTGTTTAATAATTTGGAAGTATACAAAACAACAGCGTATAAGCAAAGCCCGACTAGACGATTTCCAGGAAACTGAAAAAACTTTCAGTTTGTCCCACTTGGACATGATCATGTCTCGCATTAAGCCTGTCGAAAAGGCTATGACTTTCTGGGAAAAAGGTGATGCCTTTCCCTTCCAAGCGACGGAATAAAATAATTTAATTGCTTGCAAATTTAAAATGTTATCTTATTTGATGTCAGGGTATGATTGTTCTTGTTTCTATCTGCTACATTGCTTCCATTTTATAGACAACGTAGATTACACTGCAGGGCATTCCCAGGGACAGGACTTCACACAGATTGTTCACCATATCACCAACTATGATTGTGCTGATATATAGTCATTGAAGTTACTAAAGTACTTCATAAGTAAATGTAAATGGAAAATTAAATGGACATCTGAGATCAGTGAGCGAATGTGACCCTTGAGGGTCTTTTGTTAAGAACAACTTTTACTCTGTTTCAACAAAGGAAAGAAATGAAGATGTTGCTGATCCAACCAGGAAAGCAAGAGATGAAGTCAACAAGAAAACTTCCAGCTTCACGTGTTCAACTCTTCCACTGCAGAATCGTTACTCTATTTTGTTGACTTTAACTGAATGAACCACCGGATTTACTTCCGTTAGTCTATTAGTCTGTTAGATGAGCTGTAAAACTACTTTTGGTAGTTCTGTACAATATAAATAAGAGATTCAGAGAAAATGTATGATAGACTGTTGAATGATGAAGATTCTCTTTGTATTCAGAGAAATATAAAGCAAACAGAACTCTATTTCATTCCTCTATGCTTTCTTCCTCATTTTTTTCTTCTTTCTGTTCGTAAGCTTTCACTCTCTTCCTGTTCGTAAGTTTTCACATGGTATCAGAGCTATGTTAAAGGAACCATTCATCTTGGTATTTTTATTCGTTCTCACAGTTCTATGACATTATATGGATTCTCCGATGCTGATTGGGCTGGTTGTGTTGATACCAGACACTGCACTACTGGATTCTACACTTATCTTGGTTCTAATCTCATTTCATGGGCAGCTAAGAAGCAGCCTACTATATCTCGTTCCTCCACCGAAGCTAAATATCGAGCACTTGCATCTACTACTGCTGATCTTACATGGATCAGTTTTGTTCTACGTGACATTGGTTTATGTCTCTCCTCCCCAACACTTTTGTTTTGTGATAATCAGTCTGCCATTTCTCTTACTGCCAATCCTATTCTACATGCTCGCACAAAACACATCGAAGTTGACTATCATTTTGTTCGAGAGAAAGTTTCCTTAGGTTCTCTAAGTGTGCTATGTTCCCAGTGTTCATCAGATTGCAGATATTTTTACCAAATCTTTGTCACACTTGGCTCACATTATTATCAGAACCAAATTGGGTTTGGGCTTTCCAACCATTCCCAATTTGCGGGGGGATGTTAAGAACAACTTTTACTCTGTTTCAACAAAAGAAAGAAATGAAAATGTTGCTAATCCAACCAGGAAAGCAAGAGATGAAGTCAACAAGAAAACTTCCAGCTTCACGTGTTCAACTCTTCCACTGCAAAACCGTTACTCTGTTTTGTTGACTTTAACTGAATGAACAACCGAATTTACTTCTGTTAATCTGTTAGTCTGTTAGATGAGCTGTAAAACTACTTTTAGTAGTTCTGTACAATATAAATAAGAGATTCAGAGAAAATGTATGATAGACTGTTGAATGATGAAAATTCTCTTTGGATTAAGAGAAATATAAATCAAACAAAACCTTGTTTCATTTCTCTCTGCTTTCTTCCTCATTTTTTTCTTCTTTTTGTTTGTAAGCTTTCACTCTCTTCCTGTTCGTAAGTTTTCACATCTTTGAGGGACCGACTCCCGAGTGAGAGTGAAAGCGCAAGCAAACTTTGCTTCCCATGCTGCTTTCTCCTCCAATTCATTACATGCCTTATGACCCAGTCAACACATAATTATTCTCATATAAAAGCTTAAACAATAGTCTAACAGTAACAATGCTCCATTCAACTGAAATCAACATTTCAGAAAAAAAAAACCTTCGAGGACTTGCTGAATAAGCAAACTCAACCGGCCATGCATTTCTTATGCTCCAAGAGAAACAATGATCCTTTACCAACATGTCTCACATTCAATCGAACCTATATCGATTAAATAGCCAAGGCATGCACTGAGGAAGTCGTTACATTTCCCCAAGTAGAATCCATACTATGCAATACTTAGAATAGAACTACGAAACCATAATCACGAGAAGAGTGCACTTTGCATATTTCAGGATCAGATTTTGCACGAGGGATGTAGCATTTATAACGACCAAACACAGGCTTATGATGGTCATTCAGATATGAGCAAGATCCCGACAAAAAGCTATACTGGATGCCAAAGACCAAAGATCAATACCATCAATATCATATGATCCATGAAAAGTCCTTCCTAGCAAGGACTATGAAATATCTGCTCGGCCAAGCATATCTGTCAACGTCATCCGTCTCGGGAACCTGGGAGGCAGCCTCAAGACCATGGCATCCTCAATCTGAATTGGTAGATGCGTAGCCACAATTACTATTCCGCCCTTCTTCCGGTGCTCCGCAATTATATACTCCAGCAACTTCACACCATCATCATCTAACGCAACAGATGGCTCATCAAGTAACCAAATGGGACGGTCAATAGCGAGCAGCCTGGCCAGCTGCAGCCTCTTCCTTTGACCCATTGAAAGCATTCTGGCTTTATCTTTTGCCAATCTTCCAAGCCCCATAAGCTCCAGGGCCGGCAGAGACTTTCCTTGCTTCCCTTCAAGCAATTCAAACCACTGAACATTGTCTAGGACAGTGAATTTCTCTTTTATAGCATCTTTGAGGGAAAGCCAATTGAGCTGCAACTTGTATTGGTGGAAAATGCCAGACTGCGTGACATCGTGGCCATTCCAGAGGATCTGACCAGCAGAAGGACGAGAAAACCCTGCCAACATACGCAGGAATGTGGTTTTGCCAGAGCCATTGGTTCCGGTCAGCACAAGAGCTCCACCATCATGAAGAGAGACGTTCGCATGACGCAAGATCTGTTGCGCATTTCTCATGCAAGAAACATTGTCAAGAAGAAGCCGAGGCAATGGAGGTCTTAGGAGGGTCATTGAGGTACATGGACCGGCCAATAAGTGTTGGAATTTGCAGAAGAATTGAAGAACAGCCTAAATCCTTATTCAAACAAGCACTTGTGCAAGATGTTAAATGACTACCGACGAGAATACAGCAAGCCTCCAAACATATGTCACCACTGCAAGTCCTGCATCTGGAAAAACACTCCAAAGAATTCAGTAATTAAGTGAACAAATGCATAACAATCTCGAAGGACATACTACATTTGAGAATTCGGGGTCAACCAAACCTTTACGTTTAAAGAAAAGGTGTTCAGCAATTAATCAGTTACAAAAAAAGCATCGTCCAATATACAGATCAAAGGAGAAAATATCTTTGTCAACTTCAAATAACAATCAATATTCTTGAATGATGAACAATCAAAGTGAAAAAAAAAATTACCCATGAGTTACAAATTGTATAGAAGAAGCAACAATATGCCCTTTGCACATGAATTTGAAATCAACAACCTATTGGCTGTCATATCACTCGTCGTGCAACACATTCACCTGAGCCTCCCAAATGTACCACCAACACACAACACCACCATTGACCTTGTCTCAGGCAACTATAAAGACGTCAAAGAAGAGTAAAAACCAAAGAGCTAGCTATACAAACAATACCCAATTGCTCAAAAAAGGGGACCCCTTCATTTCCTACTTTGGCTCTGACAAACTCACAAACAGGTGCTGCGCAGAATTCGCAAAACGCATCCCGGGAGCATCGGGTCCCAGAAAAGGTGTCCTCATAGGGACCATTTAACTAAGATTTTTGCACTTGAGGGGAATAAGCTGCGCTTTAACGAAGAAAAATGAAAGCTTTCGCAGAGCACAACAAGTCGACACCGAGAAGAAGAAGAGGAAAAGAGAATGACCTGCAAATCTAGTACATTATAGGATGGTCTTGCGTAGAATCGTATCCTCTCGTCGACGCTGGAAAGAGAAAAGAGAAGAAGATCGGGGGTCAAAAACCATGAGAAATTGGAGCTCACAGCTTCGACCCGATGACGCCATTAACGAGCGCAAAAATCTTAAGAGAGCGAGGAATCACCGGCGAAGCAATTTGAACATCAAAGGCTTGGACGTCCGTGGGCTTTGGAATAATTGGGTATTCATTCGTGGGTCAATGCCCCAAAATTTTAATTTGTTCAATACGCTCTCTGAATTTTAACCCAATATATAATATGGCCAATATGATCCCCGGACTATATGAAAATATTTAATATCTTCCATTAATTCAAGTTTATGGATAATATTGAACATTTTCATATAGTCTAAAAACTAAATTGAACATGTATCAAATATTCATTAACCATATTAAGCAAATTAAAAATTTAAGAACGACATTGCACATTAGGCTAAACTTTAGGGACCACATTAAATAAGTTAAAAATTCAGAAATCACGTTGCACATTGAACCAAAATTTGAGGATTATTTGTGTCATTTTCCCTTTCTCTTTCTCTTTTTTACATTACAGATGTTCGGTTGTAACTGTCTTCAAAAGCAAACAGTTCTGCTCAACGTGGGTTTTGTCAAGATTTGAAATTTTAAGAATGTCCCCATTTGCTAATGGCTTGTGCACCAGATCCACGTCGAGCCCAGAACCTCAAGCACTGCCTTTTGAGAGTCCATCACTCAACGCAATCGTCAGAATAAAAGGGCCTCAAAACCTTTCAGAAGAGCTACCGCTCTGTTGCATCAAGGGGATGACCTTGCTTGATGTATGGTGTTCATTTTACCATGGACAAACTAGGGTGCTGAAGACTCGCGAAATGGATCAGTCAGTCATGCCTCGGTTAGCAGAAATTGCAGCCAAAACTCTCCTATTTTTACGAGCGTTCATAAGACAGTCCCAAGGACACAATGTGAAACGGGCCAAAGAAGAATTGTATTTTCGATCTCAGAAGGCTAACACCCAATTATATCCAGATAGCTAAATCTGCATCCGGACAGGGAATGCGATTTTCTCTTTCTTGAGCAAGAGACAGGCAACATTTATCTTGTCGTCAGCTTCTGCTAACATTCAGATCAACAAGAACACGGAGGAACTCTGCTAACAATAAACTTGTCGATCTCACTTCTCAAAATTCATTCCTTTCGCAATCCTAGAAAACTCAAAAAAGGGAAGGGAAAATGTTTAATATGCTCGTAATGATACATGGACTCTAGTAAAAAAAGTGTATTATTGGCCGACATCCATCTGCACGAATCGTCTACTCCCCCGCTGGCGCAATGCGACGATTTCTACTTTGATCTGTTTTTGCCGCCAGACAGCTTCATTGCCTCCAGTTGCTCCAAGACAACACATTTTCCAGAAGCCACCAATAAGTCAGTTTCTTGCCTCCAATGTAACCAGCGCCCAGCGCAGGCTGCATCCGGCTCCGTATGGGGTACCACGAGGCATTGCAAATGAGCCCCGCAATATCCTCACAATCCGCAATAAGAGACAATCCGCAATAACAGACGCAAGATGCTTCTAGAAGCAGAGCAATTACATGCCACCATCATATATAGTTTCAATGCTACATTTTCTGTATATACAACAAACTAAATGTATATGATGGCTGCATGATTACAAGAGTACATAAATAAAGCACAGGTACCCCAGAAGTCATGGAGAAGCCAATTTGTTGCTGCAAGGGATGCTATGACCTTCAGGGTCTTATAACAAAGAATCAGGCGAAGCAGAACTTCCCCCGCTACAAGAAATAGCAGTACGCATAAATATGCAGAATCTCTCTCTTAACATATTTAGTTACTGGTCCACCTCCTCTTGCGAGCTGGGCGCTCTTGCTTGATCTCTGGATCCACAGGTGTCTCGCCTTTGGTGGAGACTATCGCTTCACTCTCCATCTTCTTTATTGACGAGGCTTCTTTTTCAATGGGCATAGGAAGCTTGAATCGCTCACTGCGCTTCTTCAACTTCTCCACTGTATCTAAATGACGATCATTTAATGGCTTTGTATCAGCATCCTTTTTCTCCACATCACCCAAATCTTTATCCTCAGCCAATAAATGGTGCTTGTCGGCTTCCTCAGACCTCTTAACAGATTCAGGAAGTTTGCTGGCCTCAGAAGATACAATATTGTTGTTGCTCCTTCCAACCTCTTTAAATCTCAAGGAAGACGATGACTTGCTATTGATACTGTAATCCCTCTCCGTATGGCTTGTCCAGCGTTCCAACTTGGAGCGTCCTCTTCTGGATTCTGATTGCTCATCCTCCGACGACATATCTTCTCTCATTTCTCTTGAAGAATGAAACTGTTGCATGGTTCCAGGATCAGCAGTTCCCTGCTCAGCCAAACCCTTAGAGCCCTAAATGAAGGAATGACAATCATGAAAACCATGCTCGACTTTTACCAGGGTCTGCTAATGATCAACCAGTCAGGTGGAACAAGGAACAGAAGAACCAATTGCAGCTGAACTGATACCCAAATCTTTGCGACTTCTTATAGGTTAGAATGAACTTTCATCCATGATTATGAACACGCTTAGAAGAAATCAAGTAGCAATAAGAATGAGAGAATCATGCAGGATTTACAAGATACACTGACAAAGCAGTAATCCGAGTTTACCAGGAATAAGTCACAAATCCACAATCTATTTTCAAGGACAAAATTACACTTGCAGAGTAACAATGTTCTATCTCTAGTACCCAAAAGCATTTGCAGCTGACAGAACACAGAAAATTACTTAAGACACTCAACAAGTAAACAGCAAGACAGGGTGCATAATAACAAGAAAAACAGAGTAGAAGAACAAAAAGAAGCAATGGATAAATTTCTTTCATATGAAACTCATTTATTGAGTTCAACAACATAATTACATGTTCCCTTTATTTTGATCTTCTTCAGAACTAGTGGATATATGAAGCGACACCATATCATTATATCAAGCGGACTGTTTTCTGAAACTATATCCTCTTGCTTTATGAGGTGCCGAGCCCCGCTAAGTGGCATTTGATTAGTTAGGTGACAATTTTCAATTCTCAGGGATACTTTTCCAATAGAGATGAAGGATAGGAATAAGAAGACAATATAGAAAGAGAAAGGAAGAACGGCAGAAAAGGGATTGTTAGAAAATTTTAGAAACCGGTCGATGTCCCCCCCCCCCCCCCCCCCTCTTTTTCCTGCTCCTCCTTTGATCAGAAATTTATAATGGATGCATATGTATGCATGTATATATTTGAATAATACATATACATCAACTTTTTATACACAAACATACTTAAACGTCTGTGGGAACTAAGAAAAATAACAGCACTCACTCCCTCAGAGAAAGAAAAGGACAATGGTGACAGAAAAAGACTACAGAAAAGATGAGAAACCCTCTGAGAGACATCATTGACTCTCCAGGAACCATCTCCCACCTCATATAGTCTACCCATGATGCATTCATTGAGGAGCACTCAAGCTCATGCAGTCCCTAAGTAACAGCTAAGGAGTCAGGTGGAATGGGGATATGTCATGGGTCTGAGGTTCAAAACTCCATACCAGCAGAGCCACCAATAATATTGAGTGAAAACTGAAATGAACTAGTATCATTTAGTTATTATTAGGCAGAAAAGTCGTCCTTGATTTTTGAGATTGTACAATCCCTAATCTGAGTTATAGACTGTCTAGAATCTAGAACATACCATTTGACTAACATGATCGTCCTGATTTCTCTTGGAAGTATGATGATCGCCTCCCTCAGGTTCCTTGTTCTTCCTATGGCTGTGTTTTTTCTCATGCATCCTTTGATTATCTGAGACACTAGCAGGTTTATCACTACGGGTGCTTGATTTCTCAAATCTGGATCTTCTTTCTTCATTCTTGATCTGATTACTGCGTGCATGGACCTCCTCATGACCACGATACTGCAAGAAACTTTCATCTTCTTGATGTTCCCTCCTCTTAGCATGTTCATTCTGTCGAGCTGTGTCCTTAAACTGGTAATCTCTACCCGAAGCCCTATGATCATCCTTCGGCCTATCTTGGCCAGCCCATGCTTTCTCCTCTCCTCCACGTCCACCCCTTATAGCAGCCCTTTCTTCTTCTCTTTCCCTTTTTAAATGATTCTCTTCATGAACTTGCTTGGCTTTAGGCCATTCTTCTCTATCCCTCTGCTTCTCAATCTTTTCCCTCTGCAACCAGCTCTCATCCTTATGTCTAGAAGAGTGGTGGTCATCCATACTATCTCTAACTCTAGACTGGTCCTCTCTCTGCCTCTGATCATTAATGTCATCCCTGTCTCGCTTTCGACGACCAGAACTATCTCTTTGATCACGTAGGATCTCTTCTTTGTCAATGTGGTCTCGCTCTCGTGGAAAATATTCATCTGCCTTTTTCCTCTTGCTACGGTATTCATCTGCGACGTCATATCTGCTCCTTAAAGAATCATCTCTTTCCCTGCCTCGTAAAGCTACTTCCTTGTCATAGTTAACTTTGTAAATGCCATTGTCCAGCTGTTTTTTGGAGGAGTGATAATCCTCTTTGTCATTCCTCTCAGTTTCTCGACCCCTGCTCCTGTGTCTGGAGCCTATTTCATCACTACGCTCCCTCTTCCTTGAATCTTCAAGTCTGAGCCTTCTGGAACTAGGCTCATCATCTCTCAGCCTCCTTGCTCCATCAGAGTACTCCCTCTCCTTTCGCCTATCAAAATTATCAGACTTCGCGGGCAAATTATGGACCAAACTAGGATCCCTATCTCTATAAGGATCCACTTTATCTTTAACAACTGTTCGGCCTCTTTCCGTTTCTTGTCTCCTATCATGATCTTTTCTTCGAAACTTTTGTTCATTTTCATCAAGGTGCCTCCTTGAACCTCCCATATGGGTGGGAAGACCAACTTGCGCAACTTCCTCCTCTGTACCATCACGCCACTTCTGACTATCTCTGCTGCTTCCTGATCTTGCTTTGCTGTTTTCACTACTTCTTGCAGCTCTAGAATCCTCCCCCTCATCAAATTCATTGAGAACAGCTTGCTCACCCCTAGAATTAAACTTGTCTTTCTTTCTAGGATGAAGCAACTTTTCACCAGCCTTGCTTGCATCTGAAGGTACTTCATTTCTCTCCAGCTCAGAGCTTCTGTCACCAGGCAAAGACTTACCAGCAAGTGCATCTTTGTGATCCATGCTGGACACATGAAGAGCCTCTTCACTCTCCACACTATCAACCATCTGTGCCCCTTGATCTTCAGTAGCCTTTTTATCCTCTGTACTGTGATAAGGAGAAATATTTGGGGACTGGTCAAGTGCTATACCTTCCATATGCCTGCATTTTTAAACAAAGAAAGATTTGTACATATAAATTGTGTGATAAACTGCTACTAAAATGATCTGGTGTAAGAACAATAGAATTTTTTACCAAACAGCAATGTGATCTGTTTGCACATTATACTCTAGCAAAAAGTTCATAGTGAAGCTTGTAAAACATTACAGAGACACAGGCATAATTTACATCCCCATTCCTCCTAACAGACATAAACTTGTGTCCACACAACTGTATATGCTCAGAATATAAAAAGCAAAGTGCGGTTACTTACAGGAAATATTCTAATTTTTTGATTTCGTGCTCAGGGAAAATTAGGGCCACGTATGAATTTTTTTTACCTTTTACCCTTTCACTTAATCTAAAATTTGCGGGGCATGCACTTCGATTCTTTTTTAACACCAAATACCTTAAGCTTTCACAACATACAGCTATTGACACGTATATTATGTAATCTTTTTAAATTCGAACAATATTTTTGTTTTTCATGGGAAAGTTAAAAGTTGCCTTTTGCTTTTGATCAATCAAAAGCAAAAACGCCTTAGAAACTAGTAAGCCCCAACGATGGTCCATTCCCAAAGACACAAGGTCCAGAGTTCAAATCTCACCTTCTTCCTCCTCCTAATTGCGTGAAAGAGGAGTAGTCAACAAGTTATATTTAAAGACATGCAATATCATTCTATTTGAGCGTGCCCAGTTTTTTGCCTGCACTGTCCAAACTGAACTGAAAACCAGGTGATGATTTGGGCCCAACTATTTATTCTTCCACAGACCGAAATTCGACTAACTTGAAATTTTTTGTTTCAGTCAGTCTGGTTAAGTTTGTCGGTTCACTGGTTTCCATTTTGCATATAATAGTAAAGAAGGTCATTTAATTCTTATTCTTGATTATCAGAAAAGATTTATACCGCTCATTATGAGTGATAGCAGCCTTCCTATTGGGATATCCAGAAGTCTGTTCACTAGAGGATGGATGATGTTGAACTGATCCTTCGCGACCTAAGGGTGAACTTTCTTCTCCTTCAGGAAGATCATCCTGACCAGATTCAACGATCTGAGCTTTTCCGACCACCTCTCTATTTTGGTCGCTATAAGTTTCAGAGTAACGGTCAAAATAATCAGCTTCTTCCCGAGCAACACGGTCCTCTGCCTTTTCTACTCCTCTAAGATCCTCACTTGTAGGATCATTATTATCCACTCTGTCTGTAGGCCCATTTTCAGCAGAGGAATCATCATCAACAGAATCCTGGCAGACAATCTGTATATCCAAATTCATGAAAGAACCCATAAAAAATATGAGGACCATGTAAGAGCAAGATCAACATAAAACTTCACCAGCAGATACTTTTACCTCAATAATTGCATCAGAATCACGAATTCGTGGAGGTCGGGTATCTATGGACGGAAGGCGTTCACCGTAACCACTTTCGACCTGAATTGCTCGCCCAGTTGGCTGGATGAGAAATAAGTAAGTTGAGTTCGAGAGCATGGGTCTTGATGACATCATTAACAGGGAATTCAGGAACTCATTAAAATTTATCAGATTTAATAATATGATACACCTCAAATACGGACATTAAATACCTACTCAACAATAAAAGCTAATTTCACCTGAGGATATCAAGCAACATATTGCAGAATGAAATAGGACAAAAGGAGGTGTGAACCCATATACAAAAAGAGCACAAGAACCAAGAAAAGAGCTCGGCTATAAGACAAAGAATCTAGAAAGGAGGATAATTGTGAAGGATGTGAAGGATATCCAATAGCTCATTAGTTAAATTCAACTTGTCCAAGCACTAAGGCTTCATGCATTAAAATATCTTTTTACTTCCAATCATAACTGCTCCAATAACAAGGCCTCAATCTAGAAAAGGACTCTACGACTCTACATTTCTTTGGTATAAGTAAACAAATCCGCCATTGATGAAAGTGAGAAATTAGACATGCAGTGGGGCAAAGAAAAGGTCTATTGAGGTAATGGGATCTCCAAACTAGACTCTGCTAATTTCTTAAGTACAATGGAAATCAAGATCAAGAGTTCTCATGACTCACAGAGCCCGAAAGTTCAGCAATAAGATGACAACCTAAAAGAATGCAAGCTAAAGAATAAGTTCAAAAGCAGTGACATACTAACGGTGGCCGCACATGAGTAGATGCTTTACTACCACTTTGTCCAGCATCCAACTTCCCATTAGTCATATTTTCAGCTGTAATATCATGAATTCCTGATGCTGCTGCTAGTTCTGGAGGTAAATCGGGATCAAACTCCTAAAAAAGTGAAAGCAAAATATATGATGATCCATTGTCCAAATACATTTGAACTATGTATATACAAGGCAGATCATTGAGATGAAGAAATTTTAATAGGTTCCATTTTCAAAACTACCCAGTAAGAAGATTTACAAACCCAGCATTACCTGCTTCTTTCGACCACTCTCATAAACATGAATTTTGCTTTGCATGGTAGATTCAAGTCGCAAAGTCTCCTGCATAATATTTATATAGTCATAAATCCATTCATCTACTCACGGCTGATTCAAGGATCATACTTACCAGCTGCTTGCAATATTCCTTCCAGCTCTCCTCATTCAGACTAAAGTTGAAAAAGTCTGTACTATCAACACCGGGGTATCTCCATGGTTTTTCCTCGAAACTATCAATATCAACCTCAAAAATAGTCCTGAAATTGTAGAAGAGCTTTATGAGTTCAACAAGAATTCAAGCAATCTTGCCATACAGGAAACACAAGTTTGTCTTCTATAGTTATAAATCTTGAAAGAAATATATCCAGCGATAAAAGTCAAATTGCCCACAAAACGCGGAAAACAAAATATGAGCATGTAAGTGTGAATTGGGACAGTTGGCACACAAGTAGTACTTTTGCTTTATCAATAATGCAAGTAATGCACAGGCACTAAGTAAGCATCAAAGGAAAGGAGCAGCTCGTATGCGCAAATTCAAGCATCTGGTATCAAACCGGGGATCTCCATAAAAGCAAGAACCAATTAGAATCACCATTAGGGAATGAAAAGAAGAAGAAAATTGTTACAGGACTTATTAGTCTAGTTTTCTAACAAGCATGTTGGTAGATGAGGAACACATCACAGATCGAAGACTGCACATAAGAAAGCAAACATTTCGCAAAATCAAAAATTCCACCTCCATTAAAAAAATTATTGCAAAATATAATATGTGTGTGCGTGCGTGTGCGCGATACATCCATCAACTTTAACTTTCATAGGTAACACAACATTAATATTAAAAAGGCACTAGAAGAGAGTAGCAACAACATACGAAAAAGCCTATGTAATAGCTACTAGAATCATTCACAGTAACAAAACTGGAGAAGAGAGATTACTTGTGTGATGGAAGTGAAAATTCCAGTCCACCCCCATAACCTCGTCCAGAGCCCCAGGGAGTCGTTCCTGGGTGATAATTTTTCTGCAAAGACGAAGCATTTTTCATCCCTGCAAGTCGCCAGTCACCTCTACCACGACCAGCTAAAGGGCCCATGGCAACAGGTGGACGAACTTGACCTGGTGCTCCAATTGGAGCAGCAACACTTGATCCAGGCATAGGTGAAGCACCGGGTCTGACATACTACAAGTACACAGAAACAGACAATAAGGCCAATGAACAAGCACCAAACCTGAAGAAAAGGGCTAGCACACAAGTGAATGACTTTAAGTAAGTAACACTCCCCAAGAAAGCACAATAGGCCAAGAAACCAAAGAACAGCAATCCAGATATGGCGCGATATAATTGACAAAGATGAAGGCAAACTGCTATACACATCCTGCCAACATCATGCTGGAAGAACCATAAAAAACATTAATATGACAAATACAAATTCTAAGAATAGTTACTCTAATCATGTTAACAAGGCAAGACATCATACGAAGTTCGTCAGGCCAGCATGAAATTCAACCTTTGTTAGAATAGAAGGAAGAAGGAAAAGTGGTAAACGACTGAATTCTATGATCCAGCACACAAGCATGTTATGTTAACCGTCTAAAAAGAATAGTCCGACAAAGATGACAACAAACAGGTTCAACCACCTCAAAGACATGTAATGGCAACCATTTTCTGTATCCATGTGCCATGTCGTTCATAGAACCTCTAACCTAAACAGTATTTTAACTTGAAGATATATTATCAGTCTAGTTGGACAGGAGGCCAGCCATCATGGCATCCAGATTGTTATTGTGGAGAAGCAACAGCTTATCATAAGGCTTGAATGAACGCAAAAGAGTGGAAAATAGGAAAAAAATGTCTGTCCGGCTAAAAATCCGCAGGAACCTATAAATGAAACATTTACAAGATAATGGATTATCATTATGTTTCTGTTGGCAATCAGGAACTGAACCGCATTGACTCTAACAATGCTCAGAATAACAATCACTCAAGAAACTAAATGCATAATGTGATACATGCTCTACTGGGTTAAGTTTTCACTTCAGACTTAGTAAGTTAACCAGAACCTCTCATGCAACATGAATAACATGCTTTTATCTGTTAGAGTTTCTAACTAGTAACTTGTATCATATCTCGCAAATAAATGATGAGATTTTTCTTGGTGATGCAGAATATCTACTGGAAAGTGACTTCAAATTTTATTTTTTTTTATGTACATCTCACTGTATATTTGTCAGTGGAAGAGAAAGGTTCCTTTTTTTTTGGGGGAGATCGAAGGAAGAGGAAGGTTACCAAGTAAGAAGACCATATAGAGACCAAGTTGTCCTGCCATGAAAACTTGAAAGCATTCTTGGTACTACATTTTCAGATACAAGGTATGGTGCTCACGGCTCTTACCCCATGCACCAGTTTTTACCCTAAATGACACCCAGCACTAGAGTTTTGCATCACATTTTCATCTGCTTATCCTACAACCCAAAATCGGGATATGGTAGTTTACATGCACTATCTGTTAAATCCAGAAAGAGTACTAATGATCCTACATGAGCATACTGAATAATCTGAAAATGCTTGGTGTACTTGAAGATAAAATGCGAGGTCGGTAATGACAACAGCAAAACATTACTAGCGTCCTTGCGAAAATAGTCTCATCCACGACAGGTTCCAGATTGATCAAAAAACTTCCGTGTCTTATGTATAAAGCCTGAGGTAGGCTGCTTGAGAAGGAATTTCCAATGAGTGAGCGTTCTTTAGTTAACTTTTAGAAAAGATCGCTTATTCAGAAACAAGTCACTGTAGCTTCGTCACCAGTTTGATACTGATGTAGCCGTAATATAACAACCACCTCAAAGCTACTTTCTTTCAAATTTAAAGTGGGCTGCAAGAAAATCGGCAAAGAGAAAGGTCCACGTCATTGAATGTTTCGCGATCAAGAAGCTTAGGAAAACTTTTAGCGTTGACTGCCAGACAAATCATTTAGATGATCTCAGAGCAACTGTCTCCATTTTGCTTTGGAACCACCTCCAGCATTTTGCGAGCACTTCAAAGGATCACCAGGCACTCAACCCTCGCAGCTAGCTGCTTTCGCACATTTGTTCTTAAACAGCGTCAAATGTTGCCAAAGAAGAAAAGAAACAACTAGCATACATAGGTAGAACTAAAAACCCACGCAAAGAAAGGAAATTCCAATTTCATTAGCTGAATAGAGCACTATTTGCAGTTCGTAACAGTTACAAAAGAAGAAACCGCATAAAATTCTCACAGAGGGGTTCAACACAAACACAACCCCCCATATACAATTACTGCATAGACTTCCACATATAACACCACTGACCTTAAACTGAGAATGAAATGGATGATAACCCAGATTGCTGTACCCAATTTTGGGCGCCACTCCCACTCCTCCATTCGCCTTCGCAAGCTCGCTGCTTCCGCCACCTTCCTTCCTCTCTCCATCGGGCCCTGCCTCCGCCGTGTCTTCGCCCCATTCCTGCTCGACCAGCGGCTGGTTCGGGTCTCCATCGGCCACGATCACGAGCGGATCCCCGTCTTCGTCGTCATCGTCCTCCCCGCCAGCATCGCCAATGGCACCCATGGGGCCGTGATGAGCCGTGTTATCGTTCAACACTATCTGCAAATCATCCTCGCTGTCGCTGTCCCAATCATCGCCCCCGTTGCCATCCCGAGCTCCGCTCGGCTCCCGCGGCCCCGACAGACCGGGAATCACCGGGTCCTCCATCCCGTGCTCGTTGTTCTCCTCGATATCGAACTTCACGTCCGCATCCATCGAATCCAAATCCCTGCTCCTGCTCCCGCTCCCACCTCCCGCTCCTCCCCGGGCGTCCGATTTCTCGCCCGGATGGGGGTCCAAAACCCTAGCCGGCAAACCCGAATCGCCGCTCCCAGCCGATTCGTTCTTCACGGAATTGAGGCTGAGGGACAGGGCTATACTAGGGGGAGGAAGATCGCCGCGACGCCGAGCTCCGAAGAGGGTCGCGCCATCGTCGTCGTCCTCCTCCTCGGCGCCATCGCCCGCGCCGGAGGTTTTGCGGTTGAGATCGATGGGGGGGCCGCGAGGAGGAGGAGGAGGAGGAGGAGGAGGAAGGGGGGCGGTGGCCGGGGGTTCGGGGGAGGTAAGGGGAGGCGGCCGCGGGGCGGAGGCGGCGGCGGCGGCGGCGGCGGAGGAGGAGGAGGCGAAGGGCTTGAGGACGTCGGTGTAGAGATCTCCGAACTCGTCGTCGTCGTCCATCGGAGGCGGAGGAAGAAGAGGAGGAAGAGGGAGGAGGAGGGTTTTGAGGTCTGCGAGCGAGCGAGCCAGCGAGAGAGAGAAGAGGGGTGGTGGCTTTAGGTAGAAATTTGCGTGTGTTGCGTCTGTGAGTGGGTTTATATAATGTCGCTGTGACTTCTTGTTGTTCATCAGTCCTGTGCTTGTGTTCTTTTGTACCTTGTGTTCCGCTATAGCAAGGTCAATATGGGGAATCCACGCATTTTTTTTGTTTTAGATTTCGCTTATTTCGCAAAAAATACGAGATATTTAAAAATAATATTTCCGGGAAATTCGTTTTTTTTAGAAAAAATGACTATATTTTTCAGGTGTTTGGTTGAAACTCAAAAATAAACTGAAACATGTTATTGTCCTTTGGCAAGAAAAACTTGCTTTTATTTTCCGAAAGAGATTTGCACTGCTTGTGCGATATAATGGATACGCATGCTATATCAAATTATTTTGGATTAATACCACGAAAAACCCTAAACTGGTACATTTGTGACAATTTTACCCAAATTATTTTTTTAACCATAAAAAATCAAAAACTAGTACACTTGTGATAAATTTATCCTGAACTATTTTTTTAACCACCAAAAACCCCAAACTTGTATACATATGACAATTTTACCCCGAACTAATTTTTTAATATTATTTTTTTATTTTTCAAATTTATTTTTATTAATTTTTTTATTTTTTCTTTACTTTTTTTTTCTTTCTCTTCAACCTCTAGGCGACGGGCCAGAGGCTAAAGCCGACGAAGTCGGCCCCACCAGCCACTGGCGAGGCTCAACCTCGTCGGCGTTGGGCGAGATCGGCCTTGCCTTACAACGACAAGGTCGAGCCTCGCTGTTGCAGGGCGAGGTTAGCCTTGCCCTACAACAGCGAGGTCTAACCTCGCCCTGCAACAGCGAGGCTCGACCTCGCCCAACGCCGGTGAGGTCGTGCCTCGTCAGCTGCTGGCGAGGCTCGGCCCTTCCAGCTGCCGAGGCTCGTGAGGCTCGACCTCGCCCAATGTTGGCGAGGTTGAGCCTCACCAATGGACGGCGGGGTTGACCTCACCGGCTTCCACCTCTAGTCCGTCGACAGTTCGGTGACCAACCAGAGGTTGAAGAGAAAGAAAAAATAAAAATAATATTAAAAAATTAGTTCGAGGTAAAATTGTCACATGTATACCAGTTTTGGGTTTTTAATAGTCAAAAAAATAGTTCAGGGTAGATTTGTCACAAATGTACCAGTTTAAGATTTTTTATGATCAAAAAAATAGTTTTTAATAAAATTGTCACAAGTGTACCAGTTTAGATTTTTCGCGGTATTAACCCAATTATTTTTTAAAGACCCAAAGGGCTCGAGGGTCTAGGACTGGGCCCCGGCCTTAAGGGAGTCGGGCCCAGCTGCCAGGATTCCCAAAGCTCAAGCGACGGGGTCTTGGCCGTAGAAGCTAGGGTTTCTTGGACCTAGTCACTAGAAACCTTAGCACGGGCGTCGAGTACCTAAGGCCCATCTCGTGGACCCGTGCTCCGGCACCGATAACTAAGGTTTGGGAGTCTAATACCCAAGGACTCGAGCACAGTTACGTGATAATCGTTTAATGAGACCCAGGCACATTCGACGACAGAAATCATATTAATGAACTGAATAAACAATATTTCAATAGGAAAATATATGGTCATTTTGAATAGAAAAATATAGATTTATGATTTTGAATTTCGAACAAACCGGACAAAGCAAGGTTATATTTCTTCTTTTGTATGGCTAATAACATATTGGCCAAACACCGACATAGAGCTCTCTAAAAAATCCGATCCTACGAGACAAAACCTGTTCATTCATTCATGTGCGGACTGGTTAGCAAATTTGGTCATTCAATTTTGTGATGTGAATAACACCTTGATTTTAGATAGGTCGTCCAAAGATTTGATTCCTTTATAGATAGGAGATCAGGTTGGATTTAGTTTCGTTAGATAATTTTTTGTGTAACTTTGGGCTTCGCTCCTTTCAATACACAAAAAAAAAAAAAAATCCTGTTCATTTGCTCTTAAAGACTCACCGGGTGACGCTCAGTTCATCGAAACGAGCAAACAATCACCTCCTCCTATATTTTCAAGCAGTCCTGGCGCCCGCGGTCGAGGCTCGAGATGGTGCGTTTTTGTCAGGAAAATTTGATCGAACACTTGCAATGCATTCATTTCTTCCCCCTCCTCTTATGCCTGCCTCTGTCTTGTTGCAGTCTGTCACTCTGCACACGAATCTCGGTAACATCAAAGTGCGAGATCTGCTACGTCGAGGTCCCCAAAGCTGCCGAGGGCAAAGGACTTTCGATCCCCGTTGCTCCTCCCCTCCTTGTTTCTTTTCATTGCGCAAAGAAGAAGGTTCTCGGTGAAAACTTCGAAGGAGGTGATTTATGTGCTCCTTTTTTTTTTTTTTTTAAATTTTCGGGTCACTTTGTACCGGTCGAGCATGCGAGTTTTAGGCTTGCCGTGAAGTATGTCGCGCCTCTACGAAGGTTTCAATATGAATCAACTGCAAATTGACCTTAAAATTGACATTTGCTATGTTTTATTGGAGATTTTGAGATGTTATCGTGTCCAAATGTTACGGTGAAGATTTGTGTTGTGAATCTTTATGAGGAAGTGCACTGTAAGGTGAGCATGATTTCATGATGGAACTTGGAATCTGAAAACCTGACCAGTTGAAATATGTAAATTCTAGGTTCAAAAATATATAAGATAGGCTCTAAATTCCAAAAATTAAGGAACATATTTTGACGGAAAGATTTCAAATTCTAAATAGGTGAAACCTAAAACATGGAACCACGAATCTGAAAGTTTAAACAAGTTTTTTATGTTTTTATTTATTTATATCTTCGCATGATCTTGTAGTAGATATGGCCACGGTTCGAAACCGGCCGGTTCCGATTCGTGGCCATGTGCGAATCGGAACCGGTCGGTTCCGAATCGTAGCCATGTGTCTAGGTATGTGAAACCTAGAATCTGGAACCATGAACCTGAAAGCTTAATTTTTGTGTTTTTTATTAATTTATGTCTTCACATGATCTTGCAGAGTCCAATAGTATTAGATAATGAGTTTATAATTTGAAATTACTTATATAAGCTTTCATTTTATGACTTGTTAATGTTTCGTATTCTTCATTTGTCTAAATATAGTAGGAAAATGACTTTTTTTTAAAGTTGAATTCATTTTCCTTTTTTCTAAATGTGTTTTGTCATTGATTGAAAATATTCCTTGACTAATTTATTTACTATGCATCAAATGCCGAAAAATCTGGAAAACTTTTTCTTGAAAGTTGTTTTCTTCCGAACAAATAGAGCCTAAAGTTTCGATCCCTTTTAAGAAAACTTCGCCTTTTTTTTCGTATTTTTCTTCAAGGACAATATAAAAATGGCAATTTTCTTTTCTCTCGAACAAGAATATAATCTTTAGAGAAGATAATGAGAAGTGGAATGCATGTCAAATAAATTTTTTGCCAAGTCATAGCATAATCGGTTTTGTAGATAAAACAATACGCCGAGAAGAACAAAATGAGCAAAATCCTATGTGATAAATAGTTATAATTGAACCCAGGCTTGACCAAGTCTTTAAGGTTGCATTTGGTCGACCGGATAAAAGCCAGGATATGATATGTTTTATCTTATCCTGTGTTTGGTGGAAGTCCAGGATAGGATAAAGTCGAATATAGACCGGATATAGCCCGGATAAAAAAATCCGAGAGAAGGGAAGGGAAGGGATAGACCCGGATAGGATTTCTAATGTCTATTTCTCCATAAACCCTACGCTTCACTCGCCGTCATCTTCATCCTCATATCTTGTGCGCTTTCACAAAAAAAATTTCTCGGCTTTTTTTCCTTCATCGACTCCTCCGGACCCGTGAATAGTAAAAAAATAAAATAAAAATTATCCTATCCGACTATAAATCCGTAGTCCACCAAACAGTAGACAAGATATGAAGAAATCCTAAGATTTCTTATCCTATCCTATCTAGTCCTATTCTATTTAGAAATCCAAACGACCAAACGCAGCCTAAGGATGCGCATGGAATGTATTCCAAAATAAAAATTCTATTCCGGAATGCAGAATGGCATTTGTTAAAAAATTTCCGAAATACATTCTAGAGAGATTTTTGTATTCTGGAATAAAAATGCGTTTCTTAAAAATACTCAATTCCAGAATGCATTTTTTATTCTAGAATGCATTCTTGATTTTAGAATACATTCTTAATTCTAAAATGAGTTTTTGACAAGAAAAAAAGAAGCTACTTTTTGTAGCTTCTTGATTCTGGAATGCATTCTCCCTATTTTCTCACAAAAATATTTCAGAAAATGCATAAAAATTGAAAATTTCTAGAAAAATTCATAAAAATTTCTAAAAAATGGCTTTAAAAGAGTCAGATTTCGGGAAAATATAAAATTTGGTAATTTTTTTTTAAAATAAAAAAAATCAAAAATTTCAAAACTTCACAGAATAGCTTAAAACACAAGTGGCCACCTATTTTGAGTGAAATTTATATTTTTTGAGGTGCCCAAAAATAATAATAAAAAAATAAAAATGGCTTAAAATACCTGTGGCCACCCATTTTGAATGAAATTTAAATTTTTGAGGTGCCCAAAAAAGTAAAAATAAATAAATAAAAAATTAGAATAGGTGTAGCCACCCATTTTGAGTAAAATTTAAATTTTTTGAGGTGCCCAAAAAAATAAAAAAATTCAAAACTTCACAAAATGGCTTAAAATACTTGTGGCTACCCACTTTTAGTGAAATTTAAATTTTTTTAGGTGCCTAAAAAAATTTAAAAATTTCAAAACTTTACAGAATTGCTTATAAAACCTGTGGCTACTCACTTTGAATAAAATTTAATTTTTTTTAGATACAAAAAAAATCAACAAATTAAAATAAATTTCTATTCCAGAAATCAATTTCTAGAGCAGAATTAGTCATGTTTTACCAAACAGATTTCTTCTCGAGAAGTCAATTTCTAATAAGAATTCTAGAAATCAATTTCTGGCAAGAATTTGATTTATAGAGTAGAATGGTTACCATTCGCATCCTAAAAGCCTAAGGTTCCTCCTAAAATCTCTCCCTTAGGCTTTTGGGGATGTAAAACCCATAACAGGATATTCTCTCCTCCCTAGGAAAATAAATATCTAGGGAGAACATGGGGAGCCTATGGTTGTCTGGCATGGGTTGACCTTTATTGAATTTTAAAATTTCAAAAAGATCAATTAAATTCTAAAATTTGTTAAGTTGAAAAAACCAAATCTTTTTGTTAATTCCGTTTAATTTAGCCAACAAAAAATGCTAACCTATCTTATTTTATTACTTTCATAAAATACATGGTGCTGACCACGCGTTATGCAAAACAAATACAAAATTTAGAAAAAAAATAAATCCAAATCCAGGCGAGGAACATTGGCCATCAGCAGCCAATGACAAGGGCTTGTGCTTCTTCTTTTTTTAACTTGGGTTTTTTCAAAAAATTAACGTTTTTTCTTTTTAAGTCTAAGTAAAATCGAGGAAGAAAATAATGAAAAATACCGTGTAGAAAAGAGAAAATAAAAAATATTTTTTTTTTCACTAGGCAAATTGACAAAGTTAACGAAAAGACTAAATTGCACCAATCTGACAAATTTTATAACTTGATTGTATATCTTAAAAATTTTAGAATTCAATTGCACTTTCCCGATTTTCAGTAGACTTATCCAAAAAAAAATGCATTATGAAACAAAATGATTGGTGAAGGATTAAAGTTCTTAAATTTTACATTGCCAATTGGATCTCGCATGACCAAATCATTTTAACTCGAGGAAGGAGATTTGCGAGTGATAATCCCGTGATAAACGGATGAGCAAAAGCAACCGTCCGGATCAGATTGAACCAGTTGGTTCATGGACTGTTTTCGGGAGCATCGATCTAATTCTTGGTTCTATGTGTGGAACTGCCCATATAGGCCATCCAGACCATACCAATTTTCTTTTTAATTTCTTCTATATATGTAAAAACTAAAAACCCTAATCCTTCCTTCACAACACAAACCCATACTCACTCTTTCCCACGCATGACTCACGCTCCCTCTTCCACAAATCTGAACAAAAGCCTTAATCTCAATTTGCTTGAGTCACTCGCCTCCCTCTCACTCGATTTGTCGCCTCCTTGAACAGCATTTTAGCCTTAAAACGAAAGACAGAGCCGGTAAGACACAAGAGAGGGAGTCTTCCTCTTCCTCTTCCTCCAGCTCTAGGGTTTCGATTTCCTTTCTTCCATCTCCTCAATCGCTCTCTCCTTCCCCTTCGTCTTCTTGCCACAGCAAGAATGGCACGTCCGGCCGTCCAGATGGCCGGCGACCCTCGGTGTGGAACATGCTTTCGAGATCGCGAGTCAAGGGATAACAAGTGATTCCGATAACCCCTGCTCGTTTTACTCGATAATGCCAGGACCAAGTGGAAATTTATGATTTTGATGCGAACTGGAAGTGCAGTTTGCCTTTTTTATGGCACGAAGTGGGTACGATAAAGTAATGCTTTTCTCGCACCAGTTTCGGTTTATTTCCTTTGGTCTGTGAAGAAGTATGGTTTGTGGATAGGACGATGATGTTTCAAGGAATGCCAACTGTTTCATTGGCCTGCCAAAGCAGTTAAGTCCGGTTCCTAATTCTTGGATGGGAATCGATCATTCCTAGTAATTTTTATGTAGAGTAAATATCATAAAAAATCTCAAACAATGTCACTTATAATAAATTTACCCGAACTTTTTTTTATGACATGAAAAATCTCAAACTATGTCACTTGTGATAAATTTACACTGAATTTTTTTTTGTGATACAAAAAATCATAAATTATATCACTTGTGACACATTTACCTTATAATATTTTGGCCCAATGGCATTTTTGCCTTTTTCCTTTTTCTGTTTTTTTTTCTTTTTTCTCTCTTCTCGCCGTCGGCCATGGCGGAGGGAAGCCGGCGAGGGCAATCCTCGCTAGCATTGGGGTTGGGCGAGGGCAATCCTTGCCTGGACGGACGAGGGTCGCCCTCGCCAAATCTGGCAAAGGTAGCTCTCGCTTGGGCGGGCGAGGGTCACCCTCCCCGGCTTCCCTTCGCCACGGCCAGCGGAGGGAAGAGAGAGAAAAGGAAAAAGATAAAAATGCCTTTGGATCAAAGTATGATGAGATAAATTTATCATAAATAATATAATTTGAAGTTTTTCGTGTAAAAGAAAAATTCAGGGTAAATTTTGAGTAAGAATCAAATTAATTTCAAATTTGTTTTGTTTTTTCATCTTTTCTTTTCCGTTCCTCAGTGCAGCAGCAGCAGCAGAGGCCCCTAATAGTCGAAGCAGAGAGAGAGAGGGCAGAGCGCAGAAGGAAGGAAGGAAGGAAGGAAGAGGGACGCTCCCCATCATCGTCACCGCCACCACCACCGCCATTCGACGATGATCGGAGTCGGGAAGATCAAGCAGTACTCCAACGTCCTCGACAAGCCTCTCAGCAAGGGCAAGCAAGAGGTCTCTCTCTCCATCTCTCTCTCTGCGCGCGATAGAAATGCTTGAATCGCGGGAAAGGGGCGGCGATGCTAATCGCTGTAGCCGGTCCTTTTGCTCTCGAATTCGATCATTGCGCACGCGGCTCCATGCCGCCGTGGATCGCTCGGGCTTGGATATGGCAACGAGGGCTCCTTCTTCTTTCGATCTGGGGGCGCACTCTTTTTTTTTTGGACACTTCATCTTGAATGCAGTGCTTGGTTTGGGTGTTCTTGTTCAGCCGGGACTAGAATGGCTGATCTGGTCGGCTCCGTTTTGGTTCTCAAGGGGTAGTTATTGGAGAAATTAGGTCAATCCTCGGCAATTGAATCCGCTACTTTCCAAATTCGCAGGGAAGGGTCTTCTCCTTTTTACACGGGGGGGGGGGGGTGGAACGGAAGTTAGATCCTTTAAGCCGGAGCCAAGACAAGTTTCAATTTGCTTCTGCTTGCTTAGCTCTCTTATCCTTTCAGATTAGCTGGGACAGTGATACTCGTAGTCCGATGTGGTTTGAGAGCCCTTCTTCTTATTCATTTTGCTTCTAGGTTGTCCGTATATAGTCGAGCAATATTGCGATGGATTGTTGGACGGTTGTTGGACCTCTTGTTTGGATCAGGGGATGAATTATGTGTGCTTCGGGAGAACTAATCAACAGGGTTTATGCTCCGGGTGCAGGTCAGTTTGAGTGCTTTTTCTTTCTTGTTCTCGGAGCTTGTTCAGTATAACCAGACTCAGGTTGACAATATCGCGGAGCTAGAGCGCAGGTATGTTTTTTTTTCCTGTTCTGGTTAGTACAACTAAATCACTAAACATGGAGCCGCCGCCAAGATATACAAATTGGGAGATGTTCTTCTTCACCTTTGATAACCCTCACTTGTATGACTCAGGCTGGAGGATGCAGGCTACTCTGTAGGAGCTCGAGTTTTGGAACTTCTTTGCCACAGGGAAAAGGTAAGATGTGCACCGTGGTTTCCCTGGTCAGTGCTGGAAATTACTGTTAGGACTCTTAGGTTATATCTAGTGAGTAAAACTTTTTGAGCTGTATTGTTGGGATCAATGGCTTTTTCTTTAGTATTTTGGCGCAATAGTTACCACTGCTGAAGTACAGCATCATTTATGTTGGTTGCAATACATCACTGCAGTTGCATCTAGTTGGATCTCACATGCCCTCGTGTTATGAAAAAAAAATCTTTTTGCGCGTAGCAGATCTATTCTGATTGCACATGCAAGATATTGGATTATATCACACTGCACATCAATATACTGTGTATAAGTTCTTCAAGTATGTGTTCGATTTCTGGAGATTTTATATGCACGCTCTTCCTTTGATTCTCAATAATGTTGACCATGTTGGTTCCTCAATATCTTGCAATTATGTTTTCCAAATCACTGATGCATTCTATCGCCAGAACAAATGTTCTGTATTTGCTGCGAGCTGCTTAAAGTTAGAATGTGGCCAGTTGTTTTGTCTTTTCACTATGCAATCCTGTTGAACTAAATCTTGTTATGCTTTTCATTACCGAAATAGATTCTTACTGTTAAATCGGAAGCTTGTGTTCTTTTCACAACCTTTGCCGGCGAACAACTGACAAATTTCTTCATGCATATTATGCTTTGTGACCCTCCATTTTCCAACCATTGCTCATTGCCATCATCCTTGCATCAGGGGCTTAGGCCATTCCCATAGCTCATTTATTGTTTTTTCTTTTGTTCTCATTTTGTGGACGACTTATCGTTTTTGTTCTGTGAATTATTCTTTTGGCGCTAGACGTTAAGAGATATGAAAACAACTTTGTTAAGAAAATATAATGTTGGCTCAAGAATTCTGTGGCGCCTGTGGTGCCATGCAATGTAATTTCATTGATAACTAATGAATAAGCACCTTTTAGTTGGACTGTCATGCAACGGGAGTGGTAACTGTGAATATGTTATTTTTGGCTCATCTGGTGCTTATTTTTGCTTCTGTCGCAGGGAAATAGGAGGGAAACCCGTTTGTTGGGCATTCTATCTTTTGTACACAGCACGGTGTGGAAGGTTTTATTTGGCAAGGTGAATCATATGGCTTTTTTCTGCTTCATCATTCATGGTAACCTGAGGCTATGTTTGGGAGCATACTGAGGAAAAATAGAAAGAAAATGCTTCATATTTTTAACTTTCCCTACTCTTCTTGCTTGCAAAATTTTAAAATTTTCAAGATTTTCCTCTCCAGATTCCTCTAATTTTCTACCATTTCCCAAACATAGCCTAAAAGATGTGAGTCGCTTTTGTTTCTTGTAGTGGACTGTTAGGCTGAATATGACTGGGGGCTTTTTATACATGGCAGAAGAAGAGAAACATTCTTGCGTTCATGGAACTTGCAATTCTTTTCCTCCCTCAAAATTGATGGTTCTTAGCCTTCTTTTAGTGTATATGTTATTTCCACAGTGGGTGTAACCTTTGTAAGACTCCTTTTTTCATCCTTATAGGTGGCTGATTCACTTGAAAAGGGGACTGAACATGAAGATGAATACATGATTAGCGAGAAGGAGCTCCTTGTCAACCGGTAATGATTCCCTGGTTGCTCGTGTTGTCTATATAATCACAGGGAACCAGCTAAAGCTGTATTATTAGCTAATGGCCTGAACCTGATAAATCCAGCCTCATTGGATGTGTAGGTTTATATCTATCCCTAAAGATATGGGGACGTTTAACTGTGGGGCATTTGTGGCTGGAATAGTAAGGGTAAGTGCTACATTGCTCTGTCCTCACTAGCTGGTAGTTAGGCGATCTGGAGCTTTGACGGAATTTTTTGATGCTTCATTGAAGGGTGTTCTGGATAGTGCTGGATTTCCAGCTGTCGTAACTGCACACTTTGTTCCCGTTGACGGGCAACAAAGACCCCGGACTACAATCTTGATAAAGTTTGCAGAAGAGGTTTCTATCCTACTACTCATCATGTTATGTTGTAATTCATTAAATTCTTTTTGTTTGCCTATTCTGGCCTTTTGCTATCCTTCGTTTCAGCTCATGTAAGTGATGCTCGAATGAGCCTTTGCATCACTTCTTTTTACTGACTCTGTAAATGCCCTTTATCAGTTTTCCGCCATGAAATGCAATGTCATCTCAGCTGTCTCATGATGCAATTTAAGTGTTGACAAGCACTTCTAAACTTTTTATAACCATGACCGCTTCTTACTCAAATTATCCAGTCGATGGCTATATTTTCCTTCCAGAAAGTTTTTTCAAGCCATGAGTTCTAATAAGAGTTGTTTTTCTATTTTATGCCTCTTTATGGTTGAGTCAAAAAGAAACAACTCATTTTGCTTTCTATCAATACCCATGAGGAGTATGTTTTTCCTCTTTTCATGGTACACTGGTGTTCAAATCAAATTGACTTTTCTTGTACTTTCATCTCCTAGGTACTTAGGAGAGAAGCAAGACTGGGTTGAGTTCCTTGCACCTTCCTGCGTTACTTTCATCAACTTTGATTCAATTCATATGGTCACGATGGAGAATTTGGCTGCTGCAAAGTTGTTTTCACTTGCCGGACACACTGTCATTTCCAATATACCCTGTTTCCTGCTTGACTTGTGAGTGAGCATGAGATCTAGAGTGATAAGTAATGGTCCTCTTATCCCAGACATGATTATTTGAATTATAGCGTTCCAGTTCATGTTGTTGCTCCAAAATGGGATTGGGTAAATGCTCGAGCAATATTGGTGATGATACAGACACAGCTCTTGTACTTGGCGGTCAGTGCTGACAGCGAACTATCTGTAACGATACGTCGAAGCTGACTATTGTATTTCAATTGAATTTTTGTATGTTTGCCTTGCATGAGATAAGGTTGTTTCATGTGATCATCATTTAGCCATATATGTGAGAGATTGTGATCCAGGGTCGTGAATGATATCACGATGCTACGACCGGGGCTTTGAGGTACGAGTCCAATCGTTTTTGTCAATGGTAGTGTGGTGTTTGCTGAGGTTTTGCTGCATAGGAAAATTGTTCGAACTTGCTTTATCGACTATTGCTATTTGTATTCGACAATTTAAGGGTGTCATTGGGTCGGTTTGGGTTTATATATTTTGTGGCCGGAAGGGAGATAGGAGCGAAATGAACGGCAACGCAAGGGGGGTCGAGGATCAAAACCATGAAATTTTTTTTCTTTTTTTCTCTGCCTTGATTCCCTCTGACCTTACTGGTCATTGGCGAGGGCAACCCTTGCCCGTCGCTGCCAAGCCGACCTCGCCGTTGTTGGGTTTCACTTCGCCTAACGATGGTTAGGCCGGCTAGCGCCGTTGCAGGTCGGCCTCGCCATGGCTGGGTTTCACCTTACCCAGCAACGGCGAGGTCGGCCTCGCCTTGGTTGGCTGGGCAAGGTCAACCTCGCCGGCCTGCATCTTTGGCTAATCGTTGGTTGCGGGTCCAGTTAGAGGGAAGAAGGTAGAAAAAAAAAAAAAAAGAAAAGAAAAAAAAGTATATTAAAAGGCCGGATGAATTCAATTGGTAATAAGTGAAAAGGTTTATGACTGAATTAACAAATTTAAAAAGTTTAGGACTGAATTGGTAAAGGTATAATAAGTTTATGACTTTTTGGACAATTTCTCAATTTCAATTCTAGTTGATTGTTTATCAAAACAATACAAGCCCCTGCCTGTTCTTACTTCTATAAATGATTTTTCTTTTAAGATTTGAAAATAAAAAGTACTAACAAATTGCCTAAAAATAATAAAAAAAAACAATACACAATTTTACATGTCAATATTTAAATAATTTTGAAATATTTCTAGTGTTTTGGGTTAACAAAACCACAAGTTATACAAAACTTACAGAAGGTCGAATGTTTAAAAATGTAGAATCACTCTGGATGGGCCCTTATGTACAATTTAATTTCTTAATCGCTCATTTGATAACGTTACGTGATGAATCATATTCTAGAATTTCATTCAATTACATATGAAGTGAACTCTCATTGCATGCCTTCAGATCAACTCAGACTCCAAAGATCGATTGAGTCTACTAAAATTATAATTTAGGGATATTCACATTCCATTCAAGAAAAGCATAAGCTCTTTGAATCAAGAGATGTGCTCGGTACAAAATTTACGATTCAAAATGCGCTAAATATTCTACCATTGAGGTGCGCTGTATATTCGAAAGAAAACCATAGATTAGCAACCGCACATGACTAGATTGGGCAATTTTATTTGAGTGTGACTTCAGAAATGAAACAACAACAAAGCACAGCATTTTATTCGCGATTCATTTTCCTTCAAACTTTCTTAAACTCGAACTTAGCAAAAAAACAGTTGAAAGGGTAATTCGGTAATTCAACCAAATTAGGGTTTTTGGCCGTAGAGCCCCTTATAAAATCAGTGAATCCATCATCTTCGCTCAACTGCAGTCTAACGAGCAGCCGTCGGCAGAAGCAAAGGTCCGCAATCTCTCTTTTTGGTTCCCTTCTCGCCTCCCCCTTAATCACTGAACTCGATTTCTCGTAATATTTCGATTGAAAATTTTCAAATTCGATGCATTTTTCTGCCTAGGAGTCGAACTAGAGTATAAAGGTTTGATCTTTTTGATCCATTGAAGATGAGGTGTGAGTGAGGTTGGTGGTTTTGATTGGTTTTCGCGGTGTTCTTTGTTCTGGGCATGAGCTTTTTGAGGTCACTGGGCTTTTGGCGATACAAAATTTGTGATTTTTCATGTCAAATTTGGGACATTTTGTGTTTCTCATGTTTCATCATGCATTTCTCTGTCTGCTGTTTGAGTTCAAGAATCGTCCTGCACATATTGGATTGATTGAGCTCTTCTGCTTTATAGTGTATTTGTCTTTGTTATGTTGCTAAAAGAAACAATTGGATGAGATTCTCCCTTGTAGATTGAGATAAAAGGAGCACTTGGGTGAGGTTCTCAGCATGTTTGAATGGCAATAGTGTACCTTGAATCCTGATTTTGCTGCTCCCCCGTTTCTCTTCTTTTTTTATGGTTTTATTAATATGAGCCGCGCCTTATCTTATTGTTTGTAACAGGAAGGGAAAGTCTATAGCCTGATTGTCAATCGGAAAAAATGTCGGGGTGAGTGGAAATAAAGCCATTCTCTATGTTCCATTACCATATTTTGTTGCTTCTATGTACCTATCACGAGTAGCAAATTGCAACACGGAATTCTATTGTTAATTCACTGAGAAGATTAGATGCAGGTTTGTGTTTAGCTTGATTTTGAAAGAAAGACATCGTTTTCATGGGCTTTGAGCTTTGTTGCGTCAACGAAATTTTTTATTTAGAAAAGAGGGTTAGACCTACCTTTCAGAATTTGGAAATCCAGAAAATGGGTATTTGCTGCTGATAATGGTATGAGTTTAGGGTAGATATTTATAGCATCATAGCTTCTCCGAAATGTGGATGGATATATCCAAGCGTATCTGAACACATCAAGAATAAGCTGTTCATTCTATTTTGGAGATAGGGATATGACGTTTTCTATGGCACAATCGGAGTCACATGTGATTTTAAACAAGTTTTGTTGGCTGATATTGCAGAATTTTGAATATTTGAAGGAATGAGAGACTAAGGGTTTTATTTTGTGCAAGGACTGAAATGGCAACTCAAATTATGTGATGTTGCTGCTCTTTTTTTCTTGTTGTTTTAGGGCAGTAGGAGCGTTCCTTTATTTTCATTATGGAAGTTTGCAATTTTATCCTGTTTGCTCTCTTTTAACTCGTGCACTTCCCATCTCTTTCTATTGTGCAGTGAAGAAGCTGTGCCTGTTGCTGAGACCCCTGCACCGGCTCCTGGTGAGCCCATGGACCTTATGACCGCTTTACAAATTGTCCTGAGGAAGTCTTTGGCCCACGGCGGGCTTGTACGCGGTCTCCATGAAGGTGCCAAGGCAATTGAAAAGCATGCCGCATTGCTCTGCGTATTAGCAGAGGACTGCAATCAGCCTGATTATATTAAACTTGTAAAGGCACTTTGCAGTGAGCACAATGTCAGTTTGATCAATGTGCCCAGTGCTAAGTCTCTCGGCGAGTGGGCTGGGGTAAGTCATAAGTCTACTTTCAATTCATTCGTGTTTCTCTTCATACAGCTTTACGGATGAATGAATCGCCAAGTTTGAGCTGTCTAGTGCAGTGTCAGTATCTTGTTTTCTAATAGAATTGTTTCTGCAGTTATGCAAGATTGATTCTGAAGGAAAAGCAAGGAAGGTCGTCGGTTGCTCCTGTGTTGTTCTAAAGGTACTTAATTCACAATCTCTGTCTGATTTTAGTAACTTCTTGATGGCCTATCTTATATCTATCGATGTCGAGTGAGAGCCTTAGGATACTGACAAATCATAGAAGAATTTTACTAATGCGCATAACTTTAGAACAGATAAGTGGTCATCTGTGATGCTTAATGCTGGTGTAGAACTTTCGTTTTCTGCTTGCAGATAATCTTTGTCAAGCCCCTCTCATTACTATTTTATCAATTTGCAGGATTTTGGAGAAGAGACCGAGGCTCGCCATGTCGTTTTGGAGTATGTGAAGTCACACTGAGAAGTACGAAGCGATTTCGGTCAGGAGAGGCTTTGCTTAGTTGAATGCTCCGAGATTTTGTGATGGTTATAGTTGAACCATGTCTTATTTTTGACCAGTTTCTGCTGACAATTATGAGGGATGTATCAAATTATCAAGTTTGAAAAATTTCCCGATTCAGTCCATCATATTCCATGAAGGTGCCTGCACAACCATCTGATTTGGGAGGCTCAGAACTCTGCATCACATCCTCTCAGATGGTGGTTTAATGTTTGATGCTTGATTCAGTCGGTATGTCTTTTTATTCGGTCTAGTCTTTGATGAATTTAGCTAGGAGTAAGGAACACTTGTGCATCTTTGGATATTCACGGGCTATAAGCCAACAATGGTCGGGAGTTGTTTTTTATCATCCGCGACGAGGCGGGGGTTATTTGGAACACGGCAATCCATTTAAGGGATGTTTGGAGACAAGACTCTGGGGTCATTTGATGAAAAGCGTCTAACCTTGGGGTTTTTTCTTGGAATTTTCTTTTAAGATATCCAACAGTTTGGTAATTAGAAAACTCAGCACAGTATAATAACTCTTACCCACCCGGATTAGCATATCAAGGTGGTGTGATTATGTTAACGAGTGTTGAAAATGTGCTCACTTTCACATTTTCACTACATGGCTTGAGTTTTGGCAATCTACTCATTTCGCGCACTCCACCTCTTGGGGGTGATGCTATGGACACTTTCCACATCGGTCTGATGCATTCGCGACTCTATTTCTGGAGTGTTTCCGTTGAGGTTTGAACTCAATACCGCAAAGAAAGGAGCAAATTCTATTGTCATCTAAAAGCATCACTTGTTGGCTGAATTAGATGTATTAAAATTAATTTGGACCTTTGTATTATGTGAGAATCATGGGAGATCTATACGGGACTTTGAATTTGACAATCCATATATAACTCACTGAATACTTCCTTGTCGTTTACGATCACCACCCCATCGAGATGTACGATGAACACTTCGTAATTTTCTCAGAACATAGACTCCGGTCTCTTGGGCTAAGATAAAGGAAATAAACCAAGCTACCCTTTTCATGAACATTCATCTTCCTTTTTGGTCCAATGTAGCCATTGATTATACAAGTGCCAAAAAAATAATGCGGAATCGATTCATTGAACCAATAATATGATTATCCGATAGTAAGAGTGAATAGTGAATCATAAATACATCAAATCTTCAGATATGCAGATGTATATCTCCTTCTTTGACGAGGGATTTGACGCTGATCTCATCCCTTCATCATTCAAGAACCGAGTCAAGAACTGTAATTATCAAGAAAGAACTCGCTACTCATTCCTTGCTGTACACATTTCTTCTTGTTGAACTGGTGGAACTGTAGCGGACGCGCTTTGATCCCCTCTTCCAAGTGCGCCATACTATTCTCTTGTTTTGACTTTGGAACTTAGCTTTGGAGTTTATAAACTTACTCAAATCCTACTTGCTGTTAATTATGCAGCAGCTGGATTAGGTGTGACCCATAACGATGGCTTACTCTCCCCTGTCTCTCTCTCTCTCTCTCTCTCTCTCTCTCTACAATTTGTACTAATCTTGTGACACAGAAAACAAAGTTGACGGAAGGGGTCTCATCTGATGTCCCAGCCGACCAGATTCTTTAATAAAACCCTGCCTGCAGGACAGCACTTTAGAGCATAATCATTGGTTTAAGCGACTTAATCTGTTCTAATTTTGTGGATCCAAGCCCATTCCTTTCATCTCTCATGTGCTTGTGAGTCAAATAACAGAGAATGACTTTTACACTATCTTGAAAAATAAAAAAGTCAAGATGGAATCCTGATCGGAAGCTCTTGCAATAGCATGTAATTTTGTGAAGCTGAACTTCACATCAGCTGTCTAGAAAGTCAAACCTTATATTCTAATTTAGGATCCTTATCGATGATCCGGACAATCGTAAGTAAACTATACGAGGAACATCTCATTTTTTAAGGTAATAATTACACATAATGCGAGACAATGTATCATAAATTACGAAATTTTGTTATTCAGTGCTCTTAGCACACTCGTTAACGAGATCCTGTTGTTGAAAGGGTTTCATGAACGAGGTTAAGATATTAAAATATTTTCTATCATTATCAGATAACCTTATATTTTTAGAACAATTGAAGGTAAGCTCAACCCTAACACAGTAACATGAGTTACATGACAGTAAATCTTAAGGTGAAAGTCATTGTAATCATACCATGTGGGTGCGCTCCCGTTGATGATCATCACATAATTCTTGAACCGTGGCCGAAAAAAGAAAAATTCATTGGACTATGATTTTTAAATACTTATATTTTGTCTTGTCTTCTTCCGAGAGCTTTTCTAATTCTTGATGGGCAATCAATCCCCTTACTCATAGAAACGTTCTGTGTTGTCATTGACTCTATGAATTAGCCAAGTTTTCCAAGAGAGAATCATATACCAATTTCTCAAGCAAGTGTAGGGCTTGAGATTGAGTTTTATGCCATAGCTGGAACGCATGTGTCTATACCTAGCTTCATCAAGTACTTAGGACTCTCTAGAATGAGCAAACAAGATAATTATTACCTGCGCGTGCATCATTTAATATTAGTTTAGGGTGGTAATGTTGACTTGGCTTGTGGACTATAATGGGTGGAATGATGTGTAAAGGGAGAGAGAGTATGCATTGGAACATTAAGAAAAAGTGGTGGTAGTGATTGGTAGAAGATAAGGACACCTACACTACACCCTCTAAAAGATGATTGGACTCTATCTATGTTTAGGGAATTTTTAATTCATATATTTAGCCTTTAGTTAGCTTTTTTGCAATTTAGAGTCAATTTCAGAAGGAGACGTTCACATAGAAGTCTCTTGTCTAGTCATGTTTCTATATTATCGTATAAGATAGGAAAATTATCAAAAAAAGGCTATAAACTTATTGCCAATTCAATCATAAACTTTTTGGTTTGGCAATTTAGTCATAAACCATTGTCGATTTGCTAATATAATTTTTCTGGCAAATTTTCGCTAACAATCGCTGATGTCGATGCCAATCGTTCTACACAGTACAGCCAGAACTAATATGGACAATTTTTATAATTACTTTAATTTTCAAATTTTGTTTTTCTTTTTATTTCCTCTGCCGTCACCCGCCATAGGCAAGGGCTGCAACGCCCTCACCTACCCACAATAAAAAGAAAAGGAAAGAAAAGAAAAGAATAAATGGAAAAAAATTATGAAAACTTATTTAAAAATTACAAAAATTATGTACGTCAGCACCAGCTGTGTCACATTAATGGTCAGCATCAACATCATCAATTTCTTGCAAAAATTAACCAGAAGTATTACATTAGCCAATTATTAAAAGGTTTACGACTAAATTGATCAAACCAAAAGATTTAGGGTTAATACCACGAAAAACCCTAAACTGGTACACATGTGACAATTTTATCCCGAACTATTTTTTTGACCGCAAAAAATCCCAAATTGGTACACCTGTGACAAATTTACCCCGAACTATTTTTTTGACCACCAAAAACCCCCAACTGGTATACTTGTGACAATTTTATCCCGAACTATTTCTTTAACCACTAAAAACCCCACACCGGTACACCTGTGATAATTTTACCCTAAAACTAATTTTTTAACCACTAAAAACTCTAAACTGGTACACTTGTGACAAATTTACTCTCTGTTAGTATCTGTTAAATTATATTAATATGACAAAAAATCACAAATTGGTAAACTTGTGACAAACAGAGGGCTAAAACCCAAAATCAGTACACATGTCAATTACCACATGTCATTAAACTTAGTAATTTGACAGTAAAATTTAACGGAAACTAAAGGAGGGTAAATTTGTCACAAGTGTACCAGTTTGGGGTTTTTGGTGGCCAAAAAATTAGTTCGGGGGTAAAATTGTCATAGGTATACCAGTGTAGGGTTTTTTATGGTCAAAAAATTAGTTCGGGGTAAAATTGTCATAGGTGTGCCAGTTTATGATTTTTTTGTGGTCAAAAAAATAATTTTTGGTAAATTTGTCACAAGTGTACTAGTTTGAGGTTTTTCGTGATATTAACTCAAAGATTTATGATTGAATTGGCATCCATGTAATAAGTTTAGAACTTTTTTTGGTAATTATATAAGAGAACTAGTCACGTAAAGCTTATTGCTCACCGCGTCTACTTGACACTGTTATAACCATTTGACTCACGGGCGTTTCACATTTTATCACTTGATTACGAAGTATTCCGACTCTTTTCTTTTGTTACTTAGAAAGATGGAAGCACGAAAGTATGTGAATATTGTGAAAACTAGCATTGACACAAAAGCAAAGTCAATCTTGCTTCTTTGAAACAAGAACTGATGATAGACTTATAATAAACCGCCCAAGTTTCTTCGAGAATTCTAAGTCAAGGTCGAGTAGGATGGCTTCACCTTTCTTTCTTTCTTTCTTTCTTTATTTAATGACACATTTAAATTAGACCCGTTATTTCAGGGGAAAAAAGATGATAGAAGAAAGCAATCTATTTTAGAAATTAGGCCATCATTAAAGAGTCCGTGTGGGAGAATGGATTGGGTCGCTCGTGCATGGGAGGTGAAATTCTTTGTTATCTCCCTTGCCATCCCTTGGTTTTTGCTTCCATCTCTAATCTCTTTTCCACATAAAAAAGAGAAGAAATTTATTTATGTGGTGAGATTGAGAATGCGAGTAGATATTGCTTGGGAAAGAGACCAAAAAGCAAGCACAAAAATACTTGCATGGGGAAGACAAATTATGATGGAATTGAGGGCCTTCTAAGGGCTTTTGATTTGGTGAATTCGAGGCAGTGATGATAGTAATAGCAACAAAAAAATAAAAGGGCCTGGCTTCTTAATTAACGATTGAAAACTTTTGCTTTTAACGACACCGATTTGCTATCTCTAAACAAAATCTCTATTTTGAAAAGACCAAACTCCCTTACAAACCTTAGCCTACATTCCAAACCCCTAACTCTACTACATGCCATTGCCTGACGCTGCCGACGACCTTCCTGCTGTGAGACACCAGATTTGGAAAAATAGATTCTCGGGTAAGCACTGGAATCAGACCATAAAAACATGATAGGTTTCAAGGTAGGTTCTAGGTTTCAAAAATTGGGAACCGGTTCTAACAGGGTAAATTTCAGGTTTCAGGTTTATAATCTATCTAGCCTAAAACCGATCACCCCTACCAGTGAGAGAGACATGAAGGTGTGCTTGTATGGTGGGTGTACGATGGAAAGGGGTGAGGGTATCTTTAGAAAGTGATATGGTAAAGTTGTAAATAAGTGAACAATTTTTGGGTTACCATACAGGTTGAGAATACCGATGAAAACAAACATAAATATATATTTTTCCTGTCAATTTTCAAACTAATTTTCATTAAGTTGTGTAATTTTCTTTCGAAAAATGAATTAGACATGTGTCATTCTTTGAATTGATTCTCCTATCTACATACGCTTGTCAAAACCCTATTTCTTCTCACTTTGACATTTCCTAAATCACCATTCCTTTTTTTCTCTCATGCCCATTCATTTCATAAATAACTAGCCACTTGTTTTTCTCTCTGTATTCACTTTCTAGACTTCCTAAATTACATTTGCTTTCTTTATCTTAGACTCACCTAATTAGTGCATAACTAATCATTTTATATCTTTAATTACTTAATTACGGCGCATGCCTTACCCCATGTAAACAATTAAAGTAAAAGCACTACAATCAATGCACATTAAATCGTGAAAACTATTGATCCAAATAAAGCAATTGAAAAACATTTGGTATACTTCAGTTATGGCTGATATATTAGATAAAGTACATAAACCAGAATTATTCTTTTGGCTGTTGGTTAATTGAGGACTTCGGATTTTATTTTTTGGTGAATGGAAAACTTAAGATTTTAGAAAAGCCCAACTCTGATCTCGAGCTCGCCGTCAGTAATATTTAGGTGTCTAAAATCTGACGTGGTTCTAATTCAAAACACTTGGTAAGTGTTGTCACCCTCTTTGTTTTCCCGCTAAGATCACATCTACATGCTATTTTAATATTGTAATGCAATTCAAATTTAGGTTTCGTTTATTTTGTGAAAAATGAACAATTCAAAAGATAATTTTCTAAGAATGATTAATTGTACAATTTGAAATAATCAGTCAATGAAAAATATTTTCTATTATCAATAATAATTTATGTCTAAACATTTTTCGTTCATTTATTTTTACAAGTGGGACGAGCGATCATTTTGAGAGAAATAGTTTTCAAATTATTTATTTTCTGTGAGACAGACGAAGCCTTAAAGAGAAAAATTTTAAATTGGCCAAAGAAAAAAGATAGGTAAAGGTAAAAAGAAGTTAACTACTCACTACCCACCAAAAACCACACCAAGCGAAATTCCTTAATTGCCTGGTGCAATGACCAAGTCCAACACTTTCTTTTGGAAAATAGTTAATATCACAAAAAATTTCAAATTAATGTATTTATGGTAAATTTATCTCAAATTAATTTTCGGTTCACCAAAAAACTCCAGACCAAAATGCCCGCGACAGATTTAACTCAAAATTAATATAAAATATTTTAATCCTCCGTCCAATCGTGTTATTGATTTAACGAGACATTGTACAAAAGGGAATAAAATATAAATCGCGGACGCGCTAACAAGCTAGTTTTGAGAATTCGATACCGCTGGTCGCTAAAAATACCCTTTTCTTTTGAATTATTATTCGGGGAGAGGAAAAAATCCAATTTTCCATATTAAAAATAAAAATACAATAAATAAAAAAGTCGATGACGTCACGAGCGGAGCGACATGACGCGACGACGGACGGACCAGCCCCCCCAATAAGAAAGAAACATTCGAATCCCCGAAAGTCCTTCACTCGTCGCTTCCCTTCTCCCCTTTCCCCAACCCAACGCAACCTCCCCACCACCACCGCCACCGCCACCGCCGCTCCTCCTCCTCCTCCATCTTCAGTGCGCGCAGAGATGCAACCTCCGCCGTCTTCCAGGGAGATTCAGGGCGGCCTGAGCTCCCTCCTCGGCCTCCACGCCGCCGCCGCCGCCGGCGACGACCTCTTCGACCAGGCGATGCTCTCCTCCGTCCTCCCCGCGTGGCCCGACCTCGCCCCCGCGAATGCGGCCGGCCCCATCGAGCTGCCCGCCGATGCTGCGGCGAGGCTCCACCAGATCGGCAATGGCGGCTCCAAGGCGGCGATGATGATGATGCAGCAGCAGCACCAGATGCTGCTGATGCCCCACGACGTCGCCGACGGTTCGGGTCAGGTGGGTTCGCGTCCTCTTTCGACTCGTGTTTTTTTTTTTTTTTTTGGGCTCTGTTTTCAGAAAAAGGAAAAGAAAAAAGTCGGGAGTTTGATAACAGAGGAATCCAATTGATCGTAAACTGTGATCGTACGTGAAACTTCGGTTCGATCTTTTTGGGCACGATCGGGTCGTTTTCAAGATCGGACGTCGAAAGATCGTGTCTTTACGGATTCGCGTTTTGACTTCGCAGGGAGGAGGAGGACACGGCGCCGTCGCCGCCGCCGCCGGCGTACACTCACTGTACGATGGATTCGCCGGGTCGTTGCACGCGTTGGGTCAGGCTCCGAACCCGACCCAGCTCTTCCACCCTCCTCAGCAGGCATCTCCCTCTCTCTCTCTCTCTGTCAAATATGCTTGAACAACCGAGTTTATCAGAGCTCAAAAGCTTGATCCGTTTCTTCCGGCTCGCAGGGAGGCGGCGCGATACGGGCAGCGCCGAATTTCGCGGCCCAGGCGGCGGCGAGCGCGTCGACGGGCGGCGGCGGCGGCGGCGGCGGGGGGGCCCCGGCCGCCCAGCCGAAGCAGCAGAGGGTGAGGGCGAGGAGAGGCCAAGCCACCGATCCCCACAGTATTGCCGAAAGAGTAACCGCCGCCGCATTTCCCTCCTTTCGAATTGCAAATACGCACCGAAAATAAATTAAATTTTCTCCGGCCGATTTTTCGTATTTTCCCCCCTTCTTTTAATTCAGTTACGACCGAAATTAAACATGTTTCATCCCAAAAAAAAAAAATTCATCTCCGTGTGTTTTTTTCTTTTGGGCACTTCGAATTGGTGCAGCTGCGCAGGGAGCGAATCGCAGAGAGAATGAAAGCGCTGCAGGAGCTGGTCCCCAACGCCAACAAGGTCAGAATATTTTCCCTACTCAACCGTGTCCCGGATTTATGACGTCACCGTTTTTTTGCAGGGGGGGGGGGGGGGAGGGATAAAAAGGGGATTTCCTCTCTCGGACCGAAAGCACGTCGCCTCGGGGGCGACACGTGTCGGTCGTGGGGGTGGCGGTTGTTCCGTCCGGTGCGTCACCGTCGGGCCGGCTTATCTTTTTCTCTCTCTGTCCCTCTCGCTCTCGTTCGCTGCGCGTGCGCTTCCGTGCGTCCGGAAAATTAGAGGTGGTCCCCACCGCCGGATCGTCCGGTTGCCGTATTTATCGGATGGATATAATTAATCGCGCCAAAAGCATTATCTTAATAAAATCATTTATTTTGAATACTGATTTTTTTTTTTATCCCTGTTTGTTGTTGTTTTCGCGAATGACGAACGATTTCGGAAACCATTTCTTCGAAAAATGATCATTTTGTTTCGGTCGAAATGATTAATCAATAAGAAATATTTTCACTATTGACAGTAATTTTTATATTTGAAAATTTTCATTAATTTTCTTAACGACACAAAGGGTATTTTTTAAAAAATATTTATTAAATTATTTATTTTCCGCGCAAGAAAATGGTACTGATGCGGGGGTTATGATGGAATGTGACAGACGGACAAGGCGTCGATGCTGGATGAGATCATAGACTATGTGAAGTTCCTGCAGCTCCAAGTCAAGGTCCTCTCTTTCCTCCGTTTTTTTTCATTTTTCGAAAATTCCATTCTTAATTAATTGTGTATTCGGAAAATTGAAATTTATCTCTCTCTCTTTTAACACCTTTTTATTTTCGCTTGCGGAATATCAAACTGCTTTAATTTACCTTTTTTTTTTACATGAAATTCTGTATTTTTTATTTTATTTTTGGGGAGCAGGTGCTGAGCGTGAGTCGGCTGGGCGGAGCGGCCGGTGGGGTGGCTCCTCTCGTGGCCGCCATGTCCTCCGAGGTACATTTTTCTATTTTTCTCCCTATTTTTTCCCGACGGTAAAAAAAATTATTTGGAAAATTAGAAAATAAGAAAAAATGCGGAAATTTCTAGTCACCCTTTTCAATGATCGGTGTAGAGAAATTCTCCATTTAAATTGAATGCGCAACCATTTTTTCTGTACAAAATTACAAATTTGGATCGTCAAAGAACGACACCGGAAGGTTGTTTTGTTTCTAGGGAGGAGGTGGCGACTGCATCCAGGCGGGCACGAATGGCAGGACCCTAGGGCGGAACGGCAGCAACGGCGGCCATCAGGCGGCGTCGTCGTCGTCTACCGGTGACGGCCTGATGGTGGCGGAGAACCAGGTGGCCAAGCTCATGGAGGAGGACATGGGGTCGGCCATGCAGTACCTGCAGGGCAAGGGTCTCTGCCTCATGCCCATATCGCTCGCCACCACGGTATCCTCCGCCACGTCCCACCGGCCGAGGGCCGCCGCGGCCCGCCCCCACAACCCGGCCGCCCTCGGGCCCAGCGGCGAGGGGCCCCCCGCCTCCCCCAACGTGTCGGTCCTGACCGTCCAGTCGGCGGCCCTTGGCAATGGCCTCGACGGCGGGTCCGGCAAGGACGCCACCTCCGTCTCCAAGCCGTGATGACCCGGGCTGGGCACGGAAACACGGGCCCGGAAAGTTGGCCGGAAAGGCGGGCCTAACGCCGTGGAATCAACGGACGCCGTGGAGTCATGAACCTGAAAGTGCCAAATACGACATCGCGGTAGCGACGTTTTTGGGGAGGGGAAAGCTAACTTTAACAGAAAGTGCCGACTACTACTACAAGCTACGTACAAGAAAGGAAGACGAGATCGAACCAAATTCAGCGAACCTACTTTTGTTTAAGGTTCTGACATTTATAGTATTCTAGTACGACTATTTTTCCCCCTTTTTTTTAAATTTTCTATATTATTATGTTTGTTAAAAAAATTCAAAGCTACCCGCCGTCCATCTTTTGTTTTGATGGGATTGTTCTTTTTTTTTTTTTTTTAATTCTGTTCATGATTATCAAATTATGGCTCTTAATGACTGCTTACTCACGGGTTAATTCCGTGATTAAAATAAGTGATGGTAATTCACTGGTTGTCTTCGTCTTCGTGAAAACCGAATATATAATCATCAAGAGAATTTCGGAATCACCCATCAATAGAAAAATCGATTATCAAACGGACGACGCAAAACATGGAATTGTAGGTCCCAGTCATACAAATTATTTCGATGCGGCGAATTGTTACGTACATAGGTCAATAATTGTTTTATCTCAGGTGATTAGTTAAGTAACTCGATGTTCTGTTAACCTCGATGGTCAACCTGAAACACATCCCTAGAGTGCTACGACTACTCATGTTTTCTGATGGATGAAAGAAGGTTGTGGTAACGATTCATCCTCTAAAAAAACCATTCATCAAGATCATAAAAAGGAGGGGAAAAAGCAGGAAAAGAGCCAACATTTCAGCAGCAAAAATATCACAGCTGCGGCCAAATTCGTGTCATGCACGACAAGCTCATTGACCCCACGTTTCGTGCATCAACAAAACTCAGCAAAGAGCTAAAAAGCATTAAGAATACACGTATGGTATCTGGTAGTATAAGAACATCATGGACAGGAGTTGCGTCTGGGACATTATTCTAGGGTCGTACACCAGATCTTTCGGCCCTAGTTTTTGATAGATCTGCATCATGTCGTGGTTGGCAGTAGAGAGAGAGTTTCACGAACTCAAGAATCGCAGTCTGTATGTCGGGCTTGAGGGAAGACAGTGGTGAGCGACGAAGGGCCTTTAAATGCATCATGATTTCGTGCCAAGTTTAGAATATAGATCCCCTTTGGTCAATGAGGGAAAATTGTCCAAAAAATCCTAAATTTATTATATTTTTGCTAATTCAATACTAAAGGCGACGCCAGGCGAGGGTCAACCTTGATAGATTTGGCCTAGGCGAGGCCTCTACCCTCACCAGGGCTCACCCTCGCCTAGAGCCTCGCCTATGGCCAACGACAGTGACCCTCGCCCAAGTGAGGCCAGCTTGCCCAACCATTGTTTCTGGTTAGTGGCTGGTCGCTGGCAAAAAGAGGAAGAAGAAAGGAATAAAAAAAGAAGAAAAAAATCGATTGAAAAAGATATTAAAATATTAATTAAAATTGTCCACATAAGCTCTGGCTTTGCCAACATAAGACGGCCGATGTCAACGTTAACGAATTCTTGTCAAAATTGGATGAGCTCAATTGAAATTGGAAAAAAGTGCAATAAGTTTATGACTTTTTTGACAATTTTCTCTAGTCAATGATGCGGTGTAGTTGTCCTTTGGTCTATTTCAATTTCTTTTCCAATCCCATTTATTCTTTTCCTTTTTACTCTTTAAATAAGATTGAGACATCGAATCTCTGACTCAACTGACCCTATGGATGCGTGCGACTTGCCCATCCATGTGCGTCGAATGAGATTCTCTCAGAACTTGCAAGCACAGTGTTCGGAGATTACTTTGAGTTTTTGTCATACCCGACTAGCTAGGGCGCTCAATCACTCTGTCGAACTCTCGGATTTCCAAACACACTAATTTGTGATAAGCAAGGAAGGCTATCATGCCAATACCTAGGATCTATCAATTGGAGTTGTTCATCAAATGTTTGGCTCGTGATCCAACGATGACAATCTTTTTGCTCGATCAAGTTGCCCGTGCTTAGCATGATAAGTTTGTCCCGCTTAGCAGCACGGCAGCTTAGAATTGATGATTATTTACACATCCTTTAGAAGTATCTTAAAGGGGAACATATTCAATACCAGACCGCAACGAGTTCTTCAATTCAGAGTCAGGAGGTCTATGGTCACAATTACAAAGTATAATGAATCCAAACGCCGCCTTATGACTAGGAACGGTATTGGGCTTTGTAATCAAGGCCCAAAAACAAGTTCAATTTTCTCAATAAATCGAGTGACCATTTGAGTGTGTAGACCCAGAACTAAAGAGGTAATGTGGACTGGGTTAAAAGTTTTTTCCCACTTTGTTAAAAAAAGGCGGGAATCCGGAGGGACAACGGGTACGGCTACTCTCGACTTTCTTTGGGTAACGCCGTAAGGGTCTCGCACTTGCTTCGAAATGCTCGTATTTAACACTACCGATGATATCCTTCCTCAGCACCGACCGCAGCCCGTTTGAGACGAGCGAGGACTATTGCCATGGCCCAATCATAAAAAGCTAAAGGACATAAAAGAAGTGCTTACGTGATAAAAAGGGAAAATGTGAAACCCAATAGGATTCGAGAGACGGTTTGGTTACATCTTACGATATATTAAATGTCTGTTTATGCAAGATACAGATGCAATACCAGGCGTTACCACTAGAAAGAGCTCGAGTTTGACCTATTATCATATCTAGTCGGACTTATTTTCACTAAATAATAATCTATTCCTTTTCTCGAAAACGTTAACGGTCGTACTCGATTTTCCAAACCACCAAATGCAAGCGATCTTACATTCAGTTTCCTATTCGATTCCGACGTGGGGTTTCACCTAATTTACGAGGTCGATGAAGAGCTCTGTCAGGAGTCCGGAGTTTACTTAGGTTAAAAGAAAAAAAAGGGCGGACTTTCACGACATAGATAAATAGATCATAAAATAAAACCTTATATAGCTGAACCGATACCAAAGTGTCTGTCATTATCCGGTGAGCGAGATTTGGTAAAACAGAGAATTTTCCTGGATCACGAAACGGGGGATCGTCTAGGAATTGGTGGGATCGTGAGTACTATGGCAGAAGCAATTGTACCGCAACCGTCCTTTGTGAAACCATTTACCGCTGTGGGAACGAAAGCTGTGATCACGACCGAGCCGTACTAGTAACTTTGTCATCGACATCACCTGCAACCGAAATCTAAGTACTCGGTCTGCACGGTTCATTATGTACCTTTTGTGGTCAGTTTTGAGTATATCCAGTGCGCACGCTGTTTTCCTTTTTGGGTTTTCGGATAACCCAAAAGTACGGACGCAGGGATCCGACTTATTTATGATCTGACCCCGGTCTTGATCTTGGTATTTTGAATGATGATGACTCTCCGGCCACCATCTTGCGCATTGCCGAAGTTACGACAGCCCCCGAAATTTCTACGGTGAAAAGTTGACCCCCATAATCAAGAAACGGAATGTTTTGCTGCCGAGCCTCTATTTTATCCCCTTTCGTCAGGGGATGTTTCTGCGGCGAGAAAGCATATTTCCGGGCGACGGGAATCGCTAGATTCCGTCACCGAGGCCTATTGCCTACGGGCCTCGAGCCGTGACTCTTCCGCCACAAATTTTCCGGGCTTCTAGCCGCGAAATTCTGCTGCGATGAAGGGTCAATTTTCTTGGGGTGAGTGTAATTTATGCTCGCGTGCATCAGTACGAACGACATCTTGTCCTTGGATTTATGAAGCTGAATAAGTTGGTGCATGCATGCCAAGCTTAATCCGCTACCAGCGCATACAGCGTACGATGCACGGAAAGAGATGGGGAAGATGATGGAAACCTGCTGAGACAGGATGCGCTGGCCATTGTTGGAGCTAATAAACGATGAATCATGCCCACATGAAGCCTCCAACATGTGTACAAGATTCGGCGATGGCAGCCTTTGCCGGCCTCTTCCAGTCCTTGTCGGCCTTGGCCTATGGCCAGTTGCTAGCCATAGGCAAAGAAAGGAAAAAAAAAAAAAAGAAATATTAAAAAATTCAAAATACTATCAACAAAAAAAAATTATGCAATTACCAAATACATGTATATTTTTTTTTTATTCTAGGACTAGAAATCTTTCAAATGCTCATAAATTGTTTCTGGGAATGGAATAAATAAAAATTATTTTTTAACAAAAATTATTTTTGAAAATAGAATAATTACAAAACGCACCCTTAAAGTTGCAGCTTCTCTAAACTAGGTAAGATAGCTCCCTTAAAACCACCATAAACTGCTGTTACTTTGAGGATATTATGGTTGCATAAAGTTTGCCAAACGTCTTCGAAGCCGCGGGCACCCTTTGTGATTTGCTTACTCGACAAACATTTGCTTAGGGTGCGCATGGAATTCATTCTAGAGAAGAAATTCTGCTTCAGAATGGATTCCAGAACAGAAATGCGTTTGTTAAAAAATTTCCTGAATGCATTTTGGAACAATTTTTGAATTCTGGAATAAAAATGCGTTTGTTAAAAATACTTGATTCCAGAATGCATTCTTGATTTCAAAATGAGTTTTTGGCAAGAAAAAGAGAAGTTACTTTTTGTAGCTTCTCTTTTTCAGAATGCATTCTCCCTATTTTCTTTCTTTTTGTCACTATTTTTTTTTTTCAGAAAACGCATAAAAATTGAAAAATTTCAGAAAAATTCATAAAAATTTCTAGAAAATAAAAAAAAAGTTAGATTTGGGGAAAATAGGAAATTTGGTGAATTTTTTTCAAAAAATATATAAAATAAAAAATAAAAAATTTCACATAATGACTTAGAATATCTTTGGGTACCTACTTTGAGTGAAATTTAATTTTTTTGAGATGCCCAAAAAAATTAAAAAATCAAAAATTTCAAAACTTCACAAAAATGGCTTAGAATACATTTGAACACCCACTTTGAGTGAAATTTAATTTTTTTAAGGTGCCCAAAAAAAATCAAAAAATCAAAAATTTCAAAACTTCACAAAATGGCTAAGAATACCTTTGGGCACCCACTTTGAGTGAAATTTATTTATTTTTAGGTGCCCAAAAAAATAAAAAATAATAAAAATAAATTTCTGTTCCAGAAATCAATTTCTGGAGCAGAATTAGTTATGTTTTATCAAACGGATTTCTCTTCCAAAAATCAATTTATGGCAAGAATTCCAGAAATCAATTTATGTCAAGAATTTAATTTCTGGAGAATTGATTTCTGAAGCAAAATGATTATTATTCGCGCCCTTACTTTCCTTTCTTTGCCATCATCACTTCCATATCCTTGACTACGTGAGTTCGCCCCAATAGGATACCGTCCCAATTAACTTGCAGACCCCGGTAGAAGTTTTGATGCCTTTAGCATTACTATTACATTCGATCACGTTGTTCGCATGATATGTATCTCGGTAAAAGTCAACATTCTTGCTCTTTATTGATCGGCTCCTCCTCGTGTCGTTACCAGTTGTATGACAGCCACACGAAACACTTTTTCCAGCTAATAGATTGCGACTAACAACGTAAACTAGTAATTAGGGTTAGAAAAAAAGGAATAACAAGATGAACTACACATCAACTTTGCCTTTCCCTTTGCCTTTTGTGGGGTTTAGGGTTGTCCTAGAGTGATGTGATGTGGCCCAAGAAAGGGGAAAAGTACCAAAAAAAAAAGTTATAAACATATTGCATTAGTGTCAATTTAGTCATAAATATTTCAAGTGGATCAATTTAATCATAAACATTTTCATATTAGAACCAATTCAGTCTATCTAGTCAATTTAAGTTGGAAATTACTAGCGTGGACGTCGGTTGACCTGCGTGGTATGGCCAGTGTTGATATTGACATTTTTAAATAACATTTTAATATTGTTTATTTGTTTTCCTTCATTTTTGCTGGCGAGTTGTCGATGACCCTACCCGGCCACTTGGCAAGGGCCGCCTTGCCTACGATTGGCGTGGCTGCAAAGACCCTAGGTGAGGCCCTTCGTGCCCTCGCCGGCCATGCGTGCCCTCGCTCATGGCCAGTAAGGGTCGTCAATAACCCTCGCATGCCAAAATGAAGGAAAAAAAGGAAAAAAAATATATAAAGAAAAGAAATGAACAAATAATTCAAAAAAAATTGAAAAAAATATTTAAAATGTTCACGTCACCTCCGAACGTCCGATGTAGCACGGTCGGCGTCTATATTAGCTATTTTCAGCCAAAATTGATCGAAAGGACTGAATTGGTACCGATGTGAAAAAATTTATGATTAAATTGGTCCAATTGAAAGATTTAGGACTTAATTGGTACCAATGTAATAGATTTATGACTTTTTTGGTAATGTTTTCCCAAGAAAGCATATTCTCTTTCTGGCTTTCTTTTTACCACTTCTTCTTTCCCCTTAAAATAAGATACAGATGGAAGCATAAAACTCTCTCTTCATGCTTGATCGTTGTCCATTTCTAAGCAAAAATGTACAAAGTAGGCAAGCTGAAGATGATGGGCATAGAAAACGGAACAGAACAAGGCGCAACGCTTCCTCTATGTCCTACATCAAACATTAGATTTCGCACTACATTTGCTCTATAGGACCACACTGTGGTCCTCCAACCCTGTCTGAACTTCGTAGGCCGCAGTCCATCATCAGTTGCCTGAGCTGAGGGCTTTCAGGCATTTGTGAAGGAGTGCATCTGCTGCTGAGCGAGTGAGTGGTGTGCTAGGGTTAGGAATGTGCAACGTGGCTTTTAGGACATGAATGATAACTATTTTGTTTCATTATTTTTCTATTTTTTTTACCAAAAATAGGTTGGAACAGAAATCCATTTGGTAAAATAATTTCATTTTTTTAATTCTGAGATAAATTTTGGCCCAAAAATAGATTTGGAACATAAATGAAAAGTTAAAATTTTTTACTTTTCTATTTCTTTTCAACAGAAACAGAAATAACAACTCTCTTTTATTGCTCACCCTTTCCGCCCACCACCGCCCACTCGCTACCACCCGCCGCCGTCGCTTGTCGTAGTCACCTTTCACCGGCTGCCTACCGTTAGCCAACCATCCGCTAACACCACCCCCCATTGCTGCTAATCAGCCCCCCGTTGCCACTCGCCGGCCATCCACCACTGCCTGTCGCCACCGCTGCTCGCCAGCCGTCCGCTACCGCCTTTCTCCAGCTGTTCGCCACTGCCGGCAGCTCGCCACCCACCGCTTGTTGGCCATCCGTTGTTGCCCGTCACCACCACTACTTGCCGGCCATCTACCATCACCCATCGCCACCGTCGCTTGCTCGCCAGCCATCCATCGTAGCTTGTCGCCACTGCTGCTCGCTGGCCATCCACCGCCGCCGCTCACCGACCGGCGGAAATAGAAATTTTGCGTCGTTATCAAACGAATTTTTATTCCGGGAGCATAAATTTTGTATCATTATCAAACGTTACTTTTTGCTTAAAAACTCGTCTGAGAAAGAGAAATAGATATTTTAATTTCTAGCCAGAAATAGGGTTGGGAAAGAGAAATGTTGTCATTTGCGCCCTTAGTCTCCGTTTGTTACGCGAAAAATGAACGATTTGAAAAAAAAGAATTTCCTAAAATTATTCGCTTATACCATTTGAAATAATTAGTCAGTGAAAAGTGTTTAATAATTCATTCTAAACATATTTGCGGACGATGAAAATAGTTTTCATTGATTAGTTTTTGCAAGTGATCATTTTTCGAAACTATTCATTTTTCATGAAACAAATTGCGTCTTAACAAAAAAAAGAAAAGGACTTAGCAATTTGAATAGTCTCGTCCATCAAGAAAATCACATTTTATCCACCGTTAGTGGCCCCAAGGAAAGCTCCATCTTTTGGGCATCGAAGGGTACAGCATGAGCTGGACGTTGCAAAATGGATGATGAGAGGTTGAAATTGTGCTGGAGACAAGCTACCGTGGGAGCACGGGCAAGTGCACCTCAAATGGATGGAGCCCTAAACAACCAAGTTGGGTGGGTTCCTACTCGGATTTAGACGGTTCATGTCATAATGTGTCGCGGATTACATGTGCTGTATCATTGCATGCTCGTGTCTTGTCAATCTAGGATGAGGACCTTATCCGAGTCAGCGGAGTCGACGAGTAGGGCGGAGGTCGCAATTTCACCTTCCAGAGAAGAGAGCGTGCTAGGGTTGGAAGTGTATTTTACGTGAGCGGCGGGGTCACCCTAACCGAACCGAAACCGTCAAAATAACCCTTAATTTAAATTATAACCGAACATGCAGAATTCCCGGCCCGAAAATACCCGAACAAATAGGGTAAAAATTATTGACAGCCCTAGATAAGGTCATTCCGATGCTCCGTCAACGTTGAGTCAGGTCTCCGTCTATCAACCTAATTATCACGTTTTATACGGTTTGAAAGTAGTATTGTTTAGCTGACCAAAACTTAGATACGCGCCCTATTTTACAAGATTTTCAAATGATAGTCAATCTGAGTAGGTCGATATGATTAGGTCCGCGCAGACTGCTATATGCACGATACAAGGTGAGTCAATTAAATTGATGACTAGGTCGAACATTGGAATTGCACTTGACAAAAAGAAAGCGGACAACCTCGTGCTCATGAGATGATATCGAATTTTATTTTCTTTAAGGTGAATGGATCGTAAAAATTCTCCGATTATTTACTAATAATAGGTCTCTTGGGGTGGCCCTTCGTTATCAGGATTTGACGAGAGGAGTGAGAGATCAATTATCTGAATGGCATGGGTCCATCCTACGGACTGCAAACAATCTTCAGAGCGGCAAACGCCCAATTATGTGGATATTTGGATTTGACAAATTTTTTTGACGTGAAATTTATTGGTCATTCCACGCCAATGCCACGTGCATATCTCTGGCGCTTAGTCGGCATTTTTCGTCGATGCCAGGATGGAAATATGATATTTGTCCTAATTGTTACATGAGATTATTTTAGGTATCAAATACATCATGAGATAAACTACGATTGCAATATCCAATGGTGACAATAGTATAAAAATCATGTTTTTTATTTAACTAGAGAATTTTTTTGATTACCAACAATGTTGGATAATAACAGCATTAATCTATCACTTTCAATCATGATGTTACGTTTGTTGCTGATCCATGAACATATTCCAGTTCACCGAGCCTAATTTTAATTGTTTTGTTCCGAAGCAAAGATATCCATGGGATGGCCATCAACGTAGAAAACATAATGGATTGACAAGTCAGCGCTTGAGGGCTTGTTACAGTCTTTAGGAAAAATTACTAATTCAGTCCGAAACTTTTCGATTTTGCCAGTTTAGTTTATTAATTTTGTGCATAATTCTAGTGTAGCTCTTTCGATCGATCTGTTGCAGAAAATCGCTGACATGGCAATACACTTAGCATGTTGTTTCGAATAAAGTTGCTCACATCAACATGCCATGTAGGACGGTCGGTAATCACTAGACGTCATGTTAGCGATTTCCGGTAGTAATTGACTAAATGATTGTATTGGAATTTTCTGCAAATATGAGAAAATTAAAAAGTTCAAAACTGAATTGGTATTCTGTATTGGGTTTGAGACCTTTTTTTTGGCAATTAACCTACAATATTTGTGTAAACTTAACTGCCAAACCAAATAAGATGGGACTAATTGTACTCAAATCTCACTATAATCACGACAGCCTACAATTCTTTTATATGATTGACCAAAACATATCATAAATCAATAATCAGGTTGACATTATACCTATACGATGTATCATGTGAGCCTTACAATGATGCCCTTAGAAATACGACGGGTCAAGACTATATTGATGTGGAAGGATCACACACACAGCCTGAAAGCTTTCCCTATTTTTGAACACCGTCGGGCACGAGTTCGAGGTTCTGTTTTTCTTTTATCATCAAGTTTCCATATCTTTTACCAGCTTTTCATTTATCTTTCTTAGTAACGCTTTAAAATTTACCAATTATTACGCGAATTTACCAAAATGGAGATGGTTAAAGAATGAGCCTTGCTACGCGATGGTTGTTCGGGATGAGATTTTAAATTTCCGAGCAGAATTGCATTAACTGGATCTGTCAATGGACTTATGGATTTCATACCACTATAACATTCCGTAGCAGGCATGAGATTTTCATCGTAATACCCATCCTCGATTTTTCACTTATTGAAAGATATTTCCTAACAACTCCTAAAGCTTTTCAGTTCTTTGTGTTTCAGATCTAAAGACATTAACGGAAGGGAGAAAAAATACCATTTATGTATACATAATAATCATATATTTTACGACAAAAAGTATCGGGTTATGTATATTTTACGCAATCCACAATATTCAACAGTATATACACATAATAATCATTTGATTATATTCGAAAAGAGTGAGTATTGGAAGCGCATGCGCAACAGGGCAAGAATCTTCGTCGGAACTTGAAGTTCGCCACCGCCAATAACGGTAGCAGGCTTAACCGAGGTAATGGATAATGCTTTTTTTTATTTTGCAATTTATGCATTTAATTAGAAGATTAGCAAGATAATACCTGCTCGCGAGGAAAGGCACGATGAGTTCGAGACAGCCCGACAATATCCTAATCTCAAATTCAACTAGTCGTAAAAAAAAAGAAAAAAAAGAAAAGGCCGAGCTCAACTCAAAACTCCATATCAATTTCTTAATTATATATCGTAACTCGAAATCCGTCTGGAACTCAATCACTGTTAATCTTTTTTAATTATTAACTTTTTTTTTGGTAAAGTTTTTTAATTATTAAGTTGATATGTATATTATCACAAAAGAATAAATAAATGCAGTTATCTAACTGACTGGGTGTGTTTGAGGAAGCTAATGATATTTTAACAATATATTTTGAACAGATATGCGATATATATATATATATATATATGTATATAATGTTAACTTGACAATACCGGTTGAGATATACGTATATGTATTTATGTGTCACGGGCCGACAGTTCTTTGGTCACGGAATAGCTCGTGCGATGCATGGTGGGCCATGACAAATGGTATTAGAGCAGGATCTTTTTGGTAGGTGAGTTGAGTTGGAGATAACCTATCTACTTGATCTTACGAAGGCGGAGAGTGACATATGTATATGGCCATGGAAACCGTGAAATATATTTTTTTAAGTCTCCATTTATTTTGCGAAAAATACATAATTTGGAAAAACATATTATTAAAAAAATCGCTTGTATAGCTTAAAATATTTTTTGACAATAATAAATGTCTAATCATTTTCATAGACAATCGAAACTTTTTTCTCGTTCGTTCATTTTTGTAAGCAATATAAACTATCATTTTTAATAAAATAATTTTTGAATTATTCATTTTATCCCAAGAATGTTGAAAAATAAAAAGAGGGAGGTATTTATCGTACGGGCAGAAACTGTGGGCGATGGCTGATTTAAGTCATGTGGGCACAGCCACATCGATCGAAGTAGCCCACGAAAAAGATAATATATAAATGTATATATATACACATTTATGTTTCGACCATATGTTATATATAATATTTATATTTATATTTGTATTTATGTAATTTTATTTTTATAAGGGCTATATTTATCGGTGCGATCGTTACCACGTCAGAGCAGGTTCCTTGGGTGGGAAGATGTGGTGGTGGTGCTATTAAAGTTGGGAACTTGGGATGGAGATATCTATAAATTTTTGTTTATTAACTTATGCTATGTAAAATATATTAAAAGAGTGGGTGATGTTTTATGAATTTTTCATGAAGAATAAAGGAGTGGGTCTAATTAAATAGAGATCGCCTCCTCAAAAATATATATAAAAATATGTTAGTGGGAGAAGGGAGTGGAGGATGGTGTAATCACCAATAATATCAAATTCTGTTCTTTGGACCACAAAATCACTTAGAGTGAGATGTTGCGAGAAGGGCATTTTGTAAAATTTCACAAACATGGACTGTCGCTTTTTCAGAAATTAACTCTAATGATGTTCGAGTTAACTCAACTATTTCTTTATGTACAGGTATTTTTATTTGTGTCGGTATTTATATATAAGGACTTTTATCCGTGCCGAGCATATTTCTGTTTTGTTGAATGTTACTTGGGGTTGTAGTGTATTGAGTGCATACAATATCCCAAAAATGAATTTTTTTTTTGCAAAGTTGGATAAACAAAGATGATATACAACTTTAAATTTAATTGAAATAAACATATTTAGACAAGTTAGTAGAGGAGAATATAAAAATCATTAGCATGTCTTCAATTTTTTTTATTTAATAGCACGCGTTATCCTTATCTGGTGCTATATTTGTTAAATGTAATTTTCATTTTATTCATTCAAAGGCTACTTTATAATTTTAGTTTTAGGTAATCCCTCATAATATCTAATTTAAGATAAATTGCAGGTTTAAGATAATTGGATTTCGGAATTAAGAGTAATTATTTACATGACATAGACGATAAATAAACATTTTAAAGATAAAAATTAATTAATATATTTTCTTGAATAAAGATGGAAAAATAATGAGATATTCCTTATGTTTCTATAATTTTTAATTTTTCGGATGCAATTTTTAAATTTTACAGGATTTATCTATTGAGTGCAAAAGATTTGCACTTAATGGTTAACATAAGTTATTCGTAATTTGTCAATAGTTTATTTAATTATCACATAACTTTAGTTTGTTATATTTTAATTTATTTTTAAATTGAGTGGATTTATTTATTTAGTGAAATGTTCTTTATTCACCAAACTAGATCACTTCAATGTATTTAGTTAAAAGTCAAGAGGTTATACCTTTGTTTAAAATTAATTTCAGAAATTTTAATTTAATTAAATCTTCAATATTGAATTTTCAAATTTCATTTATTTTAATTTTTCTTATTTAAGTGTACATTTTATAAAATTAAACATGGATTTAAATCGATGAATTGAAAAGCATAAAATATAATACTAACAAAATTTTAAGTAATTAATCTAGATTAAATTTTTAATGATTTTAATTTTGTTGTGAATTCATATTATCGAATTGCATAAAAGGAGATGGGTCACCGTAAATATAACGAGTTATATCTAAATGAGATTTATCTTTCAGATATTGTTATTAAAATTAGCCAAATTAATTTTTAAGTGCAATTTTTCACTTACCGTAGTAGGTGATCTTTGTGTATTCTTATCATTTATCATAGTAGGTTATATTAACAAATGCGTCCCAATTTTTTTGTCAAGAAAATTTGAGGAAGGTTAATCTGGATGTTATTGTTTAAGGTAGGCACTTCAAAAAAAAAGTATATATATATATAAATCTAACATTTTAAAACCATTTCTTTTAGAAAATGACACAAATAGTCCCTATGCAGCAGTCCAGTCATTGCTGGTATCCTACATGATACACCTTCAGGCTACATTTGGTAGTCGGGATAAAATTCTGGATAGGATAAATTTTATCCTATCCTGTATTTGATGTCTGCCCAAAATAGGATAAAGTCGGATATAAAAGAAATATAGCCCAGATAAAATTATCTCATGGGGAAGGTGGGATAAAGGTGAATATAATTTGTAATTCCCTGGCGATGTGCAGTCCTGGATAATATGTACCTTTGCTAAGGTGCATGCCGAGGAATTAATCATAATATAAAAGTTAATTTCTCGAATAACAAACATGTTAAATTAATAAAATATAAACAATATTTGAATTTAATATAAAAAATTCAAAAAAAATAAAAAAATAACAATAATTTCGTTTTTATTTATTCTTATTTTTATTTATATCAAAATTTCTTTATATCTTGTGGTATAAATTTCATATATATAAATCAAAACTAATGTATTTATATTTATGACATATTTTAGGTATATTAGAATAGTTTACTATTTAATAAAATCTTATTAGAGAATGATGGAAGGGGAAAAAGGAAATAAAAAATAAAATAATCAAAAAAGAGAGGGAAACGGATAAAAAAATAAGCAAATAAAAATGAAGTAGATAAGAGTGTTGTGAGATATTTTTATCATCTTTGTTTGTGCAATTTTTAGGTTTGTTTAGACAGATACAACATTCATAGCAAATAAGGACATGGTCAAATATGAAAATATTCGGCTTTATTTTCGCAATTCACCAAACAATATATAGGACATAGCGAATTCCTTGGATTTCATATCTTATCCAGTCCTATCATGGCTAAAAATCTAGATGACCAAATGCAACTTTACGCCATTAATTTCATGTGAGAATTGATCGGAAAGACTACTTTGAATTGCGCACAAAGGTTTAAGACTAAATTGGCAAAATTAACAAGGTTAAAATTAAATTGGCATCCATACAATAGGTTTAGGATTGATTAGGTAATTTTCTCTATACAGGGATATATATATATACACACGTGTAGTGTATTTTTATTTGCTCAAGCGTATCTTGTACATACATTATGCAAGAAGTTTTTGGCAAAGTTGGATGTGCAAAGATGATATAAATGTTCAAAATTAAAATTCAACTGAAATAAACATACGTAGACAAGTTAGAAAAGGATAATTCGAAAACTATTGGCATGTCTACAGATTTTTTTTTTTAATAGCATGTGGTTATTCTTATCCGGTGCTATATTTGTTAAATGCAATTTTTTTTTATTCAGCTAAAGACTAAACTAAAATTTTAGTTTTAGGTAAAATTTTAAAAATATTACAATGGTTTCATTTAAGTATGTTTTTGCTTATGATCTCTATAATTAAAAAAGTAAAACCTGATTTAGGTTCGGTTGTTTTATGGAAAGTGAATAGTTTGGAAAAACATTTTCCTTAAAAGTAATCACTTATATTTCTTGAAGTAATTAGTTAATGAAAAATATTTTCATTATCGATAACTATACCTTTTTGTGGATAGTGAATTTTTTTCGTTCGTTCATTTTTTAAGCGATACAAACGATCAATTTTAGGAAAATATTTTCTAATTTACAACGAAAATGTTGTACTAGGTTCATATTACTGTTACTTTACTTTTCTGATTTACATATTTAACAAAATTTAAGAAAAAAACATGAAAAATAAAAGCTTCAAAATTTCTTCGATCCAAAAAATTACAAACAAGATTTTGATCAACATAAGTACGATTATCTACAGAAAAATTAGTATTTTTGTTAGACATCCTTACGAAAAACACATATTCTTAAAATGCAGGAATATCAACCAGACATACCTCCAGATAAGGATCTACTTTACTGTTATAGAGATAACTAACTAAAATATACTTAAGTAGAACTATCATAATATTTGTAAAGACTGAAAAATAAAATGTAACAAAGATAGCATATTATTTTTCAAGGTATATACCCTATTCATTGAAAAAAAAAATGATAAACAGTACCATTAGAGCACATCCGGAATAAGGCATCTGGATGCTCGTAGGTGCCCTCAACAAAGTCTAGGAATTGATTGAGGAAATGAATTGAAATGCAAAGATATTTTAAAATCTAGGCAATGATTGTAACTTTGAAAACTTAAGAAGAATTTCAACGACCAATATAATTTTCATGAGAGATTAGATTGGATAAATTGAAAATTTAATATCTAGATTGAACATATTATTTTTCAAGATAAATACCTTATTCATTAAAAAAATGATAAACAGTATCATTATTATACATCCAGAAAGAGGCATCCGGATGCTCCTAGGTGCCCTCGACAAAGTCTTGGAATTGATTTAGGAAATGAATTTAAACGAAAAAATATTTTAAAATTAGAGCAATGATTGTAACTTTGAACTTGTGAAGAATTTCAATGACCAATTTAATTTTTGCGAGAGACTAGATTGAATAAATAGAAAGATCAGGATATGGATTGACCAAATTATTTCTCAAGGTACATACCTTATTCATTAAAAAACAAATATGATAAACACGATTTATATAGTTGATCCAGAATAAGGCATCCAGTTACTCCTAGGTAACCCTCAACAAAGTCCTGGAATTGATTTAGAAAATGGATTGAAATGAAAAGATACTTTAAAATCTGAGCAATGATTACAACTTTGAAAACTCAAGAATAATTTCAACGGATCTAATATTCGGTGGAGACTAGATTGAACGAACCGAAAGTTCGAGATCTAGATTGACCGTTCGGGATTAATTTAAAGACCCAAATTTATTCAGGAAGAGCATGTCACATTGGCCAAAGTTTAAAGGGTTATTTGTGAAATTGTCCCTTCCGTGTTCCCGATAAAAAAGGGGATAACTTTCCCTTCTTAATAATTATTGGAGTGGGGGAGGGGGGGTACGTGCGAGATATCTCTAAGAGGAGGACGGACCGTCTTTATGTTGTCTCCCTGGTTTGACGCAGTCCTTAATCCGCACGACTCCCGCATCATCGAGAAACCGACAGATCGGGCCCACCACGACGACCCATCAACGGCTCAAAATGCACCTCGTCAATCAAATCGCCCGCAAAGCCGTAAAGCCGATTGATTATTCCTCATTAATCACCCGATTACCAGTTTTCCCTCCTCTCTCTCTCTCTCTCTCTCTCTCACTCCCACTAGCCCACGAAGTTCATCGGCACCAGCCCAACCAATCCCACATTTATTTCTGTTCACTCGCTTCTTTTGCGTTGCGCACACAGCATCATCATTCATCCATCTGGAGAAAGCCAAAGTAGGAGGTGCTAGCTAACGATGATGATGCTTCGAGAGAGATAGAGAGAGGGGGAGTGGGGGAGGGAGGGGGGGGCGGGGGGGGAGGAGGGGGGTTTGGTAGAGATGAGATGATGCTCTTGGGATGAGAATGGGCAGTGTTTCTGTATGGCGGGGATGGTATAAACCCTAATTGGTGTTCGAAGTGTGGATCTTGATTGATTTGGGCTGGAGGGTAAGATCTGGGTTGGAGTTTCTCGATGACAGAAAAAAGTAGTTGAGGTGGTTCGAGTTCGTGGGGTTAGCAGATCTGCGATTCAACGTTCAGAGATGTCACAAGAATCTGGCTGCGTTTCATTGGAGGATGATTTTCGAAGCTTTTCTTGCGTTTCATTGGAGGATGATTTCGAAGCTTTTCTTGTTTTTGTCTGGAAGAGAGAGAGAGAGAGAGAGAGAGAGAGAGAGAGTGACAGAAGAGAGTGAGCACACGCAGGCAATTGTATGAGGGCCATGCCTTTGCGGGTGCGTGCTCACTTCTCTTCTGTCAGTCTCCACTTGCATCCTTTTTGCACTTTCCAAGTTGTTTCCTCTCTCTCTCTCTCTCTCTCTCTCTCTCTCATTAAGAAAAGTATGATATTTGCTGCGAATTCTTGACGCATAATTTTATGTGTTCCCAAAGGAGGACTCTGCTGATTTCTCCACCTGGGTGGCTTCTCGGTCTTTCTGAATCAGAACCCTACGATATTTACTTTCATACCTGGCCAGGTGTCCATCTTGTTCTCACATGTCTCTTGCTCTCTCAATTCTGGAAAAGAAAGGAAAGATAGTAAGCTTTGTGAAAGGCGATCAGTAGCTTTAAAAGTGGGCTGTGGGCGTGCGTGTGTGTCTGTGTTTGAGAGAGAGAGAGAGAGAGAGTGAGAGAGATGAACTCAAATCTTTCCCTCATCCATTTGATCTTTTGCAGCTTCTTTTGCCTCTACTATCGCTGTCTGTAGGTTCAAGATCAAGAGAAATCAAGCGGGCTCATCAACCGATTTACTCGGTCATTGTTTCTATGCTTCTTCTTTTTACTTGTTTTATTAATTGTCAAATTATGACTTTCCGTCGTTTATTTAACCAAGAAGTCTATAGTTAACATTTTTAAAAAAGAAAAATTGGGCAATTGGAGCTTTGGTTTGGAAGCGTGACTTTTCATGGTTATTTGCCTTGTTTCACTATTCATGTTTAACGGAAAAACTGCAAATATTTTATGCTTATTACATAGCCAACACCCACTTTCTCTCCCTCCCTCTCCCTCTCCCTCTCTCTCATGTTTTCTCTTCAACGCAATTCAATTTACCCACAGGGAAACATGTGGAGGTAAGTATACACAAATCTCTGGCGCGTTTTCGTCATAATCTGACTCTGATGGGTGGGTTCTTGAATTTTCCATGTATAAAACCCTATTTTTGGTTCAAGAAAATCAAACCCAGAGAAGTTATATTTCGTTTCTGTCTCTCTCTCTACTCTCTCGTCTGTTAAATCTCATCAGCATTATTTTCCATGTGATTTTTTTCCCTCTCTAGTGCCTACAGCTTTTGAAATTTGTAGCAGAAAGGGAGGACCTTCTGAATATTTTGTTTCAGTACGAATTGGTGCTAAATATGGCAAGATCCATCTCTTTCCACTTTTGGGTCGATGTACACTGTGTTATTGCCATGAGTGAAGAGAAGATTTCGTGGGTCCTCTGGTTAGTATCTGATTGTTATCCTTCATCAGTAGATCGATCCGGAATTTCATTTTTATTTCTTGCCTTGTCTGAGATTCTATTATCTTCTTGCATAAGTCAAGAGCTGAGTGTTTTTAATTGTTTCATCTGGAAAAAAGGGCTTTGCTTTCTCCTGGGGGAGCACCGAAATTTAATTGCTTCTATATTCGGCCGCGCAGCGGAGAAGGTAAAATCTCAGCGCCATCATCTTCCCCAGTTAATAATAGCTTCTTAATGTGGTTCGCTATTGTCAGTTTTGTTTGATTTTATGTGTATTTTAGTTTTCCTTGGTTCATGGACTGCTTGAACTAGTGGGGAGCCAAGGATGTGACTGTCTAACTGGTTGGCATTAGCAAAGACACCGGTTGAACTTTAAAACCTGAATGACTATAAATTCAATCAGAGTTTGGAACAAAAGTTTCGGTTTTCGACTAGAATTAATTAATCTCTCTTACTTAGTTTTTCCCTAAATCTTTGTCAGCGGAGCATGGGTTCCAAATGGTGCCCTTTCACGGGTCTTGCTGGATTTTCCCCGTTATTCTAAAATTTCAGAACTTTGGGGGAAGTGAAAGGTTGCTAGATTTTGAAAGTGGATAGGCTAAAAGCTAAGAGTTTCTTCTTTTCTAATATAGACCTATCTTGGCCGAAGAGAAGTATACGCTTAATAATTTCTTTTCCGGGGCAGCCTGTAATTTGACTACCTTGGATAGGTTGTCTCTAGGACGATGCTGAGAGGATTTACTTGTCCATATTATTTGGACTACCTATTCTTAGCAGGAAAATTAGCTATTGATCGGTAGTATGTTCTTGCATCTCCCTCTCGAACATGTTGCGAGATTTATTGATATGTGAGAGAGGTGCAATGGCCCATAAAAGAGGTGGGTAATATATTTCTGTGTTATACCATCGTTTCTCTTCTTTAGTGACTATTGAAACTGATGCTGTGCGAAAAGCCATTGTTAAGTGAAAGAATCTTGGCTCCCAAATTGAGATTTCCTCTTAATGGCGTTTGACTTATATCGGTTTACTTTATGTTTGTTGGAGGATGCGTTATTATGATATTACTTGATGAAAGACTACTTGGCAAGGTTCTAGTACTTAAATACCTTGATATCTCATAGCCATATGAATTGCATGATCAAAAGTCTAGATTTTGCTAGGCTAATGTCTGCGGCTAATATCTTTATTTCTCTTTCTTAGCATTATGGAAATCTTCTTCTTCTGGGCAATTTTGGGCATTGTCAATTGTGTATATTTCTTTTGCTTTGAAATTTGTTGCACTATCCTTTTAAGGTAAACCGATGTGTTCTTCTTGTGGCTTTTCCTTAATACTCTTGGTTGTTCAATGAAGTATGGTTAGGGGTGTTTTATGGTAAAATAAAAATTCGATCAATCTCCTTGTCCCTTATTCTTCGAGAATAAGAAAGATTATTTTCCAATTTGAATCAGATTGGTATGGGTGGGGTATTTGCTATACTCTAGAACTATCCTATGGACCAATCCAAAATTTTTGTGACCTAAAAACTGCCTATTTAAATTCCTAGAACCATCCCCAAACGTGGAATAAATTTCTATTGGTTTCACTGGTTCCAAGATACCCTATTCGTTTCTTTAAACTTTAAAAAGGAAGTATATCATGTACTAGAAGATAAATTTTACGTGTATAATAACAAAGAGCCACAAAACATAACAATCGCAATGGCAAAACTTTTTCATCTTATAAAATAACTCTACAGTTTCATATCAAAGCTTGTGTAGAAAAGACATAAATCACTAATATCAAATCAGATTCTTATGTCTATTTATTGCATACACATCTTTTTGACAAGCAGTTTGTGGAATACCGTGCATATTTGTGCATAGCTGCTTACACAGGGAGAAGAAGGTATTTCATGGGATGGTTACATCATTGGCATTGAGATATGGTGTAACAATCCAAAACAAATAAGTTATTCCAAAATTTTAGTGTCAGGTGGGATGACAAGCATTCCTTGGGATAATGTTATTGGTTGCTTGAACCATGTAGCCATGTGGCCCTTGTACTGACACATGAAATCCTTATAGAGAGTACAAGATCCGGATTGGGTTCATGGTGGATATGACACCATACCCTATTACAGACGCATGTTCTAATTGGTTCGGAACTTTTGGAACCTACAACCTACATGTGAACTTTAGTACTCATCTTGGAACCCATCTAGTCTTGTTGATATGCAACTTCTCCTATCCACACCTAGTGTGGTGGTAAAAAGTGATCACTCTCTGTCAGATTAGTATGATAAGTTTTTGCCAAAGAACTTAGTTTATGTCAGTTAGTGTGGAATACACATTTTATCTGCATTTGAAGCTTTAGTTGAAGTTCATGCAGTGTACACTTTTAACAGGCTCTTTTGCTTTATCTTATCAAGAGTTATGCAATCTTACATTTTCTTTAAGCTATTCCCCCAATTTTATTAGCTTCACTTGAATTGTGCAACGTTAGACTATTGCATTAATCAAAGTTGCGCTATGGCCAGTCTTTTGTTGGGTCATCATAATTAAAGTCTTTTTCCATTGGACTTATTGTAGACAAATGGATTTACATTTGCTCAACACGCCCTCTCTGTGCCCTCTTTGTATTACTACATTACGTTTAGTAGAACCGTACTTTTAGCCCAACAGTGGCTTCTTTTCTTTTATGTATTTGAGAAGCAAATTTATGTAGTGACTTAGCTAGAGTTTCTTGCCGGTGCTTTTATGGTCCGCAAGACTCTTAATTGAGAAAAACTAACAATCTGACTTAGTAATGTCTACCGATCTATCTTTTCATAAAGTTGGATACTTTTAGTAGAGCCCTTTAGAATCTAAGCCATTTCAAGCGCCGCCGGTAGTTGTAGTCCTGAGCTGGGCAATATAGACTTGCCAGTTTTTATTGAGGGATGACACAAGAAGGTGAATTAGTTTGTTTTAGATTTCTTCTTAAGAAAGGGAGATTGATGTTAAGAGTGTCGTCTTGAGGGCGAGCCTTGGCATAATGATAAAGACCCACTTCCGACTTAATAAAGGTCATGAGTTTGAGTCATGAAAACAGCTTGTTAGTCGAGAAAGCAAGGGCAAGGCCACATATAATAGATGACCCTCTCCCAACACCTTGCCACTGTTGGAAGTCGTTTATACAGAGTTGTCTTTTACTATCTTGCAAGCAATGAATAGTTCAATGTGAGAGAAAATTGGAAGTGCTATATTTTTGTTCATCCCTTGTTGGAGGAAACTTTCTGTAGCCATGCCTTTGATCGATAGATTACGACTTGTGGACATTAGTCACATACAAACTTAACTGTAAATAAATGCAGTTGATGCTCATGTTTCTAAGCTCACAATCAAAGACATGGTTGGAAGACCAAGAGTGGAGAAGAAAAACATGGTCTGTTGGAGAAATAAGTCGAGTGATGCATTTGTGTATGATTAGGGTAAGTATAGCTTTGTGCATTTGGAATTTCACTTTTGTCATTTATTATCAAACTCCTCAAAATTTTAAAATGTACAAACGAATTGAACATTTTTGCTGGAAAACTTTTTACAGTTATTAAAGAATTAAAGTAATTTCCTTGGTGGTAGAATGCAAAACCTGAAAAGTTTGAGGGTCAAAGACGTCAATTGACCCCCATAGTTCACTATCATTTAGTTCTTTCCATATATTCAGGTAATACAATGTTTCAAGTTTTAAATGAAACACTTATGTTGATGTTGTCCTATTCCTTATCCTACCTCTTTCCAAGTTATAACTGCATGTCATCATTATGGTATGCAATTTAAAGGTTGTATCTGCCCTAATGGTCTGAGAAACTTTAAATACGATGGAACCCCAATGATGGTTATAGCAATTGCAGTCTTCATCTTTTTTGTTGAAGAGGAGAATACATTTTGTGGATTTTGTGCATCCTGTCTTCTGTTCTATTCAATTCGGTTTGCACGTAAGTTACCAAAAAAACTAGATTTTTTTATTGAGTTTCCTGGTTTTATATGCATTTGGTCTTGTATTAATTTGGATTTGTTTGCTGTGTCATTTTCATTAGAACTCCTTGAAATATTACGATTTCGTTTCGAAGGATGGCGGATTTTTCTACAAAATGACCACAATTGCTTATCATAGATTTCAGTAGGGACTTCTTCCCCTTTTCAAAGTCTCTAGAGGAATCGACCAAAAAAAAAAGTCTCTAGAGGAACTATTGTGTTATGGTTAAAGCTTTGTTATCATTGAGTTTTACTTTTCAGCCATAATTTGCTGTTTATCTCCGGATCGTCTTTTAGAGTATGGCTTATCATCGCTACTAGATGGGGCGGGGCTATCTCTTATATAGGTGTCAGTCCTTATTTCCTATTCTCTGTACATTACAGGCATTAATTATACAGTGGTGAAGGCTACAAAAAGAATTTGATCTAAGAATCATATTTACTGCCTTGGGAATCAAAGAGTTTTTGCCTTTTTCGTCTTGACCGAAAGTAGAGAATGAACTTTTTTCTTAGTGCCTTGGCTCAAAGAATTTGCTTTTTGATTTGTTTCAAACTTTTCAGTATGCATATAAATTCTGTGAATGGACAAATCAGTTCATGTGATATTTACTGCCTGGTTTGTTGCTGGCTAACAGCCTAACTTCATCTCAGGAATCATGTATTTTGTATGCGATGCTAGGTTAAACATCAGTCCAACTCAATGGTCATTGATCTCAGATGGATTGATGCCATATGGGTGAATACTGGATGCAGGCTCATGAGTAGTATTTTTGTTTTTTCCTGGCTTTGTGATTCAGTCACAGTGGCGGCAACTGGGATTGTGAAATCAGACCATGATGGTTTAGTCTAGGGAAATTTGTACATGGCTTGGTATTTTCCATTATTAATTGCTGAAATTTTTCCTATATAATCTGGCTTTTGTCTCCATGACTTTGGTTGGGGATGCGATTTCTATGTTCAGGACAAATGCACCGAAAATGGTTGGTTTTTGCCCTCACGAAGCTGTTCTCAAATATGCTGTTTCCATGATTTAATGATGTAAACGTTCAGTCCAAGACCATGAAAGTCCATTTGGATCTAATTATGTTTGTGTCTTGTGTCACGTGATTGTCATTGACTATTCATACTTCACTTTCCACAAGAGAGGAGGTGATACAATTCTGATGGTGTTAGTGGCTGTTTACAGAATCCTTTACGTGTCATATTTTTTTGTCCTTTTACTTCGTTTTCTTCCTTGAGGTTTTTAGTAGATTCATAATTGTGATGTTTATCATATACATTGCATGAATTCACCACCTTGCGTAGGTTGTTTCTCGACTCTTTCTCTTGATTTCGATAAGCAGAATTTTGCATATGCCAGAACTTTGCTTGGTTTAATACACTGTGCTCAAATTTAATTTGAATCTTCTCATAATTCTCAGCAGCTTTTTGTTGATTGTTTTGAAGTCGATTCTGGACATTTTCTCTATCGATGGTGACACATATAATCCTTTGATCGTTTTCCCCTCTCGCTGATTTGTTCGTCTTCCTAGGATGGCCATGGAGGAGGAAACGTTGAGCGTGATCTCGAACGGTGATAGAAACATCTTAGTTGAAGGGTCGGATTCAAATGACAGCACCTTGCCATCACGCTTGAGCAATAAGCGTGCTCGGCAGAGTCCTAATGGTGCGACCTCGAAATTCAAAGGAGTTGTCCAGCAACAGAATGGACACTGGGGAGCGCAAATATATGCCAATCACCAGAGAATTTGGCTTGGGACCTTCAAGTCTGATGAGGAAGCAGCGATGGCCTACGACAGCGCCGCCATAAAGCTCCGGAGCGGGGATCCTCACCGCAATTTCCCGTGCTCAAAGCTCTCGGCTGAGGAGCTCAGCTTCCAGAGCTGCCACTCCACCGAGGCCGTGCTCACCATGATCAAGGATGGCACCTACCAATCCAAGTTCGCCGACTTTGTGAGGGCTCGGACCAACGGGCCCCACCAGGAGGCGGGCCTCGACCTAGTCCTGGCCCACCCCAACGGGGGGCTCGCATGCAGGCAGCTCTTCCAGAAGGAGCTGACACCAAGCGATGTAGGGAAGCTGAACCGGCTTGTCATCCCGAAGAAGTTTGCCATCAAGTACCTCCCCCGCATCTCGGGGGGATCGGAGGCCGGGAAGGGTGAAGCGCCGCTGCAGCTCCGTACCCTGGGCCTGGATGACGTGCAGCTGGTGTTCTATGACCGGTCGATGCGGTCGTGGAAGTTCCGGTACTGCTACTGGAGCAGCAGCCACAGCTTCGTGTTCACGAGGGGTTGGAACCGGTTTGTGAAGGAGAAGGAGCTGAGGGCGAATGACACGGTCGCCTTCTACATGTGCGAGTACCGAGAACCGCAGAAGGAAGGGAGGACGTTCTGCATGATCGACATGCACCGGAGGGACACAAACGGCGGCGAGCTGGGTGAGAAGGCCAAGGGAAGCATCGAGATCATGCCGGTGGAGGGTGAGAGGGAGGATGAGAATAAGATGATCAAGAAGGGCCTCAAAATCTTTGGTGTTGAAATCAGCTAATGTGAACCACCCCGGCTTGAACATGTTTTGACTCTGGGGTTTTAGCCAACTGTGAGTCTTTTAATTACTTTCTTTTCATTTATGTGCTTCATGTTTGTTCTAAGTTTAATATGGAAGATGTGGGAGTTGATGCTTCCTAAGTTGCTTAAGTCGCAAACAATGTGCTTTTGAAAATGCAAGGAGTTTGTTTCGGTTAAGTTATTTGGTGGTATACCAAGCTCCATATGCAATCCTTGGTGAGATTTGTGCCTTCTATCTTAATGGTACTGGTGTGAAATTTCCCCTTTGAAAGTCACAAAATGGCAGATATCTGGTTGCAACTTCATGGGCCATTACGCAAATTGGGTTTTGGTACCAAGTTCATAAATTAGGATCATAACAGGCTAAACGGCTTAAGCCCATTTTAGGAGAGGATGATGCTTAGCAGATACATTAATCAGAATGTCTGTGTATTGACCCTCTCGATTCGCTTTGAAGCAGTCCAAATTGGTTTACATTTTACTGAAGTCGGTCCCATGCTGTCGGAGTTATCAAACCAGATTGATAACGAACGCACGCCTAACTAATCGCCGTGAACCAATCAAACCCTGACAAATCGAAGGATACAAACTCATAGTCATGAACCATGCAAAAAAGCTAATCTTGGCTTTGCTGTCATGCTGGCCTGCACCTGCACGTGACTCTGCGACAATCCTTTGGTAGTTAAGGTCAATCACGACGCGAATTCATGAGCAAATCATCCAAGTCAACATGTGTTTGTTTGGCTGGAAAACATCTTCCGGGAAAACGCTTCCCTCATTTTCCGGTGTTTGATTTGTTTAGGAAAATAAGTCGACGCAAAATATTTTCCTAGCAATAGAAAATATTTTTTTATCAAAGCTTAAATTCAGGAAAATGATTTCCCTTTTAAAATAATCGAAAAACGTTTTCCAAAATATGATTAGCTATCGGTAATTGGACCCAAAACTCTATGCTTGGGCATGAAATCCCAACGTTGGTTCCCAAGTCTCGTCTCGACATTCAGGACCAGGTCTCGACGGTCAGGCTCAAGACCTTGATGTCCAAGGCCCGGGCACCTAGTACCCACGGCCGAGTCCATCGAGGCTGAGCCTAAGTCCCTAGTGCCCGTACCTGATGCTCCAGCACTTGAACTTGGGTCCATAAAGGCTATGCTCAGGTCCCCAATACTCGAGCTCTAATCCCAACCCTATGACCTGAGTTTACAAAAGCTATGCACAGGTCCTCGACGCTCGGGCTCAGGTCCTTAGCTAATGAAGCGTTTGTTCTTATAAAAATATTTATTTAAAAAATTTGATTATTTATTCATTTATTTAAAAAAAATCAAATTTTATTATTTTATAAAAAAATCGAATTATTTTTTCTTTTTTTCTTTCTTTTTATTTTCTTCTTTTTTCTTTTTCTCCTTCCTCGGCTTGTCGCCGGCCACGGCGACGGCCGACAAGCCCTGAGCTTGCCCTAGGTCGGCGACCTTGCGACGGCCTCTAGCGGTGAGTTCGGGGCTCGGTCAATCCAAGTGAGCCTAAGCTTTGCCGAGGCCAGAGAGCTCCGGCTCAGCCGAGGTCGGCGAGCTCGCAGCTCGGCCAAGGCTGGCGAGCTCGAGCTCACCTATGGCCATTGTCGGGCGACCCTCAAGCTCGCCAGTGGCCATCACCGAATGCTCGCGGTGGAGGAAGGTGGAAAAAGAAAAGAAAATAAAATTAATAATAAAAATAAAATTAATAATTCCATTTTTTCAATAAAATAAAATAAAAAAGATAATTAAAAAATAATTAAAAACTCGATTTTTTTTGCCTTAAATAAAGTCATGAGATTAAAATCTTTTTCCAATGAAATCCAAACATCAGAAAATGATTTCCATTGTGTATTACCAAACAAGGGAAAACTAAGTGTTTTCCTGGAAAATGATTTTCCGGAAAATATTTTCCTTTATTATTGAGTTTTCTGTTAAACAAACGCACCCTTAATGACAAGTAGTTGAGTTGAGGCTCGAGTAGTCACCCCCTTGAATTTGAAATCGGCGCTACATAGATCTCGTGCGAAGGATATCAATGCTAATTGCCCGTTCTATCTTATTTGCGACTAATTAATTATGCTAATTAGCCAAAACTAGTACTCAAGTCATCTCTATAAAAGTACTGCTTAGCAAGGAGAATCCACTCATCATTTTTTATACTCCAACTCAGCATACAATAATTCAAGTCATCAAAAAACTTCTAATTTGTCATTTGAGCCAACGAAATGACTATAATGAATATTTATCAATGGCTTAGGGATTACATTAAACGAATTAGAAGTCCCAGGACGACATTGCATAGTGAGTCATATTTCACTGACCATTTATGTCATTTTCCTTTTTAAAGGTGCACGACGAATTTCATCTTATCATTCATACATTGTGGCGGGAGCTTACTTCGCTAAGGCTTTCAATGTCTTCTCGATTGTGAAGTCGAAAACTTTTATGGTAGTAGTTTTCGAATAAGGTGCCCGTCAAGAAGAGGCTCTTCACCGATAATGAACTTTAATTGTGCTACGAGGCTTACTTATCCTCATGTTGCGGTCAATCCGTGTTCGTTTATTATGATTTATGCCGAGTATTTTGTAACAAAGTGGGGCCTCTTATGATCAGGTTTTAGATAGATTACCACCGTAATGGCTCCTTATTGCTCTTTTCGTCACTAAACAAAATACCACTAGTCAAAAATACGAAGTTTGCCCAAAAAACTCTCTCCCTGCGAAGGATTTGATAGATATATGCTTAAACACAATAGAGATGCATCCACAGGAGCCCTTGAGAGTTCCGCACGATCCTTCGTACCAGAGAGACCACCTGTCAAAAACAATTGAAACAGAAACTTCATAGTTGGGCTGTTCTGTTTCATGTCCTAGATACGGCACGCTTTCTTGTTTTGGTGTACCTAAATTACATCATCACGTCGATCCGCTAGATTTCTGTCTTCTCCATCATAATAAATACATGACCTAATTTTATCAATGTGAGAGGCTTGAACATGAACGGAGGATGACAAACATGAAAGGGGCAATCTTTTCACGTGATACAATGCATGGATACAAATGGCTGATGGGTTAGTTTAAACGGTTCTGCAATTTTCACGTTGTGGAGGTCGAATGTGGCACCAGAAATGCAAAAACAAACAAAAACAGTAGAGAAACAGCTACATCAAACACATGTACCTGCGAATTTTGTATGTGCAAAGAACTGCAGAGAGTTACATTGCAGACGAGAACATGATTTCACCATGTTTGTCCTCTTCTGTCAGATTATTCGCTTTGGAACGAAACGAAGCAAGTGGAAAGAAATTTTTTAGGTGTTTGAGACAGAAATCCAATCATGAAAGCAAAATAGATAAAAAGGGTAACGCGAAAAAGAAGTTGTCATTCAATTGGCCGGGCCGAACAATAATCGTGTGGCAGACAAGACCTCTTCGATCGTGTGTGAAGGACCATAATTGAGACACCATAATCGAAGCAGGGCCATCATTCATCATCATCGAAGTTCCAAAAATCATACGTATATTTGCTGGGAATGATCGACTGATCTTATTTGCTGAGCCAATATTTTGCTTTCGGAGTGGATTGCAATCCAGTAGACAATGATGACAGACAGACGGAACCAAAAAAGCAAGGCAAAGATCCCGAATTTCTATCAAGGCCACGAACCATTCGTTTCACAAACAGAGCAGAAAGAAAGCACACATGTGAGACAACTTCCATCTCAGACCCAAAAGCACAGTCTATTCACAGAATCACACAAACATATCACATTACCGAGAGTCATCGACAACGAATCTGCTTTGATGTCCATGAATCTTGATAGCTCTATCGGTAGAATCATCAACAGAACAAGCCATTCCAACAACCCAAAAGGTTCAGTTCCTCATGCAGGCGTTGAGTTCTCGGCAGGAGATTTCCACAATATGTCCTTGAGTGCAGGTCTAAGCTCCTCGCTGCAGAACTGATTATACTCCAGAGTATCCCCGTTGTCCTTCTTCACCTCCACCACCAAGAACGACGGCGTCACAGCGAAGATCTCGGCGGCGATACCCAGCTTCCCTTTCCTCCCTGTCTCCTGACCCTGCAGTTTCACCTTCGACTCGCTCTTCTTGATGCTGAACTTCCCGGCCTTGGCCACCTCCTCCAGTCTCGAAATCACGCTGCTCGCGGGCCTCGTCGTCGCGAACCTCATCTCCTCCTTCTCCTCCCGCTTCTTCTCCTCGAACAGCGGCGACAGATCAAAGCCCACCGACAGCGAGATTATATGGAACGCATTCAGGGTCTCCGTCTGCTTCTTCGAGTTCTCGCCATTGGCCGCGCCGCTCCCGGCCTCGTCCTCCCCATCGAAGGCCTCGAATTCCAACTCCTGCTTCGTCCTGGTGGTCTTAGGCACGGACTTCCTAAACCAAGACGACTCCATGACCTTGGCAATGGTGATTCGCGTGCTCGGGTTCGGGTCAAGAAGCTTGGTAACGAGCCTCCGGGCATCGGAGGACAGCCACGGCGGGCACTTGAAATCTCCCCTGTAAATCTTCCGATACATGGCCATGATGTTGTCATCCTGAAAGGGCAAGTAGCCTGCAAGGAGGACAAACAAGATAACCCCACAAGACCAGAGGTCGGCCTTCGCGCCGTCGTATCCTTTCTTCCCGATCACCTCCGGGGCGACGTAAGCCGGCGTCCCGCACGTCGTGTGCAGCAGACCGTCGTGCCTCAAGTGCTCCGAGAAGGCGCTGAGCCCAAAGTCGGTGACTTTCAGGTTGCCATCCTCGTCCAGCAGCAAGTTCTCCGGCTTCAGGTCGCGGTGGTAGACGCCGCGGCTGTGGCAGAAGTCGATGGCGGAGATGAGCTGCTGGAAGTACATCCGGGCGGCGTCCTCCCGGAGGCGGCCCTTGGAGACCCGGCTGAAGAGCTCGCCGCCGCGGACGAGCTCCATGGCGAAGTAGATCTTGGACTTGCTGGCCATGACCTCGTGCAGCTCCACGATGTGGGGGTGCTTCACCATCTTCATGACGGCGATCTCGCGCTTGATCTGCTCCATCATCCCCGCCTTCATCACCTTCTCCTTGCCCACCACCTTCATCGCCACGCTCCTCCCCGTCTGGAGGTTCCGCGCGTGGTACACCTTCGCGAACGTCCCGTGCCCCAGCAGCCGCCCGAGCTCGTACTTCCCGTGTAGGACCGAGGAACCGCCGCCGCCGCCGCCGCCTTGGGGCTCCGCCATCTCCGCCCCCGACAAAATCAAGCCTTCCCGCAGCGAAAGATGCGATTTTTTCTCTTCCCGAGATTGAAATGGAATCTCGAAACGGAAAGAGACTCGGAGTGGGGAAGCGAGGGGCGAGGAACTTAGAACCGGCGGGGGTGGGTGGGGTGGGGGTGTTCACCCGTCCTCGACGTGCTTCCGGTGGCAATTCCGGCCGCCGATGGCGGCGGCGGCGGTGGCGGCGCGGGGGCTGAATTCAGGATTCGTCAGCAAGAAGCCTCTCATCTCTCCGCATTCCCAATTCGGACGGTGATTTAGGGCTTCACGATTTGGTTCGCGAGGAATTCGTTCGAATCGGGGAGGGCGAAACGATTTGAAATCCTCCTCTTCCCTCTTCGGGAAGCCGTCGTGCTCTGCATTATATGGGCACGGGCCGTTCCTGGGGGGATGATCGGACGGCTGAGGATGGGTTGTGGGCGGGGGGGAGCACGGTGGGGCCCGGGGGCGGAGCGACCGCGCGTCGAATCACTGTCGTGTCGGGGCCCCGCGTGGGGGCGTGGGGGCCCGGTGATGCGTGTAAGGTCGAGATTAGCCCTGGAGCGGGTGGACGCATTTGGTGTTTTTACGGATATGTCCTCCCTCACCGCGCGATTGGACGTTCTCAATAATTCTGGGGGGGGGGGGGGGGGCCACCGGTGGCGATCGGTTCTCCGGCGGTCCAATTCTCCCTCGGGAATCGGGAACTGGATTAGATACGCCGGTCCCCTGTTTTCTAAAACCGAAAATTGGATCGGTGCCACCTCGGAGCCAAATTGGATTGAACTGTCTTGTTCGATTCTCGGGTAGACCAATGGATTCGGTGGCATGTTCGGTTTTTCCTTTTTTGGTTTATCGTTAATGTTCGAGACGAAATTGAATATGTTCTTGATGATCGAGACGTTTCAACAATCGGTGAGTTACGCGTAACATTTTAGGTTTCACAGATATTTTTTCGATTTGTGGCAAAATTTAGTTGGAATGAAAAATTGCTCTTGTGTTTTGAGTTGTTTTTGTCATCTTACTCATATGCATAAGTAAACACAGTTACTCCAGCCTTTGTGAAATGGGAGATAGGTTAGGGTTCTTACATATTTTTTTAAGAAATAAAAAAAAAATCAATCATGTCTGGGTGAGCGGGTTCCACACTTGGAATCGGGAACCGAACCAACATTCACCGGTTCTAATTTCATGGAACCGCCCTAAATCGGCCCTGTCCGCGATCCTCGTCCTGAGCGGCTCTTTATGCTGACCCCTAGAACCCACTCCGGCAAGTTGGCTCAGGCCATCCGATTAGAGCAGAATAATGGCCATTCGATATGCCCAGATCTGAACATTCGAGCCTCGTCGAAAGCTCCTCGGAAGAGAACACGATAAGCCAGAGCGACATCGATGGCGAAGCTTAGGGACCACATTAGTGAAGACAAACGAATTCGTGTGGCCAAATCGAAAATCGATTAACGTGCTCACTCAAGGGTTGACTCCCAAGTCGGTTTTTTTTTACGAAGTTTTTTTTTTTTTCTGAAATTGATTATGGTAGCTTCCTAATCACCCGCTAATGTCACGAATGTCTGCTAGGTACGTGGAAATCGTGTGGTCAGCGAAACCAGTTGACTCGAGTCAACACCAGCTTCCCACGTACTTAATTCGCCCTGAGTTTCAACTTCGGCGGCCCCCGACACACGTGTTCTACGAGTCGTGCTCTCATTCGATTTCTTCTAGCCAGGATGCGTGTGATACATTGAGTTCGGTTAATCTTTATGCACGTCACTAGACGAGAATGTATACCGAAATAAATGATTTAATAATATATATTTTAAATTAATCGTTTATATCATTCGTATCATTTTTAAATAACCGATCGACGGGAAATGTTTCCGTTATCTATAAAAGTTACCCTCTGCTCGTTCGTTTTCGCGAACGACACAAGGAATTATCTTCAAGGAAAATGTTCTCAAGATTGTTCGTTTTCTACGGAAGAAATGGACCGATGATTACGAATTGGAAACTGGCGTGAATTATTGGATAAACACGTATGATTACAATAATTGAAGTTTTATAATCGGAAAGATGGGACAACATTCAATTGGAGTTAGATGGGTGACCAGTTTGTTTGATTGCACAGGTCGTTCGTCGTGATGGTCGTTTCGGGTCCTACCCATCTTTCCATTAATCGATTACACTCGTCTCGTGTCTCTTCTGTCCAGTTTCGTGGCCCCAAAGGACAATTAGGGCAGGCGTGATTTGATTAGGCTCCAGAAAGGAAATGATTAAGGGCAATTTTTCCCGACAATCCAAAACCCAATTATGAGTTTTTTTGCCGGGCATCTAAAGTCTAATCGAGCGTATAATTTAGATTTTTTTTCTTCTGTTTTCTTATGGTGATGATGAATTTGGATGATGGCATCGCTGATTTTCTCCCATTTCCGGCCATTATTGCTTGGTGATTGCACCCTTTTTCTTTGTATCTACGGAGTTTGCCTATCGGATGGCTCGATCAGGTTAGGCTTAAAAATTCATGGTAAGTATAATCCAAGAAGAGGGAATGAATACATGGGGGCCACTTATAGTTTAATCGAGTCAAATTTCTTAACTCATTCGTTCACTAGGGCATGCCACTACGGCCTAGCGATAGCATTAAGAATTAAGATAGATTAAACGTAACCATATCCATTTTAAAGTACAAAATATGCGAGGTGTGAATTGCCGGTTCAACCTTAATGACCAGGACGGTAGATTCATTGGAAAGTCAAGCGCAATGACCGGGAATCAAAGGAGATTAAAAGGAAAAAAAAAAAAAGGGATGAAATTAAAGAAAATCGAAGCCAAGAAACACGAGATGAAAGGGTAATTGAAGTAAACACCGGAGGGGGGAAACCGTCGGAAAATAAAAACGCACGACTGGAATTGAAATAACTCGAAAGCTACAGACATGCCGACGCTCCACCGGAAACATCGAAATGAACATTGCACCGATATTCACCGCATACCTTACAAATCACATGCTTTGCTCTAAAGCTAAAACGGGAACGGAAACGCATTTCATGTATTTCCTGATTTTCCTTCTTCCCATTTGTGGGAAAGATGCACTGTCCATGCATGCCAAACTGATAGCTCGTGTTAGGTCAGTGGACTGAGAATTTGAGGGCACGCGCCGGCATAAGCCTATCAATGTATGCTGCCGAACCAAGAGCACGGGCCGTCGTTAATGGTAGAGATTCACGTGGCTCTGTTCATCAATTTGCAGCCTGAGGTAGGGTTAAGTGGCCCCTGTTGATGGAATCAATAAAGCGAATATGAAAAGACCACCAAGCAACCGCGTGACGCCGATGTATCTGTCTGCACGCAGTGAATTCTCAGTCACGACCATGTGACGAGGTCACTACACATGAAAGCTAAGTTTTCTGGTTCCGAATAAATGCCTTAAAAATCCTAAAATTTATCGTAAAATGTAATTAAGTTTTAAAATTTTTAAAAAATATAATCAAGTATTAAAACTTATTAAGTTAGTCCAATTAAGTTCTTCTTTTAATTACACTTTTTAAAAGTAGTAGGACTCAATTGTACTTTTGCAATAAATTTTAGGACTTGATTGTACTTTTTCAATATTTTATGATTTGATTATATTTTCGTGGCAAGTTTTAAGATTTCTAATGCGCTTGTCCATTTTGATTTTTTCGAGAGGATATATGCCTGTTGCTTATTGCTTTTGAGATGAGGCTTTCTTGTTGCATGCAGTGTTATCCGGATCTCTCGAAACGCCAATCAGAATATAGCAAGTTGAAGAATAATCACGGTATGAGGAGGTTCATAATTGATGTATCTGCACAAGAAACCCTAGTTTCTATGAGCCAGAGAAGCATATTTTGGTTCGTTTTCAATGCAGAATGATTGTCGCTGTGGAGTCAAGAATAGACTATTTTAAGTTTCAATGATTAGTCCCCAGATTTCAGAGCGCATAATTCACCTCGCATTGAATAATGGAAGGTACCCATTATCAAAGAATAATATGGTGCGAGAAGATGCAAGGGACAACGTTACAAGAAGAACACACACCCTAGACTGAATTAAAAACATCGCACGTTCTACTAGTTCGATGAGTTTTTGCTGAACACGGTATGAAAATCGGAAGATCGTAGCATTCATCATTGGCATTTAAAAACCATATCGTGAAAACATAATACTATTTCAAGAACCGAACCAAGGAACTTTCTTTGGGACAAAAATAGTTATATGAACTAATGATGAACCTTGCAAAGAAGATTACACCAATCTCTAACTTTCACGTTACGAATAGCAAACTAAATTCTTAAACGCTTAAATTTAGTTGGCGCAAGTACTCCTAAAATCCCGAAATCAACTGGTATCCAGGTGGATGCTAATCTTGCTCTACTTTTTCATTAGCAAAAGGGGAAAAAGTGGCTATAGTTTTATGTACTATTTTTTTTTTTGTCAGAATTTTATGTACTATACGAAGGTTCATTACGTGAGATTTTATGGAACTGCTGTCAATTATTTTAAAAACTTAACGTGATAGATGAAAGCGTGATTTAATAGTTAAATAATATCAATACTGTGCATATATAGCTCTCTTCTCTCTTCTTTCTCTCCATATCATTTGTATATGGACAAGATTTACTTGTACTTCTCGAGGCCAATTGAAGATACACAGAGCTGATACTAGATGCAGGTTGAAGAGGAGGAAATCACATGGTGCAAGCTGCAACGAGACAAGATTCTATCGCCACCACAGAAACAATGATTCGCCGCTGAAAATCTCTGGTCCACCTGTCCCAACTTGACGAAAAGCCATCGTAATAATTCGCGTCTCTTCTGGGGTTCTGGCACGATAGCTGAGGGCGTCCACAGGTTCAAACCCCCGTGCATGGCGACAGACGCGTAGGGCGCAGGTTCTCGTCTCTTTGATCGCGATGTTGGAGGAGAGACGCAGGGAATGTGGCACGTGATCGTCACGTGCCCGTCCACTGGCCCGCCATCGCCATGCATGCGTGCCTGGTTCTTCTTCTCCTCCTCCCTTCTTCGTCATCCTCCTCATAAATCTTTTCTGGAATGAGAAGGACTTGACTTTGATATTAACGGGTGGAGTTGATATGAGACCCTGACTCTTCTCTAGAACTTCATACGTATTGGCGTACGAAAGTGGATACGCGTACGCGCCGTTCTCGACATCGTTGATATACATTGGGAAGTAGATGTATTGGGACGCGCGCGTCTGTATCTATGGCGGATTAAGCAGTAAATCGAAAAAGAAAATTCCACTCTACTTTCAAGATTAACCACCAAAAGGAAGAAATGCATGCGTGACCCTTGCGGTTCCATTGTCAAAGAAAAACTCGTAACATTTGAACTAACATTTTGGAAAAATGACCAAGCGACGGTCCTTAATCGATTAACAACATGTTTTAAACCATGCAAAGATAAATACCAAATAATTATAAATCGTTGGGGAGTACACTTCTTCAAGAATTTATAGCTCACAACGGCCTACAAATTGTTAGGCTAGTAAAGCCCAATATTTTATATTAGCTGTAGGGGTGGAGGAGCTGAGACAGATGGCCATTAGGGGTGTCAGAACCGAACCGAAAAATCAAACCGAGATACGAATCGAACCGAAAATTTTATGCATTTCGCTTCGGTTCGGTTTTCGGTTCGGATAATCACAGCTGATCATTATTTTTTTTCAATTCTGTTTGGTTCGGATCAAGCCGAACTCCGAACCGAACTGAAAATAACCTTTCGTTTATCCTAAACCTAAAAGGGCTAAAACTAAAATCAGAATGGGCCATCATTTCTCTCTCTAACGCATCTCTTTTGTTGTCTCCTTGTCACTCTATTTCTTTTTCTGAAACTCTCTTGTTCCTCGGCTGTCACTCGAATCCTCCATTTTCTTTTGCTTGCTTATCTTTATCACCTCGTCCTGGTGAGCCACGTCCTTCACTTGCTTCGTTTGACTGGTGATTGCAAGAGACCGAAAGAAAAAAAAACGCAGATGGTATTTTGACCAAGCAGCAACAAAACTTCAACGAAAGTGAAACATGAAACCCACGAAAGGGGAGAAGGAAAAGGAAGGGAATTTCTACTATTTCTCGACCCAAGGTTGAGCTCTGCAAAATCGGCGCCATTCTCGAACTCCTGAAGAAGAAACCCTCTCCTTCCTCCTCTCTCTCTCTCTTCTGTGAGAAATTTTCCAGCTCTAATTGATAGATTGAGCTCTACAACAGCACGGCCCTCGCAGAATCGGAGCAAATGACGGAGCTCCGGCACATCGCGTTTGGAATTGCCGGCTCGGCCAAGCTCAGGGAGCAGAAGAAATCGAGCCATGAATAAAAAGCAAAAAAAAAAAGGAAAAAAAAGAAGAAACCGAAAACCGAACCGAACCAAACCAAACCGAACTGAACTGATTTTTCGGTTCGGTTCATAATCGGTTCAAGCGAAATTTGGTTCGGTTCAAGAATGCACCCTTAATGGTTCGGTTCGGTTCGATTTTTCAACAAAACCGAACCATTTACACCCCTAACGGCCATAGCTCCATTGCTGCGACGCAAGAGGCAGCGATGTAGTCACTTAGGGTCTGTTTAGTAACATTTCTGTTCCTAGAAACAATTTTTGTTTAAAAATGGTTTTCTCTATTTCTATTTCCTAAACAAGTTTATGAGCAAAAAAACGTGTTTAATAACTGCACAAAATTTCTATTCTCGGGGTATAAAAAGAATAGAAATAAGTTTGATAGGATACTAAAAATTTCTACTCCCAATTTTTTCATTTAATTATAAAATTGTCAGTTGAGACTTAACAATTCATGTTTAGATAAAATTGAACTAGAAATAGAATAAGAATATATTATAATATAGAATTGGATGACCTTAATACAATCATAAAGAAAATTACTCCTTATAAACAAAGTAAATAGCGGGTGATGGTCGAGGAAATTACAGTTTAGGATGTAGGATTTTAGAATTTGGGGTTAGGGTTTAAGGATTTCGGTTTTGAGGTTTAGGGTTTTAGATTTTGGATTTTAGGGTTTAGGTTTTAGAGTTTCGAGTTTTGGATTTAGTGTTTCGGGTTTTGGGTTTAAGGTTCGAGTTTAGGGTTTTGGGATTTAGGGTATAGGATTTGCAGTTTAAGGTTTGGGGTTTATGGTTTAGAATTCGGGGTTTTGTGGTTTTGCATTTTAGGATTTAGGGTTTGGAATTCCGATTTTGGGATTTTGAGTTTGGAGTTTTGTGATTAAGGGTTTCGTGTTTCAAATTTTAGGTTTGGGATTTTAGGGCTTGGGTTTTTGGGTTTAGGATTTGGAGTTTAGAAGGTTTAGGGTTTTAGGGATTTGGGTTTTGGGGTTTTGGGTTTTTTATTTTAGTGTTATGGATTTTAGGGTTTGGGTATTGGGGTTTAGGGTTTTAGAGTTTAGGATTTGGGATTTAGGGTTTAGTATGAGAATATCTTGTGAAAGAGAGAGAGTTGATCTTAGTTCTCTATTGTTTCTTTTTTTCTTCTAGAAACAGTAAAGTATATTTTTTTTACTTCTTATTTCTGTTCCAAATCTATTCCCTGACCACTTTTCTATTCCAGGGAACAAAAAAACTTATTGATGTTACTAAACGGGTTTATGTTCTTTTTTTGTTCCAGAGAATAACATAATAGAAAAACAGAGAAAGGAAAACGTTACTAAATAGATCCTTAGTTACATAGCAAACATAGGTGATGAAAAAGAGATGGAAGGAGCTTGATCAGGGTTAAGATGTCTCCGATCGCTAGAGTTAGAAAAATGGGAGTGGCCTTTTTTTCTAAAAAGAATAGATACCTTTGACATTACTACATTAATTTTAATTTCGAGTGATGAGTACGAAACCATCCTGTAATGGTTCTCCGATGTAACCGCTAGAATCCCTAACGCATCTGCTGGTGTCCGACGTCTAGCCACATGGGACGCGAGTCCATCTGTGATGTTTTGGATCGAGTCGACATGGACCAACTGCAGGAATTAGGGGTTCAACTGCCGAGAGATGGCGCACTTAAAAAAATTGCCATCATATTGATATCGTCAGAAGCAAAATCGAAAGGTTGAGTTTCGATGTATTGCGACGAACTAAAGTGGTTCGCGCAAAAAAAAAAATTTCTAGGGAAGTCATTTTAATTGCACTCGAAGGGTGCGGAAAAGGCAAAGGAAAAACCATTTAAAATTTTAAATGATCCAAAATCTTGGGATGAGGATCTCATTGCGGGGGAGAATTTGCAGGCTCTTGGCCTTTTGATGGCCGCTGAGGCCAATAATGCCAGACCAGCAAATACATCAATTTAACAATACAGTGAAGTGATGATTGTCGACGAGCCGATAAAGCCTGATGCAACACCCCCAATAATTCCCAGGACTCTGTCTGATCGTATTCATGTCCATTTGCAACATCTTATAAGATATATATATATATATATCGTTGGTCTTCTATCTTATAATATGTTAAATAGCAAAAAACTAGGGGTTTCTGCCTTCTGGTCTGTGAATGTTGGGCTGATACTATAGAAAACCGTCCACAGATCGCAATATAAAAAGGTGTATTGATACAAAGCCGGCCGTATTCCAATTCTTCGTTTTTCACTCTTCATGATCCCGCATCCTTGCGTTATTTTTCAGCCCCGAAATGAAAAAATAGTAAAAAAAAGAGAAGCTTTTTTGGATATTGATATTCGAGGTTCCCCAAGAGTCAAGATTGCTTCGGCAATGTTTGTCTGCGCGCATGTCTTTGCAATTTGCACAGAAGGTCACATCTGTGTACGTTGTCATTTAAGATAAGATCACGTATAAAATATTCGTATATGCATTTGCAGATTGATGGGTTTCGATGCATTGAGATCTTTGCTGGTCCAAAAGAAAAGATAGATGGGGTCTTTGGTACACATGAGTACAGCACATTCCACTTCATTAAGTTTCATATCTCTCTGCTCTCCTCAGAGAGTCTTGGAAATTAGCCCTCTTAGACTAGGTTTAAAATATAAGTTTCTGCATCTGCAATTTATTTTACCCGCTTTTATTAGGTCTTTACCGTAATCTGCCTACTTAAATGTCACTTGTGACTTATCGCATCACTTTGTAAGTCATCCTTGCTAGCTATTTCTCATGGGATAATTACAAAAGGCAATGTTAAACTCATTGTATTTATACCAATTCAGTCCTCAACTTTTTTCATGTTTTGCCAATTTAGTATATTCGATCAATTATGATCGGAAATTGTTGATCTGAACACCAACCGTCCTACATTGCATGACTAACGATAATGTGAATATTTCTAATAATAATTTAATGATTTTTTAATTTGTTATACATATTTTTGGGGTCGCCAACTGACCCTTGTCGACAGTAGGGGTGGGCGTCGCACCCCTCACTCGACACCCTCATTGGCCAAAGCAAGGGCATTGCAGCCTTGGCCGACAGCCTGCGGCAGTCGTAGTCGTCGCCTGTGGCCAACATTCCATGCTAGTCCTTAGCTTAAAAAAAAAAGTAAAGAGAAGAAAAGAAAAAGTAGAAAAACAAAAAAAAAATCATAATTATTAAAATACTATTTAAAATTGTCTATATTAGCGCCGACTGTACCACGTTGGACAACCGGCCGTCACATTAGCAATATCCGATCAGAGTTGATCGGATAAACTCAATTGGCAGAACAAAAAAGGATTTATGACTAAATTGACGCAAGTACGATAGGTTTAGGATTCTTTTAGGAAGTTTCCCTAATCTTTATGGTGTTAAATGCAAGTTAGCTTCACCCGTCTTTGGGCCGTGAATGGGGGAGACCCCTTATAGAGAATAGACTGGGAGAACACCCAAAGATCAAATGCTCTCTCGCCTCTTCGCTACTTCTTTCCACCCAAGATGCAACGTGTGTGGCCCAAGACATGGAGGCTTCCTTTGAAACTGACCCCTGCTAACTTATTCTCTCTGGATTTCTGAGGTCGAGATGTGATCAGGTCATTGTAAACCAGGTTCAATGACGAGGGTTTTGGTTGGAGGAAAGCTTCAAGAGGAAGAGTTCCATTTTCTTAAGGGTTTCTTGAAAGATGAGCTATCGATTTCTGGCCCAGAAATCATTAAAAGAAAGAAGAAGATAAGCTATCAATTGTATTATCCACTCGTTTCAGACTCTCCCTCGCGCACGTCTCTCTCCCTCCTTATTGACAACAACGTATCCTAGAACAGTTCAAAGCCCCTCATGAGGGACTGGAGTTGAATTCCGGCATCCAGAGTGGTTTTCGGCCACATCTTTTTTTTTCAGCTTCGAAACATTACTCGGGCTCAACGCGGAGCTGCGTGCCATCGCGATGTCGTAGCGAGTGGTCCTCTGCCATCGTCTTCGTGCGGCATTATTAGTTGATCGTTACAGTTGGTGAGTGCTAGGATGACCCGATTTGATTTGGGACCGCGAAATTACCACGAAACTAATTTCGATCTCCAACCATCAATTCTGTTAAGGCATGGCGGCTTACAATCGTCTAAAGGAGGGCGACACCACGGATGCACGATGCTCCGCCTCAAATAAGATCGCCGAAACTCGCAATTCGCAAGTTTTGGGAAGTGAAGGATCCAAAAGTATGTGGCCTTGCATGAGGGTCCATATGGAAGATCTAATCGCTTTCGCTCAGCCTCGTTACCATTTTCTTATAAACATCCAAATCGTTAGTTTGTGAACTTCATAAAGAAAGATCTCAGACTGTCAACAATTTTTCTAGAGGCTATGAACCATCTATTCTTATTTAAGGCTAAGACCATGGGAGTCATCCAAAAGTAGCAGGAATTGGAATTTGACGCCCATAATGAAATCGTTGGACTCCAGCCCACTTGGTCGATGGTGGCCTCATGAAGCTCTCAGCCCATGAGATTGGAGGACCAACAGGACTCGGAGCAATGCTAATGAAAACCTGACAGACAAATCAGCCACCCTGCATTCCCTAATAGATGAAGCCACTGATGAAATGCCTGAAGCTATTCTCTCGACAAGCAATCAGCGAAATTTTCGGCTACAACATCAAACAATGTTCTACATACAGCCCGCAACCCCAGATGCCGAACTCGTTCTCAGGACGATCACACTATGAGTCTATGACTTTCCCTGCTTCATTTTCATATGAAGAATGTGGGCATAAAGTACCTCATCTAGTTACAATTAGAACTGCCAACGAGAATGTGACTTTGATAAAGAACAGATCGCCCGCCCAATGGCAATGTAGGTAGTTAAGTCACTGATATTAATCAAAACTGCAGAACTAGTGTTAGCCAGACTTCAGTTGTTGCACATCCAGCAGGATCAGATATTAGCTAAATCCACCGATAGTGCTATTTACTCTTCGCACCAACCTTACGTTCCATGAAATGGCCGAGTTGAAGCCATCCATTGGCACCACGACACGGCTGATAAGAATATCGAAAGTGCGTCCGCTTTGTGTCTAACAGCCGTGAGTCCGTGGGTTTAATGTGAGATGGTTTGGGGCAGAAAGCAATCACAAGTAACTTGCGACTACACAGCAATTTATCTTGAACTAGGATGCCTTCTTTTCCTTTCTTTGTTCTACCACAGTTGGTCCATACCTCGGTGTATTCGCTCCGATACATCCACTCTTGACGAACTCGGCTCCTCTGCAATTTCCTGCTGACCCATCTCTCGCAGTCTGCTCATAATATCTAAATGCAATATATGCAAAGAACACTGCACGTGGACATAAACTATTATCAAACACCAAGAGACCGAAATGGAAGGCTATTCAGATCGAGAGAAAAACCAGTTTACCTCCCCAAACTCTTCCAACAACAGAAGAAAAGCTCCAAAAGAGTAAAAGTGCAGCAGCAGCTACAGCTTTTTTGTGAGAGCACACGCCCCAAGAATCTCGAAACAGTTGAATCCAAATCTTGCCTGCACAATCCACAGTGGACCCAATTCGATGTTAGAATTCAATTTTGAAATGTCACATCGTCTCCTGCAATTTCTCTAGTCATACCAGAAAATTGTTTCTAGGATACAACCAAACTGTAAAAAGGTCTTAGCTTTCTCTAAACAATGCTTGTCATCCCATCGTAGATGACATTAACATTGTAAAGGAGCTGGTTCAAAAAGATACCGGGAGCTCTGTCCAGCTCTCTTTATAGTAACCTAAGCTTAATCAAGATCTCAATGAAAAGGTACAGATGAATGAGATCCTATTGGTAAAAAAAGACATAACTCACAGTTCAATAAAAAATGAAGAAGTAGCAATTTACAGGCAAATTCGAATTAGAGTTAATGAAGGTCCATGAGAATATGCATGCTTTGCACGGAAAGACTAAACTTCCTTTTCAGAACTCGTTGCAACACTCCAAGTAAGATCCATTCTTAATGATCAACTTGAGCATTCCTTCTGGGCTGAAGCCCATGTGGATCGGCTAGGCCGTCATGGAAGCATGGCGTTGATGCCATTTGTGACAACCTAGCTTGCTCCCTGTGGGCCAAGATCCAGAAAGAGTGCTTGAGGTGGTGATCGTTTGGAGGAGGATCTTATTTGGAGAGTTGAATTGGAGTTTTTGAATATGTATCACTAGTGCAAGCATAGCGTGTCAGCATGCTTCAGCCAAGATATAGATTACCTTGTGTAGTCATATGCCCAGAATACGTAAAGCAGAGTTTTGGTACAATGAAAGCTCCAAAAAATCCTGCAGTAATGAGCAATGCAAAGTGTAAGTAAGACGAGGCAATTGCATAAATATTTCGACGATTTTTCTTCCATTTGGCTGCATCTCAGATAAAGAGAATCAGAGTAACCTGCGAACATTCAACATTAAACAAGTAAATGCTTCGGTGAGCAAATGCTTTGAAGTTGTTATCGAGTCTTTTGAGGGTAAATATTGCACGGTATTATGCTCCCTTAACTTCCCATTCTTTTAAAAGGTAGCCAAAAAACATTCTTTTCACAGGCAGTGTCAAATCAATAACATGGGCTGAAAATCACCATAAATTCTGCAACTAGACACTTGTATGCACACCAACAGAGCCTGTGATTATCCTTCTTACAATTGAAGGCATTACAATAAAATCCCGAAATCCTCTTACTAACAAATCTAATGAAAACTTACCAAGTTTGACCATCATCCCTCCAGTGATATAGCTTCCGCATTTGGCCACAACAAAAAGCAGGACTGCCAACTGCAATTTTCACCACTCATTACCTCCCGCACATAGAAGAAGTCGCTAGTTAATAAGCAAAACCTCCTCACCTTCATCGTAGTCGATGGGTCTCCAGAGAGAACAGCTCGGAGCATGAACAGGAATTTGTTATAGCAAGGAAGCACCAACTTCACTAACCGCATTGCCTCTTCCTCTTCACACTCACATCTCATAGCGGCAACATCCACATAACCCCTAAAAGCAAACAGATGCGACACCAGCACTAAGTTAGGAGAACAACTAACTCGGCGACATCGTCTCTTGCATTTCTATTGTAACTGTATTACCTGCTAGTGATGGATTTGTACAGGAAAATCGCAGCAAGAATGATGAGACTCAGATAAGAAACCAGAGAAATGAAGCTGGAGAAGCAGAAAAGAAACAAGTTCTCAAACTCAATTCTCATCTGAAACAGAGAAACAACCCAAATAAGCCAATTTCACATTCTTTACCCGCAATCGAGATGCTTAGCATAGGAGGATGATATTATCGGTAGTGTTCCAATCGCAAAGGCTAATGCTGACTTATGCGCATTTTTCCACATCACCAAATCCACTGAAAAAAAGAACACAAATTTTTTAAGCCTAAATTAAGTTACACAGTCCAAACAAAATGTAGTTCATGGAGGACCCAGAAAGCGAGAATCACCGAAAATTTGCCATCCCTCCTGCGTCTCTCTGGAACGTCGGTTTTCATCCGATACTGTAACAAAGAACATAAAACCGTGACGGAAGGACACGTGATAAAAGTGTCAACCAACTAGAACACATGAATGCAAAACTTACATGTGTTATGCTTCGCAAAAGTTTGATGAATAGTAGAGTATTTTGTGGTAGCCGGCGACTCTTCAGTTGCCCACAAAGATGTGGGCTGACTTGGAGGAGCATGAGCAGTACTTCTATGCACTCCGTTATGATTCAACACAGAAGAAGGTCGTTTCACAGCATCGAAACAAATTGGTTTGTGTTTTTCGCTGAAATGATTATCTGCTTTCTCTGCACTTGCCACTTTTTTGGATCTCTGCTCTGATGTGTGAATTTTCTCGATGTCAAATCTCTGTTTTTCAACCTTAGTCTCAGCTTTCTCATCAATGCAATGAGCCTCCGATCCCTCATCATCGAAAAATTCTTCATCCCCATCATCGTTACCATGATTACTATGAAGGTCATAATCGTGGAATAGTAACTTTGGAGCAGGCTTGACCTGACCCACATCGCTCATAGTGCTTGAAATGATTCTCTCTTGACAAACCCCAACCTCCTTGCAATTTTCCTCGGATCCCCCGCAACCAGACTGACATAAATCCTTCGAAGGTTCCAAATTTTTCTTCCTCAGTTCAGCTGAAACAACCTTTTCAGAACCGAGAACAGATTCACTCACCTCCTTTGCCTCGGGCCTTAATTTTCTCTCCTGAGAAATTCCAAGCTCTCTCTTTTCCTTCACACCCAGATTTGGGCTCTTCTTTTTCTTGATTCCATCACCCGAAAAACTCATTTCCTTGACATGCTCATCAAGACCGTTGCTCGACTCATTGACCTCCCTTGCAATCTGAATCGGGCCATCAATGCTCTCTGATTTCCATGTCCTTCTCTTCCCCGCAACCTCACTTTTTCTCAATGTGACTGAACTAGGAGCGGTGTGCACATCATTAGCAGTGCCATTATCATCATCTTCGACCACACCAAAGACTCTGATCCCACCTTTCACTTCATCTGACCTCATCCTCCTCTCCCAAACTGATCCTGCCACCACCCCATTTCTCACCCCACTCCTCCTCTTACTCGTATCCATCACTATCCGCACGACTCTCTATCTCAATCCTCACAATTCTGCAAGATAAGCCGAGAAAACAAGCTTCCCTTTTGCTTCTTCTCTGTTTCTGTTTCTTGGTGAGCAAACGAGCAGCGTTGGGGAGGTTTCAGCAGGAGCAAGGCAACGAAGGATTTCGGTGGGATCTGACACGACCCATGTACCAAAGAGATACCAGGGGAGGCACGTCAAACGAGGCAATCAGAACACGGAAGCCCATCATCATTCACGTGCCATTGTTTATGGTAGGAGAGAGAGAGAGAGAGAGAGAGACATGGCGCTTTGCTTTGCTTGTTCGCCTCTAGTTTCGTGTGGGTGGGAGACAAAACAAGAAAAAGAACCGAGGGAAAAGAAAAGAAAAGAAAAACAAAAGGGAGATGTGGGTACAAGCGTGTCGGTGGCGATTAACCAGGAGCCATGTACAGGGAGCTGCCGAGAAACTAAAATGGTACAGTAGATCTTCTTCTGGAGACTCCCCAGGAAGAAATTTCTGTGAAGGAAGAAATTAGAGAGAGAGCGAAATTTATTGATTGAGGAAGAGAAATGGACGCACGGCAGGACAACGTGGAAAGTTTCCAATGAATCAGAGCGAGGTAAGACTGGTCCCATTTGGCCTATCAAATCAACAGAGATGACTTTCGAAAAAAAAAAATCAATAACATAAACAATTTTTAAATTTTGACCGACCATGCTACGCGGTACTTAAACTTTTTATTTATTTCATATAATTTCTAAACTATAGCCTAATGTTCAATACTATATTATTGAACTTTTGGTACATGTTCGATATAATTTTTGAACTATACGAAAATGTTCAATATAGTTCTTAAACTTGAATTAATAAAAAAACTACATTGAGTATTTTCACATAATTCAGGGATTAAATTGAACATGTACTAAAAGTCTATGGACCACATTACACAATAGGTTAAAGTTCAGGAATCACATTGCGCATTAGGTCCAAATTTAAGGACTGTTTGTGTTATTTTTCTAAACAAAAGACAGAGATGACTGTTTCTTCTTTTACTTTTCAAGTTCCTTTCCTTTTTCTTGTGCTTTGATTTTGGGTTCTTCCGTTTTGCCACATTTTCTCTTTTCAGCATTCTAACTCTGGAGTGTCGCCCTGTTCGGAAAGAGATGCAAAAGCTATAAGATAATGTGAAGAGAACACTTTCAATCATCAACTTGTTAGTTTTTAACCTCTTTTTTTTTACTGATTAGACGATGAAAATCTCGAGGAACACTAACTACAATAAACAATTTACAGAGTGATTTGTTTAAGGATTGTGGAAATGTGGCGTGCAAGTCAATTTATGATTGCAGACTTACTTACCAATGGTGCAAAAGAATTAAACTTTAGCCTCACTGATCAGCAAGTATGCTTAAATTAATATACAAAATTAATACACTGAGTAAACCATTTTAAAGTTTCGTTTGTTTCGCTAAAAATCAACGATTTGGAAAACTTTTTCCTAAAACTGATTATTTGTATCGCTTACAAAAATGAATGAACAAAAAATATTTTCATCGTTCATGAAAATGTTTAGACATAAATTGTTATTGATAATGAAAATATTTTTCGCTGACCGACTATTTTGAGCAACATAGACAATCGTTTTTAAGAAAATATTTCCCAAATCATTTATTTTCCGCTAAACAAACATAGGCTAATAAGTGTTGTTCCAACTCAGAGCCACCATGTGACTGCACATCAAGTAAATTCCGAACAAACCCGCCAATTCTAACTTGCCCAACCCACCTTTGATTAAGCAGAGAAAGTGGAATCAATCTATTGCACGAAAGCTGATGTAAAGTACCACCTCACTGCTATAATAAAAAGGGGTCAAGACAAAGAGAATTGCACTGCATTGATATCAAAGTGAGGCAGACCTTGCAATGGTTGAGATGTAAGTTCTTAACCACCTTTGACAGCACCTAATTGACCAATCAAACTGGGGTAGTCAACAGAATTTGATAAGTTGTATATGAATTAAAGATTCCTTGTGCTTTTAATAGCCCCTCTCCAGATCATGCCAATGCAAAAAGGGTGGGTGTGCACTTATTCTTCATCAGGAAAGCAACATGTTACAAAATCATATGATGGCCCAGCATAAGTCTTTGTCTAATGGTAGGTTCCCACCAACATCAAATTCCAGATGCTGATTTGTATGCCATTTTTTCCATATGGTTAATGGCAGGCAGATGCCATAGCTGGAAAGTATTGCGAGGTTAGCACCTTACTTTAGTTTCATATTATATACTAACCTCCTTTTTTTTATGTCCTCCATGCTGGTAATAATCATGGCTTTGTACAAGAGCAATGGCAAACACAAAGATCTAGCTAGAGGAAAAGGGTGAGGTGAAGAATACTTACAGTACCTCACTCAAGGGTGAGAGCATAGGATGTTTCATATGAAATTTCATTTGTTGTGGTATTTACATGATGAAAACTGCACGAGTTGATAGATGGCCCCGGAGCCAACCTCCGCTAACCCTCGATACATCGGTAATGGCACAAAGTTAAATATATATAATTAACGAGTTAACGATTTGCAAACTTCAGCAGAAATGGAGAGGGAAAAAAATGGTTTCACAGGTTCATATCATAATATATGTTTTCACTCCACATATTTAATTTGATGAGATCCTACAAGAGGCAATATATATGATTAATATGAGCGAAGGATTTGCAATTTTCACCAAAAAATGGAGGGGGAAAAAAACTCAAATCATCCCAACTAGGGCACTTATATTACCACTCCTAGATAGGAAATTTTCCTCTCTCTTGATGCAACACTGTTTGTTCATTCGTTTCTTGCCAGAACCCTCGTCTTGAGACGGTGGACCTCACGCTGATCTGCGAAATTGAATGATCACGGCTCAATTTTTTCCTTGTTTATTTCGTTTTCTTTTTCCCACATAAAAGATATCCTATTCAAATATATCTCACTCTCTACTTGGAATTATTTTGTTCGAATTATATCCGAGTTATATATAGACAAGCTGGGATTTTGCATTAGGCAAACTCTGGATAGGATGTAAGTTTTCGTATCTGCAGTTACATATGGTCTACCATACGTAGCCTAGAGAAACGCAGACGTTTCAAAAAAATGGATTGGGCAGGCTTTCCCTTGAGCGCGATAGCCCATTGGGCCTCGAAAGCAAACCTCTTTCATCAAGTATTGGGCTATTCTTTGCGACCGAGCTCGGCCCATATGCTCTTGCTTAGTTTTCCTGCCAATTTTCTTCTCTCCTTTTGTTTTCCATGGCTTGATCTCCTCCATGAATTATTGTCCCTCATGCTCAGATTATCTGCAATTTTGCATCTCTTGTGTGGGGCACCGTTTCATTCGAGTTTGATCATGATTCGAACCTAGTTCTCGTCAAAAGGGTTGGTGCTTGAAGCTTAATTTCTTCACTTGATTTTGGAGGTGGGTTGGGACTTTTAGATAGCGATCATCCGGTTTAACTCGCCATTCCCGGTAGCATTTGTTGCCTTGCCTCTGAGTGCTTAAAGAGTGGCGAATTACACAATTGAGTGCTTGAGCGTCCTGCCACACCAGATCCAAGATTTGAAGTTTGTTCGTCTGGTATGGTGCATCAGGGAGTGCAAAATAAGCTCTGGTTGCCTCAATTTCACAGCCCAGTTCTGCAATGTAGTACAAGTCAAGCTGAGGATTGCTGACATGAGAAAAAAGACTAAAGTTTTGAGATGTGGCCATATTTTTCTGCAAGTGCTCTAGTATTGAGTCTTAATCACTCATGTTGAGAATGCAATGCATTGTTGCAATGTTATTTACCTTTGTGAGGTTCATGGATGTCATCTCATATCATTCTCACGCCACGTACCTTTGCACATATTTTCTAAGAGTGAATACTCATACATGTGCATGTCTAAGTACTTTCCGTGAGCATAAATGCAAGAGCTGTACTATCAGCTGATGATCAGATGGAGTGCCCGCCGCTGACACCGAGTTGATCAGCAAACTGCTCTCAGGTAAATTTGGCTTTTAATCAAGTCTGGTTTTCCTAGTGGCTATATTCTTTCAGCTGAGTGATAAGTGTAAGCTGTGTGATATTCCTGGTCATCTATCAGTATCAGGAAGTTTCGAGACTTCCTCAAGCAGTGCCGATACAATACGCTGTATGAAACCTTGTGGCTGCTTGCATCCACGTATTTGATGCACGGAAGTCTAGTACCTGGATTTTTTGCTGGCAAATCAATGGCCAAACATTCATCTATTGATGCCAAACTGACGACTTTGGGGACAATAACAATAGCTGAACATCCATCATTTACTTCCATGGATTTGAACCTGTCTCCTTAGGTTTTGAGGACACCGATTTTCAAGAGAGGCTGTCAGGGATTCCAATGTATGAAGTCCGGGCAACTTGCAAACCAACAGAACAGAAGAAAGGTGTATTTCGATCATACAAACTTGTGGTCTATTTTTCCTTTCTTTGTGCTTTCCTTTAATCTGTTTTACAACTTTGACACACACACACACACAGCGCAGCATGAATGCCTTGTGCACGAAACAGATGGTGAGGTTACATTTCACTCATTATGATGCCAATGCTAAATGACGCCAGTTGTCTGCAAATACATATCACGGACAGTGTTTGACGAGTGAGGCTACAGATAAATGGGCACTTCTATTGCACTCATGCTGCTCTTCTAGCTCCTGAATGGTCCTGGCCCTTGACACTTCCTAAAGAAGTGTTGCTCCATAAGGTTGGTCTTCACGTCTGGTGGGTTCTTACTAAAATCTTTCCTGCCTCTTGTTTTTATCTTTCGAATTTTCATGTCAACTTGCATTTCTAACCAAGTCCTGATCACTAGAAGTACAGATCAGAAAAGAGCAGAAAGGAAGCTTCAGGGAAGCTGACGAGATGTCTCTACTCGAGATTTTACGCAGTAAAGTAAGATTGGTAATTGATATATCAGGAGGTCGAGCAAGCAGACTACCTTGTGGTTACAGAAACACCCACGCCGTGCCCTGCATGTGTCTTATTGGAACTGTGGCCAAAAAGCACAAACTCCCGATATTGTTTACCAATTCGGATTACCAGTTCGGCTACTCTCACGCCTGAGTTTACTCGTGTCTTGATTATATAATTAGCCTCGATTTGCTGGTATGCACAAAAGTTAGCCTGTTTCTGGCCCGAGAATCAGGAACTTGTCGTGCGGTGTGCCAATAAAACTCAAGCTCATAAGGCTCTTTTCAAGGTATAATTTTTCGCCTTGTCCTGGCCTATGATGATTAGAAAAGACGATTGGTAGTTGATTAACCTTCGTTTCCAGGTATATGTTTCCAGGTATATGATTAGAAAAGACGATTCAAGTTTTGACAGGTTGGAGATTTAAATGTAACCCACTTACTAAATTTCTATGGTGGATGTATAGAAAAATCTTTGTTGAGGAGAGTAGTCAACCGGTCGACTATATTATACTATCTTTGGGCTCGTCGTCCTTGGGGAATTGCTCCCACCAATGAGTTTAAACCCCAACTACTAGGTGGCTTCTGGAATTCTGAACAAACAAAAATTAAACAAAACCAAGGAGCTTTTGAATTAAAAAAAAGGTCAGTCTTCTGGATGTGATCCATGCTGTAAAACGACAAAAGTGTGGATGTGTAGGCCTTAGCATTAGGAGATTTTGTGCGCAAAGCCTCATGAGAGTCTGGATGATGATGAAACAGGAATAAAGCTCTCGACCTGAAAGTTGAACCTACACCAGCAATGCCCAAGTTCTTTTTCTTTTTCCCCAGAAAACTATTCAAAATCTGTCAAATTTCTCAACTGCTCACATGGAAGAAGATGCCCTCAAAGGAGGAAAAAGAGAAAAAGAGGGAGAACTTGACCAACTTTCAACACAAATTTGGGATCTTTTGTCTGGGCACTGACAACACTGTCAAAGTAAAAGCGGAAAGAAGTAAAGAAGGGGTGTACTGGTGGACAAAAGATAAAAGAGGGTTGAATTATCCTTTATCTTTCTTTCTTGCACTTCTCTTGCATGTCTTCTGCACCGTTTTGTTAGCTCTTAGCAGGTGTTGGTAGAACCACGAGAAAAGAGAGTAGCTACCTTTGCATAAGCATAAGCCCAGAAATGGGCAAACAGCTTTAATTCACTCTGCCAATAGGCAATGTTCTGTACAAACTCAATCCAGATATATCTGGTTATGTAGCTGTTAGGTATCAATCTCATACAAAAACTGTTAAACCCAAAAAGGAGAGGGAAAAAAAGGATCAAACTTCAAATTTATGAAGAAAATTGACTATCCTCTAACCTAGGGGGAAAAAACTGCAAATCCTTTTCTATGATCTAGAGCAGAAGAAACTTACAACCATCACAGATGGAACCGACCCCAAAACAAAACACTACCATGGCTCTGTATAATGTATATCATAGAACTGATGTAGGCGGAGTCTCCCATATATCGAACACATTCTCCTCGCTATGTAATGCAAAGAGCCGATCTCCACCGATCGAAAAATCACAAATGGAACCTCCCTGACCTCTGCGAAGCCTCGAAGTGAGAACCCAGTCAGGGCCGCTGAAAACCGAAATGCAATCACTCATGGACGAAAATAACTGCCCGTCGTGCAACGCCAATTTGGGGTAACATGGCTCATCCGACATCTTCCCGTTCATGAGCCGGCTTCTCGAGCTCCACCTCACACTCCCGGCCGCACTCCTCAAGTCCATAAATCCTAGGTCCTCATACTCGTTCACCACGCAAATCGAGTTGCTCCCCTCCATCGCAATCGCATCCCTAACTCGCTTCTCGTCAAAGGTTATCGGCACGCCAATATCCGACCAAGACCACACCATTTTCTTCTCCCTAAAGTCCAACAAACTGATGTAACAGTTGTCCTTTCGAGGAAACAGCGTAGCAACTAACAAACAGCTGTACCCATTTAGCCATTGCAGCTTATCAGCATCCCCAAGCGACCAACCGGGCGATTCATAGAAGAAATCAATCTGTTCCCCTGTGATCTGGTCCCAAACTCCCACACCGTACTCGTTGCTCCTCCCTTTGCAGCTCGAGAAGATCTTGTAATCTGAGCTAAAGGTCAAAGCTCCAGCAGTGTAGCTCTTGATCTGATCATCATGGCTCACCTGAAACTTGTACCTCAATTCACCTGTGGACGAGCTAAACAAGCCCATCCCTCCATCCCCAGTTCCCAAACGCTCGCAAGCACTGATCACTAGGCTCTCCGAATCAATCCAACCGGCATCGTTAACCCTCTGGTAATCAAGATTGATCGGCGGGTGCTCTTCCATCATCCAATCATAAACATGTACCATGCTACCATGAGCCACGCAGCAACCGCCGTTGGGCCCCGCCCTTATCGCCGTCCCATCTCCCGGCGCTGGGCCCGTGATTGACCTCGAGAGCCGCAGCCGATTCCCATCGAATTGGCCCCACTTCGCCGCACGGACATGATCGATAACTCCGTAAAACTGCGCTTCCCTGCACAACAATTTCTCTGGCACATTTGGAGGGATGTAAAGCTCTCCGGTGCGGAGAAGATCGAGGAGGACAGCAAAGCAATCCGGGTTCCTATCGATGAAGAGGTCGGAGTTCGAATTCATGGGTTGCAAGTTCCAGTTTTCATCGAAGAGCGCGCCGAAGAAGGAATTGCGGCCGGCGTTAGCAAGGGTCGTGGAGGTCGTCTCGAATGTCCTGCCGCCTACATTGAATCTTACCCTGTCTCTCTGGATACCCATCATCAGATTCCGTGGGAGAAATCCAGATGGGGGAGCTCAAAGGGGCGAACAAAGCGGAGAAAATTCGCAGCGGGAGACGGGAGGGGAAACGACAAGAGCAAAAGGGTTCAAAAGACCGAGAAGGAACAGGGGATTTCAGGGGAAACGGTGCACAACAAACCCTGAAACGTAGGAAAAACTCAGGGAATGGGAAGTGCACAACTTGAACCCAACGAGCTATAATTGGCGAAGTCACTTCTTCGAATGAATAGATCGGGACAACAGCTATGAGAAAGAGACCAGATTTACTGAACAGAGACGCGTCCGGATAGACACTGTTCCTCTTTCCACAGGCCACGGCCGAGGCATGCCATGAGAGAGAGCGAGAGAGAGAGAAACAAGCAAGGAGGGTGGTGGCGGCGATGGCGATGGCGATGGAAGAGCAGAGATTGAGGGAAGAAAGCGCAGAAACTGGGATCTGGGTATTGAAGAAGGAAGGTATTTGGGAGGTGGGTCTTACATATTTGCGGGATTTGGGCGATGAGGAATTCGGAAAAACTGGAGCGGCCGGGATTTTCAAAAGTTTGACTCTTTTTCGTCTCTCTCTCTCTCGCTGTCTCTCTCTCTCTCTCTCTGTGTTCCGCAGAGGAGCTTGTCGGAGATCGCTGACCCTTCTTTTGCCAGGTCCAATCCGGAGTTGCGCGGTAGGGTCCGGTCCAAAGGGCAAAGGATTCCACCACGCCCCAACTTCGTGTTCGAGACGCTCGGTTTGAATCGGATGCGTGTGCCGTGTGGCGATCAGATGATGAATTGATGATGGATGGAGTCGAGTTTGCAGAAGACGAAGGTGGGGATGGGGAACACGACCCGGTCCGGGCCGTGCCTAAAAGGAGTCCGACGAGGCAAATATATGCTTGTGCGCGATCGAGACATGGATAGTACTGATGACTCCTTCCTATGCCAAAAAAAAAAAAAATAGTTAATACCACGAAAAATCCAAAATTAGTACACCTATAACAAATTTATTACAAACTAATTTTTTAATTATCAAAAATCTCAAACTGGTACACCTATGATAATTTTACTTAAAACTAATTTTTTGACCGAAAAAAATCCCAAACTAGTACATTTGTGATAAATTTACCCTCCGTTAGGTTTAGTTATATTGGATTAATGCAAAAAAAAAAAATCATAAACCGGTACACCTGTGATAAATGGAGGATAAAACTCAAAACCGGTATATCCATCAACTACCGCGTGTCATTTAACAAAGCAATTTAATAGTAAAATTTAACGGAAGCTAACGCGAGGTAAAATTATTATAAGTGTACCAGTTTAGGGATTTTGGTAATCAAAAAATTAGTTTTTTGTAAAATTATTATAGGTGTATCGATTTAGGGTTTTTTGTGGTATTAACCAAAAAAAAAAGAGAAAGTGAATTTTGAGAGCCCTTGAAGCCACCAAATATCTCAACTATGATCGTTGTGATACATTTGTCCTGAACATTTTTTTGTGGATATCCAAAAACTTCAAGTTATGTTTATTGTGGCTCATTTACGCTCCTTGAGGGTTTCATCAAATTAATTTTTTCCAGCCAAAACAACCTCTTTTTCACCGTCTGAGAAGGATTCGTCATATTATTTTCAGCTAAAAGAACGTCGTTTTTAATTCATTTGAACTACGTGGGTGTCATGTCAACACCGTTTGCTTTCCAGCCTCTAATTAGGTAGAATTTTTAACAATGTTTATTAATGGAACCTTGACCGGGAGTTAAATGTGTCACACATGCACAGTTTTTGTGGAAAAAAGTTAAAAGTAAATATATCACAATGGACTAGTTTTGAGGTGCTTGATGGCTTTTACCCTTTTTGTATAATTACATTACAGGGATAGTAGGTTTTCACGAATCATGAATCTCGACACGAATAACATATCTTTAAATTCGACGGAGCTAACTTACTCTAATGCACTAAATGTGATATCCACGGAAACTTCGAGATGTTGGTCGAAAGTTATAGATTTGCCTTTGAATTTGAATGCCGTTACATTAGTGTTTGTTTTAAAAATTATTGGTTACACGGAAATTGAGAGATTTTTTTTTTTTTGGGGTCGAACGCGGAATTGAGTTTTGGAGAGACAGTTTAAAATTTCGGTTTTGGCGCTTCAAATGATGCCCTCGAGGAGGACGGTTGTCCCCCACAACACCATATGATCTTTTTATTTAGTTCTTGATGACCTCTTCTTGGAGCTTTCTTTGTTTATATCTTTACATTAGATTAGATCTGCATAGCACACAGTTCATGAGTCTGACGTGCACAACACATATTTTTTAATCGGCATTATAATAGAACCACGGCACAAAGACAGAGGTTGAACGGTCTTTCTTAATTAAGATTCCGTTTGTTTGGCGAAAATATAATATTTTTTAAAAAATATTTTTCAATAAGTCATTTTTTAGGAAAATGATAATATTTTTCGGTGTTTAGCTGAAACTTGAAAATGAATTAGAAAATATTTTCTGTCATTTAATATGAAAATTTTGATTTGATTTTTCTTCGTACACTCATTTTAGTAGTTTTTATTTCATCTTTTCTTTTCTTTTGAAAAAACGAATTTTTAATTATTTTCTATTCTTTCTCCTTCTTCTAGGCCGGTATCTATGCGGCACGCTTACCCTCCTCCATCAAGGTACCGTTAGATGATTTTTCAGCAGAAACGACGTCGTTTTTATTTTACTTAAGTCATGCGGGTGTCATGTTAATACCGTATGCTTTCTAGCGTCCGAATTTTTAGCCATTCTCATTGACATAACTTTGAAGGATGATGAATATATCATACAAGTACAACTTTGAGATTTTTTGTGTCGCAAAAAAAGTTTGAGATACATATGTCACAATGGACATAGTTTAGGATTTTTTGTGGGTTTTGCCCAATAAATTTATCCCAAATTAATTTTCTAGCAATGAAAAATCTCAAACTTGTACACTCGTGACAAATTTACCATCAATTGGTACATTCGTGATAAATTTATCCTTGTTAAATTAGATTAATACCAAGAAAAATCGCAAACTGGTATACCCCTGATAAATATAGGGTAAAACCCAAATTGGTACACCAGTCAACTGTCAAACGTCATCCAACTGAAAGATTTGACGATAAAATATAACAGAAACCGACGGAGGGTAAAATTGTCTCGAGTGTACCAGCCGGAGATTTTTAGTGCTCAAAAAATTAATTTGAATAAATTTATCATAAATGTATTAATTTAAAGTTTTTCATGGTACTAGCAGTTGATGTCGTTACACGCCGTGCAAAGAGGGTCATCTTTGATTGGTTCAGCAAATGTGGACAACCGGGCACATCAGCTCTGACTTAGTCTCTCCATCCTGATGATGTCCAAACGAGCGGCGCGGCCCAATCTTTGCTAATCACCTGATTAAGGATAAAACCTCCCTAATTAGTGGTGGTTATCTACCCACCAAACATTTTACATCCCACGAAAGCACTAAATTCAAGATCTGGGATTAATTTAATTTATTTTAAAAAATAATTATGCAGATTTGACTATTCTGTGGGATTTTGGTGGTGGCGGCGGCTTTTGTTTTTTTTTCCTAAATTTTCTTTTTTCCGATGGAAAGAAGGGGCAGACTTTTGGGTTGGTTCTTCTTCTTCGTCGGTTGGTCGATTGCGGGTCGTGGACGGCAAAATCATTGAATTATATTTAGGGGATTGTAAATTAAATTTTATTTTTCGACACGTCTTACATAGTTGGTCTTCTTTTTTATTTTTATTTTTATTTTGGTGGATAGGTATGAATTTCAAGAAACATTTTAATTGGCGATGGCGGGCTTTTATTAATTTATTATCATTATTATTATTAACCATGGGGATAAGCGAATGCGCGCATGGTGGGCCATTTGACTCTGCACCTTCTTATCTCCTTGCCATGACCACCTTCTTCTTTTTTGCCTATTTTTTTCTTTTGCTTTTCTTCTCTTTTTCCCTAATTTTAACGTGGAATATGTTTTCCATTTCTATGTGCTCATCCAATATGCAGGAATGGAATCGTGCTCTTTGCAGCACATTCAAATAGCTTTTCTTTCAGCAAAAAAATAATAAAAAAAACGAATATAAGCCTTGTTCAGCATTCGTTTTCTTTTTTTTTTTTCGTTTGCATGATTTATCTCGATTTGACGAGGGTTTAGCACCAGCCGATAGCTTTCCAATTCCAATGCGGTTCACTCTCCGTAAGATCGGCTCGATCCAAGGAAAATAGCGGATGCCGTGCACATGTCGCAACCGCGGGTATGCTCTTTCAACTTTGGTGAGGAAGAGATTCGTGAATGAGACGATTGCCAATTTGGGTGAGGTAATCTTCTAGAACTGAAAAGGCAAAATCATCATTGTCATCAATTTTTCTTGGGAGTCCCATCATGAAATTAGGAGCTTTAACTTAAACGCAAAGAGAGGCCTCCCTCGATCACCGTCAGCCTTACGAATTCTAATCCATCATTTCATGTGGGGCGGGGGTCAAATTGGCCGTATCAGTCATGTTGGCTCTGTGTTTGGTGACGTAAAATGACAGCACCTCTTGTCTGGTCCTTTCTGTTTAGTACCTAAACTAGACCGAGTCAATTCACTACTGTCCTTTTTGTTTTTTGGTTTTGTAAATAGGCACGGTCTTCCTTAGTCTCACTTTTTCATTTGGCTCCATTTGGTAGATAAGAGCCTCGTGAATTTTAGCTATTTGGTGTACCCAACATCGGCAAAGAAGAAGGTGTAACAAACAATGCCCGTGAATTTAGATGGACCTAGGGGTACATTTGTTTCACGAAAAATTAATGATCTGAAAAATATTTTTCGAGAAATGATCCCTTGTATCACTTACAAATATAGAACGAACAAAAATATTTTCAATGTTCACGGGAAATATTTAAATATAAACCGTTGTCAATAATGATAATATTTTTCATCGATTAATTATTTCGAGCGATACGATCGAGCATTTTCGGATAAATATTTTTTGAAGCATTCATTTTTCGCGAAATGAATGAAACTTAAAATACGAAATAACAAGTGTATTTTTTTCTTCGGTTTGCCATTGCGTTTTTTACCTCGAGAATCACCTGTCGACATTTTCGTTACTTGCACTTTGCATTTTTCTAGTTTCTAAAGTCGGATTAAGTGCTCTCGATCATCCTCATTGCCTACTCTAAATCGATGTGAGATTGCAGGTATCGCACACGAGTTACTGAAGAAGGCAATTGGCTAGGATGCGACTATCAACTAATGACCTAACCTACATAATTCCCAGATGACTCACGGCGAAAAAAGTCAAGGCAATCAAGGGTGGTAAAGCTTAGGTTTTGGAAGCTAAAGAATGCTGCGTCCAAGATTTTTTCTTGAAAACGCCATGTTGCAAAATTATAAGATTTGAAGACAAAAGGGTAATGATGTTGAGTAAGGCCCTTAGTCATCCTCAGCCCAATGGGAAACATCTAACATGGGCTTTGAGTGAGGCAAGCAACGTTGGGCCCATTGTCTATTTTGTCGTCCACATTGGCCCAATTGTCTTTGGGAAGGCTGCAACGTGGGCTTTCTCTTGGCATAGTTTACAAGCCCATGAAAAGATATTCTAAAAGCCGGACAACAGTACAATTATGGAAATTTTTCGACCTTTCCATTGCAAGTTAAAGGATTGAAATGAACAGATCAAAAGTTCAGATATTAGATCGAATATTTAGGAACAGTTCATAAATTATATTGGACAAATCGATGGTTCAAGGATGACATCACATGTCGGGCAAAGTTAGGGATTGTTTTGTAAAACAAAATGGGATAACGACATAAATAGTCCATGAACTATGGTCCCACCCGGATTGGACCAGACCGATAATATATATAATTTTTAAAAAAAGTTTCCAATAAAAAAAATAAGAAAATTTTAAGAAAAATGAAAATCCTAAAATCCTCGATCTGAAATTCGACACCCATCAATCAAGGACTCATCTCGTCTCACTCTCATATTGTCTAAAGTTGTCTTTTTATATCTCACTCACAGTCTCGACTCTCAAGTTCAACGCCCATCAATTCATGACCTAGACTCTCAACTCCCATCAACCAGCCATGCCTCCAACAGTTTATTGCTTTCCTTTCTCACTCTCAATTACCTTCATTTGCGTGAAACTTAGTGAGATCGGTTCCATGAAATCACTTGAGAATCAGACCTCGGTCACCTTCATTTGCGTGAAATTTAGTGGGATCAATTCCATGGATCCACCCGAGGTGGTTTGACTCTCGAATGGATCTATAGAATCAACAGACGGTTTTCGATCTCAATTTTTCGGAACCGATCTTTAGTGCCGGATTTCCAATTCCATGGTGAGAATTGCCCCCTATCATTTGCCTAAAGAAACAAACTAATGCCTACAAAACGACATGCCGACCAAACGTTTCAAGGTCTCGCCTAGTTTCCGGCACGTGGGGGTGCTCCAGTGATGTTGGCCATGGCCATGGCCAGACGCGACGAGGTTCATTCGATCATCGAAACTGAAATGACGGAAACACCCCCGGGGGGTCTTTGGTAGGGTTTTATAAAGTCGGCCCCCTTCGGCCGCTCTTTGGCTTCTGTTTCGCGGAAGTCGTAGCGAAGCTTTCGGCAGGTGCCGCCGCCGCCGCCGCCGTCGCCCGTCGCCGCCGCCCCGTCCCATTACCTCTCGCTTCTCCGGCCGCCCATCTGGAGATATAGAGAGCGGAGAGAGAGAGAGAGAGAGATAGAGGGGGGAGAAGAAGAGGGGAGAGATTGCTCCGTCGAGAATTTTTCAAGGTCAGCTTCAGGAAGCTCTGTAGCTCCGGCGATTCCGCAATGGCCATGTCCGAGCCGGAGCACAAGGGTCTCCTCGCCCCGTTCGCGCCGTCCGGGTCCTCTTCGTCTCCGGCGTTGTTCCAGCGGAGGATCGAGTTCCATCCCGCCAGGAAGCAGTTCAACGGATACGGGAGCGGCGGCGGGGACTTCAAGATCGAGACCCTGAACCCGAGCGCGCCGCAGCCGGCTGGAAGGCTCGCGGGGAGCGGCTCCGGGCAGGCCTCGGGGAAGAGGGTGGACGGGCTGGAGCTCGTGGAGGGCTGGTTGGATCCGGAGCTCAGTTTCGGAGCCTCCGTACAAAGAATTGTAAGGAACGCCATGTGGCGTGTGGCTGAACTTTTTAGTGATTTTGCGTGTTCTTTGTTTTGATCAGGGGATCCTTCTGTGCTTTTGTGACTTGTGACTGGGGCAATTTGATATTAGTTCGTTGGATATGTTTTGCCTTTTCCGCTTGAAGTAGCGATTTGCCCGAGTCTTTGGACGCCTTAGCTTCCCATAGCCACTCTCCAGTTGTCTAACGATGAGGTTGGTATGGATTGCTTGCAGGGTGCTGGCTTGGAAAATCTGGGAAACACTTGTTTCCTTAATTCCGTATTGCAGTGTCTAACGTACACCGAGCCCTTGGCAGCTTACTTGCAAAGTGGGAAGCATCAAAACTCTTGTGAGTAAATGTCATCTCGACTTGCCCAAGTCTGTTTCTTTCCGAGGCATTAACATGTTTTAATTTGTTCTTCATTGTTCACTGGACTATAACTATATATGATAGGTTGATAAGCGTTTATTCTTGCTATGACATGGGTTTCCTCGAAGGTTTTAGTTCTGTCTTGTTCTTTACCTTGATGGGTTTTTATGGCGAGACCCCTTTCGGTGACATTTCCAACATTTCGTGTAAAATTTAGCTGCCCATTTGGGTAAAGAGTGTGATTGTCATTTTGGTTGTAAGGTGCTTTTGCTTTTCTACAATGAGCTCTTATTAGATAGGTGAACCATTGGCATCTCAAATCTTCTCTTAGTTCCTTCCTACCAGAAGCACTAATAATGCGTACGGTTGAATAATTGAGATCCAAAGAAGCTTATTCCAACTGTTTCCAACTGAAGTTTCATCATCCTATTGGATATTTGAACCAAGACTCATTTGGATAAAGCTGCAGCAAGTTAACAATGTAGCTGCAAGAAGTTAACAGACCTCTTTAAGTATTTTTTGTGAAGATTAGCTATTTGGAAGTGAAGTCTCAACATTCTTAGGCGGTTACTGATTGATGAATTTCTCTGATGCAACCGTCATTACGAAGAAGGTGAATTTAAAATGGATCCAGACAAGCCAAAAAATCCACGGTATTAGGTTGTTCCCTTGAGAACTTCCATATCTGGTGACGGCTTGACTGCACTTTATGTCCATAATCAATATTATTTCTTCTGAGTAATAGCAGAAGTAATGATTTTGAGATTTAGACATTTTTTGCCACGCGGTAAGTTGAGATGCCATGCTAAAATTCCAGGTCAAAGGGGTTTGTATCAGAGAGAAAACTATTATGTAGATTGAGCTGATGATATTTCTGTTCAACAGAAGGCAGCTAGTCTATGTCGTCTATATTTGATGACTAAAAATTGTGAAATTTCGATAACTCTTCTTCAAGTAAGCCTAATAGATATTTCGAGCTACAAGTACTATTTTCTGGTTTACTTTCTTAAGAGTACCGAGACATTGGTGACTTATCTGCATTTGTTTTCTCTTGGCATGGATAAATCTAAAACGTGGCAGCTCTCATAGGAAAGTGATATAGTACTGCCTTCTGTTGTCTAATTCTTTCTTCCTTCTTTGGTTTTCTGTTCATCTGTGAAGGTCGGATAAATGGTTTTTGTGCCTTATGTGCTATTCAGAAACATGTCAGTCGTGCTTTGAAATCAACTGGTAGAATTTTGGCGCCGAAGGATCTCGTCTCGAACTTGCGGTGTATCCTTGTATAGAACTTTTCTGGAATCCCTTCTATCATTTAGCACAATTCAGTTTGTAATCATGTTTGGTTTCTGTTTGTGGATTATGTTCATTTTGTGATCAGCTGGCACAAAAAATCGCTTATCATGTTTTATGTCCTTTCGAAATAAAAAAAATAGAGGGGAGGAGTGTTAACACATATCCTGTTCAAGTCAAATTACAAATTTATTTTGTGTTCAAGTACTTTCTGGAACTTGTTGTCCTTGACACATAATTAGGCATATCTCGGAATTTCCGAAATGCTAGACAAGAGGATGCACATGAATACATGGTGAACTTATTGGAATCTATGCACAAATGCTGCTTACCTTCTGGAGTGCCAACCGAATCACCCAGTGCGTACGATAAGAGTTTGGTGCACAAAATTTTTGGTGGTCGTCTACGAAGTCAGGTATGCTTTCTGAGCTCATGGTGGCTTTCTGTTTTTCAGTTAGTGAGCTTGAATCTTTTGGCCTCATTTTTGTGCACATATATTGAAGCTTAGAGTGAGTACTGTTAGTAATGTTGAAGAGAGCTGATATATGGAAAGTCCTTCTGTCATTGTTTATCTCTCCGCTGTCAATTTTTCAGGTGAAATGCATGCAGTGTTTCTACTGTTCCAACACTTTTGATCCATTCCTGGATTTAAGTCTTGAAATTGCCAAGGCAGATTCTGTGGGGAAAGCTCTTAAACATTTTACGGCAGCAGAGCAACTAGATGGAGGGGAGAGGCAGTACCAGTGTCAACGGTGCAAGCAGAAAGTCAGGGCTCTTAAGCAGCTTACAGTTCACAAGGCTCCTTATGTTCTAACCATTCATCTTAAGCGGTTTCATGATCCTACACAAAAGATCAACAAGAGTGTCCAATTTGATACTGCGCTAGATTTGAAACCCTTTGTCAGTGGTTCCTATGTAAGTATAATATCCAAAGTAGGCAATCTGGTCTCTCTGTTATAGTTATTTTAGCTTTTGCTGTTGACTACTATTGTCACTGAGCTTGTGTTGTCTTAAGACAAGATGACTTTGATAATCTATAGGGGATTTCTGAGGATTATGCTGGAAGACCTTACTGGTTTTTAGTTTTAACAATTCTCAATGTTATTCTTGCCTTTTTGTAATCTTCTTAAAGCAACTACTGATTTCATGTTAGGAGAAATAATTTTTTTCTGTTGGTTTATTGGCTTTTTGTGTGATCTGTTTTATGTCGTCGGTTTAAGTGCAACTGCAGATGGGCTTCTCTAATTCCCTTTTGCCTCATACTTTCCAGGAAGGAGATTTGAAGTACACTCTTTATGGGGTTTTAGTCCATCATGGCTGGAGCACCCATTCCGGCCATTATTATTGCTATGTCCGCACGTCTACTAATATGTGGTACTCCCTTGACGACAATCAGGTACCTAGAGTGTAACTTTTTACCTTGTACTCTTAAATTATGTGATCATTGGCTGGCCAGTTTGTTGTGCTTGCTCAAGCCTGATGATCCGAAAAGCAATGTGGGTACTTTTTGGCAAGGAGCTGTAGTTAGAAAGCCTGGCTTTAAATCAGCCTGCTCAGGCGAAGCACAGCTAAAAAATACTGTGCACTTTTGTGGGGATGGGCAGGTTTGGCAACATGTTGTTTAAACCTTCGAGCCTGTGGCGCATGCCCGCCTAATAATGGTCACCTTTCCTAATAACCATGTTGTAGTCTTGCTGATATAGATGGTGCCATTAAGAAAATGAGCAAAATTTGTTTCTTATGTTTTAGTAAAAGGAAGTCCTTAGCATGTATCCTTATTTGTTGGCCATGCAACATTTATTTGTGTTATGCATGAAGTATTTGATGCCTTAAAATGAACCTGTATATGTGTTCTCTTAAACTCTACATATGATCTTAAGTTTTGGTATAATAGTTAATTGGGATAAGTGCATTTGAGGTTCTAAAACTTGTCACGAAAGTGTAATTAAGTCCAAAAACTTAGAAAAAGTGCAATGAAGCCCTAAAACTTATCAAATTGGTGCAATTGAGTTTTTCCATTAATTTCATTTATCTTGACTAATGGAAAACACTGGCTTGGTTTTTTTTTTTTATTCTCTCTCCTACGTGGCTAAACATGAAGGATTAGGCTAAAACAACGTCATTTTGATCCAAAAATAATTGTTTAACGTAAATCTTAATTAAATTAGATAAAAAAAACTTTTTTAAAAGACACAAAAAAGAAAAAAGGCGCCCCACTGTTGCCGGAAAGCATCGGTGGGGACTCGGCGAGGGCTGGCGACCCTCGCCGACCCCTGCCGAGCCCCACCGATGCTTTCCAACGATGGTGGGGCGGCGGCAATGGTGGCGAGGGCCCTGGCCCTTGCCCTTGCCCTTGCCTTTTTTTGTGTTTTTTTCAAATATCTATTTTTATATTTTATTTAATTAATAATTTTTGGTTAAAAATAAGGATTTAGGCCAAAATGATGTCGTTTTAGTCTTATATTTCATGTTTTAGCAAGGTCAATGCCATGTAGGAGAGAGAAATTTTTTAAAAAAATTCGTGTAGGTAGAGAAAATAATAAAAAAAAGCCAGGTCAATATTTTCCATTAGTCTAATTAGACAGAGTTAACGGAAGGACTCGATTGTACCAATTTGACAAGTTTTATAACTCAATTGCACTTTCGTACAAGTTTTAGGACTTCTAGTGCAATTATCCGTGTTTGGTTTGTTAAATTTTCTTCAATCGAAAGATGTAAGGTTTCTTGTCATCTTGCATTAGGAATAGACATTTCCAATTACTGTTACAGTCCATCCAAGAGTATTTCTGGGGATGACATTTCTCTCTGTTCTTTTTATTTGTGGACAAGTGTGCAGTCTGTCTACACTGCTGACTAGGATGTATTGTCCTTGGGATACTGATGATGCAGGTTCACCAGGTGAGTGAGTCAAAGGTTTTGCAGCAGAAGGCCTATATGTTGTTTTATGTCCGAAATAGAAACAATACGACAGCAAGAAAACTGGCTGCTGTTGCTCACAAGGATGTGAAAGAGAATGTCGGTGGACCTGGGGCGCCTTTCATTTCCAACCAAAGCCCAAAAGGACCTGTAAAATTAGATCAGATGAAGAGTGGCATCAATTTAGCAACCTCTCCTACCACCCTTATTGCGAAAGATGCAGTAAATATTAGTTCATCAAATAAGATCAGTATGAAGGAATCATCAGTCAAGGAAAACCTTGGTCCAGCGCAGGCAGAATTTCAAGTGAAGAACGACTCCATTTTGGCTTCTGTTGTGAAGGATTCATCATCAAAGGTTTCTGTGGAAGGACTTGCTTTTACAAAAGAAAATTTGGCATCTGTTAGCCCTACGGGCATTAGTTCAAATGATAATTTGGAGAATGCTCCTCTCTCTGCACCTGTTCATGAAATTTCTCAGCGCAATGATGGAAATTCCAAGAAAGATATGACAGTATCAATTCCTGAATTTCCTGCCAGCACAACTTTCTTGAAAGCTGCTGCTAAGAATCTTGTCAAGGATGAATTATCTCAAAAGGTAAGAACATTTCTTAGCTTCAATATTATCTTCCTGGCAGTTTGAGTGGATTGCAAGAGGTTGTGATGTTTCTTAATGTCTCTGAATATTGTTATGCCCAGATAAATGCTGTCTCAAGTCTTGGTGGTACGACTGCAAATTCATGCAATGATTCTGCTGACAAGTCTTTTGAGGAAGTTGGACCTGAAAGATCACTGGAGAAATCAATTTGCAATAGAAGCCGGAACATTCCTTCTGAAAGTATTGCCGTTGCAGTGAGTGAGAAGACTGATAAAACTGGCCAAGGATTTAAATCTGATGTGGCTGTTAACTTTTCGGTCGCATCCACCACATCAAATCAATTGTCATGTGTGGAAACATTTGATGGCAAGCCGCGTAAAAAATTTAGGAAGCATCTAAAGTATCAGTTTGCAAGCCTTCATTTAGGCTCGAACATACTTTTGCGCGCATCACTCTGTCCACGTAAGAAGCACAAGATGAACAAGCATCACAGGTTAGTTGCAAAGAATTATAATGGAAAACAGCTGAATAGAGATCTTATTGCTTCGGATTTTGGACCATCAACATCAGAAACAACAGAGGTCGTTTCTGTTTCTTCAAAGAGGAGAGGGTCTAAATCGTGTTCCAAGAAAAGAGTTGGTGACACTTGTTCGAGGATGACCACGAGTTGTAATGGCGACTCCTCAGTGGGTGCCATGGATGGTGCATTTAGAGACAGGACAACTCAAAGTGATGTTGTTCTTGCAACCGATTCTTCGTTGAAAAAGAGCATAACCTCTCAGTCGTCAGCAAACTTCGGTAAAAGTAGAGAGTATGAGAGTCTAGAAGACTCTAAGAGGGACACAATGCAGAATGGTTTGATGAGCATGCTTACGCGAGGATTGGAAGAGACATTAGGTGAGTAAAGGAATTTTTGGTCCTCGTGATACTGTGAGGTTGATTGCAAACTGGGCTGCTTTTGATGTGGTTTGTTTTTTTGGTCAGATGCTTTTGATGTTTTAATTGGCTCATTTTTGTTGCATTAATGCTTTTGATGCCTGCAGCAGCTGCTTTCTTTGGCATTTTTCTGTTGATGATGTCCTTGGGATAATACACTTGAGCTACCATATACTTAAGCAAGTAAAATGATCCCAATTCATTCTTTTATGAAATAGATCAAGTCTTTTATTCCTTTTAAGTATTGCGGAAGACTTATGACATTTTGCCTTGGTTTGTTTGTCTGTAGATTATGTAAGGTTAACTTGTATTTTGAAAGTTCAGTAAAGATTTAGTCTAAACGAGAGCATTTCCCCTGTTTTCCATGCTTTAGTCAATGATGGCATATGAGTTTTATTGTGCTCTAGAAACCAAATTATAATTATCCTGTTTGTGAAAACTTTCTCCATGTCAGTACCAGATTTACTGGCATTCTTCCTGTAACATCCTTTTCCAGTGGGTACTTCATTGGGTTTTATCTATCTGAAAAATCGTGATGACAGTCATTATTCATTTCTATTTATGGTTCTTTTTTGACTTGCAACTTGTACTGGTTGCAAATTTTACTTGTTGGTGCTTCCCAATTATTCTGTTGAATTAGTACTCTCTATTTACCTTTTTCTTTCCTTTTGATTGCAGTTGCACATTGGGACGGGATAGAGTTTTCTCCCTCTCCGACCACGGAATCAAATGGTGCAGAGAACACCAGCATTGGTTATGTGCTGGATGAATGGTAAGCTGAAGTATTGTTAGTCATATATCTGCAGAATCATGTCCTATCTATTATGAACTTCAATTGAAGATATCATTGGTGAAAAAAGGTGAATAGGTACTTGGATCGTATGGTTAGATGGTTGAGGGGGTAGTGTCAAAATTGCAAATCATGAAAGGGTTAAATCTCAGTTCTCTCGTTCTAATTAATAAACTTTTCTGATGGTACTGTAGTTGATGCTTGTAGACATGAATAATAAATTGTTGAATTTTTCTTACCCAAAAAAAAAATAATAAATTGTTGAATTTTGAGTTTATTTTTAGGTATTTTACCTGCTGTGGATGTAATTGTGGTCTGATTAGGAAATCCTGTTTCTTGTTAATGCTATGATGATCAAAATCTGTTGAGTGGTAAGAACAAAATAAACGGTAATATAGGAAAAGATAAGCGTGAGCACGCTGTAATTTCTTTGGATAGTCAGGTGAAAGGCAGCAAAAGAGCATGTATTATGTTGGTTTACTTAGTTGGTAGAGATCTGTTTCTTTACAGTTGATTGTTAGCTCTTGATTTTTATTTTTAAGCACATCTCTTGTACAATTTACAATAATTTACATTCATATTGCAGGGATGAAGAATATGATCGGGGAAAGAGGAGAAAGGTGAGGCAAGCCAAGCTTGATTTTGGTGGCCCAAATTATTTCCAGAAAATTGCATCGGAGAAAATAAATTTGAAGAAGACAAAGCTTGATAAGGCTAGCTCTGGGAGTTTGCCATTCAGGATATAAGGTGATCCTATGGCAGACTTCAAGCTCAGTCTGCTGATTTTGATCGTCCGATTGATAAAGCCGCATTACTTGATTCTTGCCCAGTGTTGTATGAGTAAAGTCTCCTGCTTCTGGCGTCTAGGTACGAGGCTCTGTGAGATTGACCATTATGACAATTTCTCTGTTTCTTGGAGATTTTGTTTGTTCCTTTGAGAGGTGTCTTGATGGATCGAGCACCGGGGAATATTTCTCTCAGTTCTAGCTTTTTTGTCTGTGCAATGTATTTAGCTGTGTGTTCGTCTATTAGCTAGCTATGTAATAAACCTTTGAAAGGGAAGATCCTTTGAACAGCTGACAATGTTGTAGCTTAGTATTTGTTGAGTTTTTACTGCATTGTTAATTTACTAGATCACTTTCTTTGATGATCTCCTAAACACTGATCGGTGAACTCTTGTAAATCTGCTTGTGACCGACGTTCTTTGAAATTTTCTGCATTTTATAATCAGGGTTGAGTGTTTTAGTAAGTGAATTAAGTAGGTGCCTAATTGAAGGTATCCTTCACTCATCAGAGTGAGCTGTGTTAAAGAATGGGCTATATGTTTGCTCGGTTGGGGGCTTAGCTCATTTTCTTTTGGGAAAATACCACCAAAAATCTTAAATTATGTTGCTTGTGATAAATTTATCTTGAATTTTCTTTTGTGACACGAAAAATTCTAAATTATGCAATTTGTGATAAATTTATCTGGAACTTTTTTTTGTGATACTAAAAACCTCAAACTATGCTCATTGTGATATATTTATCTCAAACTTTTTCATGTGACATAAAAAATTCTAAACTTATATTTGTGTGATATATTTATCTCACAACACTTTGGCCCAAGAGCATTTTCGTCATTTTCCTTTCTTTTGTCTTCCCTCTGCCGGCCATGGCGGAGGGACGTAGGCAAGGGCAGCCCTTGCTGGCGTTGGAGTTGGGCGAGGGTGGCCCTCCCCGGATCTGGCGAGGGCAACCCTCTCATGGGCAGGGGATGGCAGCCCTTGGGTCAAAGTATTGTGAGGTAAATATATCACACGAGTACAAATTCAAGGTTTTTTGTGTCACAAGAGAAAATTTGGGGTAAATGTGTTATAATGGGTATAGTTTGGGGTTTTTAGTGTCAAAAAAAAATTCAGGGTAAATTTATCACAAGTGGCATAGTTTGGGATTTTTCATGTCACAAAAAAAAATTTAGGATAAATTTGTCATAAGTAATATAATTTGAGGTTTTTGGTGATATTTTCTCTTTTCTTTTTGAACTTTGTAGAGTTGGTCTTAACTAAACTCTTCTCCAAAACAACCCCTTTCGATACCTGTTGGAATCTTTGCAAGAAAAAACTACCGGGGCACTTTCATTATTTTCATCATGCCTAATCGCATCCTTCCACTAAATTCGCAAGTCCGAGAGATATATATACAAGTGGAATCACACTTGCGGGCAAGACCAATACATAATCACGATTATTCGCTGAACTCGTGATGAACTTGCAAGCAAGAAATCTTAACTATCTTGGATTATGAGACGCATAAAAATCACCATATTGAAGAACAAACCCTAGCATTTCGCTTACAAAAGATTTGACATTATTTTGCGATTTTCATGGGAATGTGCGTGTTGAAAACGCAGACATGAAGACTGCTTGAAACTTGGGTTAAGGTTATTATCAACAAAAGCTGGACATTCTCTGGCTTAAAATAGACTAATAAGATAAACTTAATTAACCTAGCAACAGTTTTTTAATAATTGAAGAAAATCTACTTACTCGGACTCGGACTGTGCAAATTCAAACTTGGGTTCCAACTGGAGGACACTGACTGATCTTTTAGCTATAGAACTAGAGGAACTCTGACCTTTCAAACCTGCGTGGAATCGATCCTCGTTTTCCAAGGTGACAGAAAAAAAATTAAATAAAACATTAAACGAGGACTTAGTTATAACTTCCATAAAATTTTGTCTTTATTGCTGTTCCTCCTAGAGAACCTAATTCAAATATTTAATACAATGATCCTAGTTTATTAATAAAGGCATGGAGACTCGATTACTATTAGATTTTCTGTAATTAAACGCAAAAAAAATCAATTATATTTGGCAAGAAATTGTGGCTAATGATCGCGACATGGTTCTCATGTGTCTTTCGCATTCTTAAACATTTTTTTTGTCACACGTCAATGTCTCCGTGGGAAAACTACGTGCCCTAGTTCTTGTTTTCACACTTCCAAGAAGACAGGTGTTTCCTGTAAAAAAATGAGAATTTATAATCTCGTACTTTGGATTGCAGGATCGTTATATATAGAGAATTATAATAGTCTGACGGTTCTCTATTTCTAGCTAGAAAATATATCTTCCCCTGGAATATATGTAGAGATTAAGGGTATGTTTATTCGATTGAAAAAATTTTCCGCGAATTAATCTAATGGATTTCAATGTGTTTTAAAAGAATAAAGCATTGTTTTCTTTCTATACACTATCATGTTGCCTAGTAGTATGGCACTTTGTTCATTTTCGATGTCCGAAAACAAACTCAACTATACTTAGTTGCTTAATAGTAAGTTTAGTAAGAACACCTATTCAGAACATTTATTTTTTTAAGAACAGATTGAAAACAAAACCAATAACAATTTCTTTAGATAATGCCCACTAGACATTACAAAGATGGAGGCCCATTCTTTCCTGCTAACTAGTAAACTACTCCAATTATTAGTGAGGATCCTTCTTGGGTTCGTTGTTGCACAACATTAAATGATATGGTCAAATTAATTTCTTCATGTGGAGGATCCAGCTGAACGAGATACCTGTCTCTGATTAGCATTAACTTAATTAATGTAAATCTCACTGTCTTTTTGGTCATTAATTAAAAAGGGTGGTGCTCTGACTGAACTCAACATCATTGAGAAGAGCAATGTTTGAAGAATGAGTTTGCTGGCATTTTGTACACAAATGAGTATGAATTCTTCTTTTTTTAAGGAGGGTCCTGTTATTTAATTTGGTGTAGGTTGATTACTTGTCACTCCTCACCCCAATCAATGCAAATCATCATCATGTGTGCAAGCTTTCTCTCTTTCTTTGTCCACTCATTTCTCATGTTGGATCTTGGCATGCTCAACCCCTTGTCTCTCTCTCTCTCTCTCTCTCTCTCTAACATGTAATAGATTTGCTCATTTGCTTGAGCTGGTGCTGGATAGATCCCCACACGATTAGGTTTTCCTAATGCATCTGTTCCAAGCAATCTGCCCTTACAGAAAGGAAGGGGATAAGATACAAATTCTATATGCATAACCTGTCAAAAGTGAACTGTTCCCAGTGTGAAATGTTCATAAGCCAGCATGTCATGTAATGTTCACAATTTATTGCAATTAATGATTAATCAAGCAATCACTATTACACTCCCAGAAGCTTCCATCAGTGCAGAGATAGAGTGGGCAGAAGAGTGATTGTGGGGGCCAAAAGCCACCTCATGATTTAAGGCCATGGAGAAAGCTGGGTTCAGATTATGATATGATGTGAATCTCTTTCACACACATTTAATACTGATTCCCCGGGGACCACAGACGTTTTGATTTTGTTGTCTAAGTTTTGAGTTTTCACACATATTTAAGGCCATGGAGAAAGCTGACTTCTGTTTGATCATGTCACATATGGGGCAATTTCTGTCCCTTACAGAGGGCCGTATGTATTACCCAAAAACTAATTTATATAGCTCAATAACCAAACTTTTACTTAATGTATATTAACTACACCAGTAGTTACTCGAAAATTAACATGTATCAATTTAAATACTTCTGCATGTCGGGTCGCCAATTAGGATTTTATCTAGTATTGGCCGTTCGGGGATCACTAATTACATTCATTTCTATTTAATTAGTAACTTAAGGAGGATGGCTTTCCATTGGGCTATTATACATCCTTCTCTTCTCCTCAGGGCATTCCTTATATTATAAGGCATGAACATGAATTAGGAAAAGAAGGCATTGTTTTCTTCAATTGGGCATGCCCCATCAAGGAAAAAAGATTGAAGAGAGAATCAATGAAAGCTTAAAAGTCAAATGAGCATATCACAATTATTCGTAACCTATTGAAATACATATTGATTCCTTATACAATGTAGATGCTGTTTAAACGAATGAAATGCTGATTGCAAATCTAGCTTTAGCCTTATCATGATTAAATATAGGTCAATGGGGTTTTACCTTGTATCATTATATGCACTTTGGATTGCCTCTATCTTCTTTTCTTCATTTTAAGCATCTCTTTTCATTGAGTTCTTAAAAAGTTCCTCACTTTACGCACTGAAGGTTAGTTGTCAAGTGAGCTGATTCTGCAGTCTGCTAAACCGGAGCAACTGCAATTAAAATAAAAAAACAAGTACGATGGAAGGCAGAAGCATCCAATTGAAGAAAATAAGGATAAGGTGATGAATAATGCTGAAATGTGCTGAAACTATTTTGCAGAGTTAGTATATTACTTGTGATTTATTAAAATCTTATTAAATGTCAGATATGACTCATTCTAAAAAGTTCATTCATAACAGGTCGAGTTAATTAATAATATAAATTTTAGAAAATAATCTTATTATACCTTGTATTTTGCATAATAAGTGTCTATCTCGAACAGTGTCTCTTTTAAGTGCACTGACTGCGCTGCAGAATGTTTGACTGCACTTAAAATTGACCTACAACTGAAGGGCCAAAGAGAGAAGCGTGTGTTGACTTTGACAGGTACTGTTTTCCTTCTCTTTCGCTTTTCTCCTAAAAATCAAAAAAATTTCACCTTTCTTACAGACAGGAATTAGATCAACTTGCATTCAAGTGGGAAAAGCACATCGGAAAAAAGAGAAAAAAGAACACGGTGAAGAATCATTGAATACCCACCAACATCACTGATATATTTCACCAACCCAACAGACAATTCTATTCAATTCAACCCCCTACCATTTTTTTCAAAGCCCCCCTTACCAGTACATGCTGTTCCTTCCCTTCCCCGTTATACCCTCTCCCTCTCTCTCTCTCTCTCTCTCTCCGGAAAGTTTTTTTCTTTCTCATCTAAGTAAAGTTCATAGTGCACGGTGCGCCCCCCCCCAAAAAAAAGGAAAACCCGTCACAGATGGAGCTTGCTGATCTCTCATGTCATGCGTGTGAGGTGTAGGCAGAGACAAAAGAGCAATGTTTCGGTTTTGCTTTTGTTGTCTTCCTTGAACCTGCAGACTAAGACAAAGGTGAGCTCACACTTTCTTTGAAGGACCACCAAAAGCAATCACGGCCCATTCACAACCTTTGCTTCTCTTAACAGTTTCCATTCAAACTTAAATGGTTTCAGCAGCCAGTTTTTGGGGTTTTCCGGGCATCTCAAAGAAGTCTCCGGACGCGGTGGCAAGGTTGGTTCTTTTGTGATGATCCTTTTCTGGGTCCTGCTTGGTGGTGGTTTTTTGGATTCAAATGGAGCTAATGCAGCCTGAAAGGTACTGTCTAGCCTGTGCCCAGAGCCATTTATGAAGGAGTTAAGGTGGCTTTGGAGCTTTGAATTGGGGATTTTTTAGGCTGGATTAAGTCCTCTCAGTCTTATATCTCTGTCTCGAGAGATCTTGTTATTTCTCAAATGGATCTCTGCTTGTTTGGTTACGTGCTGGTTTTGGCCATTTGCACTAGGCCTTTGGCTTCTCAACAGCCAAACACGGACGGGTCTTTTGTGTCTGAATTCTTGCGGAAGATGGGCCTTGCTTCTTCGCATGTCTACGACTTCTCTTCTCCTGTTTGCTCATGGCAGGGAGTTTTCTGTGACGCCGAACAAAAGAATGTTGTCAAGTTTCTAGCTCCCGGTTTGGGTCTCTCTGGTCCTATTCCTGATACTACCCTGGGGAAGCTTAGCAAGCTCCAGACTTTGGATCTTAGCAACAACAAAATCACTGGGTTGCCTTCAGATTTCTGGAGTTTAGGCTCACTTAAGAGCCTAAACCTCTCCTCCAACCAGATTTCTGGGTCTCTCTCGAGCAACATTGGCAACTTTGGTTCACTTGAAGTTATTGATTTTTCTGGCAACAATTTCTTGGGTGAAATTCCTGCAGCTATAGGCTCTCTTCAGAGTCTTCAAGTCCTTAAACTAGATGGGAATTGGTTTCAATGGAGCATTCCACCCAGCATTCTGAGTTGTCAGTCTCTTGTCCTCATTGACCTTTCATCAAATCAGCTAAATGGGTCTCTTCCTAATGACTTCGGTGCTGCATTCCCCAATCTCAAAACCTTGAACCTAGCAAACAATGAGATTCATGGGCATGACGTGGATTTCTCAGGGCTGAAATCGATCACCACTCTCAACATTTCCCAGAATTCGTTTCAAGGATCGGTGCTCGGTGCCTTCCAGGAGATGTTGCAGGTTGTTGACCTGAGCAAGAACCAGTTCCAAGGTCACATTTCTCAGGTACGGTTCAATTCCACCTATAACTGGTCTAATCTGGTTTATCTAGATTTGTCAGAGAATCAGCTCAGCGGGGAGATTTTACACAGTTTGAATGAATGCCGGAACCTTAGATACCTAAATCTTGCACATAATAGATTTACCAGGCGGGAGTTCCCAACAATTGAAGTCCTCTCTGGTTTAGAATATCTTAATTTGTCCAAGACCAGCCTCACTGGTCACATTCCCAGTGAAATGTCGGAGTTGAGTCATTTGAAGACACTCGATCTCTCTGAGAATCATCTCAGTGGCCAAATCCCCCTTCTTAGCGTTCAAGGCCTCCAAAACCTCGATGTTTCTCAAAATAATTTGACCGGAGAAATCCCGATGTCGCTCTTGGATAAGCTCCCTCGGATGGAGCGATACAACTTCTCTTACAACAACTTAACCTTCTGTGCAAATGGAATTTCCCCAGAAAACCTCCAAAATGCCTTCTTGGGGTCAACGAATAGCTGCCCCATTGCTGCCAACCCAGCATTCTTTAAAAGAAAAGCTCCCCGAGATAAGGGACTCAAGCTTGCGCTTGCTTTATCCCTCTCAATGGTCTGTTTGCTTGCTGGACTGCTATTTCTGGCCTTCGGTTGCAGAAGAAAAACAAAACTGTGGGCTGTAAAACAGACCTCATACAAGGAAGAGCAACAGATTTCGGGCCCTTTCTCGTTTCAAACCGATTCAACCACATGGGTAGCCGATGTAAAGCAAGCCACGTCAGTCTCGGTTGTAATATTTGAGAAGCCTTTGTTGAATATCACATTTGCTGACCTCTTGTCTGCAACGTCAAATTTTGACCGCGGCACCCTTTTGGCCGAGGGAAAGTTTGGGCCTGTGTACAGGGGATTCCTGCCCGGTGGAATCCATGTAGCTGTCAAAGTTTTGGTTCATGGATCCACATTGACCGATCAAGACGTGGCCAAGGAGCTTGAGTATCTTGGCCGGATCAAACACTCGAATCTTGTCCCGCTAACTGGATACTGCTTAGCCGGGGATCAAAGGATTGCCATATATGATTACATGGAGAACGGGAACTTGCAGAACTTGCTTCACGACTTGCCACTGGGTGTTCAGACGACAGAGGACTGGAGCACGGATACGTGGGAGGACGATGAGAATAATGGCATTCAAAATGTCGGATCTGAAGCACTATTGACCACTTGGAGATTTCGACACAAAATAGCCCTTGGCACTGCGAGAGCTCTCGCATTTCTACACCACGGGTGCTTCCCTTCGATAATACATCGGGATGTTAAAGCTAGTAGTGTTTACCTCGACTACAACTTGGAACCGAGATTATCTGATTTTGGGTTGGCTAAGGTGTTTGGAAATGGATTGGATGAAGAAATTGCTCGTGGGTCACCCGGGTATGTTCCACCAGAATTCTCTGAACCTGGATATGAGTCCCCAACATCGAAATCCGATGTATATTGCTTTGGCGTGGTTCTTTTTGAGCTCATTACAGGGAAAAAGCCAATTGGAGATGAATATCCAGAGGAGAAAGAGGCGAATTTGGTGAATTGGGTTAGGGGGTTGGTGAGACAGAGCCAGGGATCAAGAGCCATTGATCCAAAACTTCGCAACACCGGACCTGATGACCAGATGGAGGAAGCCCTTAAGATCGGCTATCTCTGCACGGCCAACCTCCCCTCGAAGCGGCCGAGCATGCAGCAGGTAGTTGGACTTCTTAAAGATATCGAGCCAGTCTAGGTGTTTGATTAAGTGAGGAGAAAACAAGAAACAAAAAGGAAAAAAACATTGAAGCTTGATGTTGGTTTATTCATTTTTTCACTCTGCTCATGAATTTGATGAATGTCTAGTTCTTCAAGTGCTGCTAAGGTTAAGGAAGGAGTTGTATAGTATTCCTGAACTTTCATGTTTTGGCTCCTAAGTTTTCTCTTTTGTTTTATTTCCGGTAGTATAGAAGCTTAATTTATACATGGAAGTCCAATTTTCCCGACACCGATTCTCGTTGTAGTTTTGTTTTGGCGCCTTCATTCATTCACCGCCGATCACCCATTACCCCGGCCGAGCTGTTTTCCTCATCAATGTCTAAACGACTTTACCTTCTTTGCCTTGGCAAAATAACAAATTCCATGAATTTCCACAAAAGAATCTTGGCGAAAGCACAGGCCTTTACGCGGGTGTCATATGAAGATACCCTTTTGTTATCTCTGAGGAAGATGCTTGTGGGACTGTGCGTACACGTTACTATTCTTGTACTGTAGCGAGTGTTCTTTAACAGGTTTCACGCTTCGGCCGATGCTTTTAGGCGCTTAAAAAAGGGCATGTTCCTTCTGACAACCATACGAGGGTGCCTTAATGCCAAACAAATATTCACAGGACTCACGATCAAAACCTGGACCACCAGACATGGACCATTCTCTACTTTTTCCTGCAGAGTCGTGGACTTTGTGTGGGGGTTTTTAAGTACGGAGATAAGAGAATGGAGCATGTGCTCGTCATTAAGGGCATTTCGAAACGTCACTGCCATTTTTTCACTGCATGTCCTTTTCTCGTGCAAAAGTTGAGCCCATTTCTTTTAATGATTGTGTTTGGTTAAGTGGGTGATTTCACGCCAACAACTGCATGTGAAAATGAATGAATGCTGTGGTACTATACATGGGTGACTAAACCATTTCTAACTCAGAGAGAGAGAGAGATTGATGGGATGTATATATTATTGAAAGACTAATGGGAAAATCTTGATATAAGCTGGAAAAGAACAAGATTTGATAACCATTTTAGTCAAAACGGGGGTTGATTCTGTGGATTCGGTTGCTGAGCATATAGTAGCATGTTAAATTGTTCTTCTTTTGACTTTGTGACACTTTGAATGCAAGAAAGAACCGCACCCAAATCACCACCCAAACAAAACTGACGCTTTGGACCTAAGCATGTCCTCAAGAGACTTTATCTTGGTTTTATCCGGATTTCAGGATCACTAAGATAGAAAATTTCTAAAGAGTATTCTCTTTCATTGAAAAAGATAAAGATATATGGGGAATTAAAAGTACAAGATGTGCGAGTACCAGTAAGTTAAAATAAAAAAAGCATCCGTAAAGCATAGGTTGCGGAGGCCTTCGTAGGAGTGAAAGTTCCGTTCCTTTGATGATGTTACCTATTATTGAAAGAGTGATGAGAGAATCATAATATAAGCTAGAAAAGAGCAAGATTTGATAACCAATCAGTCAAAATGGGGTGGATTCTGTGGATTCGGTTGCCGAGCATATATTAACATGTTGGATCGTTCTTCTTTTGACTTTTGTGACGCTTTGGATGCAAGAAACAACCCCACCCAAATCACCACCCAAACAACATCGACTTGACACTCCATTCATGAAATGTCCTCCCAACCAATACATTCTAAGGAAATAAATAAACAAATGAAGCCAGCACGATACACCCATCTGCGATTTATGCAGAGCTTAAGCGTTTTTTTTTTCCTTGTTCATTCGGAAACATGCATGGTTCAATTAAGGGGAAAAAATGAGAGATACATACACATGCTATTGTAGTACTTTTAGGCTAAAGGAGTGCATGAGTGAGTGGTGATACGCCCATCTGTCTCTTGGTCAGTTTGCATGATGAATGTCCCACACGCTGCCAAAAAACACTCATGAGAAAACTTCTTCTCAAGCGTTTTTTGAGGTTTGTTTGACCATAATTTGCTGCACTAATTGAGGGAATCTTGTAATAATGCTTGCCAACATGGGGTCACTACACTCACCCTAAGGAATGATTATTGTCCGAACTCTCCAAAAGAGTCTTTTCCTCTTTATCTATACCAAAAGGAGAAAACAAAATGGAGAACAAATTCAATTTTTTTTTCAAAGAGGAATCTTTTGTTGAGTACTTGGGCTTGCTTCGTGATCAAATATCCCTCTTTTAGAAGGCTATTTTATCTCCACACGAGGAACAGCATGAACTTGTCTTAATCGTGTATTAATTCGGACCGACGAACGGAACTTGATAATTATAACTTTCTTTCTTCTTTTTTTGGCAATTTAAGTGTGTTTTCTAGGATGCTAAGCAAACAGAAAGAAAATGATTTTCCCCTCAACATGTTCTCTTTTTATTTGAGAAAGGTAGCTCCTTTCATGGGTTGCAATTCCTTGTTCGTCGATTAATTTGGGATGGGCCAATTCCAGTGGTTGTGGGCAATTCAAATAATAAGATGGGCTGAGCCCATTTCAGTTGGGCTACTTGACCCAGGCCCAACAGAAAAGGCTCATGTATATATCATGAAATTTTCCCATAAGGTGAATCATACACGAGACGAGTAATGGGCAATAGCTTGAGTTTTGCTTCCAATTTCGATTAACATCTTTCTATCTAATTAAAGCTAACCCAAAAGATTATTTCAATCTTGGATTTTTCCCCATAAAAAGCCCTCGACGATAATCAATATCAAATGACGGTGAAAATTGTAATTTTAATTTTTTTTATTTTGTCATTCGTTGCAGTAATCAAGAATCGGTTCCACTTCTGTTCTCTTATTGTTCCACCTAAATTCATTTCAGCCCATTTCATTCTCATCTCATTCTGTCGAACGTAGCCTTAGTATTTATATTTATTGAAAAACATCCATAGAACTACCATTTCACGCATATAGTCTTGGGAAGACAAATTTTTGTAATTTCAATAAAATAAATGCGGTTATTTAAAATTAGGGAAAATAATACAGTTATATGATCATCCTAATTATATTCTGGAAAAAAAGGTGGAAAACCTCAATTCAATTTTGTAGACTTTTTTTCATAACACAAGCCTGAGCAATTACATATCTTTAAACTAATAGCATGAACATAACTCCCAATTTATTTTTTCTACAAAAAAGCCGAGTTATAAAATTTCTTGCGAAAGTGCAATTAAATTCTAAAACTTGCAAAAAGTACAATTAAGTCCTAAAATTTGTTGAATTGATGCAATCAAGTCCTTCCGTTAACATTTTGGATGTCGATATTCTTTCTCAAAGTTTTGTGGATGAACGAATCCATCGGAATATATTTATTTAAGTAGGAGGAATATGACAATCTTTGGTTCAACTAGCTGTGAAAGGAATAAGATGCAATACAGATTATTCATGCAGAAAAAGCCATTGGCATCATATACTTATGCCATTATAAGTCTCTAAAAAGGGAGAGACGTGAACCGCTAAAACTATATATGATATTAAATGTCAAAATCAATACTATACATTACAATTTTCATAAAATCAAAAAGAGAGGGTATACTCATCATGACCATAGATGGGTTGGTACTCATTACTTTGTTAAAAGTGTTAGGATAACAAGTGGCATCTTCAAGAATCCTACAAGATCAAGAAAAGGATGGCTTGCATGATGCACGCTTTGACTAATCCATATATATACATATATTTCAAAAGATGTGCAAGACTAAAGATGCTATTCATAAATTACAAAAACTGCAAATATAAAAAGGAAAAAAGCTACAAAAAATCTTAAATTATGCCCGTGATAAATTTATCATGAACTTTTTTATGACATCAAAAACTCAAAATTATGTCCACTATGACATATTTACTCTAAAATCCTAAACTTGTACCTATATGACACATTTAACCTTCATCAAGACAGATGGATTTTCTGTCAAAACAACATCCTTATTATTTTACTTAAGTCACGTGAGAGCCAAGTCAACAATGTTTACTTTTCGACGTCAATGCAGATAGATTTTTAACAGTCCGTTAATATTTACTTTTCAACGTCAATGCAGATAGATTTTTAACAGTCCCCGTTAACGGAATTTTGACAGAGGATAAATGCATCACATTTTCAATGTCACAAAAAAAATTAAGATAAATGTATCTCATTTGAGATAGTTTGAGAACTATTTTGGATTTAGGTCACTTTGTATCGTTAGAGTGCGTATCTCCCTTGACACATAAGTCGGCCGGATCATTGCCTCACTTACAGAAGGAGTTTCCGATACCATGACTAATGGCCCAGGTCCGCGTGGACCATACGTCAGAGGTACTCATGTATAACCATACAAGGAAATGACTTACTGGAAGTAGATTTTACTTATAAACCACTTTATAAGACCCTTTTCTTTGGATGTGGGACTTTGGGATGTTATAAAAATGTAACAATTTTTGAATTCCCATCCTCATTACTTTTATTACTAGGTAATATGCTTCGTCACTATAGAGGAATCTATTGGCTAACAATACTAATTATAGTAATAACTCAATGTATGAGAAGTGTAATTAATTTTAACATAATTCTTATACTTTTGGCCTAAGTGCTTTTGACTTGTTTATTTATACAAACAATTACGTATAATTGCACCTATCTCTATACAAGGAACTAGACAATTAACTAGCGCTTTGGATGGGAAAATTTGTGTATTTCTCTTATATTATCTTCTATAGATGAAATGTTCTTTTCGCATAAAAAATCCGAATACCAAACTAAAAAATTCAAAAATGGGAATCGATGGATGTTTTCGTAAATACTATAGTGATTCAAGAATGTATAACAAGCGATGGTAAGATTTCACTAGTAAATTGTGGGATTTGGTGTGAGAATGTAAAAACCTTATTGTAATTATAGCGAAAAGGCAAACAACAAATCAATCACTTATATTCTGCATGAAAAAAAAAACTATCTTCTCTTCTCATAAACCATTTAATCATCAACTTTTTTTTTATAATAAATTTGTGATTAATCAAACAACTCAAACACAAATCTCTAACTAATCAATAGAAATTTTTTTTTTAAAAGAGGAGGAATTGTCCAAAAAGTCATAAACCTATTATACATTTGCCGATTCAATTATAAATCTTTTAATTTTGTTAATTGAGTCATAAACATTTTCATCTTTTGTCAATAGAGTTTATTTGGCTCATTTTGGCTCCAAATCGTTGACGTGTGGATGTTGGTTGTGCCTTGTAGGACGGCTGGTGCTAATGTGGGCAACTTTTATAAATATTTTAATATTTTTTCATTTTTTTATAATCTTTTTTGATTTTTTTCTTTTTTCCTTTTCCTTCATCTTTCTTTTGCTTATGACTAGGCGGGCTGGCCTCGCCTAGGCAAGGGTCGTCGTTGCCCGCCACAGGTAAGGCCCGGTTGGGCTCCCCTCGGCGAGGGCTCCCTTTGCCACCTCATCTCGGCTAGATTTGGCAAGGCCGACCTTCACTCAGGCTAGAGTGACCTCTCTAGATCGGGGCGAGTGGAGCCCTCATCGGGGTTCGCCCTCACCTTGCGAGGCCTTGCTTGTGGCGGGTAATAACAACCCTCGCCTAGGTGAGGCCAGCCTACCCATTCATGGCTAGTGGCTGGTTATCGGTAAAAGGAAGAAGAAACGAAAAAAGAAGAAGAAAAATCTAAAAAATGAAAAAAATAATAAAACAATAAAAAAATTAAAACGTTATTAAAAATTGTTCATATTAGCTTAGCATCGGTCGTGCCATATAAGACAATTAGTATCCATGTCAATGATTTTCAGTCAAAATTGGCCGGATGGTCTTAATTGGCAAAATGTGAAAATATTTATGACTCAATTAGTAAAATTAAAAGGTTCATGACTGAATTGATAAAAGTGCAACAGGTTTGGATATTTTTGAACAATTTTCCCTCGAAAATATCAATTAAGAGAAAAAAAAAAGATCAAGGGGATGAGAAAACAGCATAATTCTGAAAAATTATTCATCTTGCACCGAGCATGACAAGGAATATTTCATTATCATCTGTTTTCTTATATCTTATAGATAGGTGGGCGCATCGAAACGATTGACCATGAAAGATGATCAATCAGTAAAATCAAGAGAAGAACCGATTTTACACTGTTAAATCATCCACGATATAAAGAAAGGACATTAACAAATATTGAAATCCTATACAAAATTGATGTAGACTTGTTACATCACTCCAAGTCTCACATTTGAACAATCACAACACCCCAAAATCCAAGAATTATATCCATGGATTCTCGATTTTCAATGTCGCCATCATCAAACCTGGGGCCAACACATCCGACGGCCAGGATTGAACCTGGAGTGTCACCAGAGTTAGAAGAACATCAGTAGGGGTCTCCCCACCCCCGCCTGTCTCCTCCTTCTTCCTCCTCCTCCTTCTCCGGCTCGTCCTCACCTGCGAATTTCTAGAGAGAGAGAGAGAGAGAGAGAGATGTCGGACGAGGAACATCACTTCGAGTCGAAAGGAGACGCGGGTGCGTCCAAGACTTACCCGCAACAAGCTGGCACCATCCGCAAGAATGGCTACATCGTCATCAAGAATCGCCCCTGCAAGGTCTTTCTCTCTGTCTCTGTCTTTGTCTCTGTCTCTCTCATATTCTGGTTCTGGGATCATTTGGGTTCTGAGAATTTATCTGGGTATGCGATTTAAGGCGTCAGATCTTCCATGCAATGTTGTCGAAGTTCGGAATTGTCGAGGCGTGTCTTTTCTTGGTGTGTCGTAACTTAGTAATTCTTACTCAAATCTTTTTGTTGGGTTGTTTGAATAATAGGCTATTCGTTTCATCATCCCACGATAGATGTGCGGGGGAATGATTTTTTCCGGTGGAAATTGTGTGAATCTCCAACTCCTTTTGGGTACTGCCAGAAATTCTAAAGATGGTTGCTTTTTTGTGCGTCTCTCCTTCGTGCGTCTGATTGAAACCCACTTGTCTATAAGTTCGGGAATTTGTTGATCTGTCGTGTTCTTCTGCTAGATGGAAATTCATGTAACAGGATTCAAGTCTTGCTAATAGATTGATATTGAAACCCTGTGAGTTATTGCTTGAGGGTTATGTTCCCTTCCATTGCATATCTTGCATTACGATAACTCAGTTTGATGCGCAGTCTAGTCTTCCTTTCCTCATACTGGGAAAAGCTGTTGCTGTTAATTCATGTGCAGTTCACTCATCTATTTAGAGGATACTGCATCACATTTGATGTTATCTGGATTATGGTCTCGCTCATAGAAAATTTCTTGTCACGGTGGGAGCAGGTTGTAGAGGTTTCTACCTCAAAAACTGGCAAGCATGGACATGCTAAGTGCCACTTCGTGGGGATCGATATCTTCAATGGGAAGAAACTTGAAGATATCGTTCCGTCTTCCCACAACTGCGATGTAAATGCCCCATTGGCCAAATCTTCTTTTGAAAGATCTTTTTTTAAGAGAGCCTGTTCTTTTCTAAAGTTTTCTGTGTTCATTTCGCAGGTTCCTCATGTTAACCGCACTGACTATCAGCTCATTGATATCTCTGAAGATGGTTTTGTGAGTGATTCTTTTCTGTTATTGCCTGATCACTTGCTTCACAAGGGCCTCTTAACTGTTGTAGACATACGATGGTGCTTGTAATAGTGTTAACATGAGAAATAGATCATGGTTTATTTGGAAAAGGAAAATGCTTTCCCCCTTTCTTTTTACGAATGAAGATTCCATAATGTGATCAAGATTCTGGATGTTAAGTACTCCAAAAAGTTTCAGCTTTCCATTTGAAGGAAAAAAAACATATCGATATTTGCAACATCTCTGAGAGGCATGATTATCTGATGTCCAAAAGGTTCTCTCCTGGAAAATGAAGAATCAATGGTATCACAATTTTGAGTCGGTCTTCTTCTGATCAAAGCAAATTTCGTGGGATGAATTGCATTTTTCAATTGAAGAAACTTCCTTCTGCGGAAAAAGATATCTTAATCCCAGAAGACCTTAACCGGTATAAAGGCTGTCACAAGAAAGTCTCTGCTCTTCTCCTCAAGACTGATTTAAACAATTTGTGTTGAATATCTTTCAGGTCAGTCTTCTGACTGAAAATGGAAACACCAAGGACGATCTGAGGCTTCCCACCGATGACAGTCTGCTTAGCCAGGTATCACTCTAGGACATGCATATTGTCTTATCCCAGTCTCTCTATTTTTCCAACGTGCTTAAATAATTGTCAGCTTAGATCTAACTTCTCACGGGTTCTCCTTTCACAGATTAAAGATGGGTTTGGTGAAGGAAAGGACCTTGTGGTGTCGGTCATGTCCGCAATGGGAGAAGAGCAGATATGCGCTCTCAAAGATATCGGTCCTAAGAACTAAAATAAATCGCTACTGTTCTATTAGCCAGTCATGGCAGCAAAACTTGTTAATGTTTGCTAACAGAGTTATCTTACATTCCTAAATCCACGATCAAAGGCTTATTTTAGCTGTGTGATTGTAACGATGGGGAGTGGTGAATCCGATGATAGTAATGGCAAGAGGTACTAATCCTCTCTGCCTGTACCTCTGTTGTAAAACCTTGCTCTCGTGGGGATGAGGATTACGTGGTTATGGCTTATGGTCTTATATCCTGTTTTTATTCTCAAGCATTTGTTTTCTAGTTACACTGGCATTTCCGAGCTTAGCTAATATGCTACCGGGTGCTGTAATTTGAGTTTTTTGGAACCCTGTGTTTCTTACGTGGCCTGAGTTTGGATTCGTACTCGTCGCAGACTTTTGCATCGTAGAGGCACGATACCCTGCTCAAGTGACATTCAACAGTTCATGGAGTAGTTTATCTCTTGATAGAAGAAGGATATGATCGTGTTGATCAATGTGTGTTGTTATATCTGTCTGCATTCTAATAAAACTGTGCTCTTCAGTTCGCGGGCTTCATATTTCTAGGCTGAAGTTCAGATCATGCTCTTGAGCTTTTTGTACCTACGAGCCACTTGACATGTTCGATGGGGTTTCGTTCTCATGCAGTAGAGAGAGTAAGTGCGAAGCAACCTCGACGCTTGACTGATAGCAGAACGAATTCTCTGTCACCCTAGCCGGAGACCTGGCCCTAGCGCTTGTTCAAATGCCCCGGAAGGATTTCATTTTGACTGCACCGGGCGCTTTCGCTTACTAATCTGTTCTTTTCTTCACATCTGATCCATCATCTCCATTCACAGATCTCGTAAAATTACCTGTATCTGATTTGCTACAAATTGATACGAAACCACAATGTGTAATCTTCCATGGTCACACTAGCAGTCATCTCATTATGGTTTTCCTCTTTCGGTCGTCCATACGTCTTTATGAAGTGTAAGCAGTTTGAATGCGTCCGAGAAAATTCTTCACTGGGTTGTTTGCTCATTTGGGAAAACTCTACATCATCACTTTCATTGATCACTATGATCTGTTAATGAACCTGAGCTAAGTCCTCAGACAAAGCTCACACAAGCAAGAGAAGAAGATCAACAATTGGTACCTACTCAACGAAACATGTATGCATAAATCTCTACATTGATATTGCATTTCTGCATATAGTTTTCAACCGGCAATCGACATGCCAAAATAGGTCATTGGAACCTTACTGTTGTGTCATGGCCCCATGTGTGACGGTTAGAACTGTACAGTTACTGCAGATGAAAGGCTTTCTCTCTGTCCACCGAAGGTGGTACTCTAGTTCGGAGAATACAGTAACTTCTGGTCAGTCATATGAATCACAGATCATGAACATTGACAAAAATGACTCAGTCTACTGCAAAAGTTAGATGACTACAAAGCAGATAAATAACCTTTCTTATCGTTTCTTTCACACTATGCACCATACACTGAATCACAAGTTGCACCATAATGTGATTAGTGAGAATTAGCCAAGATACAGTCATGAAGTTTCGGTACTCACATTGGCACTGCCATATATGTACGATCCAAATCCCCAAAAGGTTATGACAAGCGATAGGATCTTGAATCCACTCATCGGATCTTTCAACAATATAACGGCGGCGATGCTAGTAAGAGGCACCCTCACAGCGTTCAAGACACCAGCGAGGACGGTCGAAGACAAGAAAAGCACGGCAGTGCCTCCAAGCACCCCCAACTGAAAAGTTATGGCGCCCCATATCATAACCAAGTAATACGAGCTCTTACCGCCCTTGAAACTTTTGGCCTCGTTTGCCATTTCTTGAAAATCGTGATTCAAGGCAACACCGATCGTTGTAAGTACGAAAGCGAAAGAAGAAACCATCGCCTGTTGCTCCAACACCACATGGAACGATCTTCTTCCGAGATACTTGATGAAGACGAGCTCCGAGAGAGCGAAGATGAGCCCATGGAGTGCGGATCCCAAGATGTCCCACATGAAACCCATGATGTATTGGCTATTGGTGACATTGCCATATCTGTCTGAATTCGAGTCCAAAGCAATTATTACCATGGCTGCTGTAATTATCACGACACCATTGATCATCGACATAGTTAGTTTGTTCTTGACGAATAAATATCCAAATAGTGCAGAGAACACCAAAGATGACGATGCTAGAAGAGACGAGGTTGACGCAGGTAGGTAGGCATAGGCATAGGCATACATGAGATTGTCAGCAGCACTTAAGAAACCTAAGACCAAGTAAGAAATGAGGAGCTTTAAGTTTAGAGGGGTTGGGGAAACTTCGCAGATGAAGTATGTAGGGATCAAGATGAGCGCAGTCAAGGGCCATCCGGCGACCGCCACCCACGAGATGATCCATTTGCTTTTGCCACCATTTGTGTAATAGACACGGGAAAGGAGGCTCGAAGCAGGGAAGGCGGTAAGCATCAATCCGCCACTCAGAAGCAGAAGAATCCAATGCGAGATGGGTTTGCTTTTATATGCTTCCCAAGCCACAGTTCTAGCCGCAAATATTAGGTCCCAGAAAGTTGGACGCGGTTTCTTGGGTAATGCCTCTTCCATTCTTGTCCCCTACCATAGACATTAAGTGGCATGAGTAAACAGTATGCTCATAGAACAAGTCAATAAAACTTGCATGAGTAAAGGGCTTGAACATTTCTGTTGTTACTATCGAAGCTGAAGACAGTTCAAATTTCATCCAACTACAAGAGAAGAACACCACCCCTAAAGGAACAGTAGTCCATCATTGCAGTAAACAACCAGATTCACCACCTTTCAATTGAATTCGATCATTTGGAAAACTACAAATAGCATGCAAAGTCACAGTATGGAGGAGAGATCCAGGACTCATAAGAACGAATCACCTGACCACAATCAAAATATTAAAAGTTCAAGTGGCTGAACGAAGCAGCTACTTCTGGAGAGTTTATTCGACAGTTGACAATCACCACTCGAGCTTGTGCAAGAATTTAAGTCATGCATCCTCAGAAAGGATTAAGAAAGAACTGGAAATTTCCGCTTCCAAGGTAATTTCGAGCAAGCCAAGTATTTCCTTGGTCTAGCAAAATGAGTGGAACAAAGTAATGATACTTCGGATATACCGAAGATCACAAGTTTTTCAACTGCAAAAAACCATTTAGCATTCCCAGAGGAGCCAACGCATCTCCAACTTTAACAGCAAACTGACCAGAACTCCAGGAAAGCATAATTGTAAAAGCTGTTTTCATCAATCCTACAAGATTGCAAGAATCAAACATTCCATAAACTAAGCATAATCTCTCCACCAATTGATTGCTTCCGCAAATCACAGCATAATCAGACACGGCATCAAACCATTTCCGACTAATTCGAAGGTCACAACTAACAGCAAGCAACAATAGTTTCTCTCCAGAATCAATCACCATTTCTTGCAAATTACTAATCAGTTCAGCTTGAGGAACTAAACTAAATTCGGAAATCATTCTTGCAGGAACAAACAGATGCTTCAGCTCAATATTAGAACTCGTGAGAATTGGTAATAGAACCACCAAAAACCAAACGCTTTTGTTTGTTTTTTTTTTCTCCATCAGCCAACCCAAGAAACCACATGAGAGAAGAAAACCCATCAACAACAAAAAGAAACTACGAACCAGGTGAAGAATCAGATGACAAAGAGAGCAAGTGGGTTCAGAAGACGCTCGCCCGCCTTGTGAGAAAGCGAGAGAGGCGCCAATTCAACAGTCTCGTCAGCTGAAGCCCCAGCAGATCTTGGAATTAGGATGCTTTGAATATTTCTCATTCGTTTTTAGGTGTCTTAAATCTCGTGCTCGTGGTGGAGATGATGAGGTAGGTGGTCCAGTCCCAGCCAGTGGGGAAGGTTGGTGATGGTGGGTCCGATCGAGCGGGCAGCATTTAGTCTCCTTCCAGAGATATCAAGATCGACTCTTTGACTATTGAGTTCCCCATTTCCGAAAACGACCATAGGAAGAAGCTCACGGGATCAGCACAGTTTAATACAAGATTGACTTTGATCGTGAAGACATGTAAGATTTTGAGGGGTTTGTCACGTGTTTGGAGTTTGCCGAGATGGACGGGATGAAAGGAAAGACATTTCACACAGCAAGGAATGCTTCCGTCGGTTGTTTTGACAATCATGCTTCTGCTGGTGGTTCTTAAGATAAGTCCATGTCCGGATCAAGGGGCGTAAAAAACGAAGGGAAGGCATGAACTGATGCTGCTTGCCCTTGTGTTTCTCTCGTCTGCAGAAGACAAGTAGGCACGTAAAACTAAACGTGATGGAAAGGAACCTTCTTTGATCTCCTAGAATCAAAGGAACTAGAGCCGAAAGAGGTCGAGAAACGATATTATCGACGCACGTATCGCGTAATTAAGGCGAAGCTTGCTAACCAATCGGCGCATGTGTCGCCTTCTCCATAAATATGTTTCAGAGTAAAGCATTCGGACCGCTCGGTTAAGCGGCGAACGTGTGGCGGCAAATCATTTCTGGTTGCATTTACCTTCGACGATCGTGTGCTTGCAATGTTCGGGATATTTAGTAGTATTAATCTTGGAATCTGTTAGCAAAATAGAGTTATATGCATTTTGACGCCGGTGCTTCGACTAGAGGCAAGGACTTGACAAAGGATTCGTACAACCTCATAGTATCATAAATTTACGATAGGATTGGTATTTTGTGATTCCGTGTCTCGTTTGAATTGCTTATTCTTCTCAAGTCGCGTTACCGTTAAAAAAAGCAATTCTTGAACATGCTAAAGAACAAGTACATTTTAAATTCGTGTGACTTTGGTTTGCCAATGCCTTTTATAGAATCGTGTACTATCATGTCAACTCATACGACAAAGTCACCACCTATCATTATTTGCATGGTATAATAGTGTGGAAAATTGTACGTCGGATAGGAAAAATTATCCAAAAAGTCATAAATCTATTACAATTTTGCCAATTCAATTATAAATCTGTTAATTGTGTCAATTGAGTTTTAAAACTTTTCATGTGTTACTAATTAAGTTAATTCGGTCAATTTTAGGTTGAAATCGCTAACATGAACGCTGGTCATCCGATATGGCATGGCCAACGTGCCGATGGCTAACATGGATAATTTTTTGTAATATTTTAATATTTTTCAATTATTTTATTATATATATTTTTCTTTCTTTCTCTTTTTCCTTTTTTCACTTTTTTTATTGTTAAGGCCGGCGGCCCCCTGCCGACCACTAGGTGAGGACCTGCGAGCCCTCACTCACACTTGGGCGAGGGCTCGCAGCCCTTGCTGGTCGTTGTGAGGGCCGTGAGCCCTTACCTGTGGCTGATGAGGGCTTGTAGGCCCTTGCCTAGTTGCGGGGGTCGCCAAGCATAGGCCGATGGCCCCCTGCCAGCCTTAACAATAAAAAAAGAGTAAAAAAAGAAAAAGAAAAAGACAAAGAAAAATAAAAATAAAGAATATTAAAATATTCTTAAAAATTATTCACATCAACGCCAGTGGTATCACGAAGGATAGTTACGGGTGAGCATGGTCTAGGTTGGGTTGGTCCAACACCTAACCTAAGAACCAACCCGCACATTGTCGGTCCCTCATTTTTGGGATTGAGGACCGACTCTGTTAAACCTAGGACCAAGGATTGGACTTGGGTCCATTTCTAGAGTCAACTCGGGACCAATCGATTTTTTTTTTTCATTTTTTATATTCTTTGAAATGACAAACATACGATTTCAAATTACATATCCATTAACAATGCAACATTGAACAACCAAACTATGAACACTAATATATATCAAACATAAATATAAGATAAGGTAACAACATAAATTTCAATTTGCTAAAAGCAACAAATCATGAAAATGAACACGTGAAATACGATTAAACCATAAAAAAGTTCAAAATATTTAATATAAATAATGAATTATACAACTTCATATCTTGTTCATTCTTAAATGATCCTTCAACTTCCAAACACCTGAAAACTTAACAAAAAGCACAAATAATTAATACTTTACAAAGTACGTTTCTCTAGTTGAGTTGTGCTCGTGAGACGAGCGAGGAGAGGCCTAAGGTGAGCAAGGTGAGCAGTGAGGTGAGTGATAAAGTGAGCGAGGCAAGCAAAGAGAGGCGAGCGGTGAGCTAGGCGAGGTGGGCGAGCGAACAAAGCAAGGCAACCAAAGAGGGTTTCTATTTTTTTGGTCGAATTAGGGCTAAGTTTCTTTCTATTTTTTAATTAACATGGCAAATTGAACTGAACAAGAAAGAAGAGAATAGAGGAGGAGGTACTAGGGTTTAGAGTAGACAAAAGCATACAATATATAATATCTTAATATATACAGTGCTGGTTTGGGTTGAATCAACTCTAAATTCTCAAGACTAAGGTCCAGGGGTCTTAGAATCAAGAATCGACCCAGTCCTCGGGAATTGGGCCAAGACCAGCCAATCCAAGGTCGGTCTAGGTTGACCCTGGATCGATGCTCACCTCTAAGGATGATTGTTATCCACGTCAGCGATTTTGGATCAAAATTGGTAGAATCGACTCAATTTGCAAAGCACGAAAATGTTTAAGGCTTAATTTGTATAATTAAAAGATTTAAATTTGAATTGGCAAAAGTGTAATATGCTTAGAATTTTTTGGATAATCTTCCCGTATCGAATAATGATCTGTCACACTATTCAATACGTTGATTTCATGTCATAACAGTAAATAACCCTAAGATTGTTCACTTGTCTTTGGATTAGATTATTCATGGCTCTGCATGTAGCCAACACGTGGGATTGGTTTAGTACAGTAACCCCCCCAGGTCAAGAGCCTCGCCACTACTAAACAGCCATTTTTATTTTTTGTCCCCGTTTGATTAAGGCAAAATTACGACCCAGAAAAAAAAGGAAAAAAAAAATAATATATATACACCAAGAGGCAAAATGAACGGGGGGAGAAGGAGGAGGAGAAGAGGTCAACCAAACCAACGGCGGCGATCCCGTCACCCGGCGAATCGGATCCATCCCCACGCTCCCGCACGCACGACCCGGAACCACCCAACCAAAAAAATAAAATAATAAAATAAAATAAAATAAAAAGAAAATAAACCATTATCATTAATATTTATTTTCTCGGTGGAAGAAGGGGAAGACCACCTGAGTCAAACACAGGTCAAAAGGACAAATGTCCCCCCCCCCTCTCTCTCTTCAGTCCCACACGCTCGGCGTCTTTTCTCTCTGAAGCTTCGCCAACGCAACCCCTCCCCCAACAAGCAGAGCACGAAACCCTCACCTCCCAGAGCCTTCGCGCTCTCTCTCTCTCTCTCTCTCTCTCTAGCGCATCGCGGTCGCGATCGGCGGCGGCGGCGCTTCCCGCCCCTTCGATCGGCGGCCGGCCGGCGAGCTCGGCTCCGGCTCCGGCTCCGGCCCAGCCCCGAGCCGGTCCATGGGGGAGAACGGGAGCGGCAGCTCCGACGACGCCCTCCCGACCGAGGACGAGCCCGAGGAATCGGAGTCGCTGTCGGAGTCGGAGGAGGAGCGCCTCCGCGACCTGCAGGAGTTCAGGATGGTGGCGCGGCTCGGCGAGCCCCGCGGGGCGGCGGCGGCGGCGGCGGGGGGAGGCGGCGGCGGCGGCGGCGGCTCTCGGTTGAAGACGCCGAGTCGGTGCGCGAGTGAGTTCCTCTTCCTGCTCTTGGGATCTTTTCCCGGTTTTCTTTGTTGTGTATTTCTGTCCCTTTTCTGGGAAAGGTGGCTCGGGGGCTTTGCTGGTGAGGCTGAGCCGGTTGGTTTTCGGGTTGTGTTTTGATGCGTGTCTGTCTGTGTGTGCGTGTGTGTGGCAGGTTCGCATGCGGATTCCGCGTCGAGAGAGGAGCCGGAGGTAAATATCTCTCGGTGATTTCCCCCTGCGCTCCCTTTCATTACGTCGGTTTCGGCTTGATCTCAAGGTGTCTCTGTTTAAAGTGGTGACGGATGGCGGTTTTTGTTTCTTGAAAGTTGCTGTTTTTTTTTATCTGCTGGTATAGATACCGGTTCTAGCTCTCAATGGGTGAGTTGAAGATAACTTAAGTGGTGCGAATCAGTGTTCGACCCATCTACATTTAGTGGAATTCGACTAGGTTCCGTTTCCAATTCGTATTTTTATTTCTCCAGTGCATTCTGCATTCGAGCTTGTTGTCTGGGTCACTTTGTTGATGCACCGCGGTTGGTTTGTTTATTTGTCCACTTTTTTTTTTTTTTTTTCTTTTTACGCTTTCGATTTCGATTAAGAAATGAGTGAAGGCCTTTGCATGGCTTTGGGGTCTAGGTTTAATTTTGTAATTAGGCGAATTATGTTTCGCATCTTAAACGAAATATGCATGTGCGAGCTTTCCATACACGGCTCGCACCGTCACTCTGGGGAGGTAGCTCTAAGTTTTGCAGGCTGCCGAAAGCATGAGGTACATCCAAAGTAGATGTGGATCTCTGGAAGAATTATGAATCATGGACTTTACATCTAATGTCGTGCAGGAAAGATGAGGCGGTCAGGGCTGTCATCGTTTATGTTGATCCATGCATGTCTCCAATCGTAGAGGAAGCCTGCAAAGTAGTTTTTAGGCACGAATTCAATTGTAGGGGAAGCCTGAGAAGCAGTTTAAGTTGACTAGTGTTGTTAATTAGGCTTACTGAAGTTTGGACTTGAAGACACATATTTTCCTGCGTGGTTTCGGATGCATCTTAAGTCGTGACAGATCTTTTTGAAGTTTTGGCTTTAGAGAAGCATTGTAGTCAATTATACATGTTGAAGGGGGAATAATAATGTTATGGATTGTCAGGCTCTGCATATTAACAGGATCTGTTATTACTTATGCTTAGGGATCAATCAGTGTTACGTAGTTTAAGATAAATTGAAATATTAAAAGGGAATAGATCCAAGCAGGGTTAACGCTTACCTAAACTTACATGTAGTTGTCATTTGTTCAGCTTGAGTTTATATTTAATATAAATTTTGACTTTGGTACGTGAAAAAAGAGTAAGGGCGAGGGCATATACGGCATAGGCGTTTCCTGCTCGAGGTTCCTGCTATTAGCTTGTTGAGCTTTTTACTTTGAGGCATGGATTTTTCCTTGCATCTCATCGTGGACATTCGCAGTTCATTTGAGATAGATTTATGATCAACTGCTGTGAGATAGATTTTTCCTAGTGGCCATTTCTGTTATCGCATCCCTTTAGGCAGGAAAGAGATACTTTCCACTCAACTCAGGCATATCATGGGCTGATCTTTTGTTTTGTGAATTGGTTAATGTTGTATGTTCGCATGTGCTGCCTGTATTCAAGTCATGATAGAATTAAAGTTCTGTGTAAGTGTCTAATTAGTCTGGATCTTCTCTTTCCTTGTGTATTTTATTTCCTTTTCTTTAGGAGCTCGTTAAGCAGTTGTATGGCGAACTCAGATCTGACATCACAGGCGAGGCAGCAGAAACTTACTCCAGGAACTCATGTAATGTTTGTCCATATATTTCATCAGAACTGTCACTAGTTTCTGCTTCTCAGTCCATTTCCCCAGTTGCCAGTTCGGCTCATCTAGACCATAAACTGCCACCAGCTACAAAGGTCACAGATTCATGTACTGTACATGCCAAGGTACAGAATTCTTCCGATTGTGGAACTACATCTGATGTGAAGGCATCTAGAGGAGATGGGTACAATTGGAGGAAATATGGTCAGAAGCAAGTTAAAAGTCCAAAAGGTTCCCGTAGCTACTTTAGGTGCACTAATTCTGAATGTTCTGCCAAAAAGATAGAGTGCTCTGATCTGTCGAGCGACACAATAGAGACTGTTTATAGAAGTTCACATAATCACGATCCACCTCAGAAAGTCAGAGATGGGCGGCAGAGGAGTCGGGTCAAGTCTGCCAGAATCATTGTGGAGAGTGAGGTTGTCGAACATCCGGTAAGAATGCTCACTGAATCAGATCCATCTGGAGCTTCAAGAGACCAAAAAAATGAATTACCATCATCAGTTCCTGGAAGAGAAATAGAAAAGGCAAATGGCTTTGATGCAAATGATGGAATTGTGGCCAAACAGGAAAATGACAATAATCCAGAGCCGAAGCCAAGGCAAGTCGATCATATATTAGTCTGGATCTTATATGCCGAGCATGATTAATGTCGTTTGCGCTTTGGCTCTTATACCTTTTACTCCTTGTTTTAATCTCCAGGGGGAAGAAAAATAGGTTGTTTCGGTCGAGTTCTCCCTTAAAACCTGGGAAGAAACCGAAATTTGTTGTGCATGCCGCTGGTGACGTTGGGATATCTGCTGATGAATACAGATGGCGCAAGTATGGACAGAAAATGGTTAAGGGAAACCCCTATCCGAGGTATGTGCTTATATGTTGAAACGGCTCTTTGAGAGTTAATATCGTGTCTTCTGAATTGGCAGAGAATTCTATACAACTTAAACAGTCTCTATTGTGCGGATTTTGCTAATCGACTTTGTTGGGATTCCATTTGCCACTTGGCATAAATTACAGGAACTACTACAGATGCACCTCTGCTGGATGCCCTGTACGTAAACAAGTCGAAACAGCAATAGACAATGCTAGTGCTGTTACAATAACTTATAAGGGGATACATGACCATGACAAGCCAGTGCCCAAGAAAAGGCATGGCCCACCAAGCGCCCCTTTGATCACAGCTGCTTCTCCAGATTCGTTGCATGGTACACCGATCAAGAAGTCAGATGGATTGCGAAATCACACTTCACCAACGCAGTGGTCTGTGGACTCAGAAGGAGAGTTATCAAGCCAGGCCCTAGACTTGGGAGGTGAGAAGGCCATCGAATCAGCTAGAACTCTTCTGAGCATCGGTTTTGAAATCAAGCCCAGATGAACGTATGCTCGCGACTGGTGGAGAAGGGATAAGCTCGTGCTCTTGTTAAAAATGACTGGAGACGGTTTTTTTCGGCTTTTTACTTCACCGGTTTTGCCCTGTATCTTGCTTCGCCAGTGTTCCTGTTTGCATGGTTTTACACACCCGGTCTTTATTTACATGAGTGAGTGGTGTATCTCCATCGTAGACTGATCGTGAAGAGATGAATGTCAAGACCATCGTCTTGCAAACAAGCCAGCACATCTGTTCAGTAATGGTATAGTAGCCGAACAAGATGCGGAATGACGAGGCAAAGTCCGTTGGGTCATGCCCCCTTGCCACAAGAGGTTAAAGTTGTGCTCTGTTTGGTAAATTGATCTGGGAATACACTGTTCCAACTAGAATGGCGGGGAGCATAACCTAACCGTAGTACGTTGGTCCGAAACAGGCAGTACTTGAGAATGGACAATTTTCCAGAGACAGCCTATATGGGAAGTCACTATCTTTGGTATCTATTCAGAATATAATGCCAGCCCAACCGTGTGTTGCGCTCCAGGGTACAGACACGTTGAGTGAAGGGGAATCCATTAGCTGCCCAATAGAGAAACAAACAGGTGTTCCAGGTCCTTCAAATCCTTAGATTTCATGACGCCCGACCGGTCGTTCCCCAAAATTAAATCAAGCTGTCTGGCGTGCAACGGCGAAACACGTACCAACCAACCCCACCTAGTTATAATTGCAAGGCCACGGATCAGATGGTGACCGATCTTACACAACATGGGACATGGTCTTTTGCTTGGCACACTATTGCCTTTAACGAAAGCCACCGACTATCATCTGCTTTGCCATGCCCAAAGGCTCTTCCCACATCCCATTTCACCATGAAACATATGTTTTTCATTACTCTACAAGCAAAGAAAAATCCACCATCGATACGGTTCGGTTCATGAAATTTTATACACATACATATTCGTCGTCGCTAGGCCGACACGGGCGGAGTAGCTACATAAGGAGGGTCAAAGGTTCGTTTGACGTTTGTTCGAGGTCTGGCCTCGGGGCTATGTATGTCACAATTCCTCGGAGAAGTCCAATTCATCCAAGGCCTCGGATAGTTTGCGTTCACTCGGACCGTCAGCTTTCTCGTCGCGGGAGCCTTCTGTGGCACGGGCCTCTTCCTTCACTTCCACGGCGGAGATGCACACCTGGAACCTGAAGCAGCTGATGAGATGATCGTTCGTTAGGCCCGCCGCTTGCATGAACGAGTAGATGACCGAGGGCCCCACGCTACGGAAGCCCCGCCTGACCAGGTCCTTGCTGATCATGTCCGCCTTTGGGGATTTCACCGGGACTTGGCGAGGGTATCGGAATTTACTAATTATGGGTTTGTGATTCACAAAACTCCACATATACTTGTCGAACGAACCAAACTCTTCTATGACCTGGCATCAACAGAGCCTGCAAAGAGTTAGTTGCCACAAAATCGACAGCATTTATTAGCTACAGTTATGTTTACTTCATCACAATATAGGACTAGAGACTTGGTTACACAATTTTGATTCAGAGTTCACCAATCAAGCAAGACGTACATTAGTTGTATGAGCAAACCTCATATTCGAAGAGAGAGAGAGAGAGAGAGAGAGAGAGAGAGAGAGAGATCAGGCTATACGGAATGGTTTATCTTATCTAGATCAATCAGATTTACGAGGGATGAGAACCACAAGTCAACTACTATCACCTAGTCAATTGTGATGAGGAAGATCACTAAAATTCCATTAGAAGACACTTAATTGTTTGTTAGATAGAAGACACGATGCCTGTGGTCCCAATTAGTATGAGTAGCATGGACCAACCGGGACATATGCTTGAGGTTATTGATGAGAAAAACTATTCCCACTTGCAAAAGAGGACAATTAGGAGAAACGTCAACAGCTTGCAAGAGATAATTAAAACCGGCACCTAATTGAGCACCATTGACTTCAGAAGCATAATCACATTTTAGGTGGACAACCCTTCAAGTTTATCCAGTTCAATCCATGAAGGCAGTCTGCGAAATAGAAATGAAAGCGCTAATTTACCTTAGTTATTTGACGTGCATTCTCAAAGATAGCGCGCAATTTTAATTCTGACAGAAGGGAGCTTGCAGCACTTCCTGGTGCTACCATCTTCTTCTCGTTCATCTTTGAAACAGCGAGCGGGTCGAAGTCAGCAAAGACTTCTCTGCATGAAGAAACACATCATATGGCAAAATAGAGTGAATGGTCAAGTAATAAGTAGAGACTATGGATACAAGAGGACCAAGGCCAATGACAGTTCTAAAACAGTTTTGCCAATTCAGGGAGAAATTATCAATTTGATTTAACTTAGAGAAGCACCTGAAAGTGTGTCTTTTGCTCAGAATGGCAGGCCATGCAAGTTCAGAAAGTGTGCTGGAGAGGACAAGAAGCTCAAACAATTTCCTGCATGTAAACAGCAATGTAATGTGAATCAGCCATCAACAGAATGTTATGGTAGGTGTATAATGTCATGCCAAACCAACAGAGCAGATGTACACTCAACATTCGCATCTTCACATACCTATCATCATGCACCGGAACTCCCCATTCTTCGTCATGGAAAGCAGCATAGCAAGGCTCTGTCGGAGAATTGAAAACTAATTAGCATCTCATATGCCTGGGAAAAACTCCATAAGTACAGTGGATCTATTAACGTTAAGGAGCTTCTCATGGAAAAAGGAGATGATGGAGGACTACAGGCATGGATTAAGACACTGGTGAATTGAAGTGAACTATCTAGTCACACTACAAGAAAAGAAGTCGAATAAGGATTGTGATAAACCTAATGTATAAGTCAAGTCTCCCTTAGATATCCCCATACACAGTCAAGAGACACAAGTTTAGACATAGAAGCATTCTATTCCATCCCTCTAGATAACATTTTGAATCTGTGTTATCCTTACAGTCAGCATGACCGAGAGAACATCTAGCGTATAAAGTCAAAATAACAAAAGATGATTATACCTGAAGAGTGTAGGCCATCAGAGTTTACCATAGTTAAATACCCATTCAATCAAAGAAAAATGTAGTGCCAAAGGCTAAATCAGATTTATGACATTTCTTGTTTGCATATTGCAATGGGAAATACAAGGTGTAACATCATAGTGGATGGTTAACATAATACCTCCACTTAGCAAAGAAAATCCCTTGCGGTTCCTATAAACCTTTGATCTAGTACAAATGGCTGCATTATCTCCCCTATTAACCCTTGCTACCACATCTCACAACATCACCAACCCTCTATTTTTGCCAGAAAATATTATCCTCAGCTAGTGCTATAAAGGCTGGTAATACAGGAAACAGGGAACAATCCATTCTGATATACAGTATAAAGAAAGCATATATCAATTGTTTAACGATGTTGTTTAATGACAAGCCCAATATATCATAAGTTACAAAAGATTCTTCATGTAGTAGCTCGCAAGAATTAATTCATGATTCACCCAATCTCAAGTGAAGAAGAAAACGATTACTTGCATTCTAGGACAGTTCTAGGCAGACGCATGGATCTATTGATCATGATCTTGCAATGATAAGCAACCTCTTGGCTGATATTTAAAGAATGGCTTCTTAAGCTTGGGAGCAATTTATTCCTCGAGATTGGCTAGTTCTAATAGAGAGAGAGAGACCAGCAATTGAACTAGATTAATGACAAACAAAACTTTGTACAGTAATCTTTCACGGGTGCATACGTTTCAGAACAATCATGAACTCTTTTTTAAGGTTCTACATTAAATGAAGGACCATGAGGACTCAATACTGGCGGATGTTGTGATATTGTATTGATAGATGATATTTCTCAGTGAAATTCATTTGGCGGGCTTACTCTAACCCCATAAATATATCACCATTAGACAAACATAGATCAGCAAAAGCTACAATGCTTTTTGCAAAGATAAGCACATACGAGTTCTATGCAATTCCAGAACTACCAATGAATTGAGAATGCACGCACCTGTATTTGGCGTCACCCAAGCACAAGTCTTTTTTGCCTGTGGACCTAGTGGAGGCGGAGAATCTAAACTGCCATCAGAAACAACACTCCTCGGCTTCGAAACAACAGGCTTTCTTCGATACCCAACACTACTTGATCGAATGAGCCTTCCAGTAGATGCCCGACTATGAAATGACTCCGTAGAGGCATCAGATGAACAAGATGCATTCAAGGACGAGTTAGAATGCAAGAGCTGCTCATGCCGCCGAAGTACACAGGAACCATTAGTAGGATGCGACTGGGGAGAGGATGAAGTAACTGTCGCAAATTGAGAGGCCTTCTTTCCCTCTGGAGTTCCAAACTCATCAGGTGACCTATCCTTCTTTCTCAATGGCTTCGAACTGGGTTTCCGGGCACTCAGAGAACTCGCCATATTGCCAGTTGGACCTAGTACAGGTCTCGTCTCAGAATCAGCCACATTCATCGACCTCACTCTGGGTGCTCCAGACATGAATACAAGCGAAACTTCCTCAAAACTCGTTATTCTGCTTCTCGCCCCAAAATCACCAATTTCTATCAAGTTACCTGAGCTGGTGGGTTAGCTCAAATTCACGAAGGGCACAGCCAACCCACCAACATTATCCACTAAAACCCCCATCTTGCTTATGCTTATGCCTTGACAAATCAGCTCGTAGACCATGAACATGGATAATAACTCGGGTTTTCCTCCTCCAGCAACATCTAATCACCAGAACTTCACAATATCGACTCAGATCTCCTGCTCTAAGGCTCCAGAAATCCACAAAATCGCACCAACCCACTTTGAAGAACCCACATTAACAGTCATCGATTCACATAAAAGCTCCAAAACTAGCTCAAAACACCCAAGAGGAGATACCACAAACCTCCAGGAGATCTCAAAGTGGGTGAAGCATTCTCCACCGAAGTGAAGGGAACTGACAGCACCCACTACATCAGCGAGCAAGTTTCATGGGTTCGTGGAGAAACACCAGAAAATGGAACCGCGAGGAGCCTTCGAACGCAGAGATTCCTTTGTGCATTGCAAGGAGAGGGAGAGAGAGAGAGAGAGAGAGAGAGAGAGGCTCTGCCAAGAAAAAGAAAGAAAGGAGGATGATTTTGAAACTATACCCTCTCACTTTCAGCGACTGACCACCTCTCCCACCACATGGATAGCTAAAGCGGGCAACTTTCGCTCCAATCTTCCACGCTTCCTTCTTCTTCTCTCAAAGATGGGAATTTTCCAGGGGGAAATGCAGGAAGAAATGGGGAAGATTCGAATGATCAGCAGATGGGCATGGATCCACGGGATTTGCAGACCAAACCCAGTTGCGTGTGTAGAGAGAGAGAGAGAGAGAGAGTGTGTGTGTGTGTGTGTCTGCGTGCGTGTGAAGAAGACTAGACTCGAGCTCTAGCTAGCTTGGATTTCATGTGGTCTGAAGCGACGGGGAGAGGCGGTCGCGCCACTGCTTTACCGGCTATTGCCGGTTGGACTGGCCATGCCTTTTCTTCTGGCTTGATCATCATCATCCATCGTTGGTATATATTGCTGGAGAAAAATTAGCAGGATATATTCTGTTTCTTTTTTGGCTAGATTTTTAATTTTTTTTCTTTTTTTTGTGGGGAATGTAAAAGTGAGTTGCTCTGTAATTAAATACTAAATAGTAGATGGAAAAAAGGCCCCATCAAAGATTTCTCAGATTTGTCCAAATTCACAATGGAGAGCATGACGCCGTGTAATGATTGCATTGGGTAGTATGTATCATAGATTGCACATCATGATTCTGTCAAAGTCATCCAACTTAAATCAATTCTTATACCATGGCAAAAGGCTTGACCCTTTGTGTATAGAACTGGAATTATCGACACGCATGATAAATCAATTTCTTAACATATAAATATGATGAGTTGTGTTATTGTATGTGTTAGTTATAAATGAATATAATATGGGTGATGATATTAAATGGGTCATAAATGGATTTACAGTTTACATAAACCCAACTTGACCTATGTGTTGAGTTTGAATCGGTTATGGATCACTAGATTTGCATAGTATGAAAATTGATCTATTTAGGTGGGACCATTTTTGTCTCGATCCAAACTTGACCTAACCAATTCGTTCGACAGGTTTAAATGTAATTGAGGTGTGCGCGCGCGCTCACACACACATATATATAATAAGGGTATTGATTATTGCTTACAAAATTCATATTTTTGCTTCTTAAACTTCATATGATTTCGGAGATAGGGCTATAGAATTTAAAATCACAATTTTTATTCTCTAGGACAAATGTTGGTGCACGCCGAATTTTCTCTATTTCGAGTAACTAGTCCGATCGATCTTGTTGCACTTGCACTTCGCAGGGCTCGATCCCGAGATTTCTAAATTCGTTGTCATATTCTAATTAACGGGAATATATCGTATTAAGATTAAGAAGTTTGTAATTAATTGACTCATTAGCTCCTAAAGGTTCTACACACCATGAAATGCAATTCGATATTTTATATCTGCCCTTGTCATGACAAGGAAAAAAGTCCACTTGATTTTGAAGGATTCATTGGTTCAAGCAAGCTGCAAGCTGTACACCAACGAACCTTACTCAGGCCAGCATTGCACATTTTTTTGGACCATCACACTTCTCGTCCGACATATAATAATATGCTAGAGTTGAGCCCGTGTGATGCACGGAACATAGCGATGAATGGTGGATCAAGTAATAAATTATAGGGGTAAGTGCAACAAAAGTCTTAGAATTTATCACGATAGTACAATGAAGTCTTACAACTTTCAAAAAGTTCAATTAAGTTATAAAATTTGTAACGAAAGTACAATCGAGTTCTAAAACTTCCAAAAAGTGCAATCAACAGAAGTTTTAGGACTTGATAGTATCAATTTGACAAGTTTTAGAACTTGAGTGCATTTTTTAAAAATTTTAAGACTCAACTGCACTTTTTATGATAAATTTTAAGACTTAATAAATAGGCTTAATACCATCTGACAAAAAAAAAAGTTAATACCACGAAAAACCCTAAACTAGTACATATGTGATAAATTTACCTAAGACTAATTTTTTTACTACAAAAAATCTCAAAATGGTATTTCTGTGATAAATTTACTTTAAACTAATTTTTTGACCACAAAAAACCCAAAATTGGTACATTTATGACAAATTTGCCCTCCTTTAAATTTGATTAATACAAAAACAAATCACAAACTAGTATACATGTGACAAACAGAGGGTAAAACTCCAAACTGTTACATTCGTCAACTGTCAAATGTCATTTAACTTGGCAATTTGATAGTAAAATTTAACGGAAACTAACCGGGAGTAAATTTATTACGGGTTTATCAGTTTGAGGTTTTTGTTGGTAAAAAAATTAGTTTAGAGTAATTTTTATATATGTACTAATTTGTGATTTTTTGTAGTATTAACCCTAATAAATATAGAGAAGTACTCCATTTCTAACTTCAGAAGACGAAAAGCCCTATGCTTGTTGGATTTGGATGGTGGATTTGTGCCTTTTTTTTTTCGCTAGTGTGGTCTTCATGTCTTATCTAAAGCCTATAATCATTTTCTTTTTCATAGGAAAAGAGTTCAACTCAAAGCTGTGTCTCCGCCACTGCATACCATGGTGCTCAATCAAATTGCAAGCCCGCATTTGCCAAGAAAATTGAGGAGAATGAAGCCTTTCTTGAATCCAAATGCCAAGAAACCTTATAGGTGAAATAATGATATACTTGTCCCATAAAAAGACTGAATCGATCACGAAGGTGGATGGCTCCGAGTCCCGCACAAACTTCACACTCGTTGGCCACTGTAATTAATGCCCCAAGTAATGGACATTTTCTCCGGTGTAATATCTCCTTCATCATATTAGACCCGGTTTAACATTTCGTTATGATAAAGCTTCATATTGCATGCCGCCTTGATAGTAACTTTTTAAAGATATATCGTTTTCTTTGCACATGAAAGACTTCAAAGTTTCGTGCAAATCAAGAAATACGAGTTCACATCGTTTGGATTACTAGTCGCCCAAGAAGAAATAAAGTGTAAAACACTAAGGTGACGCTTTGCAGTCTTGAGAGAATAATGTTGGAGGCCTAATGTCAACATCCAATGAGTAGAGCTTCATCTTGACGTTGTAAGTCGACAGAGCGAGCGAGATGCGATGCTAAAAATCTGTGGATAATTAAGGATAAAGAAAGGGCACTTCATTGATAAAATAAAAATAAGAGCCAATCTGAACTAATTATTTATACATATAATGAAGCATAGCCTCCTACACCTTGTCACATCATCAGACAAGTATACATGTGACAATGCTTCTAATCCCAAAAAGTAGTCCAAGCAGCAAGATTGGCGTGGTTAGCTTTAGGGATGGTTGGTTTTAGGGTAAGTGGACTTCCTGGAATCGGAATCGGCCATTAAGCATTGGTTCCACCAAATGAAAATCGGGAACTGCTCATTAGTTTCATGGTCTAGTTCTTGAGTAAGTCCATGGAATTAGTTTTTTTATTTGTGAATGCGTACAAAGATACTCTGTTCAATATCAAAACGATGTTATGATAACTGACAACATAATTTTATTCTCCTACTCTTTTTCTTCTTCCAACTTTCCTTGAACATTTAAAGAACCAAAAGAATAAACAGAGAAAGCTCATAAAAGAGTTCAGACCTTTCCAACCCTATTCAAAGAGCCTTGAAAGAAACCTAGAGTGACCAAGACACTGACTATGATCGCCACTAAATATGTGGGGGTCTTAGCCAGTGATCTCCCTTCTCCTTCCATTTTAACACCAACCTATATCTCTCTATTCCCTTTTCTTTAAATCTCAAACACAAATTCAAGCCCACTGATGCAAGAAAGAGACCCCACTCTCTTTGATTCAAAGCAAGAAAGTTCACAACTTTTAAGAGGTCACATTAATGGTGGGTCGATAGAGTAAGCAGAGAATAGAGACCGTGCAGTGAAAAGAATACTTCTAGCCCTCACCACCATCGACCACCTGCACCACCATGAACCACCAGCTCAAGCCGCTGTGAACTACCACCATCGCCGCCATTCACCACCATCTTTCTCCCTATCTTGTTTCGGTCAACCACCACCATCACTGACACCACTTCACCGTCGCCACCATCATCGACCAGCCACCACTATCATGCCACCATTAGCACCCCAACACCATGAGCCATCAACACTGTTCACCGTTGCTTGCTCGTCGCTTTGTCGGAATGGCTACTTCACGCCAGGGGGGCTTAGCTACTGGTTTAGTTGGGTTGTTGGCTTAGGTTTATTGATAAGTAATTTCCTAAACCTTAATTAGATTAATAAGTGACTAATGGATGTGGTTTAAGGGTTGTTTAGTGGCTGATCTTGGTGGTAAGTGGCTGATCTTGATGGTAAATGACTAATCATGTTATATTAGTGGCTGATTAGGGAGATCATTGGTTGATCTTATTGGTTTAGTGGCTGAGCATGTTAATCAAGACTGATCGTGTGATAGTGGTTGATCTCGATTGATTGAATGTTAATCATGTGGCTGATTTGTTAGATCAATGGTCGATCATGTGCTTAATGTTAATCATGCGGCTGATTAGTTAGATTAATGGTTGATCATGTGCTTAATGTTAATCATATGGCTTAATTGTTGATCATATGCTTGATCTTGATTGATCATGGCTGATCTTGTTGACTTGTGGCTGATCTTGATTGATCATGGTTGATCTTGTTGACTTGGTGGTTGATTATGTGATTAAATGGCTGATCTTATTAATCAATATTGATCATGTGGCTCAAATGTTGATCAGGTGGTTTATTATTGGCTAATTGTGATTAGCCTTGGTGTTTGATCCAAAAATGAATGCGTTTCATGACATATTTGTTTGTAGAGAATTACACGTCATAAACACTCAATATTGGCTAAATTGCAAAGATAAGAATTGACGTTGAGTAAATGATATGTGTGTATGGTCATGATAATTTCGTCTAGGCGAGAGTTCTAGATAATGCCCAGCGGGAGTTCGGATGCCATTTAGGTGGGGTTCTAAATGATGCCGTGTCGCGGTGAAAGCCGGACCGATGCTCCTAAATGGAATGCCGTTTGATACCCAACTTGCTGGGGGTATTCGATCCCAGACGTTGCCCTGCCTGAAGTAGCGGGATGATACTCGGTTAGACCAGAAGATCGACGGGGGTTCGGTGTGGCTCGATGGATCGTTAATAATCTGGACAACTACGCATGTGTTATACATTAGGGAATGCTATGTGCTTGAGCTCGATGTTGAATATGTCTGGATTATTTATTGTGTTACACATATTTATGCCATGGATTGTATTGTATGTGCTCAAGCAGTAATTGCCATGTTGTGGCAATTTCTAACATATATGGCTTGTGTATGCGCCAAGGCGAGGTAAATGCGCTTGTGGTTGTTCATGGCATGTTGGATGCTAGAATTGCATTTTTAGGATCGTCCGGAGGTACGTGTTAGCCTAAGTAAGATTTAGGGAGTTTACTTATTGAGTTTTATATTATTATTGTTGTTTAACCATTTCAGACTCCCGAACATGACTAGCCCTACCGGATGTTTTGGGGTACCTATGGATATGGCTCACATGTTAACGGAGTACCCAGTAGGAGAGGATAATGTTTGTATAAGGCATGCAACGACTTTTAGGTGGATGAAGGTTTTGCATGGCTACATACATTTATGGCTTAGTCCTATTGAGAGGGGGACGTTTTGTTCGGTCTTTTTCAAGGATTCGATGGCTCCCATGGTAGCGGAGAAGGAGTTGAGGAGTGGGATCCCATGAAGATAGATCATCTCGACAGGGTCATTACCGATCCTAACACCGGTCCCAAGAGTTCAGATTCCGAGCCGGATTATTTAGAGTCTGATTCGGGGACGCCTCCGAGGTACCACGGGGATTGATGATAGGTTTAGTTACTTCGTCTTTTGAGCACCCTCTTTTGTATAGAGAAACTAAGCTAATCGACCACCTAATCCTTTTTGCTTGTGCATGGTCCGTAGATAGTGGTTTCTAATAAGGTTTGTGTATTGTATTTTCTGTAATTAACTATATATTTATAAAAGTGACTTTATTGGTTTGTGTATAAGTGCTTCATTTACTATCCCTTTGTATGATTGTTGTTTGGGAGTTTCAAGTTCGCTTCTGCACGTGTTCTCTCATTAGCAAGTGGTTTGGGTCGGCGACGAGTCCTGAAATGTCGCATTTGAACGACCATTGGTGAGATGTTACAAGCTCGTAGGTTTTGGGATATGACATATTGGATTGACGAGTAAAAACTAGAAGAGCTTTTGTTGTCATGGCAATGGCACAATTTTTGTTAGTTCCAACTCTTTTAAGGGAACATGTATACTATGATTTTTCGAGACAAAAAGCATATTATATCGTGCGTGCCAACAAATAAAGTATGCATAATGGTACAATGCGATTCTTCTTTACGAAAAAGAAATCATGATTTATTAGGCTTAAAAAAGAAGAAACCATGGCAAAGATGCGAGATAGAAAGATGGAAAAATTAGAAAATCTGAAGAGCTTTTCGAGAGAGAGAATGCATCTTGTCATTGTCATGCTGTTCATTTTTTGCCAATCAATCGTCTCTAATTTGGCTTTTCTTGATGCTAATCAAATCCTCTCAAAGACACAAGATGCTCTTCCTTTTGTCCTTATTGATTCCTCAATAAAAGGAAACAGATAGAAGGTGCACGAAGCGTCGGATTGGCAATGGCAGGTATGGGTGCTGCTCGGTGATGTCAACCTTAGCCTCCCTCCCTCTCTCCCTCTCTCTCTCTCTCTCTCTCTCTCTCTAATCTTTAATTGATTCGAGGGTCCATTATATATAGGTAGAGACTCTGGCACTGGAAGATGGCCGCCATTATCGTGTCCTTGGCCTCCTCATTTGCCGTCTCTTCCTCCTCTTCCTCCCCGTCTTTGCTCCTTGCCGGATTCCGCGCTGCTTCCGCTTCGAGCTTCCGGCTTCCCTTCGCCGTCTCGCCCTTGCTGTTGAGCTCGAAGAGAGGGAGGCTCATGGCTCACACCCTCGCTCAGGCCCCTCTCGGCCTCACCCGGCCCGCCAACGTCGACGTCCCCAAGGTCCATCCCTCCCTCCTTCTCTTGTCTCTCTCCATAAAGTTGCGATTTTGACCCTTCTGGTCTGTTTTTTGCGGGTTTAGAACTGATGGGTCATTGAGTTTTTTGATCGTGTCCCTGGCTTTGCGTTGTTCTTGATCGTCCATATTCCCTGTTTTTCTGAACAAAGTTGTTGACTTTGCTATGTTTTGTGACGATCGGTGGTTTGCTTGAAGTTCAGTGACTGAACTCGTTCGTATTTGTTACGATTGTTGTTTGTGCGATTGTTTAATGGTACTGAGTGCCTGTTATCTGTTTGTGAAATTTCCCGCGAGAAGATTGCTTTTGCTGCCAAAGACGTTGATGCGGTGGAATGGAAAGGAGACATACTTGCGGTTGGCGTGACCGAGAAGGACATGGCCAAGGATGAGAATTCTAAGTTCCAGAACTCTATTTTGGAAAGGCTTGATGCGCAATTGAGTGGCCACTTGGCCGAAGCCTCTTCAGAGGAGGATTTTACTGGAAAATCTGGCCAATCGGTAGTCCTCAGGCTTCCGGGCAGTGGTTCAAAGAGGGTTGGCTTGATTGGACTCGGCCAATCAGCTTCGACTGCCACAGCCTTCCGTGGTCTTGGTGAAGCTGTCGGTGCTGCGGCGAAAGCTGCTCAAGCTAGTAATGTCGGCATTGTCCTAGCCTCATCTGAAGGGTTATCTGCCGAATCGAAGCTCACCACTGCTTCAGCAATTGCATCTGGTATAAATTTTTATTAGTAATGTTTGCTGCTTCTCGGTTTGCATATGATTGTGCTTTGACAACGATCAGAGGTGCCATCGAAGAACATCACTGTACAGTAGTTTGGGTTCAAATTGTTTGTGAGCTTGTTTGTTTTGTGTAATTATGCTCGTTCAATTGTGAATCAGAAAAACTTGTGGTAAATCACTAGCATACCGTCATAAAATGTGTTATAGTTGCTGTAAACACGTCCATTTTTGTCTTGAATCCCAAACAGGCTTATGAGTTATGACAATTCATGACTTGGTTTGTGGTACATTGATGTACCTCGAATAAATCTAACAAAAATATAATTCATTAATGCTGTTCTTGGAGGAGTTTGGTTGACTTGATAACTTTGGACCGTGACAGGGACTGTGCTGGGGATACATGATGACACCAGGTACAAATCTGAATCCAAGAAAATAGCTCTTAAATCTGTGGATATTCTTGGCCTTGGGAGTGGACCTGAATTAGATAAGAAGCTCAAGTATGCTGAAGACGTATCTTCTTGTATAATATTTGGAAGAGAGCTTGTCAATTCTCCTGCCAATGTGCTTACCCCTGGTACGTACAGCAGCATCCCCTCTTTCATGTTGATTTCATAAGCTCTATTGTTGTTTGTAGATATCCTTTTTTAGCTGCTTGGTGGTACAATAAATGAAGAGTTCTGTTCTTTGTTAATTTACTTAATTTTTCTTGTGATGGATGATCTTCTAATGAAGCTCCCATTTAACTTTGTTTCTCTGACTTGTGTTAATCAGCTGTACTAGCACATGAGGCATCAAAGATTGCTTCCACATGCAGTGATGTGATTTCTGCAACAATTTTGGATGCCGAGCAATGCAAAGAATTGAAAATGGGATCTTATCTGGGTGTTGCTGCGGCCTCTGCAAATCCTCCGCAATTCATCCACTTATGTTACAAACCTGTTGGTGGACCTGCCAAGGTGAAGTTGGCTTTGGTGGGGAAAGGATTGACTTTTGACAGGTGATTCTAAGTTATGTCATGTGGATATGCCATGGTTCAGTATCTAGAAGGAAATAAGACCCAGGGTTGTACTTACTTCCTTACTGTTTCCTGAAAGTTCAAGTTGTAGTTCATGCTTGGATGTTACGTCGTGTGAAATGAGTCTATTCATCTGAAGATTGCTTTGTTGCTTTTCTCTGAATTCCAGATTACCTGATCCACTGTGCATTGAAATATCTTGTTGCATTGCTATTACTTATAATAATTAAACCGATTATATTCTTTTGTGTGCTCTCGCTGCTCTGGTTTAGTAATCTGTTCTGAGAGCATGCTTTTGATATTACTAGTGGTGGCTACAATATCAAGACTGGGCCTGGTTGCTCAATTGAGCTCATGAAATTTGATATGGGAGGTTCTGCAGCAGTTCTTGGTGCAGCAAAAGCAATTGGTCAAATTAAACCTCCCGGAGTTGAGGTATTTGAGTTTAATATTTTTTTTTTTGCTCTAGTTTTTATTACCATTTCTGAATCAGTATGGCAGGTTCTGCTTCTATTTTGCTGCACCATATCCAGTTTCTCTTACATTGAAAATCTTAACCAGTGCTACAAGTATTGATGGGTGTACTTGGTGTGCAGGTTCATTTTATTGTTGCTGCTTGTGAGAATATGATTAGTGGAACTGGCATGAGGCCAGGTGATATTGTCACAGCCTCAAATGGAAAGACAATTGAGGTATATTGTTTATGTCGTTTTGCTCAGAGTCATATTATGGATAAGATTTCAAATCTATTCACATGCTGTTTAAGGTTTAGTTAGCTTTTTTTTTCTGCCTTTTGATGGAAGTGAAACTAGTTATGATTTTCATTACTATGTTTCCATCTGGAATCAGTGGGTTTTTCATATTTGAACATGTATATGTATATGTTCTAGCAAATAAAGTTAAAAAAGGAGTGTAATAATTACTATTTGTCCCTCTTTAGTTTCCCTGCATCTGTAATTCACTGACGAAGTCTCTGTGGGTGCTGCTTTGTTAGGTGAATAATACTGATGCTGAAGGAAGACTTACACTTGCAGATGCTTTGGTTTATGCTTGCAACCAAGGTGTAGAGAAGGTAATCTACGAGATTGGTTATTATAGTTTTGTTTTGCTGCTTATGTGTGCTGTGCAAACTGCTAAGTGACAGAGAGAGGGAGGGAAGAATAAATTGCTAGCTGATCTAACTATAAATATATGCAATGATGAGCCATAGAAGATGATTGGATATGTCAAGTTCGTGTTGACAGCAGTACTATACGGTAGTTCAAGTTCCAAGATCAGCTTGCAATTTGTTTTTCTGAAAACTAATGATGACACATTCCTTGATCTTAGATGTGCTTGGAGGAGGAAAATTGGTTTCTCAGTAATCCTCTTTGCTTTAACTGAAGTTGAATTATCTTGCTTGGTTCCAACATTGAGAATTGTAAACCTGTTATTGGATAGCTAATCTTTGAATCTGATGGTTGTAGCTCATTAATGTATAACTGTAATCGCTTCGGAAATTTTGACTCTCCTTTCGTTTTTAGCTTGTGCTGACTTTTGCAAGCACTATACTCTTGTGTCCAGATAGTGGACTTGGCGACATTGACTGGAGCCTGCGTTGTTGCTCTTGGGCCATCAATTGCTGGTATGTTCTATATATGGATTTAAGTAGTGTATGTTTGTCGCATTCAACTATTAGTAGTATGCATATAGCCCATTAGAAATATGAGTGAGGCTTGATGATGACAGATTGACTGTTGTGAGAATTATGCATGATCTATAACCGATTTAGTTGAATACCAAACTTCCTCAAGGTGGAATAGAAAGTAGTGCTGGTAATGCTAAACGCGATGAGTTTGCACGACACAACCATGACGCATGGTAAAACATGAGTTACACAAAGAAAACCTGAATAGGACACAATACGACATGTCTAGCTTATATGTTGACATGTTTTCAACGTAATTCAAAGAGGGACAGAGAGAGTCATTATTGATCAAACTTTTCCATATCATCAAATTGACGCATTCCTAGCATCATGAGCCTTTGATGACACTTAATATTGTTATTTCTTTTTTGATACTGAAATTTTTCCCCCCTTTAGGTGTCTTTACTCCTAGTGATGACCTAGCAAAGGAGGTATTAGCTGCATCAGAACTAAGTGGGGAGAAACTGTGGAGAATGCCATTGGAGGAAAGTTACTGGGAATCAATGAAATCAGGAGTCGCTGATATGGTGAACACAGGAGGCCGGCCAGGTGGTGCAATTACAGCTGCTTTGTTCTTGAAACAGGTGCGTTCCCAAAATTGTCAGGGTGCTATAAGGCGCTCATGCTTTCGTAAGTGATTAGTGTTTATGTTTTGCGAGATCATCTCATCAAGGAAGAATGTTTAATGACTTTGAACTTTTGCTTGCAGTTTGTTGATGAGAAGGTTCAATGGATGCACATAGACATGGCTGGTCCTGTTTGGAATGACAAGAAAAAGGCCGCGACGGGATTTGGCATCTCGACACTTGTAGAGTGGGTGTTGACAAACTCTTCTTAGACGTGCTAAGATATACTGCTTGGAGCTCAGTCATCACCAATGAGCAGGAAAAAAAAGGCAACTTATTGGTATCTTCGGTTTTCAGAGATCAACTACATGTATGGGGAGGAATGGAGGGCCTCTTATCGTTAAACCAATTATCTATTTGCCATGCCGTTTTAACTTACTTACAGATAAATAATGCATAGTCTTCTGCATGTTAGATGCCATTGCTTGCCTTTTGTTTTCCCTTCCCTCATTTTTTGTCGATTACGCAATGTGGGCACTGAATATCACCCATCAGGCCGACTTGCTGGATCTGCCACCGCAAGAAGATAGAATCTCGTTGATGGCTCGGGTTTCTTGCAAGCACGGGGTTTCTTGCAAGCACGGTCTTATCCCAAGGCATCATCGCCATCATTCGTATTGCCCTCTACGTGTTTTCATTAGGGAAATCGTACATAATTGCTTCATCTGTCCCTTGTAAATCGCTGAGGTTATATAATAACTTGGAATCGCTCCACCGGGCGGGTTTTCAGGATGACTTCAAGTAGATCTGGGAAAAGAAAAAGATGAAAGATGCGCTCGCGGTCATGTTCTGCTACCCTTCTGCTTACCTTGCAATGCATGGGAAAGTGAGATATATTCAACTTTGACCTGATTGTCCGCTTTTTCAAGATCGACTTGCATATCCAATGTGAAGTTGTGCCAAGGAGCATTAATTTTTGGCTTTGCGTGAGGATTCAATTGCCCCTAAACACATCCCAAAGCAACTAGTCAGTGACACCTGAAAGTTACAAAAATAATATTTTTCATGCTGTTTACCTAGGAAAAAACAGAGTGGGAAACTTTAATGTTGTATCATCACTAGTTTATACAGATCACAACCTCTACCATTAAAAATATCGGGTCCAAAACGTTTAACAACTCGGCCCAAAAACTAACAACTCCTGACTAAGTGATGTGAGGTTGACTAGAAAATTAGAATTGTCACCAAATGCAGGGTTAGTTGGGAATCATGAAGCAGTAATGATCGGATCGGTGCCATGTGATTTTTGGTACCGGCGATGCGACAGACCAACCATTTTAAAACATTGTTTGTCATTTCTCAATAGAGCAATGCACATTGAAAATTGAACTTTAGTTTTTGTTGACTCGAAAAAGGTTAGTCTTGCGGATGACTCAGGGTTCACCGTAGCTTAGCGTACCTAATATTCTTCCAGGACACGAGAAGATATCGCAAAAAAAAAATGGCGTATGTTCTGTGTTTACCCCTCATGCCCTTTCTCTGATTCTTTTTATTTATCTGTCCTTTTCTTTTCAAAATTAAAAAAAATTCCCGAAGGAACTTATTCTTCTCCCTAAAGTATGAGATTACATGCCTATTCTTTCACCAATGAAGTAGTTAGCAGATTGCCACCATCCGGGTGGTTGCAGAAAAACTTGCAGAAGTGGGATGTGGGATTGCTTGAGTGACATTCTGCCACCCAACAAACAATAACTAGTTCAGTCCATCACACTGTTGGACAGTCCTTCTCACTCTCACTCTCTTTGTTGATGAATTCTCGTGACCATTTCCCCCAAGAAATGGTAGTTTGCGAGCGAAATGGTTCTGTGTTTGGTCAATATTTCTGAAAACTGAGGAATGCAGACTTTCTGTCACTCAGGGTCCATCTCATCGTGTATAAATTTCTCATGAGGGCAAGTTACAGTAAGCCTGGCCAGTCAAGCCACGTGAGGCCCACAAAAAAAGAAAAGATCTTTTTTCCTTCTTCTTCTTCTTCGCAATCTCGAGTTACTTCCAAACGTTGACTTGCCATTCGTGAGTTTCGGAGTTTACCCATTTGGCCCCCCTCAAAACTCGGTAACGTGGAAGACGAATAATACGACTTCCATCAAGGCCGCACATCACTCCCGTCCATTGTAATCAGACGGCAAGACCATTCGGTCAGAAGAATAAAACCATTTTTTGCTTCATCGTAAATCCCACACAGCTGTTGGTGGGCTTTTGCAGGCGGTCTTAGGCTTCTCGTTCTTCTCGAGCTATTGCTATTCAAGAAAACAGCCAAAAGTTTCGTTCTTTGTTCGGTTCCCCCAAGAAAGGGAAAGAACCCGCTCGATCACATAGCCAAGAAACGCTTCTCTTGGAGAGTGAATCGGCAGGTGGGTTCGATTCGCTTCTGATCCTGGACATGGGGAAAGCTGCTCCCGGTCAGTATCTATGGATCTCTGTTTGCGTGTTGCTCTTCGTCCACGGTCGGTCCTTCTACCTTCCCGGGGTCGCTCCTCAGGAGTTCAAGAAGGTGAAGCCTTTTTAATCATGTCTCTGTTTTGTGTGAGCTAAAAAGGACAATTCTTGCTTGTTTGTTTGTTGCATGTCTTTGAAAAAGATGGTTTCTTTAAAAGGGTGCATGGTGACGAGAAAGTGAGCATGTAGTGTTTTGGTATAGTCTGATGCTTGATTTGGAGTCTATGTTGGTAGAAGTGGGAGATGGATGAGCGCCTCTTTGCGATTCATATGTGGGATTCGTTAATCTAAAGCCTTCGTTATATTGCTGATCCTTGTATTGTCACCTAATGAAACAGTGTTGACAAGTGTATGAAGAAGGCTGTCGACTGTTGTTGTGAGTTTGACCTGAATCTTTGATCCAAGTGGAGTAGTTATTTGCATAAAGTTCATTCGACTTTTTTTCCCTTAAACGATTGACCCGGAAATCAAATGGATACCTAAATGCTTAAGTGTTTGCATCTTTGAGATGGTGTTTCAATGTCCTGTTCCTTGTTGAACTAACTGGTTATACTGCATAGTATTATTCTTGCTTGGGTATTTTTGTGTGAATTTTCATGCTCTAGTTTATTTTAAATGGATGACACAATTGGAGATCAAGGGAAGTAGCGTGATTTGTTTAACAAATGTGATTGACTTTTTTGTGCATTCTGAGAACTGGCCTCAATCTGACTGGTGAAGAACAATTGCTGTATGTACTGAGATTTTAACCTTTTTGCAAAATTTGGATGAAATACATCACAAGCTGGTTTAGAAAGTCACAATATTTTTATAATATAACTGATACTTCTGACACATGTAGTTATCTGGTTGATGGTTTTGATGGTAATTCTCTTACTAAAATTCGCATTGCTTTTGGATTGAAGCATCACCATCATAATGATTTTGTTCATTGCTGGATGTTGGATGATTGTTAGTACATCCATTACTAAATTGCCATCGCATTCTAATCCAAGTATTACCACCTTATTTGTGACCATCTTATCCAAGGATTGCCGTTTGCATAGTTATCAGGTGACTGGTTTCATTAGGAAGTTCCTCACTAAGATGGATTGATGTAATATAGGGCAAACATAATATAGCATTCCACCATTTTCATGGAAAGAATCTTATTACATTTCTCCAAAATTCATGGAGGAAAGTCTACACATGCACATATAGTTATGACAAAAATGAAGGGCTCATGTTCCCTAAGCATATGTGGTGGAGAGCGAAGGGTGTCCTCAGTTTCTGAATATCTTTCTTATTTCTTGAGGGTTTTTGGTATATATGATCAAGGGCTCAGAAATCTTCTTAGCATTTCCAAATGTGATTGGTATATCATGGTGCAAAAGTTTAAACTCCTCATGTGCAGGGAGAAGCTTTGACTGTGAAGGTGAACAAATTGACTTCGACAAAAACACAGCTTCCTTACACCTTTTACTCCCTTGATTACTGTCGGCCTCCTAAAATTATTGATAGTGCGGAGAATCTTGGAGAAGTTCTTCGGGGTGATCGGATTGAAAACTCTCCTTATGAGGTAGGTTATGTAATTTTGTGTATATGTATGTACAGACTTACCAGTAAAACTATTTGCCGCGTGGCTTATAGATAGGATGGAGCACGTATCTTTCTGATCACCTTGCTTCTTCTTATCACAGTTCAAAATGAGAGAACCCCAGATGTGCAATATTCTTTGTCGAAGGACTCTTAATGCAAAAACGGCAAAAGATTTCAAGGAAAAGATAGATGATGACTATCGAGTGAATATGTAAGCACCAATTAGCATAAAATGCATGCAGAGCAAGAATTGCTGTAACTCATGATCTGCAGCTGTTAGATGACACATGGACTTGTGGCAGGATATTGGACAATCTCCCTTTGGTGGTTCCGATAGAAAGGACTGAACAGAGAATCTCCACTGTGTATCAACGTGGCTTTAATGTTGGCTTCAAGGGACAATATGCTGGAGTGAGTACCAATCTTAGCATTTTCTCTGTTTTCATAAAATTGAAAGAGAACAGAGTAGGTCTTAAATGTGCAAGTGTTTCCGGATATTTAACAAGTAAATACTTTATTTTTTGCAGACTAAGGAGCAGAAACATTTTATCTACAACCACTTGTCGTTCACTGTCAGGTTTCACCAAGATAAAGAAACAAGGGCCACAAGAATTGTTGGGTTTGAGGTTAAACCATTCAGGTCATTTTCTATGATCACATACCAAACACCAAAGATTGATGCTAGTCCTGTTTATTAAACATCTACCTCAATAATTATGCTGAATCATCTTTTCTATCCCTGTAGTGTCAAGCATGCATATGAAGGCAAATGGACCGAGAAGACAACTCTAACCACCTGTAATCCTCATGCAAAGCGTGTGGTTACCAGCTCTGAAACTCCTCAGGAGGTCGAAGATAAGAAAGAGGTTATATTCACATATGACGTTGATTTCCAGGTAAGAGGCCCCTTTTTGTACCTTCATGAAATAAGGCCACACATAAAGAAGTGTATCTTAAGAATACTCCTTTGGCTCAATTTCAGTAACGGTTTCTTCCTTTTCCTCTCAACATATATGCCTTACCTATTGTTCATCTTGCAGGAGAGTGACATCAAGTGGGCTTCTCGATGGGACACTTATCTTTTGATGCCTGATGACCAGATACACTGGTTCTCTATAGTCAATTCACTGATGATCGTCCTGTTTCTCTCTGGAATGGTGGCTATGATTATGCTACGTACTCTCTACCGCGATATCTCAAAGTACAACCAATTGGAGACCCAAGAAGAAGCCCAGGAAGAGACGGGCTGGAAGTTGGTACACGGGGATGTGTTCCGTCCTCCTGCCAACTCGGACTTGCTATGTGTCTATGTCGGGACAGGGGTCCAATTTTTTGGGATGATTCTCGTCACCATGATCTTTGCTCTTCTTGGTTTCCTCTCTCCTTCTAACCGAGGCGGTCTGATGACTGCAATGGTCCTGCTCTGGGTCTTTATGGGCCTTTTCGCAGGATACTCTTCAGCTCGTCTATACAAGATGTTCAAGGGAACAGAATGGAAGAAAATTACTCTCAAGACGGCTTTCATGTTTCCCGCAACCATTTTTGCAGTATTCTTTGTCTTGAATGCCCTAATTTGGGGCCAGAAGTCCTCTGGGGCTGTGCCTTTTGGGACCATGTTTGCCCTAGTGGTGCTATGGTTTGGCATTTCAGTTCCTCTCGTGTTTGTTGGCAGTTACGTTGGCTTCAAGAAGCCTGCCATCGAGGATCCAGTAAAATCTAACAAGATCCCGAGGCAGATTCCGGACCAACCATGGTATATGCATCCGGCCTTCTCGATCCTAATTGGAGGCATACTTCCATTCGGGGCTGTCTTCATCGAACTCTTCTTCATACTCACTTCAATATGGTTGCACCAGTTCTACTATATCTTTGGGTTCCTCTTCATCGTCTTCCTCATCCTCATTGTGACATGCGCTGAGATCACAGTCGTCCTATGCTACTTCCAGCTGTGCAGCGAAGATTACCAGTGGTGGTGGAGATCGTATCTCACTTCAGGTTCCTCGGCTCTATACCTCTTCCTCTATGCCACTTTCTACTTCTTCACCAAGCTCAATATCACGAAACCTGTTTCTGGGGCCCTTTACTTTGGTTACATGCTCATTGGGTCATACGCTTTCTTCGTGCTGACGGGCATGATCGGTTTCTATGCATGCTTTTGGTTCACGAGGCTAATCTACTCGTCAGTCAAGATCGACTAAACTTAGTTCCACACAATCAGAAGGTAAAGAGCTTTTTATCGATTTCTGTACAAGTACTTTTATAGGAGGCATACAGAGTTACCAGCATAAAGAATTGCTCGTCGTGGTGTGCTCGGTTTTGAACCCTAAATCACGTGCCATGAGAGCCACCTCCTTGATATCATCCTGGTCACTTTTCTTTCTTTTTCTGTTTTTTCAGTTTTGGTATACTTTGTGGTCGTTTTTTCTTGTGAAATGTAAGAAAGGAAAACATTTGAGGGCGTGGTAAGCAGTTCATGTGGTCAGGTGCTTATTTCTGGAAATTCCAGAAACCTTATCAGACAATTTGCTACTTTCAACCGATTTTCTTCCTCGTATCAATTGGTTCCGACCAGCTTTCATCTCCTGAACGCTGCTTAAGAGCAACCTTTTTAGGTTCATCTTGCACTGCTGGGACGAATCTTTGGTGAGAAAGCAATTGTTCTGTTATTCATCTGAGTGACTATCATATCGATGGCTCTCAACACTCTGCTGCTTACTCGAAGAATGAAGTTTTCAGATTCAAGGACACAGTATAGGTCCCGCCGATGCTTGTGTGGTCTGGGTTCGACTGTTGTCCTTGTGCATGAAAGGAAACTACCTCATTTGCTCTCGACAAGAATATGTCTCATTGAAGCCCCCTATCGATCGGTAGGGAGTTCTCATGAACACTTGTTCGACTAATAGTCGGTATTAGCAGGTTTGATTGCTGATTAATCGATGCCCGGTGAGATTCACGTTTTAAACTGGGGGAAAGATAATATTATTTGGCAGAAGCAATTAGAAAGGTCGAGACATCTCCATGGAATTAGTCTAGATGTCAATCATAGGTCTTATAGTTTTACCTTTAAAACATGAAAATAAATGGATACTTTCATCATAACCATTGTCTTCAAAGATTTACGCAAACAGGATGAATAACCGATGATAGATGTCTTTACCAATTGACATTGGAGAAGAAAAAGAGTGAGGAAAGAAAATAAAGAATCAAGAAAAGGGTCGCGTATACATTGGAGATCTTTATTGGTTGTTAACATTACAAAGCAAAATGATATAGCACTCACTTCTTAACAGGAGCAGACAAAAAGCAAAAACCAAGATCTTGTGCAACGAACGATAAACGAGAACATCATAAACTTTCGCTACTCTCATGAATCAGTCTACTTATGAGGATGAGTGTTCTTAGGATGCGCATTAATCCCGGTAGCAACCTTGGCGACATCCAAGGCCGAGGCCTCGGGCTTCTTCTTGGTGCACAGGACTGAGTAGCCTAGAATGGCCGTGACAGCGAAGCCCCCGATCGCCAGTTGCATCGGGGACACTGGGAGCTTCTTGCGCTGGTGCAGCACCTCTTGCGCCGCACCCGCCACTTGATCCGGTATCGCCATTTCCGTTCTCTTTTCTCAAAACACTCTTTCTAACCTAGAGCTTTTGATATTGATTGTAGTTGCTGCAGTTTTGTTTCAAGCTGTGGTGTGTGGGTTTGTGCAATGAATTTACTTGGCTTTGTAGGAAGTTTGAGGGAGTGTTTGTGGATGAGAGGAGAGAATGTGAGGGGGGCATGAGAGTTAGGACCGAATGTGATGGGATGATGAGCACTTGGTGTAATGAAACAAGAATTTTGGACCATTTTGACCATTGACTTAGTACTTGGTGCCAATTCTTTTCTTAGGTACAAAAGAATCGTGTTTTTATTTTAATTAATTAATTAACATCATGATTTGTAACTCTATATATATAATTTAAGGAAAAAATACACATGGTTCTATTTTAAGGATTATGTTGGCTTGTCTATGCATAAAATGTTGATTGAGCCTATTCAATGAACTTTTTTTGAATAATTAGATTTATAGATTTTGTGCTTGTTTTATTGATCGAAAGTGAATTCATATTTTTTTGGGGGAAATATGATTTGGATAAAAAAAACCAAAATTTAATGATTTTCCTATAATTTTCTCTAAAAAAAACTCTGCTTTTGTGTCCTCTCAAGGGCGTTTATCACTCCATTTAGTTCTTGGATTTCATATATCTCTAATTAATTTAGTTACTAAAAAAAAGCCTCCAATACAAATCACTCAGTTAACAATTACAATTGATGTAAAGGGGAGTGTGACAATTGTGTTTGTCATGATCGGTAAGCCATGCCTAAAACAATCTTAGACCTGCTCATGCACGTCTAATCTAAATATCGGGTTTAATTGGTGTCCCCTGATGTGATACAGATTTCGTCGATGAAATATAGTCCATGCATGCATAAATGTGTTTGATGAAAACCGATAGAACTGTGACTTAAATCCCCAATTGCTAGCAAAGCAATGAATAGTCGCTGTTTGGTAAATTTTAGTGCTAGGATTACGAATGAGAAATTATCAAAAATTTTTTAAATCTATTGTATTTGTACCCATTCAATCCTAAACTTTTCGCGTTTTATCAATTGAGTTCATCTGATCAATTTTGGCCAAAAAATAGTTAACGCGGAAGCCGGTTATTCTATGTGGCATGACCAACAATGATGTAGAAAATTTGTAATTATATTTTAATATTTCTTAAATTTTTTTCTCTTTCCTTTCTTTTTGAACTTAGGGCTAGCGGTGATCCTCACCGTCCACAGGCGAGGGCGTTGCGGCCCTTGCCAGCCAAAGTGAGGGCCGGTAATAGCCTTGCCTAGAGCTTGCAAGGGCTGCGACACCCTTGCCCAATGTCAGTGAGGGTGTCTTGACCCTTGCCTGTGGCCAGCGAGGGCCAGCTAGTGAGGGTCACTGGCCCTAAGTTCAAAAGAAAAGAAAAGAAAAGAAACAAAGAAAATAAAATTTAAAAAATTCAAAAAACATCAAAATATCATCGAAAATTGTTTACATCTGCACTGACGTGCCATGTAGGATGGTTGGTATGAACGTCAACGATTTTTGGCTAGAATTAATTGAATGGATTCAATTGGCAAAATATGAAAATATTTGACATAATTGAAATATTTAGAACTAAATTGATATAAGTGCAATAGATTTATGACTTTTTGGTAATTCTGCCAAATTTGAACATATCCGATGACTTATATTGGCATTCTAATAGCAATGTGACCGAGGAAAAAGAAGGGTAAGAACCTCTTAAAGATTAGAGCGTTTGACACGAGTACCAAACGTGCAATGTGGACATAGTTAGTAGCATATGAACATATTTAAAAGGGGAAATATATGGGGTGCCTATGCGTAATAGCACATGGGAGAGTAGAGAGAAATCCGGATGCTAATACCATAGGGGTGCAAGAATATGATATCTTCAAGTATAGATGCCAAATGAATAAATTTAAGTGTGGATAGGTAAATTAGCAACACCAAAACAGATGCTTTTGGTCCCACTTAGAGTCTCTCCTCCTTGGGTGTCTATGCCTATACATAATTTATGAACATATGATCTCCCTAAACACCATATTTCTATAAAATCCACATCAAAAAGAAGAAAGTACTATAGGGGTGCTAATTAAAGACGAGCAGTCACGGGCACCCTCACCGCCACCATCGCGATGGGCAAGGAGGGTACAACCACGGATATGGAGGTTGTCATGGTGGTTTTGGAAACGGTCGGCGGTTTTGGAAACGGTCGGCACTTGCCGCCCGGACCACGTATTGGAGTGTTTTGTGGCAAGGGGGACGATCCTTGTCCTTAATCTCGCCCTTGTTGGTGGACCGGAATTACATGGTTTGTCTATCCATTATATGATTATCATCTATTATGGGTTGTCATCTATTAGATGCTTGTCTTGATTAATCACCACCTAGTAGGGGTGGCAGAACCAAACCAGAAAACCGAATCAAAATTGAAACCAAACTCAATCGAAATTTCGTGCATTTTCAGTTCGGTTCGGATAATAAAATAATAATTTTTTTTATTTCTATTCAGAAAACTGAATTGAACTGAAAATCGCCTATCTTCTTAATATTACAATTTACACAATCTCTCTTCCTTTTCACTAAATCTCTTCTTAATATTACAAAGCCGAAAATCAAAAATCGAAAATCGAATTGAACCAAACCGAACCGAACCGAATCGAATCGGGTCTTCAGTTCGAGACCTTTGGGTTATATTCGGTTTGGTTCAAATCTAATGCAAACCCAATTGGTTCGGTTTGGGTTTCCTGAAAATCAAAGATCGAACCGAATCGTTGACACCTCTATCACTTGTTGGTTGAAGCTTGAATAGTATTGCGTGAAAAGGAAAGTTCCTCTTCAATTTTCCATTTCTTGTACACATATACCAACACGTGAACACACTATTTCAGAGTTCCCAAACCCTTATTCTTTACAAACTTTTTTTCAATAGAAAACACTCTAAACCTTAAGATTGAATTCTGAATTGGCAAATTGTCAACATGTTTAGGACTAAATGGCACAATTGAAATATTTAAGATTGAATTGACCATGTACAATAGGTTTATGATTTTTTGAACATTTTTTTCCTAATCTTACACCTTTTGACGAATTTCTAATGTAGTACTTTTGACAAAAAAATCACTAATGTGACAAGTCAGTCGACCCTAATTATCCAGTGGCCTGGCCGGCCTTCTTCTTGTAGAGGGAATTGTCTTTGTCTTCAATCCTACTGTTTGTCTTCTCATTCTTCTATAGCAATTACTATAAATTTTTTTTTATCAAAAGCTATTGTTATTACAGAAAAGAGAGCTACTAGCATGACCGTATAATGGTGTGATGGTCAAAGGCCAGCCCCAAAATTTTCCGTTCCCCAACACAAGCGCTTGGAAATTTCCAAGCAAAGCACTAGTTTCTTTCTCTCTAATAAAAAATGCGTGTCTAGGGTTGACCTTCCATTTTCCAAGCTAACGATATGGTTAGGCAAGCTTTTTCCTATGGAGTACAGCCAAAAATAGCATCTTTGTTCGATTCCACCAAGAGAAAGGAAAGAAACTACTCAAGCACATAGCCTAGAAGCACTCCTCTTGAAGAGGGAATGGGTTGGTGGGTTCGATCCGCTTCTGATTCTGGACATGGGGAAAGCTGCTGTCGGACAGTATCTATGGATCTCCGTTTGCGTGCTGCTCCTCGTTCACGCTCGGTCCTTTCATCTTTCCGATGTTGCTCCTCAGGATTTTCAGATGGTGAAGCCCCCCCACCCCCACACCACACACCCCCCCCCCCCCCCAAGTTTTTTTCAAGTCTCTCTTTCTTATGTAAGCTTAAAAGGATGGTCTTGCTTGCTGTTTTGTTGCATATACTTGAGAAGATGGTTTCTTTAAAGGGTGCTTGCTGTCTTCTGTTACTGCGCGTTTGACTTTAATTTTTGGCCCACGTTGAGTATCTGCTTGCATGAAGTTCATTTTTTCCCCTTAAATGAGTAACCCAGAAATCAAATGGATACTTAAATTCTTATGTGTTTGCATCTTTGAATGGGATGGTGTTTCCATGTCCTGGTTCTGGTTGCACCAAATTAATATAATATTTGTAGCAAAAAACAAACAATCGAACACGATAATAAGCAGAAGAAGTAATCAATAGGACCTCGAATTTATGTGATCCGGTTGGTGGGAAACACTCCACGTGGAGAGCACTGTAAATCAAGTACGATACAAGCACACTTGATTTAGTCAAGCACTTAGTGTTTCCGAACCCCTAATTACATGCAATAACTCACATAGTGTTAACACTCAGCGTTACTTGGCACAATTGATTGTTACAAGGCAAAAACCAACACCCACCCCTTATATAAGTATGATATATGTGTCCAAAATAGGAAATTTTTAGGAAACCTACTCGTACTAAGAAACCCTTCAACCTAGGAAATTTACTCAAATCAGAAATATACTTGGATCGGTTTTCCTTCATGGGTTCAAACTTGAGATAAATTCTCAACAATATTATTCTTGCTTTGATATTTTCTTGTGAATTCTGGTGCATTGGTTTGTTTCAGATGGATGACACATTTGGATATCAAGGGAAGTAGTGTGATTTGTTCAATCAAGTATGATCAGCCTTTTTGTGCATTCTGGGATCTGGCCTCAACCTGCCTGCACTGAGATTTTAACCCTTTTGAAAATTTGTATGGAATACATAATAAGCTGGTTTAGAAAGTCACAAATTATAATATATCCGTCACTTTTGATACATGTAGTTATCTGGTTGATGGTTTCGGTGCTAAATCTCTTACTAAAATGGGAATTGCTTTTGGATCGAAGCATTAACGGCATAACGATTATGTTCCTTGCAAGATGTTCTGGATGATGGCTAGCATAGTCCTTACCACCTTATTTGTGACCATCTGATCCAAGGATTGCTGTTCCCATAGTTATCAGGTGAATGATTTCCTTGGGAAATTCCTCAATAAGATGGCTCGATGTGATTCAGGGCACACATGTTATAGCATTTCACTGTTTTCATGTAAAGAATCTCATCGCGTTTCTCCATATTTAGTGGAGGAAAGTGTACTAGTGTGCATACATTTATAACGAAGATGAAGGGCTCATGTTCCCTAAGTGTGTGTGGTGGAGAGCGAAGGAAGTCCTTTAGTTTCTGGATATCTTACTCTATTTCTGGAAGGTTTTTGGTATATATGATCAAGGGCTCAGAAATCTTCTTAGCATTTCGGAATGTGATTGATATATCATGGCGTGAAAGTGTAATCTCATCATGTGCAGGGAGAAGCTTTGACCATGAAGGTGAACCCTTTGACATCGACAAAATTACCGTTTCCTCACGCTGTTTACTCCCTTGGTTACTGTCGGCCTCTTAAAATGGCTGATGGTGCGGAGAAACTTGGAAAACTTCTTCGTGGTGATCGCAGTGAAAACTCTCCTTATGAGGTAGGCAATGCAAGTACGTGTATATGTATGTACAGACAAACCTAATAAACTATCTACTGCCTGGCTTGAAGATAGGATAAAACAAGTTTCTTTCTGATCACCTGATTGCTTCTTGTATCACAGATTAGAATGGGATCAGACCAGCGGTGCAAGATTCTTTGTCGTAGAATTCTCAATGCAAAAGAGGCAAAAGATTTCAAGGAAAAGATAGATGACGAGTATCGAGTGAACATGTAAGCACCAATAACATAAAATGCATGCAGAGCAAGAAGTGCTGTAACTTTATGATCTGCAACTTTTAGATGACACCTGCATTAATGGCAGGATATTGGGCAATCTCCCTTTGGTGGTTCCATTAGAAAGGACTGAACAGAAAAATTTCACCGTGTACCAACGTGGCTTTCCTGTTGGCTTCAAGGGACAATATGCTGGAGTGAGTACCAATCGTTGCACTCTCTCTTTTCGTAGTAGGTCTTAAATATGAAAGTGTTTGTGGATACGTAACGACTAAATACTTTTCTTTTTTCAGACGGAGCAGAAACATTTTATCTACAACCACTTGTCGTTCACTGTCAAGTATCACCTAGATAAAGAAACCAAGGCAGCAAGAATTGTTGGGTTTGAGGTTAAACCATTCAGGTCATTTTACATGATGACATACCGAACACCCAAGATCGATGCTAGTCCTGTTTATTAAACATCTACCTCTATAATTGTGCTGAATCATCTTTTCTGTCACTATAGTGTCAAACATACATTGGAACACCCATGGGATTGGAGACACCCTCTAAGTCTAACCGCCTGTAATCCAGATGCAGCAAGAGGTTACTAGCTCTGAAACTCCTCAAGAGGTCGAAGATAGGGAAGATGTTGTGTTTACATATGACGTTCATTTCCAGGTAAGGGCCCCGTTTTTTCCGTCATGAAATAAGGCCACACATAGAGGAGCGTATCTTCAGAATGTTCTTTCAGGTCAATTTCAGTCTCTTTGTTTTCTTCCTTCTTGCTTTTCTAAACATACATGCCGCACGCATTGTTCATCTTGCAGGCGAGTGACGTCAAGCAGGCTTCTCGATGGGAGACTTACCGTTCAATGGCCGATGACCTGATATACTGGTTCTCCATCGCCACCTCCGGCGGTTTATCCAAGCTGTCCTCCCGCCGTCTTCTGCCTGCCAGGCTGCTGTAGCCGCGACCAGATGATGAGTTCGGCCGCCGCAACTATCTGGTTATAGCACAAATAAAGCTCCCTTGCGTTACTCTATATAATGTTATATAGGAAGTGTGTATGTGTGTGAACAAGTCACTTGTCTTACCCCTCAAGAAGATAAGGTGGATGTCCCTGTGGTATTGTATTATGTGTTTTTCACGACCTAATTCTTGCTTTTTTCTCTCTAGTTTTCTTTTCACTGGGTCAGAGCGTAAAGATGCAGATGGCCTTTGCGGTTGGATGTTATAGCTCTCACCTTACTGTATTTATGTGCACATATGGATTTGGGTCCTTGCTTCTGGGGTTTTGCAAATGCAATTTGAAGTGTTAGTCTCATGTTAGCACTGAATTCTCCAAGTGCCTGTAGCAGCTGTTACCACACTTTGGTTCTTTTCTCGTCGGCACTCACTTTAATTGGTGGGAATTAATCAAACTCCTATGGCTTTTCGATAAAAAGTTAACCTCACCAGAAAGAGAGTTTTCGCTCTTACGAGGATCTCTGTGGCCTATCAGTTTGATATACTGGGACGGCTTGTTCTACGGATGCGTTTCTTATTTTAACGTATCGATACCCGTAAGTGTCGTACTCTCAATTCTCCTTATTTTTTAGTTTTCCCCAAGGATAGTGAATATCCTCGGAAGTTTTACATTCCGGTGATCTTAACACGTGGACGAGAATCGAGATGAAGCTTTTTAAGGACACGGCTTAGGTCCAAACTTTACTTATAAAACTCTACTTCGGTGCCCTCCCAAGGTTGTTTATCACTGCATTTTAGTTTTTGGATAGCGAACCCTCGGTTAACAAATTTGAGGCAACGCGCAAGCTCTTTCCTATTGTGAACGAGAAAATAGGAAAATTTCTTTGCTTATGAAGACTGAAAACCAAGTAGCGAAATAATGAATAAAGAAAAAGAAACAGGAAATGCAAGAAGAATTCACACGAGAGTGGCGACGAGATCAAATTCGTGGGGGTCCAACTTGCACGGCAAGGCTATGTCACATCGTTTGACTCGTAGTCACACCGCATAAAGGAAGGAAAGTGCCCGCAAGTTTCGTGTAAGGAGCGGTTTACCTTAAAGAAACATTCAATGGCAATAATGCTTGCCTAACCCCTTTGTCCTATTTCTGATTCAGCAACGATCTGATCTTTTGTAAATCTAGAGGAAAGTCTCCATTCGATTTGATCCGATTGACCTTTAGGTATAGTTTTAGGAAAAAATATGGTTATTATTGCGAAAATAAGCGATTGAACGATCAAGTAAACAAAACAAGAAAATAGCCTGAATGCCGGATTTACGAAATTTGGCCGGTGAAATTTACTCAACAAGGAGAGCAGTAGAAAATATCGCTATAGATCAAGTAATTTGGCGAAAGGATAGAAAAAGCAAGAAGATAATGAGTGCCCACCCTGAATACACACCACTATTGCTGCTCGTCTTTTTCACTTTTGTCCAATGTCACTAGTGGCATCCCTTTTCCCTTCCTTAGCGAACAAGCTTTTGTCTTTTGATCAGAGATTGGTCGGTCTCTCTCTCTCTCTTTCTTTCCACGGTCGCAACCCCATAATGGAGTGGCATTGCTAGGCATCATTGCATCGAGGCGGGTCGTCCAATCGGCTTAATACTTAGACATATTCTAATAGCTATATGGAACATGTAATGAACAAATGACTACTTTGTTAATTTAATTCAAAAATTAAGTTAAGCATGAATAAGTCTTAAGTTAGATTATCCAAGATAAGACATAATGCTATCTGCGGAGTCAGTTTAATGATATGATTTAGTTTCATAGAATTAAAGATAATGCAAAGTTAGACATGCGCAACATAATTGAGATGCTTAATCATTTCGCAAAAACTTTCTCTAAGATAATATATGGATGCAAACCAAATAATGAAATTGTGAGGAAAAACTAATTGTTCTATTGAAGAAATAAACATATAAATCTTCCCTTAGGCACTAAGCGAGAGGGTTATCTCCAAGAAAAATAAGTCAATGAGAAGAACTGTCCTTACCCCACCTTCCAAATAAAATAATGCACTTGCTTGACCAAGACTTTCTATTGCAATTACAGAAAGTTAAGGGGGCCTCTTAGCAATTTTTTCTGCTGAGGCCTTTCGCCTATCTTTTAAGGACTAAGCCTTGCCTTAACTTCAGAGTTAGCCTCACCATACGTTGCTGCTGCTGATAATTTTGCTCTTCGTCGCCATAAACGATCACACAATGAATCTCCAAATTAACATTCACCCCCGCAAGGCAAACCATCAGCACATAAACATGGGAGACGGCCATCGTCACGGCGGTCATCGGGGCTCCCGGCATGGACATGGCGGCCTCACGCACGGCCAGAAGCAGGAACGCGGCGGCCAAGGACACAAAGAGGGCCACGGCCACGGCCATAAAGAGAGACACGGCCACGGCGGGCACGGCCACAGAGAGGTACACGGCCATGTACTCGTCCGCAAAGAGGGACAGCAGGCCCTCGTACGCGTCCACAAGGAGGGACACGGCCACAAAGAGGTACACGGCCATGTACTCGTCCGCAAAGAGGGACAGCAGGCCCTCGTACGCGTCCACGAGGAGGGACACGGGCATAAAGAGAGACACAGCCACCAGGTACTCGTCCGCAAGGAGAAGCACCGCCACGTACACGTCCACAAAGAAGCACACGGCCACGGACATGGACACACGTCGTGGTCGTCGTCGTGGTCGCGGTCATCGACAAGCGTCTACAAAAGTTCATCGTCCGCCAGTAGCGTGCCTGGCCATCGAAATCCAATTCTAATCTCAAACAGATCTGTGAAAGTTCAGCTGCCGCCGCCGCCTCCGGTGGTTCATAAAATCCGTCCTCCCGTCGTCATCTGCCCGCCATATCGCCGTTAGCCTCTTCCATGTGAAGAGTTCGGCCGCCCCGCTACTATCTGATCATAGCATGAATAAGAGCTCCCTCGAGTTACTTTATGTAATGTTATATGTGAAGTGTGTTGTACGTGTTTGAAGAGGTCACTTTTGTCTTACCCTCGAGGAGACTAGGTAATTGTCTCCGTGATCTTTTATTATGTGTTTTTACATGACCTAATTCTTGCTTTCTTCTCTTGAATTGTCCTTTTCATTGGGTCAGAGCATAGAGATATAGTAGATGTTCTTCGCGTTGGATGTCATAGCTCTTACCTCTGATATTAGATTTGGTTTCACATAACTTCTGGTGGTCTTGCAACTGCAATTAGATGTGTTAATCTCAAGTTCAATCCCATTTTATCTTTTCATCTATAGTTGATAACAGTTTCTCTATTGTTTAGATTATACATCTCGATCGATTAATTCGCTATCTTTCCTCACAAGTAGTATAAGTTTCGATACGTATAGTAGGTGCCACTTTTCGTAGAATCATGTCGACATGACTTCCTCGAACCGTATTCAATGCACCGTAGAGGAAGAAGGATGAGGAGTACAAGTAGGGTTGTGGGGTTGTGATTTTTTGAATGGCTAGACCAATAAACGCTCTAAAAAACTAAATTAGAAAGATTTGCAAAAGCCATGGACGACTTGATTCTTAGCCTTTTTATATAAAATGCATATATTTGATGGACAACTATTGTAGCAACAGCGTGGAAAAGATTAGGTCCATCCGATGTTCAAATTCACACTAGGCACGGTGGATCTTTGCGGATAGTGAAGCACGTTTGTGTTGCGTAAGATTAGAGCAAGGTCAGTTGTTTTTGACGGCTACGCCTTTGAGAAAACAGCCGGCTGTCCTTATGTGCATATTATGTCAATTCGATGGACTAATAATTAAACCATGCATTATTGTACTATGAGAATAGAATCTGAAGAAACCCATAACCTATTTATCACAAAAAACAGAGAAATTCAGTATCTTGGCATGAGATTTGATTATATTAGTCACTAATCTTACGTGTGTTATTTGAAAACATTGGTTTGAAACTATAACTGCGAAGCCGACACAAATAAAATGAAAAATAATTAGGATACAATGGCTCCGTTTGGTTCAGCATTTGGAATGGACTTTGGGGCTATAAAATCTCTTTGACAAATGCAAATGGCGTTTGGCTCGTTTTTTGGAAAACTTTGGGACAATGTAATTGCATTTCCAAAGACCTCTAAAGAGCTTTAACTCAAGACAAGCACTTTGAAAAGTAGCAATATTGGAATGCAAGTCTTGGCATTGTTGATCTTTCGTGTGGTTTGCACAGAAGAGCTGGACGGATGCCAGCAAGTGCCACCTAGGGTTGCGGGAACCTAAGAGACTGTTGCTTGTGGTGTCGCGACCTAGGCGATGTAGCTTGAGGTAGGGCAACCTCAAGCGTTGTTGCTTGAGGTAGGGCAACTCAGGTGTTGCTCGGGTTACGTGACCCAAACGATGCAAGTTAGGGGTGATCAGTTCCCAATCCAGTCCAGTTCCAAGGCGGAACTGGGAACCGGACTGAAAGAACCAGTTTCTAATTTTGGGAACCGCAAACCGGACCGGTTGGTTCTAGGATCGGGAACCGGACTGAACCGGCGGTCCGGTCCAATTCAATGGAACCGATCACTTAGAGTTTAGTTTTTTTTTTTTTTTTTTGGTTAAACACTTAAGGTTTGATTCACATTTTACTAATTTTTGTTAATGAATTTATGTCAATGAAGTTCACTTAGGGTTTAATTCACATTTTACTAATTTTTATCAATGAATTTATGATAATGAAATTCACTTAGAGTTTAGTTCACATTTTATAAATTTTTTTAAAGAAAAAATAACAAAAATGTATATTAAATAGTCGATCCAGTCCAGTCCGGTTCCTCCTTGAAACCGGAAATCGGACCGCTTGGAAACCGGTTCCGCTTTTAGGAACCGGGAATCAGACCGATAGTCTTGAGAACCGGACCAAACCCGTTGGTCCAGTCCGGTCTAGTCCGGTCCCGGTTTGGGCAATCCAAGTTGCTCACCCCTAATGCAAGCAATGCTTAAGGTCGCACGACCTCATGTAAGGTTAGCCAGTGGCCAGCGGCGGCTGAGTTCTGCCATTTGAGAGTTTTTTCTAAAAAAAGAAATAGCAAAAGTCATTTACAAAATGTAATTTTTATCGAACGGTATTTAGATCAAAGTTGTATTTTAATGTGTTTTTAAAATACATTTTACCAATCATAATTTGTATTTTAAAAAACCCTTTAACTTAACGGCCTTTATAATTTTTTAAAGATATTTCTCTAAAACCTAAATCAAACTCACCCAATGAGGAGCTTTTTCTTGAAGAATGAGAGACTCAAACATCGTACTTGCGGAGATTGTTGTCAGGGTCCGCTTCAGTGGGGCCCAAGCTAACATAAAAAAAAAAAGAAAATGTCAAAAGTAAGAAAGAAAGAAGGGGCCGCTCCATTCGTGGAGTGCCCAAGAAAAGAGAGAAAAGAGAGAGTTCACCGATAGGGTGTGTGAAGGGAAAAAGGAGGGCAATGGCTTCCGGCAACGATTCGACAGTCAAACGTTGTCGGAATTAGTTCAAAATTCAGTATGTTGTTTGCGATACCAAGAGCTACTACTATGTAGGGGTAATCATAACTGAACAAAGCTGTCATCATTTGTACCTCTATCGTGTAATTGCAATATCCGAAGTGTGTAATCTGCGTGTTAAACGAGTCTACTACTCTCTACTACCATGTGTCCTTCCCTCCAGAGACACAAACATTGGATTCGTGGAGTAATTTCCCTCGTACGTCGGAAATATGGACGGTCTTCACTTGATTGACCGTTGGATTTGTACCACAGTCCAACAATCGCTCAGCTAGAGATGGCTAACGGGAAGCGCCAGCCCACATGCTGGGCCCGAGAAGTTATGCCCCGGCCTGGTTTTCATTTCTTGCTTAACACGAACCACTTAAATCTTTCGAAGTATATAAATATTGACATATAGAATCATATAATATCCATTCACAAACTTTAAAGTTCAAATAATTACTCTTTGGTGGAAGGTGAAGGACTAACGTTTTGATTATGAAAGCCAAAATATTGGGGTCATAACTAGGACCCAAAGTCCCTGGGACGACTGAACTTCAGGTTCGTGTTTGTTAGCTTCCATGTGATTTTGATAGTTTTTATCACTTTTGAAAAAGGCATCAAGATTTTCTAATGGGTTAATGGCATGAAAAATCCAAAATTAGTACACCTGTGATAAATTTACCAAAAATTAATTTTTTGACTATCAAAAACTCTAAGTTAGTACGCCTATGATAAATTTACTCTTTGTTAGTTTCCGTTAAATTTTACCATCAAATTGCTGAGTTAAATAACACGTGACAGTTGATGGGTGTACCAGTTTGAGATTTTATCCATCTGTTTGTCATAAGTTTACTAATTTGTGATTTTTCGTGATATTAATCCAATTTAACGGAGGGTAAATTTGTTGCAAATGTACCAGTTTGGAATTTTTTGTGATTAAAAAATTAGTTTGAGGTAAATTTATCATAAGTGTATTAGTTTGGGATTTTCGGTGATAAAAAAATAAGCTCAGGGTAAATTTATCATAAGTGTACTAATTTGGAATTTTTCATGGTATTAACATTTTTCTAATCTATGCGTGCCAAATAATAGATAATGTAGTCTTTAGCTTACCACATTCTCCCATTGAAAAAAGTTGTCTGAAGAAAGCATTTTCCTATCAAGAAACGATTTCATTAGAACAAGGCAACCGCATGTTTGTGTCATGGCAATGTTTGCTCGGCCTTATTAATTGGTAACTTATATATCTTCCCCATCTTATCCTTGCTTTGATTGATTTATTCTATCACAAGAGAAGATTTGTAATGATCAATTTGTTTTTCATATAATTCCGAGGCGGGAACTCAGAGCCTTAACTATAATAATCAATCTTAGACACATGCTACCTAGATACTAAAAAACTAGAAACATAGAAATTTGGAAGAAAAGAGAACTTAGAAATTGGAGAAACGTTAGAAGGAGATGACGAGATAATATTAGTGATATGATAGTACAATGATTAAAATCTATCTAAATATATTCATTAAAGCAGATATATGACTAAATCTGTTAGGTTTTGTGGCACTTAGTTATTAGGAGTGTATCATGAAGTGTAGAATATTTTTTATCGACCTTTCTCGTGTTCGGAGAACCTATATCTGATTATATTAAACATATGTTAGGTGAATATGAAATTCGCTAGGTCATGATATACTAGAAACAAAGAGGTAGCAACTGAATATTTATAACTTTGCCGTGGAGAGAGAGATGGATGGCGACTAATTGGCGAGTGGCGACAAAAACGGTGTTGATGAAGTCAAGTTCAATGAGAACAAACTATACCTCTCGGCATTAGATTTGACACAACTATAGCATCGGTAATTGCACGCAATCACCTAGAGCATCGGCGACTTACAAGGTGCAAATATATGGAAGCTGTTTGGATAATATAAGATTGATTGTTAGATTTGAGCATGTTGGTGTCATTCAAAGAAAGCCCTGATTCGCGGTAGGCGCCTGACGAATGAAAATGCAAGCATTTAATGAAGAATAGGTACTGAAGCATGAAGACAAAAAGAAATCCATAGGCGAGATTTGTGGTGAGCCGCGTGAACTCAACGATGAAGACCCCTCCGCGAAGACCTCATTGAATGCTAGAAGGCTCATGAAAAGGAAAAAATTATGGACACTTATGGTGCGTTTGGTTCAATTTTAAAAATGTAATTTTGGAGAATGTAAATATCTCTAAGCTAAAGCCTTTTGGGAAAATGCAAATGATGCTTGGTAAAAAATTATTTATAAAGCTACTTTAAGCCAAGTAGTGTTTGATAATTTTTTCTTGCAAAAGGGCTTTGGGAATAAAAAAACCTAACTTACCATTCATTGAATTCGGCGACGATCGGCCACCGGCGAGCCAGATATGGCACTAGCAACCGTTGCTCGAGGTTGAACGATCGCCGGCGGGCCAGATTCGGCATCGGCGGCTGTTGCCTGAGGCCGAGCGACCCTCATCGAGGGTTGCGGGACCCAAGCAGCAGCTTGAGTGCTGCGACCCAGGGGACCGGTGCTTGGGTCGCGCGACTTAGGCAGTTGTTGCCTGGGTCGCGCTACCTCAAGCGATCGCCACCTGGGTCCCATGACCCAGGCGGCCAGTGCCTGGGTTGCGCGAACCAGACGACGGCTGCCTGGGTCGCGCTACCCAGGCGACTGCCGTCTGAGGTTGTGAGACCCAGGAGACAGCCGCCTGGGTCCCATGACTATTGCCGAGCGTAGCCCGGCCTCAGGTGATGGCCGCTGGCATCCCTCGTCGGCCACCTCATGAAGAAGAAGATGAACAGTATACACAAGGGGGAAGACCGGAATAAGCCAAAATAAGTGAGGCGATCCAGACGACGGTTACCTGGGTCGCGTTACCCAAGCGACGGTCGCCTAAGGTTACGCAACCTAGGTGACGACTGTCTGGGTCCCGTGACCCTCGCCGATGGTAGCCCAGCCTCAGGCGATGGCCGCCGGCCTCTTGCCGGTCCGATTCGACGTCGGCCACCTCATGAAGAAGAAGATGAACATCATACGTGAGGGGCAAAACCAGAATAAGCCAATATAAGTGAGGGTAATTTAGGGATAAAAAATTTGGGTTCAGCATTCTAAATGCTAGCATTTGACAAATACTGATCCAAATGTTGAACCAAACAGCTTAGCATTTGGCCAAGGGGCTTTCGAGGCCAAAAGCTCCTTCCAAATGCTGAACCAAATGCAACCCTAGAAAAATTTCTTCTCCATTAAATACTAAGTTTGTCTTGGAGCAAATTGTCATAGGGTTCTAACAATTTTTTGAATAGTAGAACTTTAGTCATGAATATAGCACTTGTGAAGCATTATAAGCAAGCCGCAAAGGCCAGTGAGCTTCAGAAATAAAAAGTTGTAGCACGAACATTTGCATTTCAACAAAAAGTTCTCCATCCATTCTTTATTTGTGCTTGTGCTTTTGTTCGAAATTTCCAAAGTTACCATTATTCTTTTGTTCCAACAGAAGCTTGGCAGTGCGAACTCCATCCACATGGTTCAGAGTATTAAATTGAGATACATAGAATGAGCACATAAGTCATTTAAAAAGATCATTATGCTATGCACGAAAGAGACCAACCACCACGATGAAAATGCATAGGTGGAACTAACCATTTTGACTTCTCTTTTATCAATTCCTGCTCTATCGTTTTATGTAACATCAATGCATCACGACCTCCATCTACCCACCTGAATTAGGGCAACATTCTTGCGACAATTCAATGAGGGAACGAGACGATAGATCAAGGAAATACAAATCTTGACAATTTTTAAACAAATAAGCAATAATAATAATAATAATAATAATAATAATAATAATAATAATATGTAGAAATCAAGCTGCATGTGTCACGGACCGAAGTGACACTGGAGTTCTTCCGTACTTGTGTGCCCGTGTGAGTGGAACTTAGGATTATTAGGTGAAGAGTGAGTGATGCAAAAGTGATTAATATAATTGATGAAAATAAGAGACCAACCACCGCGATGAAAATGCATAGGTGGAACTAACCATTTTGACTTCTCTTTTATCAATTCTTGCTCTATCATTTTATGTAACATCAATGCATCACGACCTCCATCCACCCACCTGAATTAGGGCAACATTCTTGCGACAATTCAACGAGGGAACGAGACGATAGATCAAGGAAATACAAATCTTGACAATTTTTAAATGAATAAGCAATAATAATAATAATAATATGCAGAAATCAAGCTGTATGTGTCACGGACTGAAGTAACACTAGAGTTCTTCCGTACTCGTGTGCCCTTGTGAGTGGAACTTAGGATTATCAGGTGAAGAGTGAGTGATGCAAATGTGATTAATATAATTGATGAAAATAAGAGACCAACCACCACGATGAAAATGCATAGGTGGAACTAACCATTTTGACTTCTCTTTTATCAATTCCTGCTCTATCGTTTTATGTAACATCAATGCATCACGACCTCCATCCACCCACCTGAATTAGGGCAACATTCTTACGACAATTCAACGAGGGAACGAGACGATAGATCAAGGAAATACAAATCTTGACAATTTTTAAACGAATAAGCAATAATAATAATAATAATAATAATAATAATAATAATATGTAGAAATCAAGCTGCATGTGTCACGGACCGAAGTGACACTGAAGTTCTTCCGTACTTGTGTGCCTTTGTGAGTGGAACTTAGGATTATCAGGTGAAGAGTGAGTGATGCAAAAGTGATTAATATAATTGATCTGTGGGAGCGGTGTCAGGATGGTTGGTATTAGGAGTTTGAGGATAAAATGAATATATCCTTAGAAGCTCTGAATGCGAGATTAGTCTTCCGTGCACAAACTGGTCGAGAGCTGATACCGCTCTCCTGACGAGGCCATGGCAGGTCAAAATCAATTGCTACATTTAAAGTGTTTTGTGTGTCTCTCTTGATGGACTTGATACCCGAGCTAAGCTTAGCGTGGTGCAATTCAATACGAGGAAGTTATTTGCCATGTGATTCTTTGGAACAAATGTAAAACATAGGTTGGCTTGTGGCGTAAGGCATGTGATGTACGACGGTTGATCCTAGAAACTCCTGTTGTAAAGACGAAACCGAGCCTGAAAGGAACGTAGACATGACGTAGGTTGTCCAGAAGTCTTCAAAAACTGTAATTTCGTGTCTAGTGCAGGAGGGTAACTGACAAATCAAAACCCTCAAAGCTGCGTGCTTTGACTTTGACTGAACCAAACACATGTTACAGAGAACAAATAACAATGTCAATTTGGTCGATCACCGTCAATCACAAGCAACCGCCAATCTCTTAGGAACTGCCGGTCCGTCCGTGGCACATGCATCCATTTGAGGTTGACCGCAAAGCAATTTCAGGGTGGCGAAAAATATAAATTCGGTGGGGTCAAATCTGAGCAGAAGCCCCACGTCGTGTGTTATGCGCATGATGACAAAGGCTCTTGTAATAATTTTTTTGTGGCACGCAAGCTTCCGGGAAGGAGAAGAAAATGTGATTGCATTAATAATTCTGGCTCAGTAGCTAAGTGCTAACTATGAAAGATTAATCGCACTTTAAAGGAAGAAAGAAAGATTTTAACTAACTGTTGGCAAAGAAATGTCTACAAGAAGAGGAAGGAATGTGTGAACATTCTTATTCTAAAGTTAAAGCAAAAGAAATTCTAGATATGCATTATTTCTTGGTAAGAGAAAGATTGCGAATTTCTTCATTACTAGAAAGACACAACTGAGCATTACACGGATTTAAGACTATATTGATTATATTGCAAATTGAGAATTGTATCCAAAACAAAAACGGCAGAGATCAAATAGATGATTGATCCCATCGACCTAACAGGAAAATGATGCCATCGACCAAGACTTGCAGAGGCCAATCCTCTGTATAAATACTGGACCTTTGCTTCATGAACCATCACAATACATCTCTTAACGTAAATACTATGGAGAGAGACTTCAGCGATCAACAAATCATCCATGGGACATGGACATGGCGACCATGGTCATCATCATGGCCATCATGGTCACGGACATGGCCATGGTCACGATCACGGCCACAGCCATGGTCATGGTCATGGTCACGGCCACTATGACACCCTTGATTCGGACTCTATTTTGGTAAGAGAAGTGGCTTAAACTGTCAATGCACACTAATAGCAGTGTTGGACCATGAGTTGATTCACGAATTGTGCATGGGTCAACTATTCAATTGGGATGAGCAATTGAGTGTCGGGAAGTGCACTCGACTAGAGTACTCGACCAAAGAAAAATAGTTCGACCATAAGGATCAATGCGGGACGACCTTATGCCGTCACGGGTCAATTAGTGAATGGTTATAGATCGATTCGACAAGAGTATACATAGTTGGATTACAAGTGATTCCACACAATCATTATACTAAACCCGAATGATCCTAAGCTAATTTCACAAGACCACGTGCCCTAGGTAAGTGATTTAATTCTGCACGATTACATGACAACCGAAAATGATCCATGGGTCGATGAGACTTGAAAATGGATTGATTGACAAATCAATGATAAGTCACGCTAGTGTCGCGACCTAAAAAATTTTCATTTTTCGGGCTAATGGATTATTAAGACTAATCTTAACTTGGGCCCTCCCAAGCCCTACCAATTCGCAACTTAGGGTTTAAGTCTTTAACATGCAAATATTTTTATGCTTGGAGTCGTCACTAATCAATTTACGGTAGGTCGATTAGAAACCTAAATAAAACATAGAGAGATATGTTTTATTCCTACGAACCAGAGATTCTAAGCCCGGGGACTTGATTACGCTAGTTCTAGTCTAACGCCCTTTCGGTACCTTTTCTTTTCAAAAATGTTTTGGCATGCAGTTTGGATCCATTTTAACTTAATTACTAGTATGTGAGGTGTTCATGCGGGTGCGCAAACCACCAATTTAACACCCAGGACAGCATTAAATAAATTGTAAGTTGGAAGAATTACTTACCTCGAACCAACGCAAGCATCTGCATTGTTAGCTAGAAAATCACATCAATCAACCCTAATATGATTTCTAATTAACAAGCAATTCACTCGATTTCTCTTTTGATTTTCACTTATTTAAATGAAATCTAATCTATATGCAATGACGTGCAAAAATGACATGCAATTAATGCAACCTAGCATGCAAACTATATGTCATGCGGCGACGTGACCTAATTCTAATGGCAGGCAAATGATTTATTTTTGGTATTTTCTAATGAAATTCGGAATAAAAATATGCCTAAAATAACATGCAACCTATGATGACTTAACATATCCTAACATGACTTATTTTTGGGATTTTTGTTAAAATTCGAAATAATAAATTACTTAAATTAAGAATGCAATCTATCCTAATCTACCATAAAGCAATTCATTCTTTTTTTGGGGTTTTCATGAAAATTCGGAATTAAAAAATAACCTAAATAATCTAATAAGATTAGAATATTGCTTAATTTAAACTAGGAAATAGATTATCTCAAGTCCTAATTTAAATTAAATAATTACTCAATCTTTTAGATACATTTAGGGTTCCCTAAACATGCAAAACTCAAATTCAAATCCTAACTGATATTTTTTTTTTCTTTTTAAAAGGAAAACAATTAAACAAACAAAGATAGCAATCACATTCAAACCGTCCACGCGATCCGCCAGATTTGTTTCAAATTCGGATTAGGCACAAAAATCGAACTATCGGTCATATCTATAGGGTTATAGATATTGACGGAAAGTTAATCATTTAAATTTGGAAAGCAGATAAAATTCATTATCGTATCCAAGTGATTATGGATAGGATAATGATTTTCCGTATTGCCGCATATCGTACCTTAGGGATAAGGTCGGATAGTCGTCCAGATACGTTGCTAAATTAGGAAATTTTCCTAATTTTGAATATTAAAAAATATTGCGGATATGTCGAACATTATTCTAAGATATCTAAATATTCACATGATAATCACGAAATATTCAAAGCATGCAAATTAGGAAATTAAATATTTCGGAAAAACATTCGGATAATAATCTTACCTAATTTGCAGATAATTTCCAAATTTGGATTCGACTCGGGATCGGGCTTGCAGATCGGATCGAGCAACACGGCAGTGATGGGACCGACGATGCACGGCAACACCGACGAGGCTGTTCGGTGGGTTCACCGGCGATGGCGGGCAGAGGCAGCGTCGAGAACGGCAAAGTGGCACGGCGGAGAGGCTACGGTAAGGCGTGACGCGGCTCCGGCGACGTCACGGTGGGGTAGCAGTTTGACTCGATGTCACGCGTGAAGGTGCTGGAGTCTTTGGGATTTGCTTGGATGAGGAATTTTGATCCAATCAAGACCAGACCAACCTTAAGTGATCCGGTTTAGCAGGCGACATCCAAGGCAGGAGTAAGTCGCAGCACAAGCAAGAACACAGTAGTGTCCTCGTTGGTGATCTCGTTTCCAAACTGAGAACAAGATGACCATGCAGCAATGACAGTAACGGATCAGAGAAGCAGGAGAAGTCTTCGTTGACGTCAGGTGAAGTGGGGGGTCAACAAAGGCTGGTCATCTCGGTGAAGAAGCGTTGACAATGCAGGGGCAGCTCTTCTGTTGACTGGGGAAGTCAGACTATGCAGGGGCTTCTTCTGGAAGCGTTGCAAGAGACCGTCGGGGCGTGAAGGGCTGATCTGCTGGGCTTCAACGTGAACGACTTTCAACTGGGCAGGGGACAAGTCGCTAAGCCTTGACGTCGGGGAGTCCTTCGTGGCTATAGCTGCTGTTCAAGTGGTGCGGCGAGGTGCGGCGCACGGTGATGGCGCGTGAAGGGGCGGCGACGCGGTGGTGCGAGGCACGGCGTGCGGCGACGCGATTCGCTGGTCTCTCCTCTCTCTCACGTGTGTCCCTCTCTAAAATTCAGATCTGAAAATCTGTCGTCCCCCCAAAATTCTGACCTAAACATGCTTATATAATACTAACCTAGGTCAATTAGATGGGCTCTCTAGTCCTAATGGGCTTAGACTTAGGCTTCGGCCTTAATCTAATTTCTGATTTTATTTAATTCCTAAGCGGGCTGAATTAACTTGGGTTTTAATTTAATTGAACATAATGGACTGAATTAAGCTCAAATTAAAACGACCAAACCTATTTGACTCGTGATTTTCGGCCCTTGCCTTTCCGAGCGAACCGAGTCCTATTCGATGAAATTTAAGCTCGTTCGCCATCACCGGTCCGATGCAAAATGCGATTAAATTAAAATGAACATAAACTATATGTTATGCAATTTAAATATTTTTGTTTAGGGGTTAAAAATTAATCCCTAATTTTCTATGCAAATTACGACTAAATGATTAGTAAAATTTAGGTGTCAACAGCTAGCGATACCTAAGAGGCGCCTAACTCGAATAGGTAGTATTAGGAGCATTTCCCATTGAAGTTTAGCCATGAGCCTTGGTTCGGTTATAAGTTTTCGATTAAGGATAGTTCATAGACTTTCCTTTCTAATTTAGTCGAGATAGACTTTCGGGAATAGTTTTGTGAACTGAAACTTTGGACAAATGAATTATTGGGGTAAGAATGGAAGCCCACGAGTGGGCAAGACGGGTCTCACACCCAAGGCCAAAGCCCAATGGGCCAAAGAAAAGTCCATTAAGCCCATTAACCTTTTCAAGCCCATTTATCTTCAAACAGGGCCTGTTCAAGCCCAAGCCCAAGTTTGTTGGCCCAAGCCAAGCCCTTGTGAATAGTGCTCGTGAATAGTATCAAGGTTGAAATTACCAAATTACCCATTCTAGAGGCCATCATTGGCTTGTCTTGCAAGATCAATTTCTAGCCATTGTTATTGGCTTGTTGAGTAAGAATTGATCTTGGCCATCCATCTTTAAGTGTGTCTTGCAAGACACTTTCTCTCTCTTCCTCATTCTCTCACTTTTGGCTTTCTCACTCTCTCTCTTTTTTGATCTCTCTTGCTGCCGCCCCCTTCTCTCTCTCTTTTCCTCTTGTTTTTCCTTTCCTTTTGGCCACCGTTTACCGCCCTTACTGCCCCCAAGCTGCGCCATGAGCTACCCTTGTCAAGCCACTGCCGTGTGTCGTCCCCCGTCGCCTGTCCAGCCCATCAAAGCTGCTGTCCAGTAGCTGCCCCAGTGAGACCCATTTTTGTGTTGCCTCCCTGTGCCGTTTCGGACTGAGCCACACGTAGCCCCTCGTTGCTGCTGTCGCGTCCGTGTTGTCGGAATAGTTTCCAGGTGAGTGAACACTCTAATCCCTTGATTAATACGTAAAACTTGCTTAGGGTTAGATTAGACTAAGTTAATTATGCTTTAGTGCTAATTAATGGGAGATTAGTTGATAAGCTATCACGATAAGAGATAAGTGAAAGTGATAAGTTATTGCGATAGATGATAAGCGGACTTGATAGATTATCGAGAAAATGTGATAAGCTATCGTCAGGGACAATAAGTTATCGGCTATTTATTGATAGGCTATCACTAAAAGGGTGATAAGCTATCACCGAAGGGGGTGATAAGCTATTGGAAAATAGGTGATAAGCTATCGCTAAATAGGCGATAAGGTATCGGAGGAAGAGCGATAAGTTATCGTTGGTAAGGTGATAAATTGTGATTATTTGTGTTTTTACTTGAGTTATGAGATGAGCTATGCATGATCTATGTTGTTCAAAGCATGAATTGCCATGGAAAATGGTTGCTTTGGTAAAAGGACTTAGGTTGCTATTTTAAAGAATGGTTCTATTGACATATAAGTGGAAATTCCCGAGGTGTCGGGTTTATATATCCGGTTTTATGAGTTAAATGGGACAAGGATGTTTAAAAAGGAAATTGTGCAAAGTTTAATGGGTTGATTGTGTGTATGTAATCATGTGTAAATTTACCACTGCATTTTTATGTGTGGAAGTTGCAGTAGTTTGTTATGTGAGCATGAACCACGTTTGCATTTGCCTAAATGCTGAGATACAAATGAGTTGTATGGTTATTGTGCTCATTGGATCACATAATACTTTGATGTGTTTACGCAGGGTTGAATCCGTCTTAATTTGTTTTATGCGAGACGATGCTCAATTTATCGAATGCCTAGCCGGGGGTCTGGATGCCAAGTCGCAGTTGAGGCTAGGCCGGTGTTCTTAATTGAATGCCATTTAGGCGGGGGTTTTAGATAATGCCGTGCCCGATGGGGCGGGATGATGCTCGGTTATACCGGAAGACGGCCAACCTGATGCAAGTAACACTGGTTGTACCGTGGTCCTGTGATGTTGTAATAATCGGAATACGTGTGAAAAAGTGTGGATGTATTGCGCCAGATTATGGGATGAAATTGTGAGGCATGGTATGGGACGAATCAAAACGGTTTCACTTTATAATCGGGACTCATGTGGATGCCTTGTGCATGAGAATGCTACTGCGGGTTATGATTGTATTATATATTTGTTGCATTATGATTGCACATGATGGTTTATAACTTGTAGGGTGTGTGTGCAAGGTAAGAATGCCCGTGATTGTTTAATGGCATGTTTGTTTATGTCGGGTTGGGTAGCTTGCTCGCGTGTATAGTTAGGGCAAAGCAGGGGTTGCTTTACTATTGATCTAATGTCAATGTGTGGTTACGCGTTTCGGTGTGCCCGAGGCGAATTGACTTCTTAACTGAGGCTTAGGTCGTTAACTTACTGAAATTTATCGCACTCGTTGTTGTTAATCATTTTTCAGGTGGTCAGGTATGAGTACGCGTTGCGTTTTATGGGAACCGGCTATTTCGAGGGGGAACACCTTTTGTGGTTGTCCTCGTGGATAGAGGATCTAGGTTAAATCCCCTACCATTTGTGGTTGTAATCGGGAAGGCCTGCGTGGCGGACTTGTAATATATTAATTTTCGATGTACTGTTGTTAATGTATATTTTCCTGTCTATTCCTGTTGTTATTTTCTGGAGATGTGCTTCCGTATGTGCATAATTGAAAGTTAAAATGAATGGGTCGGCAATGCGTCTAGAGACATCGCAATTCCACAATCAAGAAAGGTTGTTTGCGTACTCGAGATTTCGGGGCATGACAGCCACGGTCACAGTCACGGCCACGGTCATGGTCATAGTGGCCAAGGCCTCTGCCCACCGCTGCCGTGCCTACCACCACCACAACCATATTGCCCACCACCATTGCCCTTGCCTCCTCCAGTGATTTACCCGATATAAGTGCGTCCTGTATGTCCTCCTCCTTGCTTTCGTCGCTGTTAGCAGCTTTGACCAGCTCGTGATTCTACGCCACTACTTCTCTAAAGTTGTATTACAACTGAGTAAAGATCTCATCATTTGTGTCTACTGTTGTGTAATTGCAATCTAAAAAGTGTGTCATGTGTCTGTAAAACAAGCCTACTATATGTTATGGTTTTGTGTCATGCGTGCTCGTAGTCAAGACCCAATTCTTTTGTCAAACTTCTGTGTACTGGGTCAGAGCACAAGTGTCCTTGTGTATCTTAAATGAAAGCTATCACCTAATTGTAGTTTTGTGTTGTTGGATGGTTGCATCGTGGGATTTCAATTCTCTTTTTTTCGGTTGGTTCAAGTAATAGACCTTAAATTCTGTGTGGATGTATAAAGGTTGCACTATCTATTTTCTGTTAAGTCAGTTTGCATATGTCCGGGAGTTAATTAGTCATTGTTTTACTTGGTCAGTCCTATTTTGTATGAGTGTTTAGCTGCATGTTTTCTTTAACTGTTTTGTTAGTTTGTTGCTGGTTTTGTGGACCAAGCAAGTTGTCAGTTAGTGGGCAACGTGTAGTTAGTGGAAAAGCTTTAGTCTGTATTTAAGTAATTTCAGATTTTTGAACAAAAGAGAAGTTCCCTTCCAATACATTCTGTCTTACTGCAAAATACAGATTTTGCTGTCAATTCTCCTTCTGTTCTTTAAAAAAACAACATCGGTATCAGAGCCTTCTTGATTTTAAGGGGCTGTGAGTGACTTGTGAGATTGATTGAGAGGTGTGTCTGCATCCATAGAAGTCGAAGGTAAAATGGAGGCAGGATTAAGTGGTTTTTCAGCAATGGCTCCATCGGTGTTTGATGGAGAAAATTATCAAGCCTGGGCAGTGAGAATGTGAGCCTATCTAGAGGGTTGTGATTTTTGGGAAGCTGTGGAACAAGATTATGAAGTTGTTCCCCTTCCTAACAATCCAACCATTAATCAAATCAAGTATCACAAGGAGAGGACAACAAGGAAAGCAAAGGCAAAGTCTTGTTTATATGTTGCAGTCTCACCGGCCATTTTTAGCAGAATTATGGCTTGTGAATCAGCCAAAACTATCTGGGACTTCCTCAAAGCTGAGTATCAAGGAGATGAGAGGATCGGAAGCATGAAGGGGCTAAATCTGATCACAGAATTTGAGAGACTGCAGATGAAGGAGTTTGAGACAATTAAGGAGTATTCTGATAAGTTGAAAAGCATTGCAAATTAGGCAAGAGTTCTAGGCACTGACCTCTCTGATAATAGGCTAGTGCAGAAGATTCTTGTCTCCTCGCCTGAAAGGTTTGAGGTAACCATTGCCTCTTTAGAGAACACCAAGGATTTGTCTCAAATCAAGTTGGCGGAATTGCTAAGTGTTCTGCAAGCACAAGAGCAGAGGAGGTTAATGAGGTTGGAAGGAAGTACAGAAGGGGCTTTGCAAGGCAAAGAACAACAAAATGTAGGAGGGAAAGGCAAGAAGTGGAAAAATGAAGAAAGGGAATGGTAGTAGTGGTTCAGAAGCTGCTGTAGGAGAGAATAGTGCAGGCAACTCCAAGACCAATTGGAGAAGGTATTCCTCATGTCAGCACTGTGGAAAACAGAATCATCCACACTTTAGGTGTTGGAAGATGCCAGATGTAAGGTGCAGAAAATGTCATAAGCTTAGACACATTGAGAAGTTCTGCAAAGAGAAAGGAGATCAACAGCAAGGCAAGGCACATGCTGCAGTCCAGCAAGAGGTAGATCAACTGTTTGTTGCATCTTGTTTTTCCTCTAGTACTCTGTGTGATAATTGGCTTGTTGATAGTGGTTGCACAAACCACATGACAAGTGATGCAAAGCTATTTATAGACTTTGACAAGTCATTGAAGTCAAGAGTGAGGATTGGGAATGGGGAGTACTTAGAAGTGAAAGGTAAAGGGATTGTAACAATAGAGAGTTGTGCTGGAACTAAGCTGCTTTATGATGTGATGTATGTGCCTGAGATTGATCAGAATTTGCTGAGCGTGGGCAGTTTGTGGAAAAGGGATTTAAGGTGATATTTGAAGAAGGGGAAGTGTTTGATCTTTGACTCTAGTGGTCAGGAGCTGTTCAAGATAAAGATGCAACAAAAGAGTTTTTCTCTGAATCCTCTCGAGAAGGAGCAGGTGGCATTTAAGTGTCAGGTCAGTGATTCAGAGATATGGCACGAGAGGTTGAGCCACTTTCATCACAAAGGCTTGCTGTTCATACAGAAGAATGAAATGGCAACTGAGATACCAAGCTTGGAGGAGCAGATCACAAGGTGCAAGGCTTGTTTGTTGGGTAAGCAGACAAGACTTCCCTTCAAGGAATCCACTTGGAGAGCTACAGAGAAGCTGTAGCTGATTCATACAGATCTCTGTGGTCCACAAGTGGCTCCTTCACTAAATGGCAGCAAGTATTTCATTATTTTCATTGATGATTATACTAGAATGTGCTGGATTTACTTCATGAAGCAAAAGTCAGAAGTTGCTGAGATATTTTTGAAGTTTAAGAGATGGGTTGAGAATCAAAGTGGCTGCAAGATTCAGGTCATCAGATCTAATAATGGAACCGAATACACTTCACAAAGGTTCAACACTTTCTGTGAAAAGGCTGGAATTGAGCATCAGCTTACAGCTTCTTACTCTCCACAACAAAATGAAGTTAGTAAGAGAAAGAATAGAACCATTATGGAGATGACTAGGTGTTTGCTGCATGACAGCGATCTACCAAAAGAATTTTGGGCAGAAGCAGCAAACATAACAGTTTTTTTGCTGAATAGATTGCCTACAAGGGTATTGGAGAAGAATACACCCTTTGAAGCTTGGTTTGGTGTCAAGCCAATTCTAAGAAATTTGAAGGTGTTTGGTTGTCTATGTTTTTCTCATATTCCGCAAGTCAAAAGAGACAAGCTGGGAGAGAAAGCTGAACTTGGGATCTTTGTTGGCTACAGTTTAGTGTCAAAAGCCTATAGGATCTATCAACCACAGTCAGGCAAGGTGATCACTAGCAGGGATGTTCAGTTCCTAGAAGATGAGCAATGGGATTGGACAGATGAGTCACAAGGCAAGCACAAGAAGGTCTCACTGGAACTTGACGAGCTGGTGGATGATGTTCCAGTTAGAGGTACCAAATCTCTTACTAATATATATCAGAGGTGCAGTGTGGCTGTTTTGGAACCTGCGGGTTATGAGGAAGCTAAAAGTGATCAGAGGTGGATGAATGCAATGAATGAAGAGTTGGCTATGATAGAAAAGAACCAGACATGGGAGCTATTGGAGAGGCCTGAAGACAGGAAGGTGATTGGAGTAAAATGGGTTTTCAGGACCAAACTCAATCCTAATGGCTCAGTGAATAAGCATAAGGCCAGGTTGGTGGTGAAGTGATATGCATAGGTTTGAAGAGTTGATTTCTCAGAAACCTTTTCTCATGTGGCAAGACTGAATACAATTAGGATGACTCTTGCTTTGGCAGCTCAACAAGGCTTTGTTACACTAGGCCAGAAGGAGAAAGTTTACTTGCTAAGAAAGGCTCTCTATGGCTTGAGGCAAGCTCCTAGAGCATGGTACAGTAAGATGGATGAACACTTACTAGGCCTGGGTTTCAATAAAAGCCTCAGTGAATCCACTCTATATGTCCAGAAGTTAGTATCTGACTTAGTGATGGTGTCTCTTTATGTGGATGATATGCTGGTGACAGGGAGTAATAATGCTCAAATTACTGCATTTAAGCAAGAGATGATGAAGATGTTTGAAATGACTAATCTTGGTGAGATGTCGTATTTTCTGGGGATGGAGGTTAGACAAACTTAGAATGAAGTTTGTATCTATCAGAAGAAGTACATAAAGGAGATCCTGAAGAGATTCAATAAGGAGGAGTGCAAGAATGTGAGTACTCCAATGGGTTAGAAGGAAAAGCTTCAAAAGAAGGATGGATCAGAACCTGTAGATAAAAGAGTTTATAGAAGTTTGATTGATTGTCTTATGTATCTCACTGCAACTGGGCCAGACATCATGTTTACTGTAAGTGTCTTGTCTAGATTCCTTAATTGTGCAAGTGAGTTGCATATGGTAGTTGGAAAGAGGGTGTTGAGGTACTTGAAAGGTGCTTTTTCATATGGAATTAAGTTCTGCAAAATTCAGGAGTTTAAGTTGTAGGGGTATTCTGATAGTGACTAGGTAGGATCAGTGGATGATATGAGAAGCACTTCAGGGTATTGCTTTACATTTGGTCGGCATGTTTTTCTTGGTATTCAAAGAAGCAAGAAATAGTGGCTCAATCAACTGCAGAAGCTGAGTTCATTACAGCTACTGCAGCTGTGAATCAAGCATTATGGTTAAAGAAGCTGATGGATGATCTGCATTTGGAGCAAGAAGAAGGCATAGAAGAATTTGTGGATAATCTAGCTACTCTGGCCATTTCACAGAATCCGGTATTTCATGGAAAAACAAAGTATTTCAAGGTCAGGTATTACTTCTTGAGAGAAGTGCAGAAGGTTGGAGAGGTGAAGCTGGTGTACTGTAGTTCAGAAAACCAAAGTGCAGATATATTCACTAAGTCATTTCATGTTGGTCGATTTGAACTTCTCAAGGCAAAGCTAGGAGTGTGCAGCACTTGATTCAGGAGGAGAGTGTTGATGTATAAAGGCTGCACTATCTATTTTCTGTTAAGTCAGTTTGCAGATGTCCTGGAGTTAATTAGTCATTGTTTTACTTGGTCAGTCCTATTTTGTAGGAGTGTTTAGCTGTATGTTTTCTTTAACTATTCTGTTAGTTTGTTGTTGGTTTTGTGGACCAAGCAAGTTGTTAGTTAGTGGGCAAAGTGTAGTTAGTGGAAAAGCTTTAGTCTGTTTTTAAGTAATTTCAATTTTTTGAACAAAAGAGAAGTTCCCTTCCAATGCATTTTGTCTTGCTGCAAAATACAAATTTTGCTGTCAATTCTCCTTCTATTCTTTAAAAAAACAACACTCTGCCACCCCCACGAAGGGCATGTTCCTTTCCCTGCATTCATGATGCAAAATCTATTAGTGGTACGTTTCTGGACCGATTGGATAGACATAAGTCCAAATGGAAGGTGAAACGGTGATGCGACTAGAACCGGCGGACTCGGTTGACGACATCAGATTAGGCTCAAATTCGGTTGTTTTAAGCGAAACGGCGGTCTAAACACAACTTGGGTTTTTGACTGTGACTAACAATGGATTTTAGCGATTCGGGATCATTTACATGGATTTTTCTATTATTTTAATAATTTTTATGGGTTTTAATTTTAAGGACAGTTTTGTAATTTTGATATTTTATACTTTATAGTCCTAGTAGGGTTTGGTTTAAAGATATATAAGCTTGTTTTAGGATTTTTTTTTAAGACAGAACATTATCATCAATATTGAATTTCGGAATTTCTCCCTCTAAGTAAGGTTTTGCTTGAATTACTTGCTGAACGCTGCGTCAATTCTAGAAATCACAAGATGGGAAATAGATTCCCTTGAGTAGTTGGCTCCGAAGTGTTGAAGGGAAATTGAGCAATCTCCATGCTTGCTTCCCCGTCATTGCCTTGTTAAAGGTAATTGAGTCCCTGAATCATAGCCTACCATTCTCTTTGCTAAGTTTCAACACTTCCCATATCCTCCAATGCAATCCCTGTTTTCTTTCATTATTTTGCCACCGAAAGGCAACAATTTTCTTCTCAATCGCCTTAGAAACAGAAACAAGAATTTTGAAAATAGACACGACACATTGGGGAATGATTTGCACACGGCTTTAATTACAACTTCCTTCCCTGCTTTTGACAACAAATTTTCCTTCTAACCTTCGAGTTTCATATTAACTTGAGCCAGAATCCAAATAAACATTTATTTTTTGGACGCTCCCAATAAGAAGGAATCTCCAAAAATTTTTCAGTTTTCTCAATTTTTGGTACCCTCAATTCATCCACCATATTCTATCTCAAATTTAGTGGACATGTGTCAATGGGTCGGGCTTTGATGATACCCGACCCGAAACCTATAGGGTCACGTTTGACCCGCCTCCACCCACCCCGAGATCCTGTTTAGCATAAATCAGGAGTATCTTTCAGTAAGGGGCCCTTGAAAAACAGTCTCGATTTATTCAAGTTGATCGCCTGACTAGAGGCAAAACAATTCTGATTCAAGATACCTGCAATATTTTGACATTCACTAATCTCTCCATCCAAGAAGAAAATTGAGTCATCCGCGAAGAGAACGTGACAGAACTGGACAAGACTTGGTCAGTTTAATCCCTTTTTAAGCGTGCTATCCTCAACAGCTCACTTTATCATAATTGATAGAACACCGCAACCAAGATAAACAAATATGGAGAAATTGGGTGCCCTTGCCGGATACCTCTTGAAGGATTGAAATAGGGAAGGGGTTCTCCATTAAATTTAACACCGAAGGAAACAATTGTAACACATTGCATCACCCAATTAGCCTAATTCACACGAAATCCCATTTTCAACAAACAAGCTTCTAAAAAATCCCATTATATTCTATCATACGCCTTTGTTGACACACTAAATATCTACTCTAAGCATAGCTCAGAACTTCTTCTTTCTCATTTGCACTCTTAGTTGGTGTAAAACCTCCTGAACAATGAAGTATAATATCTTGAATTTGACGGCCACTAACAAAAGCACTCTATTCTACACAGATGGTATACAGTAGTAACAATTTTAATCTATTGGCGAGAACTTTGGATATAATCTAATAGATAAAATTACAAAGGCTAATGGGACGAAAATGTTCTATCTTTTCTGGGTATCTTGGGGATCAATGTAATTCGAGTACTTTTCACTTAAGCACTTTAAGTTCCAATGTTAAAAAGGGAGGTTACCTCTTGAAAAACGTCTTGTTGGATGTCCTCCCAATGGTGTTTAAAAAATTGCCCACGTAACCCATCTAGGCCAGGGGCCTCAAGAGCTCCCACCTGGAGAACGGCTTCTGAAATTTCCAGCATGGTGACTTCAGCTATCAACTTTTGATTCATATCTTCCAGCACTAAATTTGGGATCTGCTCAATAATAGGCTGGAAGTTTCATACACTATTATAGTACGAATTGATGCTGAGGAAAGGTACGACGTTCCGAACCTAATACAAACGAGGAGGGATAGCCAAGTTGACCATAGAACAAAGAAAAACCTTTTGGCTCAGGATTAATTGATAATTCATATATTTTCCCTTTCTTATCCTCGCTTTGATTAATCTACTATTCTACACCAAGAGATAGACTGTAATGATCGATCTTTTTATTTTTGCGTAACCTGGGACCCGAGTGCAGAGGCCTAACCATAATACAATCTCAGGCGCATGCTATCCAGATATTAATCAACTAGAAACATAGCAAGCTGATAAAAAAAAAAAAACTTATGAACTGGAGAAACATTAGAAGGAGAGGACAAGACAGTGTTAGCGATATGATGAGTGTGGCAATTAGAATCTATTTAAATGTATTGATTGATGTAGATACATAACTAAGCCTGTCATGTTATGTTATACTTGTAATAACTCTACGTGTATGTAACCGAAAGCTTTATAATTTTTTTTTATAGAAAATGACTTTAGGGTTATATCATGCCGTGTCAAATATTTTAATCTAACCTTCCGAAACCTATGCGATATATATAATTAATTGGCGAGTGGCAACAAAAACAGTTTCATTGAATTTGAGTTCAATGTACTCGGTGACAAAGCTATAGCATCGATAATATTTGTCAACAAATTTAAATGCAATAATTGCAGAAATTAATATGCAAAGCAAATTCACACGAGAAAAACGGTCAGTGGCGACAAAAGCAAATTCGTTTGGGGGTCAAATTTGAGCAGAAAACCAACGTCCTATCTCATCCGGATGACGACGAAAGCTGTTGTAATAGTTTGATTCGCACACGGGAGCAGAAAATGATTTGATTGCATTTATAACACACGAGAATGTCCTAATTTTATGTTTTGCTGTGAGCCTGTGAACAGAGGGACGTGAAGGGACGAAGAAGAAGAAGGAAAAAAAAAGAAGAGAAATACCGAAACCCGAACCGAAGTTCGGGTCCGGTACGGGTTGAGTATCGGATTGGGTCATAAACTGTATATATTATTCTTGTTTAGGTCGGTTCAAGTATTGGTGGGAATCGAACCGAAACAACCCAACGGCACGACGCAATTGGTAGGGTTCAAGATAAATATGTCTTATCCAAAAGTAAACAAGTGAAGAAAGAAAGAAGGACGTCAGTATAGTCCCTAACCATATTTTAAACTTCACTAGTTAGCGTTAGGATGCAGTGTCAATCTTGGTAGATCTAGATCATCCATGAAGAAGTCATTAACTGGTAAACTAAACTATTATTTAATAACATGTGGGAAATCAGATTTGTTGAATTTTACTTAGTAATTTATTTTTTATGATCACTCTACAAATCTCTCATCCCAACAAATCTCTAATTTTGTTATCTATTATTACGGATAAACCGGATCTCTAATCGATTTCTATGCATGTTTCGGTAATAAATCTCTAATGCACATGATTGGGGTTTGATTCCACTTTGAATTAAACTCCACATGAACCTTGGCAGAGAAATTGATTGGTGTGAATATTTATTTCGGTACATTTTTCTGTATGGTAATTTCTCTTGCGAAAATTCACATCGACAACAGCATTTAGAGTAACATAACAAATATAGTGTTAGATTCGTACAACGCATAAACATCTTGCTAATACATAATAAAGCTGGGAATCATAGTGATGGCTACAAAACAGAAAGCAAAAGGAGAATTGAGATGTAAATATGGATACTGCTGTTTTAAGAATAATATATGATGGATCCACATGCTTTTTTCATGTTTCTTATTACCTGGTTAACTGTAAACATCTTATATATGGATCTTCTAATCATTATTAAACCATTATTGAGGGTTATCTCCGAGCAAAATCGTCGGTGGGAAAACCAAATAATAATTATGGTTGATCGACCTTCCTAGGAAAATGATGCCACTGACCAAGACTTGCAGAGGCCATTCCTGTGCATAAATAAGACCATCATTTTTGTGAACTACCCCGATACATCTCTAAACATAAAGCACACAGAGAGAAACTTCAGCAACAATCAGCAAATCAACCATGGGACACGGACTACATCACGGCGGCCACCCCGGTCATCATCACAGCCATCATGGTCACGGATGCCATGGTCACATTCACGGTCATGGTGGCCATGGCCAGTGCCTGCCGCCACCATGCCCACCACAACCATATTGCCCGCTGCCACCATGCCCACCGCCACCTCCACCGCCCTCACCTCTTCCGGTGTTTTACCCAATATGCGTGCCACGTCCTATATGTCCTACCTTCTTCATCCGTCGCTGTTAGCAGCTTCGACCAGCTCATGATTCCACGCCGCTACTTCTCTAAAGGGTGTCACAACTGAGTGATGATGCTATCATCGTCTGTGCCTGATGTTGTGTATTTGCAATCTACAAAGTGTATCATCTGTGTGTAAAACAAGTCTACTATGTGTCATGGTTTTGTGTCCTGTGTGCTCATAGTCAAGACCCAATTCTTTTGCCGAACTTCTTTTTACTGGGTCAGAGCTAGGGGTGAGTGGTTCCCGGTCCGGTCCGGTCTAACCCAAGAACTGGGAACCGGACCAAGAAGACCGGTTCCCAGTTTCTAGGATTGAGGATCGGACCAGTTAGTCATGGGACCGTAGACCGAACCGGAGGTCTACTCCAGTTCGGTTCTAATGGGACCAATCACTTACTGGTAAAGGCAAGAGGGAATTGAGGAAATTAGATTAAGCTTTCTATTTTTTTTTCAAATTTTTAAAAAATAAATATATATATATGAAAAAAATCAGATATATATATTTATCGGACCGATTTGGTCTGGTCGGTCCCCTTCTCACCCTAGAACCGGAAATCAGACAGACTGAAAACTAGTTCCACATCGGACGGATATTCCCGAGAACCGGACCAAACTGGTCAGTTCGGTCCAATCTCGGTTTGGCGGTCCATCTTGCTCACCCCTAGTCAGAGTACAAGTGTCCTTGTTTATCATGGCTTACAGCTATCGCCTCATTGTAGATTTGTGTTGCTGGATGTTGCATAATGGGATTTCAATTCCTTTTTTTTTGTCGGTTGGTTCAAGTAATGGATCTTAATTATGTATGTAACGTTGTGATCTTGCAATAGATGCGCGTAGTCATGTTTTCCTTTTCTGATTTTTCTCTCACAAGCTGTTGAAAAACCCTAATCAACAATTCCTTTTTTTCAGATAAGTTGGATAGCAATTCTAGCGCCTAGAGTGTTACTTTACCAAAAAAAAAAAAATTCTAGCGCCTAGAGTGCTATGTATCTTGACCAATTAGATCAATGTCCTTCGTCAAAAAGTAGAAGAGCCTTTCAAAGGCAATTTGAAGACTGATAATAGTATAATTTATTCTAATCTAGATATAAAAGTATATTTTTCAAGTAATATATTACTTACACCTATTGCTTACACACCAAATTGAATCAAAGAAAACCCAACTAGATTGTGTTAGCTGAGGATGACATGTGAAGGATCAAGATAAGCAAAACATAATGCTTATCATGTGACATCCCTGTATTAACTCACTCGAGGTGTTGTCCGCTTTGGCCCGTTTCATACCGAGCATCACGGTTTTATCCTTTGGTGTATAGGTAGACACTTTCCCCAAGAGGTCACCCATATAGGTAATACTCTAACCTAGGCTTGCTTAACTTTAGAATACCAAAACAAAGCTTGCCGTTACGTTAAAATATGCCTTCGTAGCTTAATTTCAGTTATCACATACGTATCTCAAAATCATTTTTCCCCTGTTCGAGGTATAGTTCAATTCCTTCTTGACCCTTTGCCATCTTAGAAAACTACTAGGAGTTCCTCTTTGTCCAAGATCTCTAGCGCCGGCGACCACTCCTCACCCTCATCAAACCGGATCGTTATTTATTACAAAGGGCTTTTGGAGCAAGAGAGATGCACATTATACAATTAAACTAAATGACAGTTTTCTTTTTCCTCATAAAAGTTCATAAGTTTTGCCGGTTACTGGTGGTTCAACCGCGTCCTCAATGGAAACCTTAAATTAATTGATGTGCATGAACCGATAAGAAAAGGTGAGCGATATGGTTCAAGCAATAAATGAGTCATCAAATTCGGGAACAGTGAATGTTTCTTATCGATTAAGAGATACCTAATTAAGTTTAAAGAAGAATTAAAGACTCTCTCTGCTTTTGTTGCCAAAACATCCTCAAACCCTTGGTTAAAGAGATCATTTAAACCGCATTAGCTAGTTAACCTTGTAGCAGTTACAGCCTTTATTCAGGTAGATATGTCTCCCTCTACTTAAATCAATTTAACGTTTTTTTTTATGTCAATGAATCCTCTAATCCTAGGTCATAAGATAAATTAAGATATTAGTGTTATTACATCCGAGGTGGCCGAGTTGGTTCTAAAATTTTGAATCTTGTCACCAAATTCGGACTTAGAGTCGATTTATCTCTGATTATTTGCCGTAATTGGAAGGAAAAAAAAGAAGGCATAAAAACATAATGCAGCAAGGGAAACTTAAGTATATCATTGAAGAACAAGAAAACTCATATTGGAACATCTAACCATGCAAATTGGGTCCTATACTACCCAAAATAGGAGAAGCATACATTAATTTCACAATACTATGGTCCTTCATGCAGTTCAGAAATATGCAGTAACCTAAGTAATCACCCTAGATAACACACAAGTTCGATAAGGACCTAGATGTATTCTCTCCCCTGAACACTATTTCTCAAGCCATAAGCAGCCCCACTGTCGAACTTCCCAGCCCAACCAAGACAGTCCAAAAGCCATCACGTAAACCAGTGACGCCGTTGCCGGCGCGTGGCGCTGGAGCAGGCACTTCCGTTGGCGCAGAGGGGGCGCCCTTGGGTGAGTGCTTTTCGGACATGACCACAACCTCGAGCTTCTGTCCCTTCTGGCAATGTCCCTCGGCTCCACTAATGAAGTAGTATGGTCCCGAGCGCTCCAATTTCAACTTTGTGTCACCATCCTTGTACTCTTTGAGCGGCTTTGCGGTGTTGCAACCCGCATAATCCTCCTTCGTTGCTTCCAACACCGAATCAGCATTTTTATCATATTTGAATACTGCGCAAGATAGAGATTTCAGGACATTTAGGTTAATCGAGTGTATAATTAATATAAGCTAAATATAGGAGAGAAGAAATTAAGTTGAGAAATTTGGAAAGAAAATCTTGTGCTTATTGTCAGATGTTGAGGTATCATAACCATATCCTGTTCCTGATATGTGAATTTGGGTGTGTCCATGTAGAAGCATCTCAATCTTTTTGTCTTATAAAACTTGACAAGAGGTTTTGTGGGCGAAGTGTAATCAATTCTAGATTCTATCCTTGCTCGTAATTAAAATGTCCGAGAAATTCAATTGAAAGGATAAAAAAGCTGAAAAACTAAACTTTGTCCTTCTTTGCTTACCTTGTTAGAGTTACAAAATGTTAGACCAACAAAAAACACAATAATATTCATAAAGAACATATAATTACCATTATCTACCATATATAACGAAAAGCCGATATGTGAGAAAAAAAAACAAGAATAGATCAAGAATTATACACAGAGATCAGATGATACATACTCAGAATATCTCCAACTTGGAACCGGTTACTCTGAGCCCACTGATTGAGCTGCGAAGGACACGATTGAACTTCCCATGAATTCTCTTTGCCTCCAACCACAAATTGCCTTGCTTCTGCATTGATGCTTGAGAAGATCACCATGGAGACCAAAACTGGCATCGTAAATACTTTCAGATGAGCCATTGCTGCACAAATGAGAGAACTGACAATGCTTGAGTTGAGTTGGAGAAGAAAGGCATCAGATGTGCTAACGCAGTGCGGCAAAGAGACTTGATATTACTAGGGTTTCTGGCCTCTATATAGCCGTTTAGGCCCCTTGGTATGGAGCAACCGAAGCTGTAGATGAATGACACTTGGCAGGACCCCTTGACCGAAAGGTTCCTATGCATCGTCTTGAATCCAGGAAAGAGTCTCTGCTTTTCTCCTCCTTTTCTTGCTGATATTGAATGCTCTCCTTGTTTTTAGATACTGTGATGTTCTCTAGGTTAACAAACTTGGTATTAACGTGATCTCTTGGGATAGTTTTGGAAACAGAGAAAAGAAGCGTCACGTTACCTCATGAAAATCCGCTATTTCCATGCAAAATGCGATCAAAAGCACGTTCATGGATATTGTTGTACCGTATCTATAGAGTCTCTGTATTATTAGATACATACATGATAAAAAAAAAGTAGTATATAGGATTTTGTTAATGAGTGTCGGAAAAAAGCACTTCTCATGCCCTCAATTATGAAATTGGAGCTCTCGAGACCATGCTACTTCGTTAGTGGAGCCGAGGGACACTGCCAGAAGGGACAGAGGCTCGAGGTTGTGGTCATGTCCAAAAAGCACTGGTCCTAGGGCGTCACCACGGCGCCGGTGGAAGCGCCTGCTCCAGCGCCCCGCGCTGCAACAACACTGCCGGTTTACGTGATGGCTTTTGGATTGCCTTGGTTGTGTTAGGAAGTGCGTTTGGGAGAGAGAATACATTTAGGTCTTGTTTGCACCAAAATTTAATCGGGTTGTTGACATGAGCAGAAATGCTAGTAGAAGACAAATAGTTATCGACACTAGATACATGAGTTGTTGTTGGCGACTGAAAGAGTTGTTAATTTTAATATACATCGATGACCATGAAGCAGCTGTTAATATACGACGACATATGGACAACAATTATCATAACATAACTAGTCAGCGAAGATACTAATGAAAGGAATGATAAGTCACTGATTGAGACACCAAACGAAGACTGGATGTCTGGGGGGGCCAAGAAATAGTTATAACATTCTGATTTGAAATCACCCATAGAAAGAGCAGCAGAACGTGGAGGAGGAATAAAGCTAACTCAACATAGGCAAAAGATTGAGGTGTGATTTTAAAGAAGTAACCACCCGAAGGTAAGATCATGGCATTATGAGAGCATGGGATCGAAATTCACGAAGATGTTGAAACATGGCTAAAACAGCAGAAGAACTGCTCTCGAGTGGTTATTTCATTGGCACTATAAATACGAGTACTCAACTACTGGAGGCCCCCTACTTACAAACAAACAAACTTGTTATCTTTCAATTTCAACACTGTAGTTATACTTCCAGATTCGAGTCGTCAATTAAATTCCAGCATGTTTCTTAGCCGTAGTTTCCAAATCAGTGTCATTGATTAAATCCCAGTGAGTATCTTTATTGAAGTCCCTAAGTGCCTCATCATTGATTAAATTCCGGCAATACATCTTTACGTTCTCAAGTTTTGTCGTCGATTAAATTTTGGTACAGTTTGTGTACATACGGTTCCATTTAAAGTAAAGTTATCGATTCTCTTGTTTACCTGTGATATTTCCTATTCGAAATCACCGCAAATAGAATGACATTCGACGAAAGGTATTTTGTCGCGGAAGCAAATTCCAATCAAACGGGTCTTTATTGAATTTGTGCGTTATTTAGGACAATTACTTAGGTTACTAAATAGTTAGGAACTACATGATGGACCATGGCATTGTGAAATTAATGTATGCTTCTCCTATTTTGGGTAGCGTAGGACCCAAGTTGCATGGTCAGATGTTGCAATATGAGTTCTCTTGTTCTTCAATGATATACTTAAATTTCTCTTGCTGCATTAAGTTTTCATGGCTTATTTTTTTCCTTTCAATTACGGTGAATAATCAGTGATAAATCAACTCTAAGTCTGAATTTGGCTATCGCCCATCATAAGATTATAATTTTGGTACCAACTCGGCCAAAATGGATCCAACAACATTTGATAACTTAGATAATCTTATGACCTAGGATTAGAGGGACTTATTCACGTTAAAAACGGGAAGTTGATTTTAGTAAAGGGAGACATATCTACCTGAGATTAAGGCTGTAACTGCTGCAATGTTGACTAGCTAAAGCGTTTTAAATATTCTCTTTGACCTAGGATTTGAGGATGTTTTGGCAACAAAAGCAGAGAGAGTTAGTCCTTAATACTTTTCTAAACTTACTTAGGCATCTCCTAATCGATAAGAAACATTCACCGATCCCGAATTTGTTGACTCATTTCGACAAAATAGAACATTTTGGTGACTCATTTATTGCTTGAACCGTATCGCTTACCACTGAGTGATGCTTAAGATGCTTGTGAATACTCGCCTTCCTATCGTCTTCCATTACAATGGGCATGCAATAGCAATCATTATTTTAAGGAAGACTAAGAAAAGTTAGTGCATATAGTTTGGCAGTCAGCATCCGAAAGCCGACTTAGACGAATTTTTGGTTCCTTCGAGACTTTGGAGCTTTCTTCCATTCAGTCTTCCTTGGCGACTTTCTGACTCGGATCCGTCCCTGTTTCGAGATTTGGTCCCCACCATAGTTCGAAATCCAGAGCATTTGACAGAGAAGTCATTGTGGAGAGTGATCAATACCAAATTCGTTTCACACATTATGCAGTTCTGAGCGCGCAAAAGGGCAGTCTTCTAATGAAGTCAAATCTTGCTCCGGTTGACCTCATTCCCGCAGAAATTACAGCTGATAATCGAGCTAATGCGTCTGGACCATACCCACTTGCAAATTCACATCAATCGAAAGGAAAATTGAAGAAGAAAAAAAATCAAGATCATCTTTGGCCCACTTGTTCGAGCCCTTTTGACAAACGATAACGTGGTTGTGGAGGTCTACTCTTTTGTTTTATTGTACTTACAAGTAGAAGAATAATTCGCGATCGTGATTTAGGGTTCGCTTGTTTGAAGGAAAATTGTCACTGAAATTGTTTTTCAACTTTCCTGTGTTTGGATGACGGAAAACTAATCGATTTACAGAAAACGTTTTTCCATAAACCGAAAACAAGTTTTTTCAATTGGGGAAAACAACTTTCTCTTCTACCAAGGAGGAAATCACTTTCCGTAAATCACTAAGTAAAAGAAAATTAATTATTTTACTTGAAAATGGTTTTGATGTTAAATATTTTTCTTTATCGTGAAATTTTTAATGAAATAAATGTGCCATTATGTCAAATGATTTATATTTTTTGAGCTCATGCGCTGTGATTATTTTGTAATTTTTGAACTGCTTGATGGCCCCAATACTAATATTCCCGCATGTTACTCGGGGTAATGATTTCGTTGTTGGATTATGAATGTCTACACTTTGATTATATCGAAGTTTAATGACCATCACTGGAATCTAAACATTATAAGAACTTATGTTCCTTTTATTTATAAGCTTTGGGATTCATTTTTACTTTAGTTTATTGCATTTATTATTTTTGTAATGAATCAAATTAGTGAGAACCATTGCCTTGCTTTGATTATAAAATCTCGCAGCCACAAGAAAACGATGGACATTTGTTTTTAGTTGGTTATTTATTTCAGTATGCTATTTTCCATAATCAAGTGAAAAAATTACTGGGAACCAAAACCTGGTTGGATTGAGTATGAGTTGGGTCCAGGTGGAATAGGATATGAGTCGCTAAAATTGTATTACATAAATAAGGGATTATATGAGTTAAATGGGTTAATTTGTGTCACGCCCCGAACCCCCGTCGAGCCCGCGACATCTCGCCTTTGGTCGAAGAGTGCGATATCCCAGGTTATCGCCGACCTCAACAAATATCAGAGATTTAATGGTCGAAAATCAACTCACGATCGAATTTTCTTTAGTTTCGCGAATTTAATTCCCCTATTAGCCTTTCCCTAATGGTTAGCATCCCATGAATGATCAGTTCCATGCGAGAATTTATTACAAGTACATTTCATAAAACTGAATTATTTTATAAATTCTCAATTGGTGGAAATTTTGGAATGTCACAATTTGAGTTGGATCCATTTTCGATTGGACTTAACCTGACTTATCAGTTTGACAAGTCTATATAAAAGTTGTACGTTTATCAATTTTACTGGAATAACATTAGATAAACCTAAGAGGCAAGGTCTAATAAATACCCATGCCATAATAACTTGCACATTGCTCCTTACCGAAAAAAAAAAAAAAACAACTTGCACATTGCACTCGAAGTAGGAATGATTGAATGCACTCTCTCAACAGTGAGTTACACCAAACACCATATTGGAATATTGGCCTATATCGCTTGACAACGCGTTCCATATGCTCTTTATATTCTTGTGTTGTTTCTGCACCTATTAACTTAGGTTTTTGGATTGAATTTTCTAACATAGTATCAGGGCTAAGCTATTTATTTCGCTTATGTGCATTCATGTGAGAGGGAGTGTTAAAATATCCTCCAACGTCGCTTGACAGCACATAACAAATAAAATTATGGTTGATGGCTGCGATTAGAATGATTAGATTCTGATTGAGTGCACTTTGACAAGATGCATGATTGAAACTCTTCTGCATGTCAGAGGATTTTGTATCTACACAAATATGATCCTTATGAAAGGACTAACAATGGACAAGATTTCAGAGACTTCATATAAATGTTCCGTTTCGACTTTACATCGACCCTTTATCTTCAAGATGACAACGCTAAATAGACAAGCAACTTTATGCTGATACAAAAGTCATATTTTCTAACTCTAACTTAACATGGATACATAGCTTTCACCGCGCCGACACGAGTTTGATTAAGACTAGATACAGAAACAGACTGAAATATCTCGAGTTTAGCTGTTCTCTCTAAAAATGAAACTAGATGCCAGTGAGTTCAGGTTTTGCTCCTTCGAAAACAAAAGGCAGTTCTATACTTACTTGGGTGTGAACGAAATGTAGTCCTCATCGGGCTAAACAAGAAAACTTGTGTCCGGTCAAAATATTTCTCCTAAATGCAAATGAAGTTAACACATCAGTGAGCGAAACAATATATTAGAAAAAGTTTGAGACTTAATTTATTAGTTTAAAACGACTGTGTTTTTCATTAAAGATCTAGACCTTCTTGCATGTGGTTGACAAAGCAAATCGTTTATCAGACGATATCTTCTACAGATTGATCCAGCGAACGGCCTGAACTTGTTGTATCTGTCCCGGGATCAGTGGGTGTCTCTGAATTTTGAACATTATGGAAAATGGTTGAACAAGCTGAAAGCTCATGAGAAATCAGTTCCATCGACGGCCTGAGTTGGGGATTAGCAGATAGGCACGCGACTGCAAGCTTTAAGATGGTCAGAAGTTCATCCTCGATGCCTGGTGTGGGCATTGGCAGTCGTGAATCCAATATATTCCTCAGAACTGCTGAGATCTCCATGTCGACTGGAGCTAATAGAGTTGAAACGCTGTCCGCCGAATGTCTTCCTTTGATCACCTCGATGGCCACTGTTCCAAAGCTATACACATCACATTTCTCCATCAACCTTCATTGTGTAAGCAAGCTCTACACAAAGAAGGAGATATAAGTGTTAGCACGAAGACGTTGCTTTAGCTAAATGGACGGATCAAGAGTCAATTTTAGATATTAACCTGGAGCTACGTAACCGTATGTGCTGACGACTGCACTCCAGTTTGATGTGTCCAGTTTGAGAAGCTTAGCCGTGCCGAAGTCAGAAACATGCGCCTCGTACTCCGAATCAAGCAGAATGTTGTTACTCGAAATATCTCGATGAACGATTGGAGGGATACAATCATGGTGCATATAAGATAGAGCATGAGCCACTCCTTTTACTATATTCACCCGCTTGTTCCAGTCCAACTTTTTAGATTCTTCTTCATTGCTTAAGATTGTAGACAAGCTTCCTCTGTCCAAGTACTCATACACCAAGAATGAGTGTTGTGGATGCGAACAAAAGCCCTTAAGTTTCACAATATTGCGGTGTTGAATTTCCGTCAATGCCCTAATCTCATTCAAAAATTCCTTTTGATCTGTTTGCCCACTATCAGCTGTTTGATGGAGCTTCTTTACAGCTACTATATCACCTGATCTTAATTTGGCTTTGAAGACACTTCCATAGCCTCCCCTTCCAATACAGAAAATCTCATCAAAAGCCCCGGTGGCTTCTATGATGTCTTCATATAAGATCTTTCCATCGTACTTTGATAGAGAAAAGACTTTAGTTGTCTTGTGTACTAGTTCCGCAGTTGGATGGAACTTCTTTCTACGGGAAATGAAGAATATTCCAAAGAAAATAAACAGAAGAACTGCTCCTAGCAGAGGAAACACAACAAGAAACACTCTGCGTCCCGCGGTAGAGTTTTCCCTATCCACCACCGCTTGATTACAGGGCTCAAGTCCTTCAACATTTCCACACAATCCACTGTTACCTTCTAACGCTTCTTTTGTTGCATTCTGGAATGCCGTGGTGTTGGGGATTGGACCCTCAAACGTGTTGTAGGAGATGTCAACCTCCGCCAAACCCAGCATACCCTCGAAAGTCTTGTATATAGGGCCAGAAAGATTATTGTGTGAAAGGTCAAGTTTCACTAGGCTTTGCAGCTTGCTGAATTGAGCTGGGATCTCACCGCTTAACAAGTTACAACTCAAGTCTAGCTCGAATAAATGAATTAGCATCCCTAAATCCCCTGGAATATCTTGGCTCAACTGGTTGTTGCTCAGATCCAAGAGGACCAAGTTTGAAGCAAGCCCTATAGTCCGCGGGATAGACATGCTAAATCTATTCCCGGACAAATCCAATTTTTGAAGAGCAGGTAGCGATACAATCTCGGGACTTATATGGACAGAAAGTTTTTTTTTTTTTTGGTAAGGTATATGGACAGAAAGTTGGTTCCTGCTTAGATTCAAATTCACAAAAGAGATCAGTTTTCCAAATTCTTTCGGAACCTCGCCAACTAAATCATTGAAAGAAAGATCAATTGCACCCAGTTGAGTAGCGTTTCCAATCTCAGGAGGCAAGCTACCGGTGATGTTATTTCCGGCAATTCTTAGATCACTTAAACAAATGCAACTTCCCCAGTTCGTTGAGATTTCTCCATAGAACTTGTTAAAACTCATGTCGATAAATTTCAAGTTGGGGTAGACACCGAAGGACTCGGATATGTTTCCAGTGAGCTGGTTTCCCTCGAGGCGTACTCTGACTAAGCTTGGGCAATTTCTCAAGCTTCTAGGGATAGAACCAGTTAAGTTGTTGTCACTCACTGAGAGGGTTTGGAGCAGTCCACCTTGGAACAAGTTCTCTGGTAAGAAGCCGGTTAAGTGGTTGGCATCCAATTGCAGCTCCGTCATATCACGCCCCGAACCCTAACGAGCTCGCGATATCCCCTGCTCCAGTCGAAATGATGCGACGTCCCAGGAACATCGCCAACCCAACCCAAACATCAAAGCCACATGCGGAAGCGAATATAAAAACCCTGGACAGAAAGATGACGACAACGGGGTAGAACACCAACAGCAACATATTCATACAGCACCAAATATACGAACATTATATTACAAACATATACAGACGAACATTCTCCGTCACCGTTTTAACAAAAGTTCAGGGGTTTGGTTATCTTAACTTTGTTATGGTCAACCCGATTTACACAACCCCTAAAATGACCTAGGGAAAAACCTAGGGTTGCCCTTCTCCATTCTGCCCCTAATTCTTCTGGCTTCTGCTCCGAAGGATCACCTGCAGTTCCACTAGGCCCCGTGGGCAACTCCTCGAACTCCAAAAAGAGGAGGCGGGCCTCCTGGGTCTAAGGCTGGGGGTCTGAAATTGTGGATTATACAACTATGAGACGAATCTCAATAAGTGCACAACCCCAAACCCCACGTAGGCACTCTCGTACCACTAGACGAAAACACGCATATCACACGACAATCAATCAAACTAACAATCACACACGATCCTACCTGGAATTCCTCATGCACGTCCCTGCATATTAGTCAACCATGCAGCCAGTATGCTACAGAAATACATCACAGCGGCGCGCATGCCCCGATTATAGAGCAAAACCCACTCGGGCACATCCCATACCATGCCTAGCAGTTTTTAACCCATAATCGAGTATCACACCACGCAATACAAACACACTCGTACACCAACTCACACCACACTTCACTTTCTCAAATCTCGCACCTCAAGCCAATTCCCGCTCATTCTCAACTCCTTCACCACTACCGTGCTCGCGTAAAACGCATTAGGCCAACGATCTTCTGACCTCGTCGGGTATCGACACTTCGTCGGACCAGGCATCATCACCTCGTCAGGGACGGCATCCTCCCGCGTAAACGAACACGCCTCAGGATGGAATTCTACACACACTTTCCTTTTACCGCGCCCGCGTAAAACGCATCAGGCCAATGGTCTTCTGACCACGTCGGGCATCGTCACCTTGTCAGGGACGGCATCGTCCCGCGTAAACATACACACCTCAGGATGGATCCTTTCCAACCAATTCCACATTTCCGTATCCTCGTTCCATTCAAACCACACTTACACATGGCCAACAAACGCACAGCCAAACATACACACCTCACACGCACATTTCACAATTTCACATTCTTGTCACACGAACACGCCACCCAATCACACATTCTTGGCATGCGAACTTAATGCGCAATCACGTCACCACAACTCACAGCCACACAATCACACATACGAGCTCATCCAAACATCCAACTACCCGTCAAAATGCCACGATAACACCGAAAATTCTCGAGAGAGAGAAAAACCGAAAATATACAAAATCGGGTACAAACTGGGTACTTGTGCAGTGACCGAAATCCATTTGAAATAAATAGTAAATCAACTTAAAAAATTATGAAATTTGGATATGTTGTACAAAACATCTCAATGAACATTTTCCATGAAGGATTCAAAACCCAGATCCAACTGTAAACACCTCTTTTTGTCACTGGAAGACAGACGAAAATCAACCCATCCGGTCAGTCCACCTGATCATCAAAATACATTTTTTTTCAATACCCAAATCACCTTGAAAAGCCTTGAAACTTTTATATGTTATAGCCACAAACGTCCCCAACAACTTTCGTGAAGAAAGTATTTTGAAAATAGGCCTGGAAAAATTTATAAAAATTCAAACAGACCCGAAGGTCGGATGAACAGTAAATCCGGCAGACTGATTTCGGTCCAAAAATGGACTTCCGAATGGCCTTAAATGATTTCCAAAAATTCCCAAATTAAATTATGTTATACTTCAAGATGTTGGAAACAACTTTCATGAAGAACACTTCTTCAAATTCGGCCCCCAAAAATCTCTACAAAATTAGCAAACTGGGAGGGTACAGAAAACACAATTTCGAGATTCACCCAAACTTCAAGGATCCGAGTCCTTGTTGATGCCCACCGAACTTCAACTCTCAAAATTCATTCCACAAGGTTCAAACTACCATACCACAATGATCACGGCATTACACGGCAATTTCACGCAATTAATTGCCGAATCAAACTATCCAATCTACGCGCCGAACAGAAAATCACAGCCCCAAAACAGCCGCTTAAATTACCCAAACCGAGCCATAAACATGTCTAACAATACCCAAGGTCCTAGACGTCGATTGGGGAAGTCACTTACCCCAAAAGGCGAGATAAACAGGGATGGGTGGTGGCCGGAACAGCAGCAGCAGCAGCGACAGTCCGGCAAGCTCCGGCGTACGGCGAGGAAAACCAGCGGAGGAAGAGAGAAATTGGGGGAGAGGGGGCTGTTCTGAGCTGTTTGGCCGAAGAAATGAGGGAGGAGAGAGAGAAACAGGTTTGATCCAGTCAAATAAAGCAGTCCACAATCGCCATGTGTCGCCGATCCGGCGATTTTGACCAAAATACCCCTAATCCGATGGCCGACATTTAATCCTATCCAAAAATTGAGGGCAAAAAGGTCTTTAGCCCCAATAATGCAGCTGATAACCATTAATAATTATCCTAAATATTTTCCCAAAAATTAGGACCAAAAATAGCCCAAGGGCAAAATGGTCATTTTTCCGGTCCCGGGGCAAAATTCCATTTTTTGTTCAAATCAACTCTAAATATGTGTGGCCAACATAATATGGCATCGGAATCGTGAAAATAGTTTCTTAAGCCCTTGAAAATCGACTGCAAAGTCCTGGGAATAAAATAATATTATTTTTCACTTCCGAGCCAAAATTTCAATTTTTGACCGTAATGACTCTAAATGTGCGTGACCACTCTAAAATGGCATCGGCCTCGAAAAATAATCTCATACGGCCTCAGAATCGACATCAGGATCTAGAGGGGCAAAATCGTAATTTTCCGATCCCGAACAGAAATCCATTTTTTTGCAGAAATGGGTGGCCCCAAGGTTGGCCAAGCCAAAAACGTCATCAACCGCTCAAAATTGTCACTTTCAAAATTCTCCATTCCCGGACCCGAATTCCAAGAAATAACTATAATCGAACAATCGCGACTTTAGTTTATCTTTTGCTAACGGGTGGCTCATTGGGATTATGCACTCTCGACTCGTGACTGACACCAAGTCAAATCACGTTTAAGTTTACTCTACCCGAGACGACCTCGGTTGTCATATAATTGCGAGGGTCTGTCACTAGTTTCCTTTGGATACGATCAATCAATTAGATCTGTCTTTGTTGGCCCAAAACATTCCCTCGTCAATCCTTATGGTCGAAGGTTGAACCTAGGTCGAGTTCTTTGATCGTGCGAACTCAATTCCGTAATAGCCCTATCCCTAAAGTTAGCATCCCGTAAATGCGCATTTCCGGGCAAGATCTCACTATAATGCATTGATCAATTTCATTTCTTAAATCCCGGAAAAAGGATAAAAAATTCAGACTGTTACACGTCAAGTTCATCAGATCCCCCAAGGATCCAGGAATTGAACCTGAAAGCTGATTCTGGCGGAGGAACAAATATACTAGGTTGGTCAAGCGACCCAAAGAAGAAGGAATTGGGCCAGTGAGCTGATTTCTACTCAACTCTAAGTCAAGCATAGCACGGAGATTTCCTATCTCATTAGGAATGTGACCGGAAAGCTGGTTACCGTAGAGATAAAGAAGGGTAAGCTCCGTCAAATTGCCTAATGTCAGCGGGATTGAACCGGTAAGATTATTATCACAAAGGCTCAAAGAGCTAAGAAGGCTCGAATTCCCTAACTCTAGGGGGATGGAACCGGTAAGCTTATTAGCAAATAGGTGCAGCTCTCTCAATTTGGCTAAGTTCCCCAAAGTGGATGGAATTGGTCCTGTCAGGAAGTTGGTGTCCATGTGGAGCACTTCCAAATTTGTCATATTTCATATTTCAGGAGGAATAGAACCAGAAAAGGAGTTGTTGTGGACATACAATGTAGTTAATTTGCTCAAATTACCCAATGAGGAAGGTATGGATCCGTCCAACTGATTCGAATACAGTGCGACCTCACTGAGCAAATGCAATTGCCCGATTTCTTGGGGAATGGAGCCATTTAACTCATTGGAAACCAAGTGCAGGACCTCCAGTTTCGTTAGACGGCTGATCTCCAGCGGTATTTTCCCCGAGAACCGATTGATAGAGAGGTCAAGATAGGTGAGATTGCTCAGGAGATCAATTTGTCAAGCGTACCTTCGACATAGGCGCTGGTGAGATTTATCCTGATCACGCTTCTGGCCCTATTGCAGGAGATGCCGTACCAAGCACATGGACTCACGGTCGAATTGGAACTGGTAGCATTACGAGGAGAGGGAGTCCAGGAAGAGAGGGAAGAAATTCAATTCGTGGAGTAGTGTTGAGCTTGTTCGTTTCATTTTTTGGTGGAATATCAATTAATGGACGTGACATTTTTGGATTATTATGGCCGGTTCCGAAGGATTGTGTTGACTAATTATATCAAAAAATGATTAAAAATAAGGAATGATGCAATTATCAACTAATAAATACGAAGACCCCAATGTCCATGACGTTCGATTCGTCGCCATTCCGTTTGTGGAAATGAGTCATCAAAACGTGAAACTGTGACTAGATATAAAAAATAGCAATATAGCCCAGCATTTGAGGCTCTCTCTTTGACTGATTGGCATATTGAACTTTGATAATTTCTGAACTATAAGATATCATTACAATATATGATAAACTTTTCATTGATTTCTGTGAGTCAATCCGTGCCAATATCCTCCACCACCTGTGGAGATGATGTCTAAGAATTTCATACATCAAATGGAAAATTTTATACTGGAGATTGAAAAAACAGGAAAATATTTAGGTATTCCCTCTTATTGGGGGCATCCAAAAAGCAAATGTTCGCATGGATATTTGTGAGAGTAAACATGAAACTTTTTTTTTTGTCGAGGTAAATATGAAGTTAGGAGAGTGGAAAGAGAACTTAATGTCCAAAGCAAGGAAAGAAATTCTTATTAAGATAGCAATCCAGACTTTACCACAATATGCAATGTCCATTTTCAAAATCGTAGTTTTAGTTTGTCGAGCAATAGAGCAAAAACCAGCAACATTTTGGTGGAAGAACCAACGTCTCAAAACAGGAATACACCGGAGGAAGTGGGAAGTGCTTAAGCATGGAAAAGAAATGCAAGGCATTGATCTTAGGGATTTAATATCCTTTAACGAGGCCATGATGGGAAAGCAGGCTTAGAGATTGGCACAATCCTCCTTTGCCCTTTGAAGTCAGATTTTGAAAGGGATTTACTTCCCTCAACCTAGTTTCTAAAAACCAAAGAAGGGATCCAGGCCCTCTTGGAGATGGTAAAGTATCCTAATGCGAAGAACAGCAATTGCAAATTCTGTGATGTGGTCGGTGGGTGATGGTGAGAATATTGACATTAAGGAGGACAAGTGGCTCAAAAGAGGTGTGTTAGGGGCCCAACCAATGTGGGAGAACCAACAAAGGTTGCATAATTGATAAATCAGGAGGAAAACTCATGGAAGGCTTAGTACTGCGAAGTATATTTAATGAACAGACTCTGAGCGAAATTCTCACCGTGCATATTCGACCACAGATGACCAAAGACCAGTTAGTTTGGATTGGCACTAGAACCAGCCACTATATAGCGAAGAGTGGATACAATACTCTCCGAAAAGAAGAGTTAAAATTAGCCACTGATCAAGCCTTCTCATCCTATCAGACACCGTGAAATTTAAGGAACAGAATTTAAAGCATGTATACTCCCCGTATATTCAGAAACTTTGTTTGCAGCATATTCCAACATGCGATTCTAATGAAGGAAAATCTATTCTGAAGAAAGATTGTATATGATCCCACATGTCCAATTTGCAAAGTGCATATTGACACCCCGGAGCACCTGTTCCTGCTCTGTGCGTGGACAAGGTCGGTGTGGGTTGACCCATCGCTAAACATTCAGATTTCAAGTTACAATATCTCTTGAATAGATGAGTGGCTAGTAAAATTCATGCCGTAAGATGGTATCCCGTAATATCAAACGATCAACAATAAGACGGCATTCCAATATGGCAACATCAAACGATCTACAGTAAGATGGTATCTCATAATGAGCAATCGAGTCCGGCATCAGGCCGCAACAAGGCATCCGGGATATCGGCACTCCAGATAATCCCCAAGCATCTGATAAATTGAGCATCATCAAGTGATACACAGCAAGACGGCTTCAACGTGTGACCGCACGAGCACATAAGTATTTCGGCCAATTATTATCTTCTCAATTAGTTAATGCGTCCGTAAATAGTGCTCACATTAATGCCATACAACAATATCACATGGTCACACATGCAACAGTCAATCAATTTTACAAGCTTTGATATCAAACCCGAATATCAACCACAAATTATCACAATCATTACTTGGCATATCAATAAAAATAATTTAATGCAAAAAATCTCGTAAACTTTCTTGAAAATTTTTTATCAAAACAATTTGTCATAAATTCAATTAAATACGACAATTCATGGTATAAACGCCAACATTCAAGCTTGAAATCATAATTTAAAATTATAAATTTTTCGAAATGACAATAAATAAATTCAGAAATTAATTATTTAATAATATCCGAGAATAATTTAATTTTCTAAAATTCAAAATATTTTCTCCAATCAAAATCATTCAAATCGTTTTCTAAATTCGCCTACTTATACCGCGAAAACCAACTTTAGCGTCACAATTTGAAGTTAGAAATTTTCCAAAAATATAAATATTTAATTTCGAAAATTAATTATTTAATAGGAAAACAATAATATTTAATTCGAAATATTTTATTAAATAATAAAATAATATTTAATTCCGAAAATATTTTTATTTAATAAAACAATAACAATAATAATAATGCAACTGATAACTTATCACCATATTTACGATAACGTATTGCACAACCACCAATGACCTATCACCTAAACCCAATTAAACAAACGTAATGTTAATCTAAACATAAATTAAACTACCATAAGCAAGTTTAACACCCTAAACAGGGGATTAGGGATTAACTTACACAACTAACGTCGGCGAAGGTGCGAGAACGATAGCGGCGACGAGGGCGGTCCGCGATGGTTCCGATTCAAACTCGGCGGCTGGCGGACGGCGGCGAACAGTGAAGAAACAATCACTGTGGGGGCTGATCCGGTGCGGCCTGGGCTGTTCCGGGCGGAGCTGGTGGTTGGTGGCGATGTCCCAGCAATCGGGATAGCGGCGGCGACGTCCAGGACGACAGTAGCGAGCGGCAGAGGCGAGCAAAGCTTGACCACGGTGGCTAGACGAGGCGGACGCGGCTTTGTCGAGAAGGGGCTAGGGTGGTGCGGCGGTCGGAGAATGCACGACAGTGCGGCTCGACTAGGGCAGAGCTGGGGTGGCACAACGGCGGAACAACGAGCGGCGGCTGGCCTGGTCGCCGACGAGGTGTGGTCATGGGCGGAACAGAGGCGGAGCAAAACCAGAAACAGACGCGGAAGAGAGGAAGAAAAAGGAAGAAGAAGAGAAGAAAACAAAAAGAGAAAAGAAAAGAAAAGAAAAGAAAAAGAGTGAGGGGTAGGTGGGGAGTGTTAGGTGCTTGGGGGGGGGGGAACCGGCGGAAAAAGGAGAGAGAGAGAGAGAGAGAGAGAGAGAGGGAAAAGTCAAATTGCGATAATCGCGATCTAACGGCCACGATTTAAACCCGGAAACAATCCGACGGTCACAAAAAATCCTAATTAATAATTTTAAGATTTGGCCAAGGGGTATTAATAAAAGCACTATGTGAGGGTGGTCTATCAGTCCAAATTCGCACCTGGTAAAAAATTCACTTTTCACATATCCCGGGCAATATCGAGGTTAGCCACAATAATATCGACACCGTTCAATTAAATTCGTTACGAAATTTCAAAAAATTTGATACCAAAGTTCGGGCTTTAAATAATGACCAAATTCGATCAAATGTGATTCTAGCGAAATATCTATTTTAAAACAATAACCGTGAGTGATCAGTTCTCAAGCAAGATTTTACTATAAGCACACTGACAAATTACACGTTTTATAAATCCCAAAAATAAGTCGAAATTCGAAATGTCACAACTCTTCCCCTCTTACAAAAATTTCGTCCTCGAAATTTACAATCCAACCCAATTACTCAAACAAATGGGAGTGTTGGTGTCGCATCAACTCTTCGCTTTCCCATGTTGCACCTTTGGTTCCATGGTGCTTCCAAATCACCTTGACCATCGGAATTGTCTTGTTCCGCAGCACTCGTTCCATTCTGTCATCAATCTTGACTGGCCTTTCCACGTACAATACTCTGTCGTCCACTTCTATATCTTCATAATTCAGCATGTGGGTCGGGTTCGGTTCATATTTCCTTAGCATGGACATGTGGAACAAATTTGGCGGTAGTGCAAGACGGTAAGCCAGAATACCTATCTTCTCTAAAATCTCGAACGGATCCACGTACCTCGGGCTTAACTTTCCTTTCTTGCCAAACTGTGATAATCCTCTCATCGGTGACACTTTGAGGAAAACGTGGTCTCCCACTTAAAATTCCAAGGGCCTACGTCTTCGGTCTGCATAATTCTTTTGGCAACTTTGAGCAGTCTTTAGCCTATCCCTAATGACTTTAACGGCATCCGACGACTGTTACACTAACTCGGGTCCCGAAATCTTTCGTTCTCCAACTTCATTCCAACAAATTAGAGTCCTACAGAGCCTGTCATAAAGTGCTTCGAAATGTGCCATTTTGATACTCTGCTGATAACTGTTGTTGTACGTGAATTCAACAAGATGTAATTGTTCTTCCCAACTCCCTTTGAAATCCAAAATGCAGGCTCGCAGCATATCATCGAGAGTCTGAATCATTCTCTCAGATTGTCCATCTGTTTGCGGATGAAAAGTAGTGCTATATTGCAACTTTGTTCTTTGTTCCCATGGCGCCTTGAAGACTCTTCCAGAACGTGGCGGTGAACTTGGGGTCTTGATCTGACGTGATCGTCACTGGCACACCATGAAGACGAACTATATGTCTCACGTACAACTCAGCATACTTGTCTATGGCAAAATCCTTTTGCACCGGAATGAAATGAGCAGACTTTGTAAGTTTATCTACCACAACCTAGATGGAATCATTACCTCTTTGGCTCATCGGTAGACCTATCACGAAATCCATTGTAATATGCTTCCATTTCCATTCTGACATTTCCAGTGGTTGCAATAATCCACCCGGTTTACAGTGTTGAGTCTTCACTTGTTGACACGTTAAACATCTAGCCACATGTTTGGCAATATCTCCTTTCATGCCATTCCACCAACAATATTGGCGAAGATTCCGATACATCTTTGTGCTGCCCGGATGAATACTGCAGTTACTGTGATAAGCTTCTGCTAAAATTTCTTCCTTAAGTCTTTCATCATTGGGCACACACAACCATCCACGAAACTTCAAAATCCCATCTTCGGATACTTAAAAGTCAAATTTTCTCTTAGTTGCGTCCATTTGCAGAATCTTTTGCAATTCAGGATCCAAAGGTTGCGCTGCTTTAATCCTGATTTGTACTTCGGGCTCAATTTTAAGAGTAGCCATTAAACTTGAGAGATGACATACCTCGAACCTGAAATCCGAGTCCCGGATTCCTTCAAGCAAAATCCATTCTTGAACCATCATATGCGCAATCGAGGATTTTCGACTCAACGTATCGGCTACTTTATTAGCCTTATCAAGATGATACAAAATGTGACAATCATAGTCCTTAAGTAACTCCATCTATCTACGCTGTCTCATATTTAATTCTTTCTACGAAAACATATACTTTAGGCTCTAGTGATCCATATAGATATGAAACCATTCTCCGCACAGATCTGTCTCTAAATCTTAAGCGCGAATATAATAACAGCCAATTCCAAGTCGTGCATCGGGTAATTCAATTCGTGTGGTTTTAATTGTCGGGATGCATATGCTACAACTCTCGCATGTTGCATTAGAACACATCCTAATCCTTTGTATGACGCGTCGCTGTAAGTCTCATATCCTCCTGAACCAGACGGTAATATTAGAACATGCGTAATAGTTAGCTTCTGCTTAAGCTCTTGAAAACTGTGCTCACACTTATCTGTCCATTCGAACTTTGTATCCTTTTTTAGAAATCATGTCAATGGCATGGCTATAGCAGAAAACTTCTCCACGAACCCCCTATAATAGCCAGCTAATCCCAAGAAACTCCAAGCTTCAATTACTGTCGTTAGTCTAGGCCAATTTATAACTGCCTCAAGTTTAGCCAGGTCTACTGAATTCCTTCTCCAGAAACCACATGTCCAAGAAAAGCCACTCGAGTTAACCAAAACTCGCACTTGCTAAACTCGGCATACAACTTATTATCTCGAAGAGTTTGTAGCACTGTCCTCAAGTGTTGTTGGTGTTCCTCTGAACTCCTCGAAGACACCAAAATATCATCAATGAATACGATCACGAACTTGTCCAAATACTCCTTGAACACTCTGTTCATCAAGTTCATAAAAGCTGCATGCGTATTTATTAGACCAAACGGCATCACAGTAAACTCATAATGTCCATAACACGTTCTAAATGTCGTCTTTGGTATATCTTTCTTTCTAATTCTCAACTGGTGATAGCTTGTCCTCAGGTTTTCTTTGAGAATACTGAAGCTCCTTGAAGTTGGTCGAACAAATTATCTATCATGGGCAACGGATATTTATTCTTAACCATTACCTGATCGAGTTGCCGATAGTCGAAACAAAGGCACAACGACCCGTCCTTCTTCCTTACAAATAGAACTGGCACTCCCCAGGGTGATGCACTAGGATGAATAAATCATTTGTCCAACAATTCCTACATCTAAACCTTTAACTCCTTTAATTCCAATAACGCCATTCTGTAAGATACCTTAGAAATCGGTTCCGTTCCAAGGCCTAACTCAATCACGAATTTTATCTCTCTTTTCGGGGGCAATCCAGGCAATTCCTTAGGGAAAACGTCCGAAAATTCTCACACCACAGCATTGTCTTGCATCATTGGTTCCTCTACCAAAGTTTCAACTACAGTCACCAGATAGTCTTGGCAACCCTCATCCAATAACTGAGTGACTTCCAATGATGAGATTAAAGGGATCGAAGGACCTCCTCGATTCCCGACAAACTCAAAACCGACACTCCTTACTGGCTTCAACTGTATCGTCTTACGATAACAGTTTACCGTGGCTCGTTGCTTGGTGAGTCAATCTATTCCAATAATCACGTCAAAGTCGAACATTATCAAGACAATCAAATTTATGCTATCTTCACGACCACCAATAGATAACTTGCAATCAGCATAGCCTACTGTAGACACTATGTTATCCTTTAAAGGGGTAGTAATATTATAAACTACTCCCAGTGGTTTCGGACTTAATCTCATTAATTTCACAAATTGCTTAGCCACAAACGAATATGTAGCACCAGGATCAAATAAAGCATAGGTAGTATGGTCGTATAACGAAACCGTACCTGTAATAAAGGCAGGCGAGTCCTCTGCCTCATTTCTGGTGACAGCATAGACTCTTCCTTGCACTTGCTGTAAGTTCAACTAGTTCAGCGAGACGTTACTTGCAGGTTGTCCTACCTGCTGCATTGGTTTTTGCGCTCCCGCTGCCTGGCGTGAATAATCTCTGATATGATGGCCATACTGGCTACAACCAAAGCAAGCACCCGTTCTTATAGGACACGGGGCTGATCCATGGTGTCTTCCACAGAATAGACAGGGGCCATTGTTGTTGTTGCACACCGGCTTCCTTACTCCACCTTTCTTGTTAGGAGGGATAGGGAACTTACTTCCTATCATTGGTCTCTTCCTAAACCGACGGTTATCCTTGTTTGGCATAAATCACGATTCAGACGCGGCTGTCCTCTTAGCCAAGTTTCTTTCTATCAGCTGTGCTATTTCATATAACTCATCATAGTTCTTTATATTCGGGGGCACCAGTTGGTCCTTAATCTTAGGTTTCAGTCCATCCCTAAATCTTATTGCCTTATCAACTGGGTCTTCAATCAACCTTGGAGCATATTGGGATAGCTCAGCAAACCTTGCTTTTTATTGGTCTACTGACAGCTGGTTCTGCCGGAGACGCTAAAATTCGTTCATCTTCTGCTCCTTAACACAGTCAGAGAAGTACTTATTATAAAAAGCTTCCACGAAGGCACCCCACACCTGGGCCGTATCTTCGAGAAATACCTTTCTCTGGGTAGCTTACCACCAAGTACTGGCGTTACCTTGCAATTGGTAGACTGCCAGCGTCTCCTTGTCTTTATCCGTATATCTCAGTAAGGCAAAAGCCTTTTCCATCTCCTTAATCCAGAAGGTTGCAGCCTCAGGATCACCTGCGCCAGTGAACTTTGGTGGCTTGAGCTTCAGAAATTGCTCCACCAACTTGTGCATGGGCTGATTCCCATTTCTATTGCCAGCCAACAGAACATCTACAAGCACAGGTGCAGATATAGGTGCAGATGCAAGTGCAGGTGCAGCAGCGGTGGCTTGATTCTGGGCCTACTGCCCTATCAAAGTTTCTAAAGCCTGCAGGATCTGGTCCAATCTAGGATCCCTTGGTGCTCTCCTTTTGGCACCAGCCTGACTTGGCTCGGCCCTCCTCCTAGGGGCCGTCGATTCAGGATTGTCCATCTCGCAGGATCTTTACAGAAACCTACTTTCCAATTCCAACAAGGAATTAGAATTCCTGAGCAACCCGCTTACAAACGAGAAAGTTAACAAATAAACACAGGCACTAAGTGTTTTCCTAACTTACTATCCCAAAACCCATCGCACCTTATCACTGCAAGTCTCGACCAAATTTGGATCGAGCTGACTTTGCTCTGATGCCAATTCGGAACGGGGATGTCACACCCCGAACCCTATGGACGCGCAACACCTCACTTCGGTCGTTGAGATGTGACGATCTAAGACTCGTCGCCGACCCTTTTCTTTTTATCTTTTAATACGCATGTGGAAGCGAACACAATAATCCCTAGACAACAACAAATAGGGAACAAAACATAACAGTCAAACAATACTATTTTGATTTTCACTTGATTAACCCCTGGGAACATTCTTACAAGCCCACTTCGGGCGTTTCCACAAAAAGCCAACAAAAGGGTAAAGACTAGGGTTAATATACTCCACCAAAAAAATCACCTCCCAGGCCTAACCCTCATGGACCAACAAAAAATTATTGTATTCCAAACCGTATAGGAAGCAACAACGTGCTAAGGTCCTGAAAAGGTTTAACAACAATAAATGAGATAAAATCTCAATAAGTTAATGATCTATGCCCTGTTGAGGAGGCCAACTCGCACGGGGTCCCTAAACAGGCAAGACAGCAACAGCAACAACATCATTAAACAACTACATGCATTCTTATCTCGCCTTGGTACACTCGTAGATGAAATGTATATGTCACATACTCGAAGTCTTTAAATAAATTACTCATACATCAGTGCATCACAAGTGCGCATGTCCCAATTATAAGATAGAATCCACTTAGGCACGTCTCATATCATACATAGTAGTTTTTACCACATAACCAAGCACTATGCATGACATGTATCCAATTATTACGCCCCTTTAGGGCCACTACACATCAAGCGATCTGCAGCAAAATGACAGTTTACCGGTAAAAACCAGGCTCCGTCCCGGCTCGTCGGGCATGGCTACGTCAAACGATCTACAGTAAGACGGCATTCCAATACGGCAACATCAAACGATCTACAGTAAGATGATATCCTGTAAGGAGCATTGAGTCCGGTCTCGGGTCGCGACAAGGTATCCAGGGTATTGACACTCCAGATAATCCCAAGACATCCGATAAATCGGGCATCGTCAAGCGATACACAGCATGACGGCTCTAACGTGTGACCACACAAGCACACAAGCATTCCGGCAAATTATTATTTTATCAATTAGCCAATGCGTCCGTGAATAGTGCTCACATTAATGCCATACAACAATATCACATGGTCACACATACAACAGTCAATCAATTTTTCAAGTTTTGATATCAAACTCGAATATCAACCACAAAGTATCATAATCATTACTTGGCATAACAATAAAAATAATTTAATGCCAAAAATCTCATAAACTTTCTTGAAAACTTCCGATCAAAACAATTTGTCATAAATTCAATTAAATACGACAATTCATGGTATAAACGCCAACATTCAAGCTAGAAATCATAATTTGAAATTATAAATTTTTCGAAATAATAATAAATAAATTTGAAAATTAATTATTTAATAATATCCCAGAATAATTTAATTTTCCAAAATTTAAAATATTTTCTCGAATCAAAATCATTCAAATCGTTTTCTAAATTCGCCCACTTATGCGGCAAAAACCAACTTTGGCGTCACAATTTGACGTTAGAAATTTTCCGAAAATAAAAATATTTAATTTCGGAAATTAATTATATAATAAAATAATAATAATATTTAATTCCGAATATTTTATTAAATAATAAAATAATATTTAATTCCGAAAATATTTTTATTTAATAAAACAATAACAATAATAATAATACAACTAATAACTTATCACCACATTCACGATAACCTATTGCACAATCACCAATAACCTGTTACCTAAACTCAATTAAACAAATGTAATGTTAATTTAAACATAAATTAAACTACCCTAAGCAAGTTTAATACCATAAACACGAGATTAGGGGTTAACTTACACAACTAACGCCGGTGAAGGCACGAGAACGATGGCGGCGACGAGGGCAATCCACGGTGGTTCCGGTTCGGACTTGGCGGTCGGCAGACGACATCGAACGACGAAGAAACAGTTGTTGTGGGGGCTGATCCGACGTGGCCTGGGCTATTCCGAGCAGAGCTGGCAGCTGGTGGCAATGTCCTAGCAGCCGGGACAGCAGCGATGATGTCTGGGACGACGGCGGCAAGCAGCGGAGGCGAGCGGAGCTTGACCGCTACGGCTAAACGAGGCGGACGCGGCTCTATCGGGAAAGTGCTGGGGTGGTGCGATGGTCGGAGACGACACGACGGTGAGGCTCGACTAAGGCGGAGCCGGGGTGGCACAACGGTGGAACGACGAGCGGTGGTTGGGCTGGTTGCCAGCGAGGTGCGATCGGGGCGGAACAGAGGCGGAGCAGAACTAGAAACGGACGTGGAAGAGAGGGAGAAGAAGGAAGAAGAAGAGAAGAAAAAAAAAAGAAAAAAGAAAAGAAAAGAAAAAGAGAGAGGGGTAGGTGGGGAGTGTCAGGCGCGTGGGGAGGGCAAACTGGCAGAAAAAGGGGAGAGAGAGAGAGAGAGAGAGAGAGAAGGAAAAGTCAAATCGCGATAATCGCGATCCACCAGCCACAATTTAAACCTGGAAACGATCCGACGATCACAAAAAATCCTAATTAATAATTTTAGGATTTGTCCAAAGGGTATTAATAAAAATACACTGTGAGAATGGTCTACCAGTCCAAATTCGCACTCGGTCAAAAATTCACTTTTCATATATCCTAGATAATATCGAGGTTGGCCACAATAATATCGACACCATCCAATTAAATTCGCCACAAAACTCCGAAAAATTTGACATTAAAGTTCAAGCTCTAAATAACAGCCAAATTCGATCGAATGTGATTCTAGCGAAATCTCTATTTTAAAACAATAACCGGGAGTAATCAGTTCCCGGGCGAGATTTTACTATAAGCACACTGACGAATTACACGTTTTATAAATCACAAAAATAGGTCAAAATTCGAAATGTCACAACTACATACTATGCAAAGTCTCAAATTGCATCACAACCATGGCATGCTATCAATATGCATAATAGCAATAATAGTAATCCAGACATACTCAATCACTCACACGAGTCTCGATTATAAGATGAAATCATTTCGGCCCGTCTCATACTGTACCTCACGATTTTATCCCATAATCAAGCACAAAGCATATTATATGCACATAACACTCGAAATTGTCCAGATTATTAACGACCCACCATAGGTTACACCGAACTCTCGCCAGTCTTCCGGCATAGCCAGGCATCACCACACTACTTTGGGTGTGGCAACGTTCAAGATCGAACCCCCCCCCCCCCCCCGATAAGTCGGGTACCGGACGGCAATCCATTTAGGAGCATCAGTTCGACCTTTACCATGATCGACAATGTTTGGGATCGAACCCCCCCTCTCGACAAATCGAGTACCAAACAACATCCGAACTTCCACCGAGCATCATCTAGAATTCGTCTTAGACGGAACTCATCATGGCCATACACATAAACAACCACGCATTGCCAAATTTAATCTTTCTTAATTAGCCAATGCAAGTATTTATGACGTGCAATTTATTATGAATAAACATGCCATGAATCACACTCGTTTTCGTATCAAACATCAATATATGATCACAGTATGCCATGCTAAGCCAACAATGGCCATAATTAACCACACTATCCACTTTTAAAATCCTACGATTATTTATCAAGTGCAAGATCAGCCATAAAACATCAATTTCAACCATACGATCTTCGTTCTAGGCCACGAAATCATCATTCCAACCATATGATCAAGCCATAGTCAACTAATCAGTCATGATTAAATAAATTAACCATACAATTAAACAATTTAACCATGCGATCGACATTAAACAACTAATCCATCACACGATCATCATTAAACATTTAATCAGCACAGAATCGACTAATTAGCCATGCGATGGTCAATCAAAGCCACACGATCAACTTCAAATTTCTAATAAGCCATATGATCAAATTTTATCACATCCTAATTTAATTTAAACCGTACAGTCAAAATTAGCACATAATCATGTTAATTAAGCCCTAAAATTAACATAAACCAATCTAGAATCAATGGAGGCCATATGAACAATGTCTAAATCATCCAATTCAGCTACTACCACATGATTATTGTAGCCACAAGACTAACCCACGAATTTAATTAAAACAACCAACAAACAATCATAATTAGCCAACTTAAGCACAATTAGCAACCTTAAACATATGCTCAAGCTCAAGTCACATAATCTATCTATCTTAACATTCAAATCAGCCATATAATCATCAAATTCAGCCACCAACAAATCCTTAATTCAGCATCTACCATAACCTCTAAATTACCCTAACAACCCCTAAACACCATCCATTGGTAACCTACTAACTTAATCAAGATTTGAGGAGTTACTTACCACTAATTTAAGCTAAGAATTAAGCCAAAACCAGCAGCACCAGTCCCAACTAAGCCAAGAGCTCCGGCGAATGGCAATGGCCCAAATGGCAATCCGGCAAACGGCAGCTGCTCTGGGTGTGAACGGCGGCTTGGGGGTGGCTCATGGTAGTCCACGATGGTGGCGTGAGGTGTTGGTAGGTGGTGGACGGTGGTGGTGGGTGTCTCGATCGAGAGAGAGAGAGAGAGAGAGAGAGAGAGAGAGAGAGAGAGCAAGGAAAAAGTGAGGAGAGAGAGAGTGAGCTGAACATATCTCTCAAATGGATGGCTTGGATGAGTCCTTGATGCCCAAGAAAAATCTAAAGGCTAGGAATGCATCTTGACAAAATGTTTCTAGAAGGGCATTTTTTGTAATTAATAAAAAAAAAGGTAAGGGCAAAGCTATGCAAGAGAGGGAATTTCGGTCACTAGGTAAAAAAGACCATTATGTCCTTCCACTCAACAAATAAACTCTAGAACACACAAGGGTAAAATCGTTTTTTCCAATTTCCGAGCCAATTTTCACTTTTTCAAGAATTTTTTAGCAAACCGATAATAAAGCGAGCTTAACGCGACATCATCCAATATAATAATTTTGATATCCTTGAAAGTTTGATACTCAAGTTCGGATTTCAATTCGTGACCAAAATCGATCAAACGTGACTTTCGTGTATCTCAAATTAACGAGCGGCTTTTAAGGTTTACGCGTGTCGACCCGTGGTTTGTTTGATATCAATCCACATTTAAGTTTACTCGAGTCATTGTGACTTCGGTTGTCATGTAATTACGATGGTCAATCACTAGTTTCGAATGACATGATCGTTAGAAATTGATTTTGGAACGTTCGAAATGCATTCAACGATTAAACGGAATCACCCGTGATTCAATTGTATAACATTATTAAATTGTTCCATAGTCATTCTTGGATCGGCCTATAATGGCCTAAAATATCCCATCGTCAATCCTAATGGTCGAAGTGTCGATCCAGATTCGAGTTCTTGGGTCGTGTGTACCGAAATCCTAACTAGTCATTCCCTAACGGTTAGTATTATCAAGAATAACCAATTCCGAGTGAGTTATAACAGAAAGTGCATTGATGATAATATCATTTCATAAATCTCGAAAGTGGATCGAAATTCAGAATGTCACAGCCTTTCTCTTTAATGAATAAATTTATCGGTTTTGAAGTTTATTTATATATAAAGGCATCGAGAAAAACGTTGGCTCTGGCAATAATTATGCAAAATATGACCATGAAAGAATGAGACAAGCGGCAAACATGCATTTTTTTAAGGATAGTGGCAAGCATGCATTATTCAAAGATAATTTCTAGTCTCTCAATTTTTTTGTCATATTTGGAATAAAAACATTTGTCTTTTACCGTCTTTCAAATTTCAATTTTTTACACACATGCAACATGTGTGCCCCATTTGCTAAAATATATAGGGATAAGTGTACTTAAAGTCCTAAAACTTTTCACGAAAGTGCAATTGAGTCCTAAAACTTTCAAAAAGTGTAAGTAAGTCCTAAAACTTATCGTGAAAATACAATCGAGTTCTAAAACTTTGAAAAAATGCAATAAAGTCCCAAAATTTGTCACAAAAGTGCAATCGAGTCATAAAAGTTTCAAAAAATGTAATCAATGGAAGGACTTGATTGAACCAATTTGATAAATTTTATAATTTGATTGCACTTTTTAAAAATTTTAAGCCTCGATTGCACTTCCGTGATAAGTTTTAAGACTTAATTATATTTTTTAAAAATTTTAGAACTCGATTGCACTTTCGTAACAAGTTTTGGACTTTCAATGCACTTATCCCTGTATAATAAAACAAACTCAAAGAACTTTTTGTCAATAAGTTCCATCAAAAGCCTTGGTGGCATTTTAATGACATAACATTAATAGAGGGAAAAATCATAATTCAAATGTAAACTTAATCTCTAAAATTCATATTTCCTTAAAATTTTAGCACTTTCCAAACTTACTCGATTTTTTTTTATTATTTCTAAGTTAATAATTTGTTATTTCACATGAATTACAATTCACTTTTTTAAATAGATCAAATCTCTAAAAATCTTTTCTCTAAATGATTAAAATTTATAATCATTTGGATTAAAGAAAAGTTTTTCATTATATATTGTTAGCCAACCCGATCGCCCCAAGAAGTTTCTTTTGGATCCATCCCTCCCTAGAAGTGCCATGTGTCATATATAACTTTTCTCTACTTTCTTCTTTCAATTTCAGTTTCTCTATTTTTTTTGCTTTTAATTTCATATACATTTTGAATTTGTACCATTTATTACATACTAATACTTTAATCTTGGACAACAGATTGGCCTCAAAGCTAGCTATGCATGTGGTGAACGTGGATGGAGTTTGCAAACAAATGGCTAACATGTACTCTTTTTTAAAATGGCAACCGTGCATTATTTGACGGAAAAGCTTTAGCATCCCAATGCTCTAATTTTCAGTAATACCTCAACTACCTTTCTCTTTAATGAATAAATTTGTCGGTTTGAAGTTTATTTATATATTTGATTGTCGAGAAAAACATTGGCTCCGGCAATAACTACTCTAGATATGACCATGAAAGAATGAGACAAGTGGCGAACAGGCACTTTTTTAGGATAGTAGCAAGCATGCATTATTTAAAGGCAGTTTTTTCAATCTCTCAAAACCTTTGCCATGTTAGGAGTGAAAACATTTATCTTTTACCATGTTTCAAATGTCAGTTTCCTAAACACAAGCAGCGCATCTGCCCATTTGCTAATATATAAAAAAACAAACTCAAATAACTTTTCTTAATAAGTTCCATGAAAAGCCTATGGTGACATTATAATGGCATAACATTAACGGAGGGACAAGATCGTCATTCAAACGAAAACTGAATCTCTAACATTCATGATTCCTTAAATTTTCAGCACTTTCCAAACTTACTCTAATTTATTTATTTTAATTTGTAAGTTAAAATAATTTGTTATTTCAAATGAATTACAATTCACTTTTTGAAATCAATCAAACCGTTAAAAACCTTTTCTCTAAATACTTGAAATTTGTGATCATTTGGTTTAAGTAAAAATTTTTCATTATATATTGTCAGCCAACCCAGCCACCTTAAGAAGTGCTTTGTGTCATATATGACTTTTCTCTACTTTCTTCTTTCAATTTCAGATTATTTTTTCCTTTTAATTTGATATGCATTTTGAATTTGTACCATTTATTACATAACACTTTAGTCTTGGACAATAGATTGGCCTCAAAACTAGTAATGCATGTGGTGAGCATGGAAGAGTTTGCAAACAAATGGCCAACGTTTATTCTTTCTAAAATGGCAACCACGCATTATTTTACAAAAAAAGCTTTAGCATCCCGACGCTCTAATTTCCAGTCATATCTTAACTGCCTTTCTCTATAATGAATAAATTTGTCCTTTTGAATCTTTTGAAGTTTATATGTGCATTTGGCCGTGGAGAATAACTTGGCTATGGCAATAATGCATGACATGTCCATAAAAGAATGAGACAAGTAGCAAACAGGCATTTTTTTTAGGATAGTGGCAAGAAGGTGTCATTATAAAGAAAATTTATTTTTTACCATGTTTGGAATTGAAATTAATTATCTTTTACCATCTTTCTAATCTAATTGCATTGCTCAAACTCACGATCTTGTAGTAAAATGTGCAACCTCTCCTTACCATTGTACTAACACGCCCTGTGGTATATTATCAACAAAAAGGGTGAAATTTTCGCAATATATGAACAAGCGTAGCTATCCGCTAGAGGGCCTCACTTTACGCTTCTTTTTGTCACCAAGAAACTGAATGTGGAACTTGTGCCGTTGCTGCTCCTATTCTTCAGTCTTTCTCCGTGTGAGATGGCATATATTTCTGAAGAGGATGATTTAGACTTGGGAAGACAGGTCAATACTATGAACGAGCCATTCATCAAGACCTTTTCGGTAATTTTCCTTCAAACCCTTTTTTGCAATTGTCTCGTTTAAATTTCATGGAGATTGTAACAAACTAAATTTTCGATTCTTTTCCCGAGATTTAAAAAATGAAATTGATCGATGCACTATAGTGAGATCTTACCCGGAACAGTGCATTCACGGGATGCTAACCTTAGGAGTAGGGCTATTACGGGATTGAGTTCGCACGACCAAAGAACTCGACCTGGGTTCGATCTTCGACCATATAGGTTGACGAGGGAATGCTTTGAGCCAATCGAGACCGGCCTATTTGATTGATCGTGTCCAAAGGAACTAGCGACAGACCCTCGCAATTATATGACAATCGAGGTCGTCCTGGGTAGAGTAAACTTAAACGTAATTTGACTTAGTGTCGGTCAAGGGTCGAGAGCGCGTAATCCCAATGAGCCACCCGTCAGCAAGAGATAAACTAAAGTCGCGATTGTTCGATTCTAGTCATTTCTTGGAATTCGAGTCCGGGGAATCGAGAATTTTGAAAGTGACAATTTTGAGCGGCCGATGACGTTTTTGGCTTGGCCAACCCTGGGGCCACCCATTTCTACAAAAAAATGGATTTCGGTTCGGGATCGAAAAAATTACGATTTTGCCCCTCTGGACCCCGATGTCGATTTTGAGGCCGTATGAGATTATTTTTTGAGGCCGATGCCATTTTAGGGTGGCCACGTACATTTGGAGTCGTTATGGTCAAAAACTGGAATTTTGGCTCGGAAGTGAAAAATAATATTATTTTAATCCCCTGGACTTTGCAATCGATTTTTGAGGGCTTAAGAGGCTATTTTCACGAATCCGACGCCATATTATGTTGGCCACACACATTTGGGGTTGGTACGGGCAAAAAATGGAATTTCGACCTAGGATCAGAAAATGACCAATTTGCCCCTAGGCCTAATTTTGGGGATTCTGAATTTTTGGAAAATTATTTTGGGATTATTAATAATGGACTGTCAGCTCAATTATTGAACCTTAGACGCTTTTGCCCCTCAATTATTTGGATAGGATCAACGAGGGCCGTTGGATCAAGGGCAAAATGAGAAGATTGCATAGGATTGCGACACGTGGCGCCCACTAGCCATCATATTTGACCAGCTTGGACCTTTTCTCTCTCTCCTCCCCCTCATTCAGCCAACTCTCCCGATCACTCTCTCTCTCTCTCTCTCCCACGTTCTTCTCCTTCTTTGTTGTTCGGACACTATCACCGCTGCTGCTGCTACTGTTCCGCCCATTTCAGCCACCCATCCAGCCCGTTCTTTTCGCCTTTCTTAGGTAAGTGATCTCTCCAAATGTTACCTAAGACCTTGGGTATTGTTAGGCTTGTTTAAGGCTCGGTTTAGGGTGAATTTGTTGGATAGATATGCTTGGTGGTGCGTGTTAGCTGATTTCCAGATAGGTTACTGCTGCATCGCTGGTTTTTGCTAATTTTTCTATGACTTGTGTGGCCCGAATTTAGGGAACTATTCTTCATGAAAGTTGTTCCCAACATCTTGAAGTATGACATAATTTAATTTGGAAATTTTTGGAAACCATTTGAGGCCATTCGGAAGTCCATTTTTGGACCAAAATCAGTCTGCCGGATTTACTGTTCATCCGACCTTCGGGACTGTTTGAATTTTTATAAATTTTTCCAGGCCTATTTTCAAAATATTTTCTTTACGAAAGTTGTTGGGGGACATTTGTGGATATAACATATAAAAATTTCAAGACTTTTCAAGGTGATTTGGGTATTGAAAAAAATGTATTTTGATGATCAGGCGGACTGACCGGACGGGTTGATTTTCGTCTGTCTTCCAGTGACAAAAAGAGGTGTTTACAGTTGTATATGGGTTTTTAGTCCTTCACTGAAAATGTTTATCAAGATGTTTTGTACAACATATCCAAATTTCAGAATTTTTGGAGTTGATTTACTATTTATTTTAAATAGATTTTGGTCACTGCACAAGTGCCCAGTTTGTACCCAATTTTGTATATTTTCGGTTTTTTTCTCTCTCAAGAATTATTCGGTGTTATCGTGGCATTTTGACGGGTAGTTGGATGCTTGGATGAGCTCGTATATGTGATTGTGTGGCTATGAGGTGTGGTGGCGTAATTGCCCATTGAATTCGCGTGCCAAGAATGTGTGATTGGGTGACGTGTTCGTGTGACGAGAATGTGAAATTGTGAAATGTGTGTGTGAGGTGTGTATGTTTGGCCGCGCGTTTGTTGGCCGTGTATAAGTGTGGTTTGAGTGGAACGAGGATACAGAAATGTGGGATTGGTTAGAAAGGATCCGTCTTGAGGCGTGTTCGTTTACGCGGGACGATGCCGTCCCTGACGAGGTGACGATGCCCGGCTCTACGGGGTGACGATGCCTGACGTGGTTAGAAGACCGTTGGCCTGATGCGTTTTACGCGGGCGAGGTAGAAGGAAAGTGTGTGTAAGATTCCGTCCTGAGGCTTGTTCGTTTTCGCGAGATGATGCCGTCCCTAATGAGGTAACGATGCCCGGCCCGACGGGATGTCGATGCCTGACGAGGTCAGAAGACCATTGGCCTGATGCGTTTTATGCGGGCGTGGCAGTGGTGGAGGAGTTGAGAATGAGCGGGAATTAGCTTGAGATGCGAGGTTTAAGAAAGTGACGTGTGGTGTGAGTTGGTGTGCGAGTGTGTTTATATCGCGTGGTGTGATGCTCGATTATGGGGTAAATACTGCTAAGTATGGTATGAGACGTGCCCAAGTGAGTTTTGCTCTATAATCGGGGCACGCGCGCGGCTGTAATGTATTTCTATAGCATACTGGCTGTGTGGTTGACTAACACGCAGGAACGTGCATGATGAATTCCAGGTAGGGTCGTGTGTAGTTGTTAGTTTGGTTGATTGTCGTGTGTTACGTGTGGTTTCGTCTGGCGGTACGTGAGTGCCTACGTGGGGTTTGGGGTTGTACATTTATTGAGATTCGTCTCATAGTCGTATAATCAACAATTTCAAAACCCCAGCCGTAAACCCAGGAAGTCTACCTCCTCTTTTTGGAAGTTCGAGGAATTGCCTTTGGTGCCCAGTGGAGCTGTAAGTGAGTTTCCGAAGGTTCAAGCCAGAGATTCAGAAGCAGAATGGAAGAGGGCAATCCTTAGGTTTTTCCCTATGGTGTTTTAGGGGTTGTGTAAATCGGGTTGACTCATAGGGAAGTTAAGTTAACCAGACCCTGATATTTTGTTATAACGGTGATTTCGAATGCTAGCGTACTATTTATGTCTGTAATAAAATGTATGTATATTTGATGTTGTGTGAATATGTGGTTGCTCGATTGTTCTGTTGTTCTACCCCGTTGTCGTCATCTTTCTGTCCGAGGTTTTTATATCCGCTTCCGCATGTGCTTATGATGTTTGGGTTGGGTTGGCGACGTTCCTGGGACGTCGCATCATTTCAACCGGAGCAGGGGATGTCGTGAGCTCGATGAGGTTCGGGGCGTGACAGAGATGTTGCAATTTATCCGGTTAATCTTTAAAATATGATTGCTGCCCAACGAATGACTAACTGTGTTTGATTTTATCTAGACTAAAGAATGAGACACAATTGACTGTGTTGATATAAATAAACAACCAGCACTCAATCATCCTCTACTGTAGAATCATAAGGTTCAATTAGAATTTATTATAATCTCCTAAATCTATGATGACCAATATCGAATAAGTTAGGTGAAATGGTCTACTTGATACTTCTATAATCAGTTTTTTCTTCATGTAGATAGAACCGAATCTACATGTCACTAGCTTGCACAAAACTTCTCCGAATGCAAAATCGGTAAAATTTGGGTTGAGAGAACCTTGCCCTGGTGAAACGGTACCCATTCGTCGAGTAACAAAAAAAGATTTGATGAGGGCAAAATCCTTGTCCAAGATGTCGTCCGTCGTGGCTATGAGACAAAGTATTGTTTCTTCAAATCAACATGTACTATCCCTCTCTCCCATGCTCACATGCATATTTACACGCATACAATATCATAAGTGATTTTTTTTTCAATTCTATTAATGGGGTTATGTGCATATGAGTTTCATGAGACCACATGTCAAATGTCCACTTATGACAATCTCAAAATCTGTTCTTTCCATCATTTGTCTACAAAAAGAAAATCAATACATCTTTGAAGTAGGACCGATAGGCATAGGTAAATAATATATTATTTAGTTTTCTTTCACTTTCTAGTAGTCTTAGTTACAAATTATCATTTGCAGGTGGTTTCTCTAACTAACAACATGATAGAAAATATTAAATATGGAGGAGGTGGACGTATGTCAGTCTTCAATCTTACCATTGCTCGTGACCAAGTTAGTTCACATAACGTGTGGATTGAAACTGGTCCCCAAAGCATATTAGCATGATTGTAGCTGGTTGGATAGTAATAGAATTTTTTAAGTAGGTCAATGTCATAGTTCTTTTTTTTTACACAAGAACTTCAATATATGGTAAAATGATCTAAGAGAAAAATCTCTTATTTTCCTAGGTTTCTCCACAGTTATTTGGCAATACTGGTGCTTGGTTTTTCATATATTGGACAGGTGAGCTGTGAAGATAATTGTTAATTCTTGATTGAACCATTTTTTTACCAATTCTCAGGAATCCAAATTAGAAGTTGGAGATAATTTGAATCTTATTCACCAAAGCATTGTCCTCAGGTGATGGCTATCGCAATGGATGCTACAATGTACTATGTCCGGGTTTTGTCCAGGTGGATAGGGAAATAACCCTCGTTATCCAATAAAACGTGTTTCTACTTATGGTGGACCTATAGCTGAGCTTGTAATCCACATTCAACAGGTATGTTTGATCTTTTCAAGGTTGTTAAGATAATGATTTTTGCTAAAATATATTAGAGACTAATAGTTTTGTTCTTCGAGTTAGCAACTTTCGCTATCATTCTACCCTACTGAAAGTATCCACATAAGCATTTAATCAATCATTGCATCCATGTTTTATAATTATCATTGTCCCTAATACCAAGCATGGTGCGATATCACAATGTTCATTGAAATAAACTAGTGTTAATAATTTCTGCATTTTTACATTATTAGCACTTATTATCAAAATTTAGTTCTAATCAGGATAGAAATACCGGGAACTGGTGGTTGATTGTGACCAGTGAAGCGATTAAAGTAGGCTACTAGCCAAAGGAAATATTCCTGTATTTGCGCAATGGCTCATTACACACAGCTGGGGGAGGAATTGGCATAGCTGGAGGCAATGGATTCTGTCCATCGATGGGAAGTGGTCACAGGCCAGATGGTATTATCGAGCATGCCACCTTCTTTCAAAAACTCCATTGGGTTCAATCGGATGACAAATTTCTACCTCCTTCAAATAAGACAAGGGAGTGGGTAAATAGATCCAATGTTTATGGTGTGATAAACCATCGTCATTATCGAAAATGTGGAAGTGGCTACATTATTATCTTTGGAGATCCAGGAGGTTATTGCAGGGTATAGAAAATTTACATGAAGAAGCTCTCTTGAGCAATTCAAATAACAAAGCTATTGATTTTCTATTTCACACCCTTTTGTTTGTAATTAGTGATGTTCATTTTCGTTTCCTCTCTCTCATGGTTGAGGTGGCAATTGCACGTGATGCAACCTCAATGGTAACCATAATTCTTTCGATGGCTTCTTCGAAATTTCCGAATATGGTAAATTCCTACCAGCTCTTTCAACCAAAACGGCCGAGCAGATGGCTAAATCCAGCATCTATGGTTGGAAGATGACTTGCTAAACAATCACAAATAAGCTACATAAATTCATTATAGAGACCTGGCAAGTTGTTGCAGGGGATATACCTTAGAGGAAAAATACTTACCTCAAATAATTTGATAAGCAAAACTCTCTATTTTTCATTTTATCAACTCCCTTTTACAATTAATATTTCACATTTTCTTTTCCTTTCTTGAGATTGAGATCGCAATTACTAGTGGTTAGGATTAGTAAAAATAAACTTTAATAATACCATAGGCATGCTGATATACATATGTCATCTATTGCGTATATAATGATTATAATTGACTTACCAAAACAAACTATGTGTATCAGCTATTTTGACATGTTGCTGCTAATAGTCTTAATGGCAAATCTGAGTTGTTGCTACCCCACAGCTAATAATGTGATTGAGGGTACTCTAGTTTATTTTATTTACCCAAAACTGAATATGAACCAAGATCTCACTCACTGGTTTGGAAATATGTTTGAACATTATAGTTGGCAAGAATTTATTAAGAGATCTTTAACGATACCTACTTTTTCGAAATCTAATGGTTCTAGAAGTTTCTCAATATTTGAGAATAGAATATGCCATTTTTCGATGCACTGAAAGTTATGTCAATTAGGTTTGAAAGGGGAGAAGTGTCATACTCAGAATCTAGTCGAATCTCCTTATTAATTAGTGAATAAAAGAGACTAAGAACAGAACAAAGTGCTAGAGAGATGTGACAATCCTCAAAACAAAATGACAACTCTGAGGAGGCAAATGAGCTTACGAACCAACCTGTTGGGGCTAGGCCAAAACATGTCTTGAAACCTAATTCAACCGGCCCGCGCTCATTGTCGGAACTGATTTATTTGAAAACCATAGAGTGAGAAGTACCTGAGGAGAAAGAGTGCATAAATTAACCTATGAAATCGTAACTTGAAAAAATTACAAAAAATGAGTGAAAAGATGGAAAGTGGCAAGATATTCTTTTTTTGAATTAAACACGCGCACGCGCACATACACCCGCAAGAATACAAGGAAGAAGCCACACACACACTCATGTTTGCATTTATTTGGTTCTTCATTTTCGGCGATGAAAATGGCCTACATTTCAGACGACTGGAATTTCCCAAGAACGATGCATCTTGCTGTCTTCGTATCTATATGTCTATGGATTACTTACAAAGAAGTAATCATGTTCAAGAGAAACTAGAAACCATACAACCAAGATGGTCCTCTTCAGTCTTCTCTCACTATTTTTTTTTCGCTAAACTCCCGGTCATGGTCAACTAGATCTATGGTCATAGACTCATTTCTTAACTTATATTTAATTGGTCGTATTGTTATAAGGGTTAATTATATTCAGTAAATGGGTCATAAATGAATTTTAAAATAATAAAGCCTAAAATAATATGGATAGTAAATGGGATTACGACTCTCTCTTCAATCTCTCTCTCACTCACTCACTCACTCAATACTCTCATTCAGTTTAGGTATGAGTTTTTTTAGATTTGATTAGATATGAAAATGTTTTAGCAATATGGTTCAGTTCGAGTATGAATCACTAAACTTGTATTGCATGGAAATGAGTCAAAACATGTTAAATGGGTTAATTTTTTACCCGACCCATCCGTTTAATGGGTCTACAGTCCACCAAATGTGGGAAAGTGACAGCAAATGCTTACCTTTCCATTGTAATAATTTTGTTGGATTTTCACTCACGCGTATTTTTTAGTGCTCGGGTAAAAATGTTGTAGGGGCATCTTGAGAGCGCTAGGAGGCAAAGATGAGTTTATTTATATCATATTATGGAAACTAAAACTGTCTTGCTCGCAATTGGACCTCATTGCTCATATAGTAGCTTTTATGCTGCTAAAAGACAGTGTATTTTATTTATAAACTTTGTTTAAGAAAAGTGTCTTCCGCCAAACTAAGCCTAACTACATATATTTTGCAGTCTAATTTTTAAACCCATGTTTGCCCAATCGTATGTCTTTGATACTGTGAATGAGGTTGCCGACTGAATACCCGACTTGGGTTTTGATGTTGGTAATAATTCTGATGCTGACCATAATATTGTCAAGTCCTTGGTTCAAAGGTTTGATTGGACTAATGAACTTGCAAAGGCATTCAGGATGGCGAGGGATCGTTTTGCAGAAAGTGGTGTCATACCTGTTAGTTTCAAAATCTGAGAGACTGAAACTATTAGCGTGAGCTATCTTCTAGAGTCAAATAGGAAACTTTTTATTATTTTATACTCTTTCTATGTATATTTTCAATTTCTATGTATATTCCCTGTTTTGTGGGTCAATTAGGGTTGATTCTTTTCTTTATATATATATATGTACCTATAGCCTTTTAAACGAAAAAGCTGAAATACAGAAATTACAGGAAAATTTTAGAATTCTTTATGTTTCTACATGGTATCAGAGCCATCAATCAAGGGACTCTATACTCGATCTGATTAATCAAACTCCATTGCCGCAACCTTCGTCGCTGCTCCGACCAGATTTCTTGAAGATCAACACAACTGTGCCGCATCACCCTATGGCAGACACAAACCCAACTGGCACTGTTCTTCCCTTGGTAGCACAAGAGGGAGCTTCGAATACTGATACTCTTATTGAGCGTTTGACCCAGGTCCTATCCCAACATGTTCCACAATCTCATGTCGAGACTCCGGCTCCCTCGATTGTTGTCAAGTTAGATAGAAGCAACTATGGTCTTTGGTCCCAAGTTGTCGAGATGTACATCTCTAGCAAAGACAAGTTGGGATATATTACTAGGGTTATTCCCCAACCCTCTCCGAATGATCCTGGCTTCCGAAAGTGGAAGACTGACGATTCAACTGTGAAGGGCTGGTTTATCAATTCCATGGATCCTGCACTAATTGGCAACTTCATCTGATAGCCCACCGCAAAAGCGGTTTGCGATGCGGTGGCTACAACATTTTTTGATGGCGTCGACGGCTCCCAGGTGTATGATTTAAAGTAATGATTGGCCCGATTGAAGCAGGCACGCGGACCCATTGAAAAATATTATAATGACCTGCAAGGACTTTGGCGAGAAATTGATTTTCGCCGGCCTAATCCTATGACCTGCGCTCATGATATTGACATATACAACACTTTAGTTCAGGAAGATCGTGTTTATTTGTTCTTGGATGGCTTGGATGATCGCCTCAACAAGGTTAGGGCTGATGTATTGCAGATGCAACCATTTCCTACGGTTGAACAAGCCTACGCACGAGTAAGAAGAGAAGATATGCGCCAAACCGTTATGATGGCACACCCACAGACTCCCACTGCTACTGCTATGGTGTCGCGTGGCAGCAAAACAAGCTCAAAATTTCCAGAATTCGGCTTCGGACATGCTACTTTACAAATGGTTCATGGTTCTACTCTGCCTGAGGGAGGGCGCTCTATCTCTGGTCCGAGAGCTAAGTCGCAACCGCTAGCTATAGGGGGTTGTACTCACTGCGGGAATTCTCGACATACAAAGGAGACCTGTTTCAAGTTGCATGGCTATCCTGAGTGGTGGAAAGAATTGCAGACTAAAAGGAAGGCTAACAATCCGACGAGTAGAGGAAAAGCTTCCTTGGCTATAGATGATTCGTTATTATTTTTGGTACCGCGGGTAGACTCCACCACTGCACCTGATTCCGATCTTACAGGTAACAATAGGTTTATGCTTGTCAATACTTCTCAAGCAGGAGGTAAAGATGGGTGGATTGTTGATTTAGGCGCTACTGATCACATGACACCCCATTCTGATGATCTTTTGTGCCACACCGCTCCAAGAAGACAACATATATATATATATATATATATATATATATATATATATATATATATATATATATATATATATAAAATTAATGCCAATGGCCGTCGTTTTCCTATGTTAGGGGCTAGCAGTGTTGAACTTTCCCCATCTTTATCATTATCTCATATTTTGCTAGTGCCATCTTTATCTAACCAACTGCTCTCTGTTGGACAAATCACTGCTGAATTGAATTGCAGCGTTATTATGTATCCTTCCTTTTGTTTATTTCAGGATATTCTCACGAAAGAGATTATTGGACGTGGTAGTAAGAGGGAGGGATTGTATTTTGTTGATGACTTTACTGAAAATCGAGCATATTACACCCTCAATCAGTCTACTGCTAAGGAGAAAGAAATTTGGTTATGGCACCGTCGTTTAGGACACCATTCTTTTGGGTATTTAAAGAAATTATTTCCAGATTTGTTCAGTAGTTTATCAGATTCTGAATTTCATTGTGAGACTTGCATCTTGGCGAAGAGTCATCGTGCTTCTTTTCCATTGAGTTTTAATAAGAGCTCAACTCCTTTTTCATTAATACATTCGGATGTGTGGGGTGCTTCACCAATTGTTACTATGTCTGGCATTCGTTGGTTTGTAACTTTTGTGGATGACTGTACAAGAATGACCTAGTTATATTTAATGAAACATAAAGATGAAGTAGGGACAATCTTTCGTGTATTTCACCACATGGTCATGACTCAATTTAGAGCTCAAATCCGTATCCTTTGCAGCGACAATGGCAGCGAATATATTAACCAACACCTCACAGGATATTTTCAAGACCATGGATTAATTCACGAGACCTCTTGCACTCAGACACCCCAACAAAATGGTGTTGCCGAACGGAAAAACCGTCATATCCTGGAGACACGAGGGCACTTCTAGTGGGTGGGCAGGTTCCAAATCAGTTTTGGGATGCGGCTGTGATTACTGCCGTGCATCTAATGAATTGTATGCCCTCTCGCGTATTGGCATTCCAAACTCCACTTCAAGCACTTTCGACGCATGTCTCACTTCTTTCAATCTTGACTTTACCTCCCAAGGTGTTTGGGTGTGTGGCCTACGTCCATTTGCATAAAAATCAGCGAACAAAGTTCGACCCATGTGCTGTCAAGTGTGTTTTTCTTGGCTATGGAACCCACTAGAAGGAATATCGCTGCTACAATCCGGACACAAAGAAAACTCACGTGACCATGGATGTTACATTTGTTGAATCTGAACTTTTCGTTCCTGCCACCAATTGTACCTTTCAAGGGGAGATCCATGGTGAAAGGGTAAATTGGTGGGAAGGTGGCTTGATGGCAGGGATTAGCGATGCATCTAACTTATGGCAGCAACTTCTTAATGAAGATGGCCAGCAAACTACTATGTTACAATAGGCACAAGAACAACCTCAAGAGCAGTCCTCTCTTCCTCAAAATATCCCCTCTTTAGTACTTGATCATTCTCCTAAGGATACTCCTGAGGTAAGTTCTCCTATCACACATAATTCTCTTGTTGATACTGATGAGGTTGTTGGTTATAAATTACCCGATAAACACAATCGAAACAATGCTCCTAATAGGTACTCACCAGATGTGGAGGAACGAAGGTCAAAGTACCCGATTATCAATTATGTGTCGATAAGGAGATTGTCGGAACACTTGAAGGCGTTTGTAGCCAATGTCTCTGCAATTCAAGTTCCTAGTGGAGTACAAGAAGCCTTGAGGGATCCCAGGTGGGTTCAAGCAATGAAAGAGGAGATGGAAGCCTTACAGAAAAATAAGACCTGGAGATTGGTAGAGTTGCCGAAGGGAAAGAAGGCAGTGGGGTGCAAGTGGGTCTTCACTATCAAATACACAATAGATAGGTTAGTTGAGAGGTATTAGGCACGACTGGCAGCAAAGGGATATACCCAGACCTATGGTGTGGACTATCAAGCAACATTCTCTCCAGTTGCAAAGCTGAATACCGTATGGGTTTTGATGTCACTTGCTGCGAACCTAGACTGGCCTTTACACCAATTTGATGTGAAGAACGCATTTCTTCACGGAGATCTAGAGGAAGAAATCTACATGAAAGTCCCACCTGGGTATGCGTGTGCTGATCAGTCAAATGTGGTGTGCAAATTTCAGCGATCATTATATGGGTTAAAGCAATCACCCTACGCGTGGTTTGGTCGGTTTAGCTCTGTGATGAAGAGATATGGATACACTCAAAGTAATTCTGATCATACCTTATTCTTAAAGCGTAGACAGGACAAAGTGACAGCATTGATTATATACGTAGATGATATGATCATCACAGGGGATGATTTTGAAGAAATTGCAGACCTTCAAGGGCGGTTAGCCAATGAGTTTGAGATGAAAAATTTGGGAGGCCTAAAATATTTTTTGGGAATTGAAGTAGCTAGGTCGAAGGAAAGTATTTTCTTGTCTCAACGAAAATATGTGTTAGATTTATTAGCTAAGGTTGGAATGTTGGAGTATAAGCCTGCCGATGCTCCTATAGTTCAAAATCATAAACTCGAAAAGTTTCCTGATCAGGTGCCTACCAATAAGGATAGATACCAAAGGTTAGTAAGGAGACTAATTTATTTGTCATACACTCGTCCTGATATTGCATATGCCGTAGGGGTTGTGAGCCAATTTATGCATGCTCTGAGTGAAGAACATATGAATGTTGTGGTTCGAATTTTGCGCTACTTGAAGTCAGCTCCAGGACAAGGGTTGTTCTTTGAAAAGAATGGTCACCTTGAGGTAGAAGGATTTACGGATGCGGATTAGGCAGATAGTATCTCTGATATGAGATCTACGTCAGGCTATTTCACGTTTGTGGGAGGAAACTTGGTAACATGGAGGAGCAAGAAGCAAAAGGTTGTAGCCTTGTCAAGTGCTGAAGTAGAATTCCAAGGGATAGCTAAAGGTTTATGCGAGCTATTATGGCTAAAAATGTTGATGATAGAACTTGGTTTCCCACCTGAATCCGAGATAAGACTACTTTGTGATAATAAAGCTGCGATTGAAATTTCTCATAATCCAGTTCAACATGACCGTACTAAGCATGTTGAGGTGGATAGGTATTTTGTCAAGCAGAACTTGGATGCTAAGGTGATAAAGTTTCCATTCGTTAGATCTGAAAATCAGTTGGCAGATGTTCTTACGAAGGCCTTATCGAATCGAGTTTTTCACAGCTCACTTGTCAAGCTGGGTATCAAAGACATCTTCTCATCCGCTTAAGGGAAGTGTTAACGTGAGCTATCTTCTAGAGCCTAAATAGGAAACTTCTTATTGTTGTATACTCTTTCTATGTATATTTTCAATTTCTATGTATATTCCCTATTTTGTGGGTCAATTAGGGTTGATTCTTTTCTTTGTATATATATGTACTTATAGCCTTTTAAACAAAAAAGCTGAAATACAGAAATTACAGGAAAAGTTTAAAATTCTTTATGTTTCTACAGAAACTCGATCCCCTGGCCTCCCCTTTCAAAACAAGACCAAACGAAGCCCAACCCACCAAACCGAATCAAACCCTGTACTCATTTAGATCAACCCTGTGCACAATGATTGAATTCGAGCAAGAGGACCGGCTCGAGCGATTACCATCGCAACCCTTTTCCCATGATTGTAGCACTTTTATCGCACAGAGAGAGAGTGAGAGAAAGAGAGAGGGAGAGAGTGTTGGATCCTTAATCCAACATTGGGCTTATATATAAAATAATTATGTGTTGCAGATTGTCAAGTGAACTTAAGCCAATTAAAAGTGATCTAATAAGGTAATTGGGTTTTAATGTATCCGATAGGATGTGGGCCTTTAATGTGTAGAGACTTTAGGGTAATTTCTATTTTTATGATGGGCTAAAATAGAAATACCAAAAAGAAGGGATAACAGAGAAGTTATTTATAAAAGTGGTTATGGTCCCCAGGTCACGATATCACAGAATACATAACGTATTTTTTCTCTGGCATTCATCACCGAGAAAGAGAGATCCCAGAAAAATAATAAAGGACTCTCTAGGAGAATGCGTAGATCTAGAAGGCCGTTTGCACGACTCTACAGATCAATTCCACTATGGATTCAAGTACGCTTCCGCTAATAAATCTTACAATTCTTAATGGTTCAGCACGTACGATCTATTTAGGTTGTGATGATGTACAACATAATTAGGTTTTCTATTTCTATCAATTGGTATCAGACCTTACTCATGTTGGATCATTAGGAATTAAGTTAATTGTAAATTAGGCAATCTGACTGTGAGAAAAAAAAATCGCCGATTCTAGCCAAATTTCGATAACCCACAATCCGATTTTGGACTAAGATGATCACACCGCCATAGGTAACAATAGCCCTAAGGTAATTCGGCATTTGGTTGTTTGCCGAAGGCTAATTAGGCGGTGGAAGTTTTGGTGGTTAGGGTTTGTGCCGAGAAAGAAATCTCCAAAATTAAGGCCAATTTGTGGGTCTTTTTTTGCTGGATTTAGGACCTATGTGGTCATGCCGGCGAGGAGAATAGGACCCATGGGTCAATTTGTCTAGAAAATGGCCGCATGGAGGAGAATAGGAGACGGTTCGTGGTGGAACGACGGTTCATGGGGGTAGGATTTATTTTCTACCCGAAAGGCGTGTGGGATCCACACGCCAATGCTACAGTCTGGCGCATGCTCCGCACGCACTGCGCGTGGGTGTCACTCGCCCAGCGCTAAACGCCCGCGTGCGCTACACACATGCATATGGAACCTTGTAGTTAATAAAAATGAATAAATAAATAAGGGGCCAAAATTTTAAGTCCAATCAAATTCAAATTTGGGTATGTTTACATATATATATATATATAGATGAATTAATTAAAGCAAGATGTCACCAAAGTGACCTCTTTTCTGGAAATTAATTTGTCTTAGAATATAAACGGTTGCATATGTATAATTTATGTGGATATTGATCGGCCCAAACGAAGGTTGATATTCAACAAAATTTTACATACACCTATTGTAATAATTGCGTGATGATTATTCGGTTTTTGCATGTGAACAATAAATCGACCCAAAGGAAGGTTTGTTGTTTGACATGTCCTTATAGTCAATGTTTGATTACTACACCAAGATATCACTTACAAGTTAATATTGTTATCCAAAGATAAGATATTAATGGAGTGCCCAGTATCTTGAGATGGGATTTACCTTAATTTGAATTCATTTTCTCATGAAACTTATGTGAGTTTGTTTTGTTTGTTTGTTATTTTCTGATATAGCGATCACTCCTGCTAATCTTATTGCCAACACCAATTCAATTCCTATGCTGAATGGCACTAACTTCAAATCATGGCAAGAGAACCTTTCAATAGTTCTCGGAGTCATGGATCTTGACCTTGCATTAAGGATCGATTCTCCTCCACACCTCACTGACAAGAGTACCTCTGATGAAATAGGGGATGTGGAAAGATGGGAGAGATCGAATCGCATGTGTATGATGATCATGAAGAAGGCCATTCCACAAGCATTTAGGAGCACAATGTTTGAAAAGATCACCACAGCTAAGGAGTTCCTCACAGACATTGAAAAGAGATTTGTCAAGAACAAAAAGACTAAAATTGGTACAATTTTGACAAATCTAATTTCAATGCGCTATAAGGGGAAAGGCAACATCAGGGAGTACATCATGAAATTGTCTCACCTTACTTCTAAATAAAAAACACTTAAGTTAGACCTCTCTAAGGATTTGCTAGTGCATCTAGTTTTAATATCTCTTCCAACACAGTTCAATCAGTTTAAGGTGAGCTACAACTGTCAGAAAGAGACTCGGTCTCTGAATGAGCTCATCTCACACTGTGTTCAGGAGGAGGAAAGGTTGAAGCAAGATAAGGCAGAATATGCTTACCTAGCCTCAACCTCTAAGGACAAGGGACACAAAAGGAACAAGGATAAGGAAGCTGCGAATAAAGCGCCTAATGAGAAACAACAAAAGAAAATGGATAATCCGAAAGGTACTGGTTGTATCTTCTGCGGAGCTGAATGACATAGGAAGAAGCAATGCACAAATTATCACGCATGGCATGCTAAGAAAGGTGTGTTTTTTTAACTTGGTTTGTTCTGAGGTTAATTTAACTTCGGTACCTAAACACACATGGTGGATAGATTCTGGTGCAACAACTCACATCAGTGTGAGGTTTGCCTAAGTTGTCAAAAGCCAAGTGATGGTGAAAGATACGTCTATGTGGGCGACGGCAAAACAGTTGAAGTTAAAGCAATAGGGAAATTTAGATTATTATTAAGGACTGGATCATATTTGGATCTTCATGAGACTTTTATTGTACCATCTTTTAGACGAAATTTGATTTCTATTTCTATTTTGGACAAATCTGATTATTCTTGTTCATTTGGGAATGGAAAATTCAATTTGTTTCATGATTCAAATTTAGTTGGTTCTGCTTCTTTATCGAATTACGACAATCTTTATTTACTTGATACAATTGCTTCATTTAATGAAACCTTGCATTTAAGTACTCGAGGTGTAAAAAGGAAATTAACCAATGAGAATTCAGCTACGTTATGGCACAAGAGATTAGGTCATATCTCCAAACGGAGAATAGAGAGACTTGTGTCAGACGAAATTATGGATTCCTTGGATTTCATAGACTTTAATAACTGTGTTAATTGTATAAAAGGCAAACAAACCAATAAAAAGAGATTTGAAGCAAACAGGTTTTTAGACGTCTTAGAACTTATACATACGGACATTTGTGGGCCTTTTCCTACAACTGCTTGGAATGGTCAACAATATTTCATAACGTTCATAGACGACTTTTCAAGATATGGATACATATATCTCATCAAAGAAAAAGCACAATCATTAGATGTGTTCAAATCTTATAAGGCTGAAGTTGAAAACCAACTCAACAAAAGGATCAAAAGCGTCAGATCTGACCATGGTGGTGAGTACAATGTCAGATATGATGGTTCAGGTGAACAACGTCCAGGACCGTTTGCCAAATTCCTAGAGGAATATGGCATCGTCCCACAGTGCACCATGCCGGGTTCACCCACTATGAATAGTGTTGCTGAAAGACGAAACAGAACGCTTAAAGATATGGTAAGTAGTATGATTTGCCATTCTTCCTTACCAAAATCACTCTGGGGAGAGGCTATTAAGACTGCAGCATATATCCTTAACAGAGTTCCAACTAAAGCGACTACCAAAACCCCTTATGAACTTTGGACAGGCAAAAAAACCCAGTCTAAAGCACCTACACATTTGGGGATGTCCAGCTGAGGCAAGGCCTTATACGCCTGATGAAAGGAAACTGGACTCAAGAACGGTGAGTAGTTATTTTATTGGATACTTTGAAAGATCAAGGGGGTACAAGTTTTACGATCCCACAACTAAGTCGATTTTTGAGTCAGGAAACGCTCGGTTCTTCGAAGATGTTGAGTTTGCGGGGGGAGATACATTTAGGAACTTTGGTTTTTAAGAGGAATATATTAATATTCCCATAGTTACTATCAACATTGATTCCACAAGTGCCATTGGCATTGATCAGGATCCCATTCGTGATCTTGCTCAAGACACAATAGTTCAGGACAATGCGAGAGAACCTTACCCTCAAGAAATTACTCCAGAAGAACAAACTCTACCACCTCAAGAACTCATGCCATTAAGGAAGTCCACAAGAAAAAGGAGAAGTGCAATGCTAGACAATTACATCGTACTTCTCCAAGAACATGAGGTCGACATTGGAATGATGGAAGATGATCCAATCAACTTCCATCAAGCCATGGAAAGTTCTAACTCTCGAAAGTGGATCGATGCCATGAATGAGGAGATTAAGTCCATAATGGACAATGACATGTGGGACCTCGTCCCATTGCCAAAAGGAGTGAAATCCATTGGTTGCAAATGGATATTTAAGACCAAAAGGGATTCAAAAGGCAATGTGGAAAGATACAAAGCCCGTCTTGTCGCAAAGGGCTTTACACAGAAAGAAGGCATCGACTATAAAGAGACTTTCTCTCCGGTTTCTTAAGACTCTTTCAGGACTATAATGGCACTAGTGGCACATTTCGACCTTGAGTTGCATCAAATGGATGTAAAGACAGTGTTTTTCAATGGTAACATTGATGAGACAATCTATATGGTGCAGCCAGAAAACTTTGTGTCCAGAGACTCAAAGAATATGGTCTGCAAACTTAAGAAATCCATATATGGGCTCAAGCAAGCATCTTGATAATGGTATTACAAATTTCATTAAGTTATCATCTCGTTTGGTTTTGAGGTGAATTTGGTCGATGATTGTATATATCATAAGTTCTGTGGGAGCAAGTATATTTTTTTGGTATTGTATGTCAATGACATCTTGCTTGCCAACAACGATATAGGCATATTGCACGAAATCAAGAGATTTCTATTTAAGAATTTTGAGATGAAGGATCATGGTGACGCCTCTTTTGTATTAGGCATACAAATACATCGGGATCGTTCTCGGGGTATTCTTGGATTATCACAAAAGAGCTATATCGAAAAGGTTCTTAAAAGGTATGGCATGCAAGATTGCAAACCAGGTGACACCCCTATATCTAAGAGAGACAAGTTTAGTGTCAACCAGTGCCCTAAGAATGACTTTGTGAAAAGAGAAATGCAGAAGATTCCTTATGCATTAGCAGTAGGGAGTCTAATGTATGCTCAAGTTTTTACGCGACCAGATATTGCGTACTTTACCGATATATTGGGCAGATATTTAAGCAATCCAGGAGTAGACCATTGGAAAGTAGCTAAACAAGTCTTGCGGTATTTACAGAAAACAAAATGCTACATGCTCACATATCGGAGGTCAGATCAGCATGAGATCGTTGGGTACACTGACTCCGATTTTGCTGGATGCCAAGATAGTATGAAATCTACATCGGGTTATATCTAGGAGTGCCATCTCATGGAAGAGTGCTAAACAGTCACTTATAGCATCTTCTGCCATGGTAGCAGAATTTATAGCATGTTATGAGGCATCCAATCATGGAATATGGCTACGGAATTTTGTCACGAGGCTGGGCATAGTGGATGGTATTGAAAGACCAGTCAAGTTACTATGTGCTGATAAATCAGCAATTCTATATTCCAACAACAATAGGAGCTCGTCCAAGTCAAATCATATAGATATCAAGTTCTTAGTTGTTAAAGAAAGAGTTCAGAGTGGATAGCTATCTATAGAGCACATCGGTACAAACTCCATGGTTGCGGATCCACTTACTAAGGGATTACCACCCAACGTACTTCATGAGCACACTACTCGCATGGGTGTCATGTCGATTGAGGATACTCAGTTTTAGTAGGAGTTTGTACATTTAGATGCTTTTGATATAGATAATTTTTGTTATTTCAGTTTATGGATATTGGAAAGTTGTTTTCTGCAGAAATAAAGTTTTGATCAATTCACACTCTGTTCTTGTTATAGTTTGATCTCATTAAGGTTTAAGGAGGACCAGTTGGAAATAGGCATGTTAAGATCACATTACATGAAATTACCATACTACACATCCACATCATAATATGTGCCATTTATTTGTATCAACATATATGACCATTGAAGGGTCGAGTTACGATAGTTGTAACAAAGGCCGCTTTGATCCTATGTTGATACGATTATTGGATCGGATTGGTTATAGATACACAACAATCATGACAGAAAGTTGAGCTCATACAGTTATTTTGGCAAAGCATAATTACAAGGTATTACACATAGCCCAAGTGGGAGATTATTGGATCCTTAATCCAACATTGGGCTTATATGTAAAATAATTATGTGTTGCAGACTGTCATGTGAACTTAAGCCAATTAAAAGTGATCTAATAAGGTAATTGGGTTTTAATGTATCCGATAGGGTGTGGGCCTTTAATGTATAGAGACTCTAGGGTAATTTTTATTTTTATGATGGACTAAAATAGAAATATCAAAAAGAAGGGATAACAGAGAAGTTATCTATAAAAGTGGTATGGTCCCCAAATCACGATATCACAAAATACATAAGGTATTCTTTCTCTGGCATCCATCATCGAGAAAGAGAGATCCCAAAGAAATAATAAAGGACTCTCTAGGAGAATACGTAGATCTGGAAGGCCGTCCGCATGACTCTACAGATCAATCCCGCTATGGATTCAGGTACGCTTCCGCTAATAAATCTTACAATTCTTAATGGTTCAGCAAGTATGATCTATTTAGGTTGTGATGATGTACAACATAATTAGGTTTTCTATTTCTATCAGAGAGACCTCTTGCTTGCCCTGGCTGAGAGGCTTGTCGAGGACATTAGAGTACTGCTTGATCTTGCCAACTCCGATCATCGTCGATGGTGGTGGCGGCGGTGGCAACGATGACGAGCTTCCCTTTTTCTTCCTTCCTTCTACTCTCTCTCTCTCTCTCTCTCTACTTCGACTATTACGAGCCTCTGCTGCTGCCGCCGCACCAAGGAAAGGAAAAGAAATGATAAAAGAAAAATAAAAAAAAGAGTTATCTTTTTGCCATTTATATTTGTAACTAATTTGCTTTTTACTCAAAATTACTAATTTCGTGCTTAAATAAGAACAAAAATTTACCACGGGAGTACCACACACAAATCTTGTTCCTCGAGTTGAAAAGATTAAGGTTTGACTATCAACTCTAACACGCCTTAGATCGGTTAGAGTTTTTAACCGACTTTTTGCCATTGTAAAACTCATATGAACAGCATGAACGGGGTAAATAAACTGCAGTACCAGTATTCGTCCAAACACCAGCAGAGTCCAGTGCAGAAAACGTCCCCATTTTTTCTGTGACTTCAGCAACTTTGGCATCAGGACCATGGCCGGTGCTTTTCATAGCAGCCAAATGCTTCGCTCGTCACGTGTGAAGTGGCCATCAGAGCTTGCAAAAGCCTACATGGGCAAATGCCACGTGTCCAACGGGAAATCAAGAACATGCACAAATAGTAGTTACGTGTTACGGCAGAAGACAGGGCAACAACTTCGATGAGCAGTAGACAGTCTTGTGACGTGCAATTATATTAAAACCCCCATAAATCGCTAGATAAAAGAGGAATTGAGAAAGATGCTCGCTTGCTTTTGTCTGTTCACATTATTATAACTCTCCCACCTGCAAGGTCAATTTCATGTGAATTCACCATTTGTGCACTAATACGTTTCTCTTCGGGCTAAAAGATGCTTCTACTTCCATTTCGGATTTTTCTTTTCCTTGCAAATCTAGCAGTAGCACCCATGGAACACCTAACCTATAGCTTCTGTTCAAGCCAGCTCCAAAAGAAAAAAACAAATTTCTTTTTAGCTCTCTTCTATTTTTTTTCTTATGTGACCATAAACCGTGAGTTTTTTTTTTTTTTCGAGAAACCGTGAGTTGAGCTGTGACAAAAAAAAAAAGATGCTGCAAAACTTTGGGCCTTTCATCTGCAAATCGCTCAATATGCTCGTCCTTACCTGAATCACAAGCCTAATGTTAGGGTTGTGGATGTGGTTGCTTTTCAAGCACCGAACGGCAACACATACAAAGTCTTGCACGGTTGGACCATGAATGAAGCTTTTGCCTTTTTATTTTTGGGTCGAATGAAGGCTATGGTTACTTTCTGCTTTTTCAATGAAGGTTTATGGTTGAAAGAGCAAAATGTCTCCCAAAACTAGCCAGCCTTTAAATCTAGCTAAGCTGTGGATGACTAGAGAAATACCAAAAAATAAAGTGGAACAGGAAGACAAGAATACTTGGGTAATGACGACTATTTGGAAAAAAGGAAATGATACTACATGCATTTCATAGTAGATAAAGCATTCTCGCAACAATTAAGCCTGAAACAGGCTGACAATAAGTCTGAAACGATTAGGCTAGGTCTCACCTCTATTTCTTGTGCTACAATCAAATTTGTTATTGATGTGGGAGACAAAATCAATTACATTATTGAGTTATACGATGCATTTTGATTCTCATTTATTTGCGAAATGTGACCTGCAATATTTTTCCTGGAGAAGGTAAATAGGCAAGTAGAAGGTTGAGGAGGGATTTACTGGGAAATAGAAATTCAGTTGAGAACCAAGGCCTGCATTTTCAACTTTTGGTTTCTCTTAGAGAGCACTAGTATGACAGGTTCTTGATTGTTTTGTTTGCCAAACACTCATGGCAGAGAGCGAGAGAGAGAGACCTTCCTCTTCATTTTTATACAGTGCCCTTGTGGTCCTGTGTCTGAAGATGACTCTGCCTTTTTTACGGTCCTAGTGGAATATATCGCTCGTTTTACATACTTCCTACCTTTCACTTTAGTTGACATTTGCACTTTGGGTAAAAGGGTAGCTTTGAATTACCATTCAAGGCAAAAAATGAATGACAAAGTTTGTAAGTGACGGACTGAAGCAATGAGTCTACTTCTCTTGCCGGCTTTCTCCAGTTGAATGACATGCTTCTGTTGAGTTCTGTCATGGATGCACGACATGTAGAACATGACTTATCATACGTAGACCGATCTTATGCCTGGAAAATTAATTGAAACATCTGCATACATCTTAATCACTAGGTTGATATAATTCAGACAATGCCTCACGTGATTTGGTCTACCATTCAAACATTACTTGTGTAACTCGCACTCAAGTCATCGTAGATCTAGGTCTGTGATATAAAATCTCATACCAAATCTCTCTATTGAAGGCTATAATGTTGCCATAGCTTTTGTAACATTGTGACTCAATAGTTGAGAAGTTGTCTCTTGTGCTTTTCTTCCTCATTCCAGCATTTAGACAATCGCAAAGCACTTCTAATGAGAAATGATGCTTCTCTTAGTTTTCATGATAAACTTGCTGAGAGCGATCAAAGCTACAACAGGAATATCAAACTAATTAAGATCTAAATTTTGAGGAGAGAAGGAAGGACGTGATGAACAAAGAACAGAGAACAACACTATGCAATTACCATTTCTTGAAGAATTACATTCCCCTTGCATTGAATCGATATTTGACACCCTGCTTTTACGATGGTACCAGAATTTTGGAGAGTTCCTCCTTCAAATTCAGATACTTTCATCCATACAATCAAAAGAAACTAATGTAAATGAATAATTTGCTTTTCTAGTTTTTACTCGCTTCATCCCCCATTATTATTAGCTTTTACCCTAAAAGCAGCCGTCAGAACTTAACCAGCATCTTGAAACGGGGAAGGGGAGAGGGGGGAGACACTGGTTCGACGACCCCTGATACTTCTTAAATAGAGCTTAATACCGTGGGAGAAGCCATGCGGAAGCGGAATTTCCGCATGCACTTCCTCGGAACTGAAGCCATTGCTGGTTAAGAGCATGATACAGACGATGAGTGATCACATTCACCACTAACTGTGAATATCATGACGAAAATAGGAAGTACTATCGCAGGGTTGATCACGAAATTATACGTGCGCGAGAGGATTTGACAATCTCGATCACGGATTTTCTGGAAAAAAACGGTGGGGGGAGGGGGAGAGAGCGAGAGAGAGAGAGTATGGGGTTGTCAGAGTTGTCATGACGAGGGGCGTCCTCGTACGGGATTTGATTACGAGCAAATTGAGCATGATAGACAATAAACACCGCCCAATTCTTTTTTTTTTAATGAAATCATGATCTGTAAAGAGCAAGGATATTAAAAACTTCTTCTCACATTCAAGAAAATTAGCTACATTAGCTATCATTTAGCTCACATTTCCAACCCCGTCTCACTTTAACATGGCCAATTATTAGCATTTTGGGGAGACAAAATATAATTCAACCTTAGTATGACGTTAAAGGGATAGAAAATCGCCGTAATAAATCTTCATTTACTGCTATTTACTGCCAGTGCGACCAAACTTTTGACCCCCATTAATTGATCCGACACGAGAGAGGAAAGAGTGTTAACTTACTACAGGAAGCTACCATATTTAAATTAAATGACACTGAGAAATACTAAGTATCCCAAATAATGTTTTTTTTTCCTTTTTAACGTATAACAATCTGCTTACTAGGCACCGAAATGAAGTTTAGTCAGACCACATCATATGTAATTTGTCGCATATAATGAACATGAGTGGTGTATTTCTTTTCCTTTTTCTTTATATGCTAGATAATGAGTTATGTCGTGGTTTTTCTCTTTCTTTCAAGATTGATAAATTTTTTTTCGGAGACTTAGTATTGCAAAAAAAAAAAACTCTTACAAAAGCGGTCTTATACACTATCGACTTGAGGAAATGGGTGGCTGTGATTCTCAAATCAAGGGTGGATATAGCCGCTTGTATAGAATTTTCTTTGTACTCACGAGTGCATGCTCTATATGACTTTCGTATCAAAGAGATAAGCCTTTATTCACTCTTTATGTAGTGGATACGTACACTCTTCGACCGAATGAAGGTGCTTTGAAAGTGATTGGACCCCAAGTCATAGCATATTAACTATCGATTGCTTTTATTTGTAGTTAAGAAATACCATTTTCACTCACTTGAAAGAAGTTTGTGGATCCACAACATTCGCTTCGGAACAAAGCAGCTCCCAAAGGGCTCGAGGACGGTAGGATGTCCGATTGCTCGGTCGGGAATTTCTTCTCTGGGCCTTGACAACCTGATTTGCTGCTCCGTTGGATCCTCGGTTGATATGGGCCAGCTTCAGGTTCCGAAATGTCCTTAGAAGCCCATGGACCTCACCGATAAGAGAACTCAACTCCCGACTAATATGTGCATTACTTGTTAGACTATATATCAGATCATAAGGATACTGTATCGTCCAACACCAAGGCTTTCGCTTCATGGATCATGAGATTTCATGCTTGATTTTTTTGCATTCTATAATGCTTTAATTACGATTTGACTCTTGTTCAGGTAGACCCTTTTCGCTCTCTGATCTGTGGGTTTATTCAATCCGTGGGGTAGTGTTGAGCTTCTTCGTTTGTTTTTTTGGTGGAATATCAACTAATGGACGTGACATTTTTGGTTTATTATCGCCAGTTCCAAAGGATTTTGTTGACTAAATATATCAAAAAAATGATTTTAAGAAAATGAGGAATGATTCAATCACCAACTAATAAATACGAGGACCCCAATGTCCATTGCGTTCGATTTGTCGCCATTCCGTTCGTGGAAATGAACTTTCAAAAATTAAAACTTTGACTGCATATAAAATAAAATAAAAAATAGCAATTTAGCCCAGCATTTGAGGCTCTCTCTGGCTTATTGGCATATTGAACTTTGATAATTTATGAATTATAAGATATCATTTGAAAACATAAGAAACTTTTCACTGATTTCCGTGAGTTAATCCGTGCCAATATCCTCCACCGCCTGTGGAGATGATGTCTTAGAATTTCATATATCAAATGGAAATTTTTTCCCAAAGATTGAAAAACCAGGGAAGTACTTAGGTATTCCTTTTGATTGTGGGGTTCGCATGGATATTGACGAGGATAAATATGAAGTTAGGAGAGTGGAGAGAGAACTTAATGTCCAAAGCAATGAAAGAACTTCTTATAAAGGCAGTGGTACAGGCTTTATCACAACATGCAATGTCCATTTTCAAAATCCCAGTTTTCATTTATCGGGTAATAGAGCCAAAAACAACAAATATTTTGGTAGAAGAACCAAAGCTCCAAAACAGGAATACACCGGAGAAAGTGGGAAGTGCTTAAGCACAGAAAATAAGTGGGAGACAGTGGTTTTAAGGATTTGATATCTTTTAACAAGACCGTAGTGGGAAAATAGGGTTAGAGATTGTTACAATCCTCCTCTAATACCCTCTGTAGTCAGATTTTGAAAGGGATTTACTTCCCTCAACATAGTTTCTAGAATCCCTTTTTGGGGATGGTAAAGTATCCTAATGGGAAGAACAGCAATTGCAAATTTTTTTATGTGGTCAGTGAGTGATGGTGAGAATATTGACTTTAGGGAAGACAAGTGCTCAAAAGAGGCTTGATAGGGGGCCAGCCAACGTGGGAGAACCAAAAGAGGTTGCTGAATTGATAAATCAGGAGGAAAACTTATGGAAGGAGCCAGTACTACGAAGTATATTTGATGAATAGACTCTGAGCAAAATTCGCACTATGCATATTCGACCATAAACGACCAAAGACCAGCTAGTCCAGACTAGCACTAGAGCAGGGCACTATACAGTGAAGAGTGGATACAATACTCTCCGAAAAGAAGAGTTAAGATTAGCCACAAATCAGGCCTCCTCATCCTATCAGTCACCACGAAATTTATGGAACAGAATTTAAAACATGCATACTCTCCATAAATTCAGAAACTTTGTTTGGAGGATATGCCAACATGCGATTTAAACAAAGGAAAAACTATTCTGAAGAAAGATTGTACATGATCCCACATGTCCAATTTGTAAAGCGCATGTTGAGACCTCAGAGCACCTGTTTCTACTATGTGCATGGACGATGTCTATGTGGGTTGACCCAACACTAAAAATTTAGATTTCAAGTTATAATATCTCCCAAATAGATGAGTGGCTAGTACAATTCGTGCTGAAGGAAGAAAACTCACCGAATTTCGAGCTAGTGTCAACGGTGCTCTGATACATCTAGAAAACCAAAAACAATGTGGTTTTCGAAGAACGCCCTCTAGATCCGAAGTCTTTAGTTGACTAGTGTCCTAAATGCTAAAAATTTTTAGGAATGGAACTGACTTGGACATGAAATCGGTACTTACGAGATCAGCAGAAATAGGCAGATGGCTTCAACCAGAATAGGCAGAATTGAAGATAAATATCAATGGAGCATAAGCACCCAGCTCGAACGAAGGCTCTAGTACTTGCATTTGCCACAATCCCTCCAGGACTTTGGTTGATGGCTTTGCGCAAAGCATCTTCATCACCTTGGCTGAGCAAATAAAAACCGTAGCCATGGTGGAAACACTCAAGGTTCTCTCTCCATGCATGCACAAACGGCTTCTCTAGGAGTCAGACTGCCTAAGTTTAATTGATTTGTTGAAGTCCACGTATCGATCGGACTGGAAGGGCGTGCACTTATCAGTGAGGCCGCAAGCTATTACTCCTCGTTTCAAATTTAAAGATAGCCCATTGTAATTTGTGTGGCTAATTGGGTCACCAAGACCTACAGAAAAAAGGTCGTCTCCCAAAACTGGCTAGCCCATCCTTTGCAGGCTCTTTGGGATCTGCTTTGTTTTGGGGACTTCAGTAGTGGATTCACGTCTTTACCGCTAATAATAAAAGACAGTGTTTAGACACAAAAAAAAAATGGATAGTTTTTGTTTTCGTGGTTATTATAGCTTATGGAGGTTTTCTAAGAGCAGTCTATGTCGTTGTCCATTTTAGGATCTATGGTCTTAGTGTAGAGTGGTCTATACAACCAACAATTTTAACAGGTTCATCTGAATGGACAACACTGATCTATGCCAACTACCGTGGTGCCTAACCACTTCATATTCCAGCTGTTTTTGTTGATGGGAAGTAACAAGATCCTAAACAAACATTTAGCAGCATGGATTATATGTTGGGGTCGGGCATGAACAATGAACATTATCCTTCACGCTCAGCCCATGTGACCTAATACATCCGATGCATTAGATTTCGCATGCTCCACGTGGAACTGACTAGATATAAAAGCAGTCGTGCATTAAAACTTGCACGAATCGGACCCAGTAAGAATCATTCCTGGAACTAGAGCTCTGTAATAATCATGACTATCTTTAGAGGGCACTCCTTCAATAATAAGTCTGTAGTTATAAGGTTAATGGGCTTATAAAATGTTCAATCGAACCACTTTTAACTTTTATGATCATTTCAACTGAGGTCAACTGAGAGTGCTAGTGGCACTCGACAACATTGGGTGGTGTGCCCACCTCAGCTTCCACTTTGGAGTTATTTTCTTTGGGAACAATCATAAGTTAACATCAATTGCAATTATGAAAGCAGATTTCTAAATTTCAATCGATGTATTGGCACTATGAAAAAAAGGTGTGGGTCTTGTATCGCCCGCCAATCGAAACTCTTTGCTTTGAAAAGTGTCCAAAAGACATGAAAGACTTCAAACTGTCGCTTCTTTCATTGAAGGCTGACATGCCTAGAATTGGCACTTACCCCCAAGCGGTCAACGCTAACACTGGGTTTAAGTTCACTTGCTTGCGAGTGAAGAAGAGAAGCTTCCGCGACGGTGGACATTACTGATCTGAATCTCTGACGGAGAATGATATGTTCTTTGTAACCTGCAGAAAAATAAATGTTAACCGGTAACCGGTAGCACGGATCCGGAGAGGAAAATCCTCGTCCAATAACACGGCGAGGTCGACCTCGAGGTCGCCCACACCGGCCCTCACCTCTCACCGATCGCCGAGGTCTGGCTATCGATTAGAGAAAGAAGGGAAAAAAAAATAAAATAAAATAAAAAATTTAAAAAATTATTAAGATATTATTTTAAAATATTCACGTCAATGTCGGCCGCACCATATAGGACGGCTGCCATTCATGTCAGCGATTTTCAGCCAAAATGGACTGAATGAACTAAATTGGTAAGATGCAAAATGTTTATGACTCAATTAATAAAAAAATGTTTATGACTGAATTGACACAATTATAATAGGTTAATGACTTTTTTGGTAATTTTTCTTAAATAATTCATATGCCATTTCATATGAATCTTTCTTTTTCGAATAAAAATGCGAAATTCTCTATTCATATTATATATTAATGTGGAATATAGTATCTCGATGATGATTTTCTAATTGTCATTGTATGTGACATACATAGATTTTATAAGTAATACCGAGAGAAAATAATTGGAAAAAAAAAACACTAAAGAGAATACTTGATGGGAAGAGTCACATTTTCTAATTTGCGACATCGAAACTCATTAACATCAATGGTATCAAACGAGGCGATTATCAAGGAGAGGGACGAATTCCGGTCGCAAGGTGAATGATCGACGCCCGTTAAGAACATGGCGACCATGCACACGCAACACACGAGCGCATCGCACGGACATGGAGTTTAATGTGCGCATCGAAACCATGAGAAAACAGTGGCTTTGCAGCCAAACGAAATCTGCGGAAATCACGGACAGACAGATACATCTCATTTAATAGGTTCCTTCCTTCCCGCGAGAGTGATGGTGATTCGGTCGTCGACTCTTTTAATAGACCTTTTGGACAATCCTATTATGGGGTCAAACGTATGACGTCCGTGTGCATTAATTTCAGTTTTTCAACAGTGATTTCATCTGGCCATAGGGGTGATTGATGGATGCAAATTGGCGGATAGAATTCACGGGACCAATAATAATTCTTGGAATAAAAATTAAAAAGAAGGGGAATTAGATTGTTGTAGAATCTATCATTCAGCAGCTTTTGGTAAGCAAGGTTTTCATGCACGTAATCTCTGATTTGTCATTAGCTAATCGCATCTTCGAGAGGTGGTGACGTCTCGAGGGGTAGGTGGCCGGATTTGGTGAACTAAGATTAGTTTCAACGACTCCCATTGGCGGGACGTTGATGGATCTGTCATCTGGTAAATACAGAAGGTTGACCAAATTACTTTTGTGAGTCTACCAACTCAAAATCTTGTGCAAGTTTTCACCATGTTTTGTTGTAGTTTAGGTTTCGTAACACGCCATGTCAAGATTAATTTTTACGCGGAAATTAATTATCGACTTACCGACCGAGAAGGGCGTGTCGGGAAATTAACGCAAAATCTTCAAAGTTAAACGGCCAACCTTTTGTCAATCTTGTGCCGATAGTCGCTTGATTTGCTAGTTTGAAACCAAATCAAATTCAAAATCAATCTTCCAACCTGGCTCTTCTTTTCCTCTTATAACAAGCCTATCCGAAATCTTCGGCTCCACTCACTCTCGACGATGCATGCAACCGTCACGTTTGCGTGTATGCTAAAAAGCTCAAATAATTCTTTCCTAGTTTTATTTTTATTAACTCTTAGACAATATAAATGTTGCACCATAAAGAGATAGAAATCTCCTGCTCTTTAACTATGCTTTTGGGAATTTATTAAATATGTTTTTGGGGTTCAATACCCCTCTCCTCCAACTGTGTACAAATATTCCAGCGTCAATAGTGATCGCAGGAGCTTTGACGTCTCGTTGAAATACAAAAATTTGTTATTTCAAATGTTAAATTTTTATTTATTCAATCTATTTTGATTGTCTTCTTACAACGACGGTGTAGAGGAAGTCGAACTTAGGCTCGCACTATTAATTGGCAACGCTATAGTTATTGGAGAAGAAATTTCTAGTGTGTGCTCATTACTAACAAAAATACGAGTGCTAGTGATCGATCATCGATTATTTTGTTTAACAGATCCGTTATTATGAAACAAGTATGTGTTTAACCCTACTGGTGCTCACTAAACTATGAAGATTTGCTCTTCCAAATGTTGGATCTATATTTGTTTAACCTATTTTGGTTGTCTTCTCACGATAATGGTATAGAGAAAGTTAAACCTAGGCGCCACTGCCAACTGACAATGCTATAGTTATTGAAGAAGGAATTTTTGGCATATGCATTATGAAGATACAAAATCTAGTGATCGGTCGTTGATTATTTTCTTTGACAGATCCGTTCTTGTGAAACAAGTGTGTGTTTAACCCTACTGATATTCTATTAATCCTCCTTGTTATCTGGATTTGGCTTTATTCTGTAGTATTCTTGGATTTGCTCAGTTTCAATTTGCTATGTCATGAAATTTATGTACTTTCCATGTATCCTTTGAGCAATGAATACATTAATCTTTCAACTAAAGAAAAAAAAAACCATAAAAGGAGAAGCGAAAGCGACTTTGTGTTGGCATGTGAGGATCCCATTTTCAGTAGGTCCCAACTTCACTTTTGTCTCACTTATTCGCGGAATCAAAATCACCCCAAGGCTGGTAGAGAACACAGGACCAGCAACACCCCATCTATTTATGAACCTCTTTTTCCCTCGCCTAACGAAAAAACAAATAAAATATTTAAGTACCATCAAATTTAGGAAAAAACAGCATCTTTGTCACTTTCAGGCAAGTCAAATTAGTAAGTATAACATCAAGCTTCTCTAATCTCTCTCAATTTAATCTATCTGTTGCGAGTGATTTGGTAAGAACTTACCATAAAAAAGAAAAAACCCACATTCAAAATGATTTTACCTACTTAGGTAGCTGGTTTCAGATGGGAAGAAAACCTGCCATTGTTTCCTAATTAAAATCCTTTTGGCTTTAAGACTATATAAAACCCTAGTGAACCTTAGCAAGTCCTCAAAAGACTCAAAGAGAGACAGAAGAAAGAACTTCCTGGTACGATAGAAGGACCTCCTCATAAGTTCTCTCCGTATTTCCTTTCTCTAAGAAAGAAAAAAGATTTGGAGGGAAATTAGGGGCCTCTTGGGTGAGAAAGGTAAACTCTACATCAGTTTCGGCTGACTGTCTCCGGATAGGCTAGTATAGTAGCCACCTGTGTCTAGGAAGACAAGAGGGAAAGTCTTGGCCTCTTGCAAGTTTGCCTCTGCTTTGCACGGTGTTCTTAACCGACATACAAACCTGTACCCCCAGTTAAGAGCACCGTGCGAAGAAAACCTTTCCTCGTTTCCTAATTAATACCCTTTGGGCTTTAAGACTAAATAAAGCCCTAGGGATCAGCTCTTTTTTGTCCATTACACCCACATGTTCATAACTCGCTCTCTCTATCTCATCAATGAAGCTCTTGCGTGCACGGTTGGCTCATGAGTTACGTATTTTCTTGGCTGGCACTGCGTGCACACCTGTTTGGTCAGGGGAAGAATATGCAGAGAGAGAGAGAGAGAGAGAGAGAGATGTGAGTTAATTTAACGAGAATGATTAAGTATTTGTCTGTTCATAGACCTCCGTTACTTCTTCTCCGACCAACCAAATTTACTTCGGTTTATTCGATTCATTCCAGGTGATAGATACAGAAGGGTATGAGGCCTATGTACGCTGAAAGACACCAAAAGTGTCGCGTGATACTCTTAAGCAGTGGTTGCGAAATGTCAAAAGCGGACTAACATGTCGTTTGCCAAGACCAGTTTGATTCGATTGATAGGCTAGTCTGGGTAAAATCCATATCGAGCATTTGCACTGTGAGTGTTCTCCATCTTTGGCTGAACAATTTTGTTTTGATTTAGTTTGTAAAGTGAGTCCAGTCTTCACATATTTTGCACAAGAGAGAGAGAGTGGTTGGAATAGTGTCTGGCCAGAAAAAATAGAAACTATATTGACGATATCCATATATGTTCCTGATTCATACAACACAACTGGTTTTGTTTAATGCTACAATGCCCGATCTTCAATCACTTGCATAACTATTCCACTATTATACTAAGCACCAAACTTCAACGCTAAAATGTCATGTGGGAGCACAAGTCAATGCCAACCTCTTATCCTCAAGCCTAACCTTTTATATATTGTCGAAATGATTCATCAAGTTTAGATAGACAGAATTGTGTGCAGTGGAGGTATTGTCTAGACCACATCAAACCCCACGAAAGACAAACTTCTCGAATAATTATATTGCAGTGATCGATTCTATTTAGCGCATAATTCATTAGTTTATACGGTATTTTTTCATGCATTTTGAAATGCAGATTATGGGGATGGCTAAGAAAGCAACTGGACTGAGGTCTGGATTTGGGTTGGGTAGGATCAAGCTGTGCCCAGTTGCAGGGTAGTGTAACTATTCAGCAACCCATTAAAAGCCCCCTCCTCAAGCTCTCTCTACTTACGCTACAATAACACCACCCCTATTATTGAGCCATCAATATCTTCCCCATCTCTCTCTCTCTCTCTCTCTCTCTTGTGCAAAATGTAATATCAACCTTCCAAAAAGACACAAGCAGACAGTTTCTCTTCCTTTCTTTGCACTCTTCCTCTGAGAACTGAGAAAAGAAGCAGCAACTCTCTCTCTCTCTCTCTCTCTCTCTCTCTCTGAGGCTGCAATGGCCATCCAAAACACAACCCTCCTCCTCTTTTTGTCTCTTCTCTTATCCTCCACAGTAACTATTTCCACATCTGCCGCTGCATTGCCAAGAGAGCAAGAGATGGACAGAGTCTCAGCACTCCCGGGTCAGCCCCCAGTGGCATTCTCCCAATTTTCTGGGTACGTCACCGTGAACGAGCAAGAGGGTCGGGCTCTGTTCTATTGGTTGACCGAGGCCACTTCCTCTCCTGAGCAGAAGCCTCTCGTTCTCTGGCTCAATGGAGGTCAGTTCTTTCACCATACATAGTAAACAATTCTGGCCTTTATTTTCTCTAGGAACTTTAGCCATAGCTTCTAATCTTAGTGTTCTTTTGCGAGTCAAAGCAGTGAAGTCTTGTTCTGCTGAATACGAGCAAAATTTACACCAAAAATTCACTTTATTATCCTCCGCTCTCTTTTTGTCTGATTCCAGTTTCCAAGAAAAATTCAGTGGTGTCCATCCATGTACTTTCTAATGTCTTGCTTTATCTTTTTGGTTTTGTGAAAGGATTTTCAAGCATTTTGATTACTCCAATAGAACAATGAGCGTATGCAGACAGCTATGGTTCGATCGCTCGATAAATATGCAACCTATTCACAGTTCATCCCAACTATACCTCCTCATCCTCGGCACGTGTCACCACCCTCGCGTGCCTCTCTCTCTCTCTCTCTCTCTCTCTCTCTCAAAGTTTCCAACTTTATGACAAAAAGGAATAGTTTTTAACACGTTATTTACATTAGGACCCTGAAAACATAGTCCCACGTTAGCTTTTCATCTCAATACGCATGCAATCTTATGCTTCCTAACCTCCTGTTGTAAGAATCACCTATCAGTACAACGATAAAAGAAGCTATAAAAATTCGATCTTGTTTTCTCCATCAGGGAAAGCAAGAACCACTCGTGTCCACATATAAACAAAAGCGGGGTAAATGACATTGATAAGAGAAAAAGAAATTGCCTAGGCTGGAAAAATACAAAATCAGAGAAAACAATGAGGAAAAACCCACATGGGTCGCCGTGATCACTCACTGTCTGTATCTTTTTAGGGTTTTATTCCTTCCACGACTGATGTTTATTCCCCCCAAAAGCTAATGAAAAGCCCGCCTGAAAGTTTTTTCGACCTTTTCTCGAGAGCTCTCTGTGTTGTAAGGAAGAAGCAGACATCATATGACCCAACAAAAACACAACTCAGAACAACCCCAAAAAACAAAATAAGCGGAAAAGAAAAATCCCACCTCCTTACAGTGTCTGAGCGACCATGTCATGAAAATTTTTTCCCATGTTGTCGCTTCCAATGGACGATAACATTACCCAGTGTTTCTGTACCTCCGAAAGGATGTGCATTCGGAAATGATGACCAGTTCGGACATGGGGTCCGTCTTTTTTCTTGCCCTTATAAGAGAGAACTGCAAAGATCAGAATGCATTTTCCGAAATGGTATAAGAGAAAAAAGAGACTGCTAAATGAGTTTTTAAGTAAAACCAAATGTCATCGGCTTTGCTCTTCAATAGCAGAAGCCGACAATTCATGGAAATAAAATACACTGGGAAAATTTGGGTGTATAAGCTTTGGTAGGTGTTGCATGGCAGACTTACATTTACGAATGGGACATTGAATGCGGCTGACCCTGAAAGGGATGGGTCTTGATGTTACGCAGTCGTCGTATTCAAACTTTAGAGGCCTTTCTTAGGTTAAACTACTGGTGAGAGCTGTCGTGGTTGGTCCCTAATCATTTAAGGCAGTTGGTTTTACTGTATGGCTGAGGGCGACTCCAAATTTCGCCGGCGGGAGATCTTGGCGTGAATTGACGACGAGCTCCGATTAGTCTAATCACTGTGTTTTAGCTTACTTCTATGCAGGTGCTGCGGTCTTTGTCAACACATTTGCTTTGGAAATTGTTTCCAAAGTTATGGATTATTATGATATAACATTGATTAGAGTACTTAATTAGCTTGCGCAAAGTTGGGAGCCAGACTTGGCAACCCGTTCAGATTCGTTCTTCGCTGCTTATGCTTGTCTCTAGACAGGCAAAAACTTCATGGTCTGTCAATCTAGCAGGGCTTTCTCGATTTACCGATTATATTGACCCAATTTTTCTCTCATTGTTATCATGAAATGAGTATATCTTACTTAAGAAACGTTGAATTGTATTCTAGGGATGATGCGTTGTGTTATACTAAACTAGATTAAGTAGTTTTTGGGTTTGGGGGTTATTTCTTTCTTTTTGTCTCTTTAACATAATATTTTTGCTGGGTCCTAAATAAGACATCAGAAGGGTTGACCGGACCTAGTTGCCCTTTTCAATGCATCGAACAACTTCCAAACCTAGATATTTAGAGACAGCTGACAGCATCGAAACCTAGGCCGGCGGAGGGAATTAAGGTTTTGGTACTAGAGTTCATAGTCCCCTTCACGGATTTAGCCGTGGTGTGAAACGGGGACCCGGTTGACCAGGTTGCTCAAGCCCTGCACATGTACGTGGGACTCTGACTGATTGAACTGTGACTGATTGAGCTGCAACAACACACCTTTATGCACAGGGCAAAGACCCACAAAAGTCCGTAGTTTCTGCTCCACTACACGAATCGGGCCACCTTGTGTGGTTGGTGCATGCCAACAGCAGTGCATGCCGAAGTCGGTCCCCATTCATCATTTGTCCTGTGAAAGACATTGTAGGCTTGGCATCTCAACGTCCTGTTTGGTGGCACACTGACTGCTGTGTGTTGGTCTTCCGAGTCTATGGCCATGTCCTCAACTTTCCATCGACCCCTGAATGAAAAGAACAAAAAAGAACGCAAAGATGTAACCTCAATTTTAGATTATGCACATTTCATAAAACGTCCATAAACTTATGTGGCACCACATGTATTGTAAACTATGATTGGTTTGATTTGATTTGTCTCCCGGAAGTTCAAGGCGAACGGCCTTTCGATCTTTGTATGATCTGAGATTGCAGGACCAGGCTGCTCATCTGTCGCATACGGAGCGTCTGAGGAAATCGGGCCATTCCGAATCAACAGGGCAGGTTCATCCCTCTACATGAACAAGTACTCGTGGAATACAGGTATGAGGTATCCTCATCTTGCGATCTACCACTTGGGAATTTGAAACCTTTTATTTTCAATGACATAGAGTTAGGCCAAAGAAAAAGGTGCGAGAAATTTGTTTGGCCTAATCCAGCAACACTAAAAATGATATCCTAACATGATCTGCAGAGGCAAATCTTCTCTTTCTTGAATCCCCAGCTGGAGTTGGTTTCTCCTATACAAATACCAGCTCCAATCTCAAAGATTCGGGGGACAAACGAACAGGTGATCATAAATGTTTTAATGCTGACATACTAAAACAAATCTTCATTATTAGCTCTAAACTTTAGAGACTAATTAAGAGTCGCCAATTCTTGCGACGCAGCTGGTGATGCTCTTGTTTTTCTAATAAGATGGATGTCCAGATTCCCTCAGTACCAACATCGCGACTTTTACATCTCGGGGGAGAGCTATGCGGGTAATTAACCGATTTGTCCACGGCAAGTCTCACATTTCCTTACGGCATAATTCCCCATTTGACTGAAATTATATGTTTGCTTCCTCTTTGGTTGGATCGCGCTTAGGGCATTATGTTCCCCAGTTGGCGAAGACAATTCATGACTACAACAAACAACATTCTTATCCCATGATTAATCTCAAAGGGTTCATTGTGAGCTCCAGTTGACTCCCAAATCTCAAATCTATTTCCACTTTTTTAATGGCATCATTTTCTTGGAACGTGTCTCTAATTTGGACATACGTGCGTAATACAATGCAGGTGGGAAATGCAGTGACCGACAACTACTATGACAGCTTAGGAACAGTTGCATATTGGTGGAGCCACTCCATGATCTCAGACGCCACCTACAAATCAATCCTCAACAACTGCAATTTCACATCTGACGACTCCTCCAAGCAATGTGATGATGCTGTGAACTATGCCAGGAACCATGAGTTTGGCAACATCGACCAGTACAGCATCTACACACCCTCTTGCTTGTCCTTGCCCAATAGCACTATCAGGGTCAAGAACACCCTCCTGCGACGGCGTATCTCGGGTTACGACCCCTGCACAGAGAACTACGCCGAGAAGTATTATAATCGGCCCGACGTGCAAAAGGCCTTGCACGCGAACATTACGGGGATTCCTTATAAGTGGACTGCTTGCAGGTTATTTATTCAATCCGTCTCGGTCATTCTAACTCTCTTCCCTTTTTCTTTCAAATATCGGAGTCTTTATGTTGCTTGTATTGCGTGCTGAGCAGTGATGTTCTGATCAAGAATTGGAAGGATTCTCAAAATTCAATGCTCCCAACATACAAGGAGTTAATTGCAGCTGGACTCAGGATCTGGGTGTTCAGGTAAATTGACTCTTCCTTCTATTCCCGTCGTTTTCACTGCGGAGAATTAAGCTTGACATTTTTATTGCCGTCATAAGCAATTGAGAGCCGTTGTTGCTATGCATTTTGGCGGTACGTAGTATCTAATTCATTGTACGGGCCCTTTAACAATTAAGCGTGCTACAGTTTTCCTATAACACTTTTTAGAAAATGACAAGAGCTAATTTACCCCAGCTAAAAACAGCAGTTTTGACCAGTCATTGCTGTGAGACTGAGACAAGATTTAAGGAAAAGAAAATTCATCTATATCTGTCTTTACCGATTCTTTACAACCAGTGACTTTTCACTTCTGTCGTACTTTGTGATTTCACCAGAGATTCTTCCTGTTTCTTGGGGAAACATTCTTAAAGCATAGATTTTCACTGCCTATGTTCTTTAGAACATTTGATTTCAGCTTTACGAAAAGAGAAATTGTTCTTCTTTTATGGCTTTTGTTCACGCATCTCTTTCTTCCCTCCTTGAATCATAGAATACCACAGGGTATAATAGCGTGCATCAAATAAGAGTCCATATTAATATTCCCGAGCCTACAAAAACTTTGCGGGAGGAATGAAGATGAACGCCATCCAGGAGTTATTTTTATAGACAATAATTTTCAGGAGCCTTTTTCTCCTTCTTCGTCCATCATCCATGCTGAAAAAGAAGGATTGGACCGAGCATTCATGGGTGGCTTGTGGAAATAGTGGAAACCTGCCTCTTGATCTTGAGTCTTGAAATCAACCAGGAGCAAAAAAAAATCAGACTATTGCGGAAAGGTCAATGTCAGAATTTCGCTGTGTTGATTGGACAAATAACAATCCCTTTAAATGATCTTTGGGGGAGTTTTGGACCAGCAGGAGCTGATTGGACAGACAACAGTCTTTAAAGGGTTCTTGATTGGTCTTAACTTTGGATTGAGTGTTTGAACATAATCTTTCCATCACAGGCATTTATCTGATAGATTTCTTCTGGAAAAAGGGCTGTAGTTTCTGCACTAGTTTGCATTTTCTTACCTTGAATTCATGTCACCTGATTTTTCATAGTATATTTATCCAATCACTTCTGCATCATCATATGAAATATGATACTGTGAAGTAACCCCAAAATGATATTCATGTTGACATATCAAAGATCAAGATGAGTTTTGTCGAGTGTCATTCAGGGAAAGTGTCCTTACACTCATTCTGCCATCATATGATAGAGCCAGTAGATGGTAGCGAAGGAAAAACCAGACATTCACACGAGCTAATCACAGTCACAAGTATAAACCAGTGCACATTCTTGAAAATTACCTCCTTAAGTGACCATTTTTTTTTTAACCGGGCAGTGGCGACACAGATTCGGTGGTTCCAGTGACAGCCACCAGATTCTCCCTCCGCCATCTGAATCTCACCACTAAAACTCGGTGGTACCCGTGGTTTTCTGGCAATCAGGTTGGAGGATGGACCGAGGTATATGATGGGCTAACTTTTGCGACAATAAGAGGAGCTGGGCACGAAGCGCCTCTGTTCCAACCCAAGAGGGCCTTCATTCTTTTCAAATCATTCTTGACAGGAAAAGAACTGCCAAAGTCTTGACACAGTTTGCTGTGGGTTGAAATAAAGGCAAGATAGGGATTTGATTATTTGTTAGCTTTGATGGGAGTTGGTGGAACAATCCAAACAACTTGCTGCATACGAAAGAATAATGGGGGAAGGCGCGAGTAAAAGCTAGGGAAGCAGATGATTCATTTGCAATTGTTCTTTTGATTGTATGGATGAAAGTGTCTGAATTTGAAGGAGGAACTCTACCAAAATTCTGGTAACATCGTAAAAGCGGGGTGTCAAATATCGATTCAATGCAAGGGGAACGTAATTTCAGAAATGGTAATTGCATAGTGTTGTTCTCTATTCTTTGTTCTTCATGTCCTTCCCTCTCTCCTCAAAATTTTGATCTTGATTAGTTTGATATCCCTATTATAGCTTTGATCACTCTCAGCAAGTTTATCATGAAAAATAATAGGAGCATCATTTCTCATTAGAAGTGCTTTGCGATTGTCCTAAATGCTGGAATGAGAAAGAAAAGCACAAGAGAGAACTTCTCAACTATTGAGTCACAGTGTTACAAAAGCTATGGCAATATTGTAACACAGACCTAGATCTAAGATGAGCTAAGTACAGGTTATACAAGGAATATTTGAATGGTGGACCGAATCATGTGAGGCACTGCCAAAATTATATCAACCTAGTGATTAAGATGTATGCATATGTTTCAGTTAATTTTCCAGGCATGAGATTGATCTATGTATGATAAGTCACGTTCTATATGTCGTGCATCCATAACAGATCTCAATAGAAGCATGTCTAGCTCAGTAGACTAAATAGAGACTCAACTAGAGAAACCCAGCAAGAGAAGTAAACTCATTGCTTCAGTCCGTCACTGAGCTGGTTTGAAAGGTTTTTTTTATTTGGTCAGCTGGTTTGAAAGTTAATACTTACAAACTTTGTCGTTCATTTTCTGCCTTACGGTAATTCAAAGCTACCCTTTTACCCAAGTGCAAATATCAACTAAAGTGAGAGGTAGGAAGGATGTAAAACGAGCTATACATTTCACTAGGACCGTAGAAGAGGCCGAGTCATCTTCAGACACAGGACCACAAGTGCACTATATAAGAATGAAGAAGAAAGCGACCAAAAACAAAAGAATTAAGAAGAAGTTCTCTCCCTCTCTCTCTCTCTGCCACGAGTGTTTGGCAAACAAAACAATCCAGAACCTGTTATACTAGTGTTCTCTAAGAGAAACCAAAAATTCAAAAATGCGGGCCTTTGGTTCTCAACTAAATGTTTGTTTCCCGGAAATCCCTCCCCATTCTTCTACTTGCCTATTTACCTTCTCCGGGAAAATATTGCAAGTCACATTTCGCAAAATAAATGAGAGTCAAAATGCATCATATAACTTAATAATGTAATTGATTTTGTCTCCCACGTCGACAACAAATTTGATTGTTACACAAGACCTAGAGGTGAGACCTAGCCTAACCGTTTCAGGCTTTTTCTCATCCTTTTTGAGGCTTAATTGTCACGATAATGCTTTATCTAATATGAAATGCATAAAGTATCATATCCTTTCTTCCAAGTAGTGGTCATTACCCTAGTATCCATGTCTTCCGGTTCCACTTTATATTTTGGTATTTCTCAAGTCATCCACAACTTAGCTCGATTTAAGGGCTGGCTAGTTTTGTGGGACATTCTGCTTTTTCAACCATAACCTTCATTCGACCCAAAAAAGAAAAAAGCAAAAACTTCATTCATGGCCCAACCGTGCAAGACTTTGTATGCGTTGCAGTACAGTGCCTGAAAAGCAACCACATCCACAACCAAAAAATTAGGCTTGTGATTCAGGTAAGGACGAGAATATTGAGGTCAAACGATTTGCAGATGAAAAGCCGAAAATTTTGCAGCATCTTGTTTTATCACAGCTCTGCTCACGGTTCATGATCACATGAGAAAAGATAGAAGAGAGCTAAAAAGAAATTTCTTCTGTCTTTTGGAGCTGGCTTGAACTGTAGCTATGAGTTAGGTGTTCCATGGGGGTTACTGCAAGATTTGGAAGGAAAAGAAAAATCAGAAATGGAAGTTGGAGCATCTTTTAGCCCGAAGAGAAACGTGTCAGGGGCAAAAAGGTGAATTCACATGAAATTGACCTGGCAGGTGGTAGAGTTATAATAATGTGAATGAACAGACAAAAGCAAGCAAGCAAGCATCTTTCTCAATTCCTCTTTCATCTGAATTTTCTTTTCCTCGAGAGAAAATGAAAAAGAAAATCCCCCCACATGAGCAGGACCCCATGAAAGCTCTTAGTCCTAGAAATGAGGTGTAACAACAGCTGCAACAACACATCAGCAGAGAAAACAGGCAACATCCCATTTTTATCTCTCTCCCGGCCTTTTGCTGCCTCTCCTCTCTGTGCCTGTCCCTCTCTGTGAACTCTCTCTCTCTCTCTCTCTCTGAAAAAAATTAAATGCAAAGTCGCATACACCCAACATGGAAGAAGAAACATAGAAACTCCGCGCACCCTACGAAGCTTTCATTTCATCCCCGAACAAAATAGAAAACAGAGAAAGAAGAGTCAACCGCCCAACTTTCCCCAACCCTTCTCTCTCTTTTCTTCAATGGCCCAGCTCAGCTGGACCAAAACTTATGTAGCTGCAAGGTAAAACAAAAAAGAAAGCAAAGGAAATTTGGGGAGAGAGAGAGAGAGAGAGAGAAGCAAAGGAGAAAGAGAAGATAGGTGCCTTCAGATGTCCTCCAACCAAACCCACCTCCTCTCCAATAAAAACAATGTTGGGTCACAAATACCCTTCTGCAACCCCCCAAAAAATCCCATCTTCATCACTACTGTCTCAACCTCAGCTCTCTCTCTCCCTCAAAAGAAATACCCATTTTTATTTTTCCCCCATCTCTTTCTTTTTCCACACAACCGAATTATGTGGGCTTTATTGGGTTTCTTGTCTTGGTCAGAGTTTTCACAGAGAAAACAGGGAAGGCGAGAACCTTCTCATTTTCCCCTTCCCCTCTCTCTCTTTCTTGTTTCTCTTTTTCTTTATTGTTTTGTCCTCCTACCCTCTGTCTCTCTCTCCTTCATTATTTCAATCGCACCCATTTCTCTGGCCTCTCTTTTCAACTTTGTTTGCTACCTTTTGTTGCCTCTGTTCTTGACCTATGATGAAGAAGATGAAAGGGATAGCTGTTATGGAGTCTTCTCCATATGCTGCTGCTCCCGAAGATCCAAGGATCAGGTACAAGCACCAGAGTCTGATGCAGGACTACCAAGATCTGGAAAAGGTAAAACTTTCCATGTGGGTATTCGTAGAAATTTCACCTTTTGCTTAGTTTATGTAATTTCTGTGTTGGTGTGGCTTGGATCTAGGTTTTTTCTTGTTTTCCATTGATGATTGTCCAATTTTCCCTGTTCCGTAGTTGTTTCGTTACTGATCTTCTGATATGTGCTAGAGATAGTGATTACAGGTTCGGTTAATTGGAATCGATGGTTTTGGATCGGTGTCTGATTTGTGGCTTTTCATGGCTGTGTTTGTTTGCCTTATTTTTAGCTGCAGGATGATTAAAAAATTTCCCTTTTGTGGAGAATAAAAGTAACTTGTGAATTTTCTCTCTGTTGAACTTATTTTGAGTTTTATCAATTGCTTTATGAGAACATTTTCTGGTTTGCTAGGTGACTACTAGAGAAGAGGGATGGCTTAATGGACTAAGGTGGTTTTAGATTTTTATGGTTGATTGGATTTTTTTTTTTAAAAAATTTTGCCTATGGCCGAGGAATTTTATCCCTTAAAAACTAATTTTTGCGGCATCCTCTTCTATTTCAGTGGTTTAATTCTGGTCTGGCAGTCTGAGAAAAGGAAGAAAAATTATATATCTTGAAGGTTTTCTTCTGCGTATCCAACGAGTAAGATGAAATCATTTGCTTGATTTGGCTCAATGACGATCCGCGATTTGTAGTGGTTTTAATATATTTTACATCACAAGACGGCCTATTGATTGTAGTTGTTACCCTGTCTTTGCTGTAATTTGACTGCTATTTCTTCAAGTTTTTGATTTAGTTGCATATGTGGGCTCATGCCAATACTTGTTTTATAGGAAACGAATGCCATGAAAAAGAAGATGGAAATGCTGAAACAGCACAAATTTACACTGTTAGCTGAAGTCCAGTATGGTTTCTTACATCCTTGGCCCTTGGGCGTACATTAAAAGTCATCAAGTGGATTAGAAGCATGAGCTATTTGTGATTTTATATACAGATTCTTAAGGCAACGATGCAAGTACTTAATGGAGAACCAGCTCTCATCGCCACAACAGCCACCTAGTCGAGTGAGACGTAAAACTATAGAAGTGAAGAGTGATAACCTCACAAAGGCTAGGAAGACAGCGGCAAAGGGGTCTGCTCAAGGCAAATCTGCTTCAGCTCCTGATCTAAATAAAAAGGGGAAAGTCAAGAATGGGAGGAAAGCAGCCTTGCAAAATCCCATGCCGCTTTTAAATGCAAAAGAGGAGAGAACCGTTGTTGGGAGGGAAGCTGCGTACCACAATTCTGCACGAAATTTGGACTTGAACGAGAGGGATTTGATTGCTAGTGGGCGGGAAGTTGCCATCCAAACTCCCACCCCGGCTTTTGATATGCATCATAAGGAGAGGCTTCGTGCTGGAAGAGAAGTTACCAAAAGAAACCCCACTCCTGTCTTTGATTTAAACCAGATTTCGGTACTCAATCTTTTACTAGGATGAGTGTTTTTTTCTTTTATATCTCTGTGTCAGCTGTTTGTATGATTGTAGATCATTGCTTGCCACCTTGTGTTGCAGACAGAGGAGTTGCAGATCAATGATCAGCAGCCAAGAACTGAAGAAGTAAATAGAAGTTTAGGTACAGGCGAAGGCGAGGAGCTCAATAACGATGTGAAGTTATCGAGTTTTAGGAGTAAGAATACTGCAAATGGGCTTGGCAAGGTAGGGAAGAGGAAGATCTCGTGGCAAGATCAGGTGGCTTTAAGAGTTTGAGGTTACATTTGCATATTCCCCGAGCTGGGATTGTTGCTTGCTGGGGCTTGAAAATAACCCCATATGTGCCTTGATGTTCACTTTTGCCTGCTTTTTTGTCAAACAACAATCAGGTTATGCAGTCACATAGTTGCATAATACATGTCTAGGGATAGAATCAAGTAGCAAGGTAAACGAAGTATCTATACTAAACCTATATCAGCTTTCATCAGGACAGTGAAAAGTCACTGTGCACGATCTTCTACTCCTTGAATTGCTGCATGTGGTGAGGTATATAACCCTGCAATCTTGCCTTAACAACTTTAGGAGCATAATATAAGAATCATCTTTACTGGACTATAACTAAACTTTCGGTGCTTGTGTGAATCAGTATACTGTAACTCTCATGGGAACGAGATAAGTCATGTCATGTATCTATTTTCATGAATACTAGTTTTGCATAATGTTCGTATCTGTGGATATTTGTTTCCAGTTGATTGTATTAACTTTCCGGTTCAGTATGATTTGATTAGGCATTAAGTCATTGTAGTTGGAAATCACGAGTTAAATCGGAGAATCGTTCATGCAAGTTGTACCAGCGACTTTGCCCTGCCATGGTATTATTTCGTTATCGGGTACGGTAGGAATTGAACAAAATAGCATTTCCCGAGTCTACGCGAAATTTGCCGATGCATCGCCATATTTGCCGTGTCTCCTCTTCAAGCAGCATGGAGTGACGGTTCCTGCCAAACTTGGGCTTTGTATCAAAAAGAGAAAATTCATCAGGAGACAAAAGTTGAATGATTTTAAGTAACGTGTAAATGTGACGCGCTAAGTTTAAGTGGGGATCTCCCTGTCGGTATCCTCCGGCAGCTTCTATTTATGGTTTTCGAAGATCTTGTTGAAATCCTATGTTGGTATGTCATTTTCAGTCCTTTCTTTTTTCTCATTTATCCTAACATTAATTCGGAGTGGGTTTGAATTTGTAATGCGACTGCTCAATCAAATGTCCGATGCTTTGAATCATGGCACAGAAGATGGTCACAGAGTACAGTACGACGTGCATGGCTTTGCACTAGGATGCCGAGGAGTGCTCCTAGCTTATGTTTATTGAGAAGAAGCAGAGGAAAGTGCGCGGGTTCTGTAGACTCTGAGACGACAGAATCCACACGAGATCAAATTAACCAGAGCGAAGGACAAGGATGTTTGTCGTCGAGGGGAGAAATAATGGCCATCGTAAAGTACGGGCTGATGAGAGTGCTCCAGCTCACCAGCTTGTGTTCTTTGCTAAATTGGAATAAAGTTTCGAGGATGGGCATCTATATCGTAGTCGCAGAGTTCAGGATTTGTTACATTGGGCTTGAATTGGGTTGGGAACGTCATACAAACACTTCAATATGAGGCTATGAGCAGCTTTCCTTGCGCATGTACAGAATAATAGTTCTTGATTCTCATCTTTTCTCTTGTTCTTTTCTTTAGGGATCGTGCCATAGTAAAGGAAGCTGCAAGCTTCTGTAGACTACGCAGCTTTACTAGCATAGACAACCATAAAATACTAAGATATCTGTTTCATATTTGTTCCATTTCCACATGAAATAAGCGGACCAAAAAGAAAACTATCAAAGGTGCTTTCACCTTCAATCTGTCTTTAATCAAAGCATAATATATCCAACAGCTAAGGATCAATAATTTCAACATGAAAATGAGCTTTATAAGCTCATTATTTCGACCAGAGGGATATCCTGTAAAACAGTAAAGTGATTGTTATTCACTTGTTCTTCAGTAAAAGAGTTGGGCACGGGGTGGGCAGCGCCTGGGAATGCAACCCAGGTTACCTGCCTGTGAAGAAAATTCACTGCACATAACCGGCCATGCCCACTGCCCACCACAGACGAGAAGGAACACAAAAATGTCCGGAGAAATAACAAATAAGTCTCTAAATGTTAATCAGCTTCCAATCAGTACACCAAATTAGAGCAAATTGTCAAGGTAATAACTCTGCTTATTTTTATTCACAAGATCATTAAATAGAATGAACTTTACAGAATTTGAACCGGGCGAGATGCAAGTCATCGATGGCGAGATTTCCCAGTAATCACTCACACGGACTGTCTCTGCTTTCTCATGTCTCAGTTGCCTCTTTTGGCTGCTGCGTGTCCTTTTCAGGATCTTCCATGGCAGTATAGCTAGCTTCTTCTGCTTGACCCAGTTCTCGTAGATGAGCAATGTGCTTTTTCCCCTTTTCATGACTCTCCATGACTGTCTTGGAGAACGCACCAATTTGGCACATCTCGCACCAAAACTGGAAATTCTTGTTCTTTCTCGAACCTTCAGTGTTCTCCAATTTCTGCGCCATTTTCAGCCCGCTAAGCTTCTTCGAATCCTTAAGCTCTTGGTGTACTTTCGATTCAGTGTTCCCTTCCTTGCCAATCTTCTGAGCTAAAGAAGCTTCTTTGATCTTGTGCTTCTTCCCTTCGAGATGTTCTTTCAAACCTTTCTCGCTCGTGGCACTGACCTGGCAAAGTGCACATGTCCACTCCTCCTTGGTCTTCTTCTTTCGACTAAATGTGGACAATTCACCTGCACCAGCTGGAGATGTTGAAGCTTTTCTTTTGGCTCCAAGGAGATTTGGATCCGGTCTAGGCTGCAAGAAAGCACTCAGAAATGACATCATTAAAGCTCTCATCCATTTAAAAAAAATAAAGTCGGTGAGCAAGAGAGCCTGAGAAACATATTGACTAATCTAACTTTGTCTCAGAGAATCAACCCTCTGTAGGCATTGAGAAGATTCTGCTTTCATCGCCATAACATGATTTAACAACAAACATATTGGCATCAAATGCAGTAAAAAACGATTGATAACTGACTTGCTATGCTACAGTGAGGAAAAGCCAGAAAATTCCACTTAGAACTTGCTTCTATCCATGCTTGCAAATTTCCTTGAGTGCACCTTGTCTGCAGACTCCAGTTCGATGCAATTTAATTACGTCTACACCTAAACCCAACTAAGTTACAGAATTGCATGTTCTCAATCCATTTACAGAGATTTCAGAAATTCTATAATAACCTACAGGAATGACAAACTATTCTAGATATAGTTTTGATGTCACCTAAAAACAACTGAATGGAAAAAGCTGAAACTCAAAGTCAATTCAAAACAAAGACAACCAGTGTCTACCTTAATGTTTTCAGTTCTTGATCAAACAACTGACCAAAATTCTTGGTACAGTTAATGTCTACTGTGCGAGCTATTTTCTTGAACAACCTTAGGTGCCATTGCGACTAAAGCAACCACAAGTCTTATCAAATCTAATTTCTTAGCCATGAACTTCTAATTGAAAATTGACTGACTTCATTTTTCAAACAATTTTTTTACAGGCCCTCAGTTGTCATCATGCCGCTAAGACTAAATTAACATCAGTTTTACCAATCAAATTCTCTATCCATGAAATCCTACCTCAAACTTTATTAATTTTTCTAACAGTACCTCTTGACTTGAATAAAAGGGAGAGTAAAAGAATAAAACCCATGTCATAGGAGCAAATTTCAAAATCAAGAAGTCCTTAGCACACCTAGACTTCCAGCATGAAGAAGAATACTCTAGAGATAAAGATCAGAGGGAGAAGAAGCATGTAGTTAACCTAAGAAGCATTTGAATCTTTGGGTCTTCAAGTGGTGAGGGCCAAAAAAGGGTAACCCCTACCAAAGAAATTCCAGAGAGTGAAGGGAACTTGGGAAGAATGGAACGCAGATTTCCATTTCTTTTCTCGTCCCCCTTAAACGCAAGGACATTGACTCGTGCCTAAGAAGACACAGTGAGGTGAAGCCTATAAGTACAAGTGAGGACTTGGTTTCCATCCATGCTTGAATATTTCAGTAAGCGTGGACCTTCTATTCACTAAAGCTCTTAAATTAATTTTAGGGACTTGTGACTATATTTATAAGCATGCCTATGTATGACTTTAAGCCATAGAGATAGTTTCAACATAATTATGCAGTTAGACAGGTCTCTGGTGTTGCCCAGAGATGTGTAGTAATTACCAGAAATCTGAATGAATACCTAGACAAAACATGCTTGCGCTAACCACCAAAATTATCATACAAGCTTGTCTGCACAAAACAATTTAATGGACAGAAAAAAATAATTCAAGGCCTAGATAAACATGTGCTAGCTAATCTTCAAAGAAAACCAGACACCAAAATCACTACCTTATAATCGACAAAGCTATAATCCATGATAATTTACAAGTTCAAAAAAGACATGAATTCTCCAGCAGTGTACTAGTATATAACTAGTCATGATACCAACAGAAGGTCTGCAATTGACAGAATGTCTGTAATTTCCAGTTCAGACCATTTGTGCTTTCTATGTAGAAATGCATCGTATGTCATTCCTGTGTGCTTTCCCACCCATTCAAAAGATTCGGAGAAGATAGATTTTCCCCAAAAACTTCTCTACTCAATCAAGCTTTTAGATTATAATTCTTTTCAGTTGATAGGTTAAGCATACTTTAAGAAGGCAACATTATGCCTATACAGTCTCAATAAAGTCAGAGAGATAATGGAAATGATTACATAAGATGCGAACAGTTCTGTAAAGGACACCATGATATTAGTTATCTATTTACACTCACAAGTGTAGGGTCAAGAAAAATTTTACAGAGACAAAAGGCCAGAGCTACGCTAACTTTATGCAGTAGTAATCATATTTGATGTCTCATCGATGGAGCTAATTGAGTTGGACATATCAATTGAAAGCAGTACCAAACAGTCATTGATGACGAAAATTGATGTTTAGCACACCGTCAAAAGCATATTGATGATTGGTACAAGACACTTTATGCAAGAAAATGCTAAGATTGGAAAAATGTTGATTTCTTTTCGAATATTCAAATGGGTGTAGTAGGTCTCATTCTATTCATCTAGAACTAATTAGATTGTTGATAAAACTAGATTTAGAGCTCCCACTTGAAATGATGCACCTGAGAAATAGGTGGATCTTAATCAGCCATAATCATATCAAATCGCAATGTGTCTCGTAACAAACAGAAATATGATTTCAAAGGCATGCTAAACATCAATTGGCGTTGCCTCGTTAGTAATGAAATGCTGGCATACAACTTTCAGCAGATAAATATGACTCAAGCTACTCCATCGAAGAAAGTTCAGAGATGGCACTTGTGCAAAGCAATTTTCTTATATTCTACTTTGCGCATACAATAATTTTTATCGACCTAGCACTATGAAGTGTATGATGGACAGATTAACATAATGGGATAGCCAATAGAGTTATTCAAATAGTTATCCAGTGATTTCCCTTAGTTTGGAAGAAGACTCTCCTAAGCACATATATTGCTCTCTTTACCATGTTTTGCATCAACATAATCTAATTATATAGATAAAAATAACACAACATATCGCCTTTTCTCTTTTGAGAGTCGAAGACCGCTATCACCTATCCAGTTTAAGGTGTCACAGAATACTGAAAGATGCTGGAGAATGTCATGCCTGGAATTCATAAAGTAGTTAAGAAAATCTTGTACGAAGTTCTCTTTCCTCTTTTTCTTCCCAGTTTTATCGGAGAAAGGAAATCAATTCTTACAAGTATCCCGATAAATAGTTTACTATGCAATCGGCACAAAGGACTTTCATGAAACAACTATTGTAATGTCAATATCAAGAATATGCATAGCACTCTCACTTATCCAGCAGTAGCAATGTCTGATGTTCTCATATTCTCACACTAAAGATAATTTCAAGCTTCCTCTACATCTAATTTAAGATAAGAACGGCATAAAGTACTCGCAAAATCACCTGTACCCGGAAAGGCTCACCTAAGCAAGATTATATGAAAAGGCAAAGACATATAAAGTCCCTCAAGTTGAGAACTTACCAGCATAATCAGTCTATCCTTATTAAGTTCGGGCTTGATCTCAGTTGGTGTAGCTTCCGGAGAACGAATCAATGGCAATGGTGACACATCAGCTGCATTACGACCGACAAATGTCAGGTGACCCTCCGTGGCGCGGCCTTCAAGCCGGTGCAAAGCAGGATGTCCTCGGTTAAAGCCGAACCACATTGCCGATTTCCCGTCAAAAGGCAATCCATCGCCGGCACACCGAAGCACCATTTGTCGCTCCAACATCAACTCCCTCCTCACCTCATCTTCGAGCATCTGCCGCCGAGCAACCTCCGAGGCAATAATCTCCTCCCGTATTTTCTGCCTCTCCATCTCCCTCTGGATACTTTCCCGGACTAGATAAGGGTCCCGCATTGCATCGAATTCGCTGTTCAAGTAGGGTCTCGTATTGCGCGTCCCCGGAAAATCAACTGGGGTCGCACGATCAGAGCAAAAACTTCAGCGACTGAATTAAAGATCAGAACTTTCTTGTCTATTCCAGTCATAATAAAGCACGTGCACGCATAACACCCCCCGAAAGCCGAAAGCAAAGAAATTCGACCGAAAAAAAAACGATCTTTACGAGCAGTCCGCCTTTGCACCAAACAGGGTTCAATAGTTCACTCCAACACAAGAGAATCAGCGGAACAGAAACCAAACGAAGCAACCCCACACAAGAAAACCGGAAACCCAGTAGGAAAAAACCAACAAGAAACCGAAAAAAAGGCACGCACACACACACAGAAAACAACGCACCTCGCCATGCCTGGTCGGGGAAGAAACCGACGCCGGAGGAATGAGGGACGACGGGCTGAGGCCTGGAAGTGGACGCGCCGGCTCGGTACTTGAACTCCATGGAAAGATTGATTTCAAGAATTCCAAGATTTCAAAAACTCTGGGGAGACTCTGTGTAATGGCAAGAGAGAAGAGAAGACAAGAGAAGAGAGAATCGACGAGATAAATGGTGGGGGCGATGCGCTTTTCGCATCTCATTAATACCTGTGGATTTCTTGCTTGTTTAGCTGCATTGCTTAGCTTTGGCAGCTCACGCTGCGTTGATTGACATGACAACATTGGCGAAGCCGAAACATCGTACGTTCTGTTCTCTTTCTTTTCCTCTTATGCTGTGTGTTTTTTTCCCCTTTTTTTCTCGTTCCGAGCTCGTTTTGAATTTGATCGGCGGCCCAAAGGTGGAGAGAGGACGAAAGCTTGAGAGAATTGGACGAGCAGTAAAGATGAACCAAAGACATTAAAGATGTGATTTTTTTTTTGGATTAGAAGAAAAAGAAGAAATTTTTAAATTTGTTAAATGCGGTTCATAAATTTTAATCCAATATACACAATGTCGTCTTCAAATTTATAATTTACTTAATGTGATCTCTGAATTTTTGTACATATTTACTTTAGTCTCCACTCTAGAAGTGATCGATTCCTAATTTAATTCCAATCGATGACTATAGCATTCTCCTTTCAAACAAAAGGATAATACGAAGCAGAAGAAATCCAGATTGGAGGAACTATGATATGCAAAAGCCAAACGCCAACAATTGCAAAGCTTAACAATGTGGCGATCTACAACAAAACAAGAAATCAATCGAGAAAGGCTTCAGTAATGCGCATCGAATCTAATAAAACAAAATATTAAAGCCCATATCCGGTGCAAACAGCACAATAAAAATCTACAACGAGAAATTATCCAAGGTGCGGGGTCAAGGGGAGAGTGGATGAATAACACGCACGAGAGCTAGAAGCTCTGGACTCGCACTGAAGTTGGACGAAATTTGAGGTGACGATGGTGACGACGATGGATGATAGCTAAGGATCACACTCATAGAGGCTTGACCGGACAGTCTATTTATGAGAGGCGAGATGTGGGAGGGATCAGGGTTGAGCCTGAGCCGCGTAAGAGGTGCCGAAACTAAAGATGTGTGAGGATTGGGTTGAGCGCGAGCTGCGTCAGATGAGAGAGAGGAGTCTGAAAAATATAGATTAAGGTTTACTTTAGAGATCGAGAAGATGGAACAAGGGAACAACAACAACTACAATTGCAACGTACGGAATCACGGACAGCAAAATGGAGGACAAGAACGAACAAGATGATTTACAACGTGGGCTTCCCAATTCACAGCTAGGTGAGGAAGACTAAGTAGGAATCGAAGGCGATGGCCGTGGACTGGTTGACGGACTAGCCGGAGATGAGGCTTACTCTCAGAGCTAGAGAGATCATCAAGTGGCAAAGCTCGCAGTCGCTGCTGGGTCTGGCGGCGAGACGACATGGTGAGATGAGAGAGAGGAGTCTGAAGAATGGAGATTACATAGATTAGGGTTTACTTTAGGCTATTCTTAAAGAAATTAAAAGAAAATATAACAAGTTTGATCTGATTCCCATCTTGGAATCGGGAACCGAACCAGTGGCCTTTGAAACTGTCAAGAACCGGTCGGTCCGATTCAATCCAGGCGATTTCCATTGTATACTCCTACTCTAGATTGTATGAAAATGTTGAATATTATCATTTAATCAATTCAAGTTCATAAATAACATTTAACATTTTCTTACGGTCCATGAACTAAATCAAACATGTATTTAAAGCCAACGGGCTGCATTATATATTAGGTTAAAATTCAAATTGCAATATGTTTGGCCAAGATTTAAGAATTATTTATGTCATTTTCCCGTAACTGTAAAATGAAATACGTAAACATATTTATGAAATTGACTTTTATTGGTTAACCATTCCATGATCGTACAAGAAGAACACATTATGATAGGTGTAGACTTTCGGAAGATATAAGCATGAAAAATTTCTTTATAGTAATTATCAATTTATACGAGCTAAGTAGGGCGTTTGAGAAAGAAATCATTTTTTTCTCTCGCACAACAAATTGAATTAGATCCGACATGTTATTTGGAAAAAGGATAAATCAATCAAGAACTACCAAACAAGATAAATGTGGCGAATCCAACGTGCAATTATCACTCCTTGATGAAGTGATCGGGCATGCGGCGAAAGAATGTTGCCGGGACACTCATCGAACCGCATCGAATTAGTATTGCAACGACAACTTTTACCAGAGGGGAATTGGCAATAATACTGCACTCGAAGAAATCATTACCGATTTCTATGAATTTATACCGCAGCAGATCTCAAAGATTTTCTGGGGATGTTTCAAAAAATGATTAATGATTTTGGTATTTTTTCCTCAGAAGTAAATGAACTTGGGGGCAAATACAATCGAGTTTCAATTTGGGATTCTTAATTGATTGGAGTGAACGAAAATTACGGGTTTTTGACGTCATATTAACCGTCAGATTTAGCTGGAAAATAAAAAAAGAAAATGCACTCATTGGCCCGTGAAATGTAGACCAGACGAAGCATGTCGCGTTGACAGAGGATTGCATGCCGTCCACTCTCTCTCTCTCTCTCTCTCTCTCTTCCTCCTTTGTTTCCTTCTTCATTAAGATCCGACGTTGCCGCGTCTCCACAAAGCCACACGATCAAATTCCATCGCTCTGTGTCGGTCCCCCCCAGGGCGGTGAAGTGAGTCGCAATGCCGAGCCGATGCGAGATCTTCTGCGAGGTCCTCATCGCCATCTTGCTTCCCCCTCTGGGCGTCTGCTTCAGGCATGGTTGCTGCAGTGTATGATGCACCTTCCCTGTCTCTCTTTCGCTCTCTCTCGTTGAATTTTGGACAATTTGAGATGCCCTCTTTCTTGTTTCGTTTGTATTGGCTCTCTGATGCGGAAAAGATCGCTTTTTGAAAAGTAAACTCGTTATTTTTAGCTGGCTTTTGCCAAGGTGTCTTTTGGCTTTGATCTCTCGATGAGAATTCACTGAGTATTTGAGATGCCCTTTTTCTTGTTTCGTTTATATTTGCTCTCTGATGCGAAAAGATCGCTTTTTGAAAAGTAAATTTGTTATCTTTCCCTGGTTTTTGCAAGGCGTCTTTTGGCTTGATCTCTCGCTAAGAATTCATTGAGTATTTGAGATGCCCTTTTTCTTGTTTCGTTTTTATTTGCTCTCTGATGCGAAAAGATCGCTTTTTGAAAAGTAAATTTGTTATCTTTATTTGGTTTTTGCAGGGTGTCTTTTGGCTTGATCTCTCGATAAGAATTCACTGAGCATTGCTCATGAAAAATTTAATCTGCCAACTCATGTGGGTCTGCATCGTCTGTTGTTTATCTGGATAATCTCATGATTGAATCTGTCACCCGATTACGCCTTCGGCATTTGTTCAAGGATCTAAGATCCTGTTGCATCCTTTGCTGTCTGGGGATTAATTTGTTCTGTCTTTGTTCATTTTGCAGGTTGAGTTCTGGATCTGCCTGTTGCTGACGATACTGGGTTACGTCCCAGGAATCATATACGCTCTCTATGCGATTGTATTTGTCAACCGCGAGGAGTTCTTCGATGAGTACCGGCGTCCACTTTACGCTGCCTAGCATTTCTTGATTTTCACCATCTTTGGCCTTTGTATGCTGCAATTTGACGGTTTAGTACTGTGCCCATTTCACTGTATACTTGGCCAAGAATAACGTTATGTTGAATTGATGTGACTATTAATGTGATATTTCTTGTTCCATATCGGATATACTGGGATTGCTTTAGCTTGAACTAATGTAGATCGTTCAGATTGTCCACTTAAAAATGACGGACAATGCGAAAGCTAAAGGCGAAGAGGCAAAACAAAGGAAAAAAATGTCGCAGACGTAGCCTAATTCTTCCCATGTAGGCTCTCGATCTCTGCCGACCTCACTCACTCTTGTGATGAATCAATTGGCAACCAGATTAGATTAAGTTGCCATGCAATTGATAACAGATGTAGATGTTGGTGATTGGTGAATTGGCAGTAAAGTACAAATTGACATTAGATCGTTGATAATGCATCTCTTGAGCTCGTTATTGTTAATAACTTCAGTCTACTGTGGAGATCATGGCAAACAAGCCAAATTAGAGCGAGAGCTATTTATCATGGTTTGCTTCGGGGATTATATGAGAAGCTTGTGCATCTCTACAGCGACTGTAGTCAAGAGAAAACTGTGCCAATTGGCTCGAAAGTGCTCATGTGATGAGCAAGAAAAGGCAGTTATTGCTTGTATTCGAACTTCAAATGAAAAGAAAGCTTATACAAGAGAAGAGGAACCCAAATTTAAACCTGCTTTTACGGGAGTGGTAGTGCTTCTTGCCAGCGTCTCCATCCCAAGTAGAACTGCACGCACTTAAACTTGGAAGAGCAGAGTGACAGCGACGAGTCCAACTACTACTGGCCCCACTGCTGCAGACAGGACAGAAGCATGAAGCACATTGGAGGGTGCACCACTGTGAGTCTTTTTACGTGGCTTAATGAGATCCCCGCCACCATAAACGCCCTTTCCTTTGTTGACACTGTTCAGATTGTGAACTTTCTGAACTTCCCCCTGATTGTTTTGATAGTCTTTCTCTTTGGTTTTCCTTCCATGGTATTTCTCTTCTGTTTTGCTGATCAAGTCAAGGGCAGCTGCATAGAGACAGCAAGGACTGACTGTAACTTAGCATGCAAAATTTGGCTTTGAAAGTTTCATCTTGTGGAGAACACTTCGCAAGGAGTTCTAAGAGCTTACGTTACCTGAACTTTCCTCCTCTCTCGGCTTGTAATGATTATGGGCTGGTCTGAGAGTGCCTTCAGATTCGGAGGAGAGAACCTTGCTGCAGATGACGAAGAAGAGGCACGCGAGTAATAGTCTCCTCATATCAGAGCTTGGTTAAACCCGAAATTCTGAGGGATAAAGAGTTGGGTCAATAAGTATGCTGGTGCTAATCAAGTCCTGCTGTGCTTTTAACTTAATCAAATCCTTCGCTCTATATATACGCAGTCTTGTTGAAATGATGCTTCGTTGCTAGAAGAGGGTTTATTTCACCGAAATTCTCAAGTATGCGTATAGCGTTCCTTTCTCATTGAGACGGAATAGTTGGATGCTTAAGTTCCATCTGGCGGCTGATCTCTTATCAATACAGGAAATGGAATTGAAACACAAAGAATCTGCTTTTTGTTGTGGGGCTTCGGCTGTGATAAATGTTTTCATGGTAGATGCTTGCAACCAAGAGAAGAATAAAGGGTTTGCTCCTTTGACAGATCATAAACTTTTTCACTACTTGCTTTTTTTCTTCTTGGAGAATGCTCAAGAGCACATTGGCTACCGGATTTAGATGCTTTCTCCCAAAAAATCGGATCAGTATTCCATTTTCACATGGTTTGCCAATGGAGTTCCGGAAAGGTTTGCAGAAATGGTTAACATCGTGGAAATCCTACGAAGGCGAATCTTACTTTGCTCGACTTTTTAATGGTGTCCGTTCGAATTTGCTCCTGTGGATGTAGGATTGGACAACTCTGGCCTATGGCTCAGTTAAAATCTCTTCTGAGTAAAAAAAAATAATAAGTTCAAATTTTTTAGAAATCGCAGGAAGCCAAATCTGTTACATGTGGTTTGCGTATTATATCTGCCTAAGCAAGCTTACTTTTCTGAAAATACATCTCATGTCTAATGTGCGCTCTCTCTCGAACAAGTATTATTTGTGTGATGATGGGTTTGAAAGCAGAACTTGATTTAACATTAGATATCATATTGTAGAACCTATTTTCCTATCACGCCCTGAACCCCGCGAGCGCGCGACACCCCTCTTCAATCGTTAAGATGCGACGTCTCAGGACTCATCGCCGACCCTTCATTTTATCTTTTAATTACGCATACTGAAGCAATCACAAAAATCCTCGAACAACAACAATAAATAGAGATAGTCAGGAAAATAAATCACAACAGTCAAACAATACTATTTTGATTTTCACTTGATTAACTCCAATGAGCATTCTTATAAGCCCACTTCGGGCGATACTACAAAAAGCCAGCAAAAAGATATTAGGCTGAGGTCAATTTACTCCATCAATAGGTCAAACCCAAAAAGCTAGCTTCCAGACACCCTGAACCAAACCGGTGCATCAATATGCTAAGGGCCTGAAAAAAATAAAAAAAGGTTAACAACAACAAATGAGACGAATGTCTCAATAAGCTAACGGCCTAAACCCCGTTTAGAAGGCCAACTAGCACGAGGGTTCCTAACTAGGCTATACAGCATCAACAACAACATCATTAAACAACCACAGGCTTTCTTACCTCACCTTGGTACACTCGTTGATGAAATAAACATGTCACATACTTGAAGCATTTAAATAGATTTCCTATACATCAATGCATCGCAGGCGCGCATGTCTCGATTATAAGACAAAATTCACTCGAGCACGTTCCATACCATGCCTAGTAGTTTCTATCACATAATCAGATACTATGCATCACATGTATTCCAGTTATTACGCCCCCTCGGAGCCATCATACATCAAGCGATCTGCAACAAGATGGCAGTCTTCCGGCATAACCGGGCTCCGTCCCACCCCGTCGGGCACGGCTACGTCAAATGATCTATAGTAAGATGACATTCTAATACGACGACATTCTAATAAGACAACATCAAATGATCTGCAGTAAGATGGTATCCTGTAATGAGCATTGAATCCGGCCTTGGGCCGCAACAAGGTATCCAGAATATCGACGATCCAGATAATCTCTAAATATCCAATAAATCGAGTATTGTCAAGCGATCTGCAGCAAGACCCTGATAAATCAGGCATCATTAAGCGATCTACAGCAAGACGGCTCCAACATGTGACCACATGAGAACATAAGTATTCCGGCTAATTATTATCTTTTTAATTAGCCCATATGTCCATGAATAATGCTCACACATGCAAATAGTCAATTAATTTGTAAATCTCATTTCAAATATGCTTACATTCTCAAAACATCAAATTCGTTTTGTAAACATGGCGGTGAAAATAATTCTTTTTCGAAAACTCGAAATCCTTTTGTGAAAATAGTTATTAAAATTATTTAGCTATAACAACTAATTAACACAACAATTCATAGCATAAACATTATAATTCAAGCATAGGAATCACAATTTGACGTTAAAAATTTTCCAAAAATATTAATATTTAATTTCGGAATTAATTATTTAATAATAAAATATTAATATTAAATCAGAAAATAATTTATTTAATAATAAAATAATATTTAATTCCGAAAATAATTGATAACTTATCACCACATTCGCGATAACTTATTGCACAACTACCAATAACCTATCACCTAATCCCAATTAACTAAACATAACTTTAATTTAAGCTTAATCTAAACTATCATAAGCAAGTTTAACACCATAAACACGAGATTCAGGGTTAACTTACTCGTCTAACGTCGGCGAAGACGCGATGACAACGGCGGTGACGAGGGCAGTCTGCGGTGTCCTCGGATTGCTCCTGTGAGCGGCAAATGAGCGCGACGAGGGGAGGCAGCTACTATGGGTTGCTCGGGGGTTGTTCCCGGCAAACGTGGCGGTAGTTGGGCGGCTTGGACGGCGGCGGACGTTCGAGACGGCAATGCACGACGGCGAGCGGAGTTGGGTAGGGGCGAGCTCTGTCTGGAAAAGACCTGAGGTGGTGGTGGCTCGACGACGGCAAGCTCGGTCGGACGAGCGGTGAGCACGCGAGCAAGCGGCTGTTGTAGCGGTGAGCTTGCTGCTTGCGCGAATAGGGATAGGGGAGGAGTGGCCAGGGGGATTCGGCGGTGATAGTGGTGGCGGCATGCGACGAGCAAAGGTCGGGCAGTGGCTGGGCCGGCGAGCAGCGATGGCGATGATGATTGGGTGAGCAGCGGTTGCGGTGGTGGCACGCGGTCGGGCGCGGCATGCGACTGGGCTGAGGACCGGTCGAGCATAACAGAAGCAGGAGCAGAACCAGTCAGGAAGGAAGAGAAAGGAAGAAGAAAAGAAGAAAGAAAAGAAAAGAAAGAGAGAGAGAGAGAGAAGTAGGCGGGGAAGTTAGACGCAAGGGGGGGGGGGGGGGAGTCAGCGGAAAATCAGCCGGAGGAGAGAGAGAGAGAGAGAGAGAGAGGAAATGGTCAACATCGCACTCAAGTGCGATCTGACAGCCACGATTTAAATTCGAAAACGATCTAACGGTCTCTGAAAATCCTAATTAATAATTAGGAAAAAGGGCCAAAAGAAAATAACTAGAACACACTACAAGGGAGATCTACCGGTTCAAATTCGTGCTCGGTCAAAAATTCACTTTTCACATATCTCGGGTAATATCGAGGCTGGCCACAATAATATCGACATCGTCTAATTAAATTCGTCAGGAAACTCTGAAAAATTTGACACCAATGTTCGGGCTCCAAATAATGGTCAAATTCGATCGAATGCAATTCTAGCGAAATCTCAATTTTAAAAACAATAACCGAGAGTATTCAGTTCCCGGGCGAGATTTTACTATAAGCACACTGACGAATTACACGTTTTATAAATCTTAAAAATGGGTCAAAATTCGGAATGTCGCAACTCTTTCCCCCTTACAAAAATTTCGTCTTCGAAATTTACCATCCAACCCAATTATTCAAACAAATAGGGATATTGGTGTCGCATCAACTCTTCGCTTTCCCTCGTCGCACATTTGGTTCCATGGTGCTCCAAAATCACCTTGACCATTGAAATTGTCTTGTTCCGCAACACTTATTCCATTCTGTCATCAATCTTGACCGGCTTTTCCACGTATGACACTCTGTCGTCCACTTCTATTTTCTTCATAATTCAGCATATGGGTTGGATCTGGTTCGTATTTCCTTAGCATAGACACATGGAATACATTGTGAACTTGGGACAAATTTGGCGATAGTGCGAAACGGTAGGCCAGGGTACTGATTTTCTCTAAAATCTCGAATGGACTCATGTACCTTGGGCTCAACTTTTCTTTCTTGCCAAATCGTGATAATCTTCTCATCGGTGACACTTTGAGGAAAACATGGTTTCCCACTTGAAATTCCAAGAGCTTACGTCTCCGGTTTGCATAATTCTTTTGGCAACTTTAAGCAGTCCTTAGCCTATCCTTGATGACTTTAACGGCATCTGACAACTGTTGCACCAACTCGAGTCTCGAAATCTTTCGTTCTCCAACTTCGTTCAAACAAACTGGAGTCCTACAGAGTCTACCATAAAGTGCTTTGAAATGTGCCATTTTGATACTCTATTGATAACTGTTGTTATACACGAATTCGACAAGATGCAACTGTTTTTCCCAACTTCCTTTGAAATCCAAAACGCAGGCTCGCAGCATATTCTCGAGAGTCTGAATCGTTCTCTCGGATTGTCCATATGTCCGCAGATGAAAAGCAATGCTATATTGCAGCTTTGTTTCCATGGCGCCTTAAAGATGCTTCCAAAACATGGCGGTGAACTTGGGGTCTTAATCTGACATAATTGTCATTGGCACACCATGAAGACGAATTATATGCCTCACGTACAACTCAGCATACTTGTCCATAGCAAAATCCTTTTGCATCGGAATGAAATGAGCAGACTTTGTAAGTTTATTTACTACGACCCAGATGGAATCATTACTTCTTTGGCTTCTCGGTAGACCCATTATGAAATTCATCGTGATATGCTCATATTTCCATTCTGGTATTTTCAGCGGTTGCAATAGTCCGCCAGGTTTACAATGTTGAGCCATCACCTGTTGACACGTTAAACATCTAGCCATATGTTTAGCAATATCTCCTTTCATGCCATTCCACCAATAATGTTAGTGAAGATTCTGATACGTCTTTGTGCTGCTCGGATGAATACTGTAATTACTGCGATGAGCTTCCACTAAAATCTCCTCCTTAAGTCTTTCATCATTGGGTACACACAACTATCCACGAAACTTCAAGATCCCATCGGATACTTGAAAGTTAGGTTTTCTCTTAGTTGCATCCATTTATAGAATCTTTTGTAGCTCAGGATCCGAAAGTTGCGCTGCTTTAATCCTGATTTGTACTTTGGGCTCAATTCTAAGAGTAGCCATTAAACTCGAGAGGTGACTTACCTCGAACCTGAAATCTGAGTCCCGAATTCCTTCAAGCAAAATCCATTCTTAAACCATCATATGCGCAATCGAGAACTTTCGACTCAACGCATCAGCTACCTTATTAGTCTTATCGAGATGATATAAAATGTCACAATCATAGTTCTTAAGCAGCTCCATCCATTTACGCTGTTTCATGTTCAATTCTTTCTGCAAAAATAGATATTTTAGACTTTGATGATCCATATAGATATGAAATTTTTCTCCGCACAGATAATGTCTCCAAATCTTAAGTGCAAATATGATAACAGCTAATTCTAAATCGTGCGTCGGGTAATTCAATTTGTGTGGTCTTAATTATCTATACGCATATGCCACAACTCTTCTATATTGCATTAAAACACATCCCAATCCTTTGCATGACGCGTCACTATAAATCTCATATCCTCCTGAATCAAACGGTAACGTTAGAATAGGCGCAGTAGTTAGCTTCTGCTTAAGCTCTTGAAAACTACGTTCACACTTATCCGTCCATTCGAACTTCGTGTCCTTTTTCAGTAATCACTTCAAGGGCATGGTTATAACAGAAAACTTTTCCATGAACCTTCTATAATAACCAACCAATCTCAAGAAACTCCGAACTTCAGTTACTGTTGTTGGTTTAGACCAATTCATAACCACCTCAATCTTAGTCGGGTCTACTGAAATTCCTTCTCCAGAAATCACGTGTCCAAGAAAAGCCACTCAAGTTAACCAAAACTCGCACTTACTAAACTTGGCATACAACTTATGATCTTGAAGGGTCTGCAGCACTGTCCTCAAATGTTGTTGATGTTCCTTTGAACTCCTCGAATATACCAAAATGTCATCAATGAACATGATCACGAACTTATCCAAATACTCCTTGAACACCCTGTTCATCAAGTTCATAAAAGCTGCTGGCGCATTTGTTAGACCAAATGGCATCACGGTAAACTCATAGTGTCCATAGCGCATTCTAAATGCCGTCTTCGGTATATCTTCCTTTATAATCCTTAGTTGGTGATAACCTTTCCTCAAGTCTATCTTCGAGAATACCGAAACTCCGTAAAGTTGGTCGAACAAATTATCTATCCTGGGTAACAGATACTTATTCTTAACCGTTACCTAATTGAGTTGCCAATAGTCGATACCAAGGCATAATGATTCGTCCTTCTTCCTTACGAATAGAACTGGTGCTCCTCAAGGTGATGCACTAAAATGAATAAATCATTTGTTCAACAATTCATGCATTTGAACCTTTAACTCTTTCAATTTCAATAAAGCCATTCTATAAGGTGCCTTAGAAATCGATTCCGTTCCAGGGGCTAACTCAATCACGAATTCTATCTCCCTTTATGGGGGCAATCCAGGCAATTCCTCAGGGAAGACGTCCGAAAACTCTTGTACTACAGCAATATTTTACTTTCTCAGCTCTTCTATCGACGTATCCACTACAGTTGCCAAATAACCTTGGCAACCCACATCCAATAACCAAGTTGCCTCGAGTGACGAGACCAAAGAGATTGAAGGTTCTCCTCAATTCCCGACAAGCTCAAAACCGACACTCTCTACTGGCTCAAACTGTATCGTCTTACTATAGCAATTTATCGTGGCTCGTTGCTTGGTGAGCCAATCCATTTCAATAATCACGTCAAAGTCGAACATCGTCAAAACAATCAAATATATGCTGTCCTCATGACCACCAACAGATAACTTGAAACCAGTACAGCCTACTGCAGATAATATGCTATCCTTTAAAGGGGTAGAAATACTATAAACTACTTCCAGTGGTTTCGGACTTAACCCTACTAATTTCATAAATTGCTTAGTCACAAATGAATGCGTAGCTCCAGGATCAAACAAAGTATAGGTAGCATGGTCGTGTAACGAAACCGTACCTGTAATTATGGTAGGTGAGTCCTCCGCCTTCTTCCATGTGACAGCATAGACTCTTCCTTGCACTTGCGATTGGTTCAACTAGTTCGACAGGGCATTACTTACAGGTTGTCCTACCTGCTGTATTGGTCTTTGCGCTCCCGCTGCCTGGCGTGGACAATTTCTAATATGATGGCCATGCTGGCCGCAACCAAAGCAAGTACCCGTCCCAACAGGACACGGGGCTGATCCGTGCCGCCTTCCACATAAGCGACATGGGTCATTGTTGTTGTACATAGGTTTCTTCATGCCACCTTTCTTATTAGGAGGGATGAGAAATCTACCTCCCGCCATCGATTTCTTTCCAAACTGATGGTTATCCTTGTTTGGCACAAACTCCTATCTAGATGCGGTTGTCCTCTCAGTCAAGTTTTTCTCAATTAATTGCGCCATCTCATATAGCTTATCATAGTTCTTCAAATTTATGGGTCATCAGTTAATCCTTGATTTCAGGTTTCAGTCTATCCCTAAACCTTATTGCCTTATCTACTGGGTCTTCAATCAGCCTCGGGGCATATTTGGACAGCTCAACAAACTTTGCCTCACATTGGTCTACTGACAACTGTTTCTGCTAGAGACACTGAAACTTATTTATCTTATGCTCTCGAGCGCAATTCGAAAAGTACTTATTGTAAAAAGTATCTACAAAGGCACCCCACACCCGGGCCATACTTTCGGGAAATACCTTGCTCTGGGTAGATTCCCACCAAGTACTGGCGTTACCTTACAACTGGTAAACTGCCAGCGTCACTTTGTCTTCGTCCGAGTATCTCAGTAGGGTAAAAACTTTTTCCAACTCCTTGATCCAGAGGGTTGTAGCCTCAGGATCACCCGTGCCAGTGAACTTGGGTGACTTGATCTTCAGAAATTGCTCTACCAACTTGTGCATGGGCTGATTTCCATTTCCATTGCCAGTCAACGGAACATCTACAGGCACGAGTGTAAGTGTAGGTGCAGGCACAGCGGCGGCAGCTTGATTTTAAGCCTATTGCCCTACTAAGGTCTCTAAGGCTTATAGAATCAGGTCTAATCTAGGATCCCCTGGTGTTCTCCTTCTGGCACCAGCCTGACATGACTAGGCTCTCCTCCTAGGGGCCCTCGGTTAAGGATTGTCCATCTCGCAGGATTTTTATAGAAACCTGCTTTCCAAATCTAACAAGGAATTAGAATTCCTGAGCAACTCGTTTACAAACGAGAAAGTTAACAACAAACACAGGCACTAAGTGTTTTTCTAGCTCTATATCCCAAAACCCATCGCACCTTATCACTCCAGGTCTCGACCAAACTTGGATCGAGCTGACCTTGCTCCGATACCACTTCGTACAGAGATGTCACACCCCGAACCCCGCGAGCGTGCAACACCCCGTTTCAGTCGTTGAGATACGACGTTCCAGGACTCGTCGCCGACTCTTCATTTTATCTTTTAATTACGCATGCGGAAGCGATCACAAAAATCCCCAGACAACAACACTAAATAGGGATAGTCAGGAAAATAAATCACAATAGTCAAACCCCTGGGAGCATTCTTACAAGCCCACTTCGGGCGATACCACAAAAAACCAGCAAAAAGTTATCAGGCTGGGGTCAATCTAATCTACCAATAGGTCAAACCCAGAAAGCCAGCTTCCAGACACCCTGAACCAAACCGGATGCATCAACATGTTAAGGGCCTGAAAAAAAAAATGTTAACAATAACAAATGAGACAAAAGTCTCAATAAGTTAACAGCCTAAGCCCCGTTTAGAAGACTAACTTGCACGGGGGTCCCTAACCAGGCAATACAGCATCAACAGCAACATCATTAAACAACCACAAGCATCTTTACCTCGCCTTAGTACACTCGTTGATAAAATGAACATGTCACATACTCAAAGCATTTAAATAGATTTTCCATGCATCAATGCATCACAGGCACGCGTGTCTCGATTATAAGACAGAATCCACTCGGGCACGTCGCATACCATGCCTAGCAGTTTCTATCACATAATTAGATACTATGCATCACACGTATTCCAGTTATTACGCTCCCTTGGGACCACTACACATCAAGTGATCTGTAGCAAGATAACAATCTTCTGGCATAACCGGGCTCCGTCTTACCCCGTCGGACACGGCTACGTCAAACGATCTATAGTAAGACGACATTCCAATACGACAACATTAAATGATCTGCAGTAAGATGGTATCCTATAAGGAACATCGAATCCGGCCTCGGGCCGCAACAAGGCATCCGAAGTATCGGTAATCCAGATAATCTCCAGGTATCCGATAAATCGAGTATTGTCAAGCGATCTATAGCAAGACCTCAATAAATCAAGTATCGTCAAGCGATCTACAGCAAGACGGCTTCGACATGTAACCACACGAGCACACAAGCATTTTGGCTAATTATTATCTTTTCAATTAGCTCATGTGTCCATGAATAGTACTTACACATGCAAACAGTTAAGCAATTTATAAATCTCATTTCAAATATGCTTACATTCTCAAGACATCAAATTTATTTTGTAAACATAACGATGAAACTAATTCTTTCTCGAAAACTCGAAATCCTTTTGTGAAAATATTTATTAAAATAATTTAGCTATAGCAACTAATTAACACAGCAAGTCATAGCATAAACATTATAATTCAAGCATAGGAATCACAATTAGACATTAGAAATTTTCCAAAAATATTAATATTTAATTTCGGAAATTAATTATTTAATAATAAAATATTAATATTAAATCCGAAAATAATTTATTTAATAATAAAATAATATTTAATTTAGAAAATAATTGATTTAATAAAATAATCAATAATAATAAAATAATTGATAACTTATCACCACATTCGTGATAACTTATCGTACAACCACCGATAACCTATCACCCAATCCCAATTAATTAATCATAACTTTAATTTAAGCTTAATCTGAACTATCCTAAGCAAATTAATACCCTAAACACGGGATTAGGAATTAACTTACTCGGCTAACGTCGGCGAAGACGCGAGGACGAGGGCGGCGACGAGGGCGGTCTGCGGTGTCCTCAGATTGCTTTGGCAAGCGGCGAACGGGCGTGGTAAGGGGAGGCAGCTACTCTGGGCTGTTCCCAACGAAAGTGGCAGCTGGTGGCAGCAGTTGGGCTGCTTGGATGGCGGCGAACGTTCGAGACGGCGATGTACAGCGGTGAGCGGAGCTAGGCAGGGGCAAGCTCGGTCTGGAAAGGAGCTGAGGTGGTGGCGGCTCGGCGACGGTGAGCTCGGCCGAATGAGCGGCAAGCACACGAGCAAGCGGCGGTCGCAGCGGCAAGCTTGCTGCTTGCGTGAACAAGGATAGGGGAGGAGTGGCCAGGGGGATTCGGCGGTGACTGTGGCGATGGCAAGCAACAAGCAGAGGTCGAGCGACGGCTGGGCTGGTGAGCGGCGACGATGATGACGATTGGGCAAGTAGCGGTTGTGGCGGTGGCGGCGACGCGCAGTCAGGCGTGGTGTGCAGCTCGGCTAAGGACCAGTCGAGCAAAACCAGTCGGGAAGGAGGAGAAAGGAAGAAGAAAAGAAGAAAGAAAAGAAGAAAGAAAAGAAGAGAGAGAGAGAGAGAGAGAGAGAGAGAGAGAGAGAGAGAGAGAGAGAGAGAAGTAGGTGGGGAAGTTAGACACAAGGGAGGGGGGAGTCAACGGAAAATCAACCGGAGGAGAGAGAGAGAAAAGGGAGAGAGAGAAAGAGAGAGGAAATGGTCAACATCGCATTCAAGTGCGATCCGACGGCCACGATTCAAATCTGAAAACGATCCAACGGTTTTCGAAAATTCTAATTAATAATGAGGAAAAAAGGCCAAAAGAAAATAATTAGAACACACTACGAGAAAGGTCTACTAGTCCAAATCTGCATCCGGTCAAAAATTCACTTTTCACATATCTCGGGTAATATCGAGGCTGGCCACAATAATATCAATACCGTCCAATTAAATTCGTCACTAAACTCTGAAAAATTCGATACCAAAGTTCAGGCTTCAAATAATAACCAAATTCGATTGAATGCGATTCTAGCGAAATCTCAATTTTAAAAACAATAACCGAGAGTGATCAATTTCCAGGCAAGATTTTATTATAAATACACTGACGAATTACACGTTTTATAAATCCCAAAAATTAATCAAAATTCGAAATGCCACATTTCCTCTGCATGCTGGAAATCTTTCAGACGCCTAGAGCGTTATACCCCTAAGGCCACAAACCATCGTTTTGCATCCGACGGACATCGAAGCATTCATCTCTCCAATAAGGACAAGCCTTGACTCAAACTTGCTGCAATGAAGGGCTGAAGCACAACAGAAGTTTCAAGTCATTCACCCTTCTAAAGTACCGAAGCACTTTCCGCAGTCTTAGGAAGCGTTTGGTTCAGCTTTCTTAAAAGCTCATCAGGAAAATTTTGAGTGTTTGACCAACTTTTTTTGGACCTTGCCAAGGCCAGCATTTGGCCAAAGGCTTTTCTCACTTATCAAAACAAATGCACCATAAATCTTCAATTTTCCACACATTGTTTAGAAACCGAAGGTGCACGATGAGCTCGAACTGTTGAATTAATGTCTCGAGTTTAAGTTGTTTACGGAATCCGATCCAATTGGATAAGTCTTCCGGTTTGAACGTGGAGTGAATTTAAATTAGAAAACTTGTTGCTCACTCGTCTTGGACACAAGGGTTTTAAGAAGGGCCCACTATCTTACAACATATATGTATTTATGTGTGGGGTGAGCGTGCATTGTTCAGAGTTTTGCCATAGCCCTAGGTCGTCCTTCCCTTGACGTGCGGCCGCTAGTGGGTTCTGTCTTCGAGAGTTGTAGCCGCACAAAAGAGGGAGTTTTTGACAGCCACCCAGTGACTTCTTGTGAGCTGCTGCAGGAAGAACGAAAAGAAAAATCGTGGTGTGCGGACCTCTTTGCATGATCGTGGGCACGAGCTGCAACACTAGTAAACTAGTGTTAAAAGTTTTATATCCAAACTGATTTGTTTGTTTATTTGTAAATATTTTGATTTAGACTTAATTTAGATATGAAAAATACTCTAGCGTGCGAGCATTTGTAACTAAGATTTTTCAATAATAGTGGATTATTTGCCGCTTGTTATCCACGACTCTTCTCGTGAATGTAAGAATCAACACACGGATGAAAACATGTAAATTATTTAGGGCTAATTTACAAGAAAAAATACCAACTTTACTTCAAGTGATAATCTTGGCCCGAATTTTTTTTTATCTTAATAAAAATCATTAACTTTTGCTTGAGTTCCAAATTCAGTTCTCGTTAACCAAAGCTTGAGATCATGTAGATTGTTACAAGTACTTGGCAGGCACCGCTTTAGAATCTCCTTCACTTTTTTCCCAACAAAATCTATATATTAATGTTCATCAATAAACGAGATCAATTGATTAATGTCCATTCAACGTAGACTTTGAAAATTCAGGACGAGGGCTTGGGCTCGTTTCGACAAAAAAGGTTCAGGTCGTGAGCTTGGCAGATCTTGTACATGGGTCTCTCAACAGGTGGTGATCCACAACTTCAGATTATGACGAAACGGTGGAGACTGACAGGAGAGATTTAATATGGAGATTTTTTTTGACTTGCTAGTGAAGTAAAAGAGATAATGAACAACTTTATTGTTATTCTTCAAGTTGTGACTCAGAAAAGAAGACAATAAATAGTTCTCTAAATCAAGTTAGGAAGCGACGTGGATTTATTGCTAATGTGGAATAGTCACATTAGACAATTAACAATTCCAAGTCAGCGGGGCCAGATTTGGAATTTAAGTGAAAGTTAATGATTTTTAATTAGATAAAAAATAGTTCAAACCGAAAATGTCATTCAATATAAAATTGGTGTTTCTTTTTGGAATTAGGCCAAATCTTTTGTGCCTTCTATTGTTCTTCATTTATTTCTTCATTATTTCGCATTGCCTTAAATTGTAAGATCCAATCGGTTTCCGCGTTACTTGTACCATACAAGCAGCGGAAGACCTTTTCCCATGACGCCTTCTTTTTCATTGGTTCCCTCGTGTTGTCCATGTTAGTCAGGATCTTATCCTTCCTGGACGCCATGTGAGCTTCGTGAACAAAACTTGAAACTGCAGAAGATGGAAACAGTAAGAGAGACGACGTAGAAAGAGACGACAAAGAAAGTGAGTATGCACGCCCTTCTCATCTCAGCCGATGAGCGGAAGAAGACACCGTTGGCCCTCAAGATGGTGCGCAAAAAGCTTTTTGGTTTGAGTAATGATAATCAATTCCATGATGTTTGGTGGACCATTAAGCTAAACGAAGAAGTAGTTGAAAGTTGAAGTCTCGACTGCTCATCATTTGTCATATTGAATAAGAGCTATACAATAAACTAATTTGGTGAGCTGAAAAATTCAACGAGAGTTTCTTGGACATTGGATAGTGTTGAATGTGTCTCGAATTTGAACATGTGAACGAAACCCGACCCCAAATGAATTACGAGAAAGCCGAGTCCATTAAAGGAAAGTCAGAAATTTGGATTTCTTGTCATAGTCCAAACTCGTGTAAGCAGATATAGAAAGTTTCTTTCACGAGTTGGAGTAGGTTTTTTACGGTGCGCATAGCAACTATTCTGCACCCGTAAACAGATTCTGGTCAGAAATGATTCTTTTTTATTCTGTACTCGGGAACAATTTATAAACATTTGAAGACATTTGGTAACTGCCCAAAATTTATATTCTTAGAATAGAAAAAAACATAAATGTGTTCGGTAACTACACAAAATTTCTTTTTATTAATAATATTTTGAATTTTTTAATATTCCTTTTTTTTCTTTTTTTTCCTTGGCCATGGCCGACGAGGGCGTCGTGGCCCTCACCGGTCACGACGGCAAGGTTGGCCTCACCATATCATGGCCAGGTCGAGCCTCTCTCGGCCAAGGCGAGGCCGACCTCGCTGTCGCCACCCCCCGGGATGCTGAGGTCGGCCTCGCCTTGGCCAGACGAGGCTTGACCGCACCTAGATTTGGTGAGGCCGACCTCACCTTCGCCACACTTGGCGATGGTGAGTTCGGCCTCGCCTTGGCCAGGCGAGGATCGACCTCATCGTCGCCGAGGGTGGCGACGGTGAGGTTGGCCTCGCCAAATTTGGGCAAGCCGACCTCGCCGTCGTCGAGGGCAGCAAGGGCTGACCTCACCGTCGCCGGCGGCGGGCTAGAAAGAAGATGAAGAATAAATAAAAAAGAAAGAAAAAATCAGTTCCAAAAAAATTGTTCCAAAATTAATAAGTTACTTTTTTTTCCTTCTTGATTTTGTTCCAAAACTGATTTTGAGATCATTTTTTTGCAAAATTGCGCCCGGGCATAAAATTTTAACAAATGAAATTTTGTTTTCAAATTGATTCTAGAAATAAAAAAATAAAAATTTTTACTATTTGACACGTTTCACAACGGGCCCTTACTTCCACTTTGGAGTCCAAAGGATGTTGGACTTTGACCGTGAAAGAAAGGAAAGTGTGGCCAATTGGGTCAGAGAAAGAAAAAAGGAATTACAATCCTAATTGAAGTCGGCATAGAGAGGTGGGACTCCACGTCTAGGTTTTGACATAAAGGTGTGCCGTTACTGTGCACGTTGTTGAAGAGTTGTTTCACGTACTTGGTTGCGGGTTTTCTCGGTGGGTTCTGCTAGTAGAATTACACCAAGAGTTCAAGAGTCAAAAGGTAAATTAATCTTGTGTTAGAATTTATTAATTTTTTTGTGATATTGAGAAATTATTTCGTGATGAATTATGAAATTAAATATCGTGTAAGTTATTGAGTGTAATTGGGGGCTGAAAAACATTGAGAGTATTTGAATGATTTGAGTTTGGTTATAACCTCCGTTGTATTACTTGATCTATATTGAAAAAGTTATGCTAACCGAACCGTGTAAATCCGGTATTTAATTTACTTTTCTTATTTTATTTATTTTATTATTCGATCGCTTGGTTCCATAACAAATAGTGAGCGATTAAGGTCGAATCGTAAATGTTTCACCAAAAATGGGTGATTTATTCGGATAGTCAAAAATATTTCATTAAAAGTAGATATTTGGTGGGTTCTACAGTGATTTTGGATAGGAATTCAATCGATTTATTAGTGAAGATGAACAGTAAATTTAAAAGAAAAGTACCGGAAAATGATGAACGATAATGGAAAATGGAAAGACAATTAGGCTCCGTTCGTTTTAAAAAAACTATTTTTCCGAAAAACATTTTTCGTGTTTTCCGATGTTCGGAGGCGGAAAATGTTTTCTGTGGGAAAATATTTTCCTTTCCTACCCCCGAATCCTTTATTGTTTTAAGGAAAATGATTTCCGCTTCTGAAAAACGGAAATCATTTTCCGCCAAACTCCTCCTTTTCATTGCCGGTCGTCGACCGCCGCTCGTCGGTCGTTGACCGCCGCTCATCGGTCGTCGCCCGCCGCCACTGTCGTCGCCGGTCGCCAGTCACCGCCGCCACCACCAACAAAAAATATTTTTCGAAACTTTTTCATATTGGTTGTCAAATATCGGAAAATTATGTTCCGGAAAAATATTTTCCAGGAAAATGACTTCTGAAAAAATATTTTTCAAAAATACAATATTTTCCGCCAAACGAACGGAGTCTAAACATCGATAAACTGTTAAAAATACGTTGGGAACGCGAGTTCGTACTTTTTCTCCCTAATCACACACCACCACTTGTATAGCCCACTAATTACAATCAATCGCTAGCAGTTGTTACTCTGAGTGCGCTTACAACTGCATTTCAGGCCTTCTATTCGCACACCGACTTCATCCACAAGTGGTTACAACTTCTAAAGCCCTGCTTATCCATTTGCTCCGTATCCGTGCCTTCAACCGACATCCTGATCCTCGTGTTCCCCTCTTGTTCCCAACGCCAAGCCAAATTTCAAGGTGGCTAACCCCTTGCTTGCTCCATTTCTGAACACCTCTCGATTACTTGTCGATGCCAATTCCACGCAGCTATCGATGATTGTACTTCATAGATGTCGATATCCAGGCCATACAACTGTCGATTGTTCAATGGCTTGAATCACTTTCATCCACCAGTCTCACTGGATCGACTAACCTCGCTCGCACGTCGACTACACTTATTTTTTGGGGTAAACAGTAAACCGAAAGAACCAAACCCTTTTCGCAATGTAGATTTATCACGAGGCAGTTGAGGGTTAACAGCCCATTAAACATAATTGCGACCGTTGTCGAGAGCAAGTGCAAGATGGTTCCATAAGCGGAGTCATATCGACTCCCTACAAACACATGGATCTTCAAGTTCATTCAACAAGCACGACAGCAACACGGTGTCGCAAGAATCGTAAGAGAAATCGACATGTACGCTTATAGACTCGAGCATCCATATAGCGCCATTACTGGAGAGAAGGAAGATAATTGGTGTTACAATATCAACTTCAACTGGGTGACTACAGGAATGACCAGATCAAAATCATACTTTCAAGGGAAATTATCTCTCAAGCCCGTACTAGTTATTACAGGGAACAGACTTCTGGTCCTGACACCCCATATATGGAACCAGCTGAACTAAAGCGTGAACAATCCAAGAAAGGTGAAGAAACACGGAGAAGCTATAGGGAAAGATGGCATCCGATGAGCTTGAACAGCGGCTGATGTTTTGATGCCGCCCGTCGGTCGAACACCTCTAACCTTCTTCACTTGGATGCCGATTACCTTTCTGTTGCGAAACGATCTGAGGATGTCCTTGTTCATCAGCGTGCTCTCTCGGCACTCATGATGCTGGCCGACTGAGCTTTCGAGATGACCTTCTTGAACTTCATGAGCAGAACCTGCGGGACATTGAAGTAGCAAAGCAAGTGTGATCAGTGAGGGCATGAGTTGCCCGTCTCTTAACAGCCATAGTTGAGGAAGAGGAGATATCTTCTGGTCCACATACCCAGAAGATAACTGTGTCTTTTATAGAGCTCTGATAATTGCAGAGGAAAGAAAATATCTCTGTTTGAACGAGCACAAGTTGGTGGTAGCAATGACTTTAGGTGGAGCACCAAATTGGAGAAGCCAAGACAACCTCGACGGCTAAAACCTAATTTTGTTAAAATGGTGTGTGCATGTGCATGCGGTTGCTACGGCTAAGCCGTCCTTATACGAGAAATAATAGACCCTATTGATATTTCGAACCTCATGAATTATATGATACACCGCTGTCAACAGATCTAGAAACCTAAATTGTTTAATTGAATCGTTTGATTTAATGTTTTGGTACTGTAATAGAATTCGAAAAACATATCTTCATCTCATGCTTCTTATATTCTTTTCGGGCCAATTCTCCGGTTTACTCCCGTGAGAAAGATTGCGACATGATATCACAAAGCGTATAAGTAACCAGCTCTTACAGGACTACTTCTCACATTAGTTGAGCTTTGTCGGGACTACTTCTCACATTAGTTGAGCTTAGTCCTTGACAAGCAATGAAAAGACGCAAGAAAAGGGCAACAAATTGGAAAAAGTGAAGCCATCCAGCGAAAGATGAGCCCCAGGGGACATTGTCCCTACCATCTCTTTTTCACAATCAATTCATATCCAACGCGCAAGTCACCCGTTCATGCAACTCATGAATCTGGCGTGTATCTTCACCTGTCATGTGAAGACAGATTGAGTTCGAGGCTATACTACCCCTCTTGATCCCGGTTTGAATGAGTAAATGATCACATTAAGATTCTAAAGACCTCCTAAAACAAGAAGGCCCCGAGTGCTTATCTGTGCAATGTACCTGTCTTATCTAAGCAAAACTCTTTGTAGCACTCTCCAGGCAAATTATACACTTGGTGCACCTGTACCTGATAGACCGAAAAGCAAATACGTTGTCCCACACAGTGGATCCACAGCATTGATATCTCGAGAGGCTACAGTGACACCCTAAGAAAACAACCTAATGCCATTAAACACAACGCAAGCTCTAATTTCCAAGAGGAAACCCCACAAGAATGCATGTCAGCTTTCTCAAAACAGGTATGGAAAAGCACATAGGGAGTTTTCACATACCGCAAATAGCACACATTTTTCCAAGAGTAATAAGTAAAGACCTTGCATTTATGAGTATCCCCATTAACAATAATTTAAATCCCTGAAAGTCGTTAAGAATGATATCAAAATCAATCAAATACAAAACTACCTTAACCCCCCAAAAGGGGCCATCCTATTCAAGCATCATGGCACCATTGGCCACACGAAAGAACAAAATCCATGGTGTGATGCTCTGTCTTTCCTAGAGAAACAAGACACTATGTCCCCCAGAAAAGTGTACGACTCAAGAATGGGCTATCCTCAGTGGCACCAAGTTACAACAGCATAAGACAGCCTTCTTGCCATTGAAAGAGTGAACAGGAGCATCCTGAGTTTTCATGAGAAACACATGTTCAGCGGCCAGAAGAATCTCAGGCAGTTGGCTTTAGAAAGGTACAATGCTCACTGGAGTAGACTCTTGCATCCTTCGATATACTGTGCCTGCAAATTTAATACGGATTGACCAGAAGGTGTAGAAGCAATATTCCTCAATGCACCATCAAATATGGCCTTCTGAAACCTGTCATCTTCCACCTTCTTAAGGATCTCCTGAACCACCTTAAAATCCAATCCACCAATCAAAGCTAACTTTCCAATAACTTCACCAAAGTGGTTTGGTGCTTTAGGCAAGTCAATCCCCACGTCATCCAAAATAGAGGCATAGAGCAAACACCCAGTCCCTACGTCTCCAGATGAAACGACTTTCTTGGCAAGTAGGAACTCAAGGAGCCTACCAACGGGTTCAACACAGGGCGGGCTTTTCTCTAGAGCAAGAGAAATAGCTTCCTTGACAACTTCAGGGTAGTAAGCTGGAGCATTAAGTTCTTCCACACACTGCAACGCTTCATCCAAAATCAACACACTAAAGTACTCCTCAAGAAGAGATGACGCTTTTCTCTTGAGATCGTCCATGTTCAACTTTGCAGCAACGGGAGCTGCTGGCTTCTCAAGAACAGGCGATGTAGATGCAATGGGAACAGATTTAACAGGTGAAGGGACTTGAGATACAGTTTCAGCGCCAGAGACAAAATTTGAAGGACGAGAAAGAGGGGCACTGCTGCCTTGTAACAGTGCACTAGGCCTACCACTAATAAGGCCACCGCTACCCTGAGGCAACAATCGAGGGTTCAGCGATGGCGATATTCTAGCAGATGGCTGGATCCGCACAGAAGGTTGTGTGCCTGATCCATTGCCCCTAGGCATTGACCGGGTCCTAGGAATTTCCCAATTGTCATTGTCTATGCCAGGCATTCCAGGCATCTTCCTGGTTCCAGGCATGCCAGGCATCATCCCTCCAGTGCCAGGTCGGGGACCTGGGTAAGCCCCAGGACTCGTGCTCCCTGGCAACTCAGAAGCAACCCCACGGCCACTTCTCATGCTTGCAGTTGTGCCTGGACGTAAACCAAGAGTTTTTTCTGCTTCCGAATGGATTTCAGTAATAGTCTTTGCTTTAATCTGTACAAGAGAATACAGAAACATCACAGTCAAAATTTGGGTGGACATGTTAACTATTCAAAAAGCACCTCCAAGTAAGCTTCCCAGGCCTAACTCTCTGAAGGAAGGAGTGATGGAGCTGGTAATAAGAACGAAATCTAGACAACAAAAGGAGAAAAAGAAATCCAAAAAAAGAAAAAAAAACAGCAATTAACATCTAAAATGTCACCTCTTCCCGCCTAGGAATCCAGTTATTTGCACGCAAATCAACAACATCTTTAACCAAGAACCTCAGTCTTGGAGCCAGGTGAGTGTTGGTTGTTAAGTCTTTCAACCGATTAAAATATACATCATTTATACGCCGTGCTTTTGGGCTCTCATCAAGCTGCTTCCCAATGGTCTTGAAAAACTGGCAAATAGCCTCAACATTCTCCTCGGCAGGACATGTCTTATTATCAATTCCTAGAAGCTCCTGGTTCATTAAGCAGACAAGGAGTCACCTCAATACAATTATAGAAGTTAAAAAGAACTGGATAAGTGAAATGTTTTATCAAAACCTGAACAATGTGGTGAACGATTTTTTCAGTGACCATCTTCTGCTTCAGAAGCTCCCCAATCAATCTGATGTTTCCCAATGTTCGAAGTTTGAGCATCCTCTCTTTTTCACTTCGCTCAAGCTCTTGCTCAGGGGCAGTCAGTTGTCTTAACTCTTTCCTTAGATTTTCAGCACCTTCAAATGCCTCCTGGCAGTTATTTAGAAGTACTCGCTTGAAAGTGATATCCTTACCGCCTGGTTCATCAGAGGGAAAGGGCGGCAGCCTTTCATTGAGATCAGAGCACAGACGAGCATACATGGGGCAGAATGTGGGCTCCAGCACTGATTTTTCGAAAATAAGCTGTATTACGCCCTGTATTGCGAGAAAAACTTAAGTTTTCACGATAAATAGAAATGCAAGTACGAAAATGGAGAAAAGAAAATGCAGGAACCTTCAAAATATCTGCCGTGGTTATTCCAGAGTCAATGAGCTGACCCTTGAGTAGATCAAACTTCTCAGGAGTCAGCTTGTTCAGAATCCTGAAAAGAAAGTACTATCCACTGTAAGAGTCAATCCTAACTGGGATACATGTCTAAAACAACCAATGCAATTGCTTCGACTAATATCCATGAGGAATGCAAAGAGGACCTCATAAGGCGGCATGTCAAGAAACACAAGTAGAAAGTCGATACATGAAATTAGTTGGATCACATACTCAAGCATGGAACGATGGAACATGGTTAGGGGAGACAACAAAAAGGAGCCACAATCTGCTCTCCACTAATAATTTATTGCATACAAATTAGAATCGTCGACACCGCCATAAGCCAGGAAAAATGAGGTCGATGCGTAGAAAATCCCACACTAGCAATGACAAAGTTAATGCACAAGGAAAGTTTGAAAAAACGACGCTCAAAAGAGAATATCAAGATCAGTCAATCACATAGAAAGCAACTGGGTACAGGAAGTACATAAAAAAGAACTGTAATTCTCATTGACATTATCTTGGAGTACCTATACTGATAGATGGGCATAGAGGAATTAAACATTATGACACAGAAGCAAAAATACCGAGGAGGCAAGGTAAGAATTTGCATGCTTATGAAACCGAAATGCATATATGAGATGGTCCTTCTAAAGATCATGAAATGCAGATAACTTGCAAAAAATAATGCCGAGTCGCGAGTCATGATAAAAAATTCCTATGATGAAATCGCTCGAGAGTTAATTTGTCTGGCTCGAAAATCTGCCAAGCAAATTATTTGACAGACTATTAGATTAACTATCCATGCTTATATTCAAGAAATGAGGACCTTTTTTTTTGTCGAAAGAAATGAGGACTTCAAAACCTATCCTTTTGGCTATTTGTAATCCTCGAGGATCGGGAGCTTAATCACGTTGAGCATGCGACCACACCAAACATCAGCAACCAAAAATGACACTTCAGAAAAAAATAAAACTGTACTGTACATACATATTAAGTAGACCACAAAGAACAATTCATTAGATAAACATTGTAAAACATGAATTACCCACCCCTTTACAGTCTTCAGCACACGGTCTTTTTCTGACAGATTACCCCTTCTAGCTGACCAAGGCACTTCAGCTTTAACAAGAGCAGGAGCAGGACCTCCCTGGTCAACCGATCAACATAAGTGAAGCCAAATGAGACAACACATAGTCAGAAACTCATTTTAATAAGCAGGTGAAGCATTCATCGATGCATTTAACAAACACATAATCTGATCTTTGATGGCACAACATTGTTCTTCCATAGACAAGTGAAACCTCATACAGCACAATACTCCTGGCTTCTACAACCCTCCCCCAACCCAAGGATAAAAAGGGGAAAAAAAGGAAACACACCACTTGCACAAGTGCATGTATGCATGGAAAAGGGATGCAAACTTGATCCCACTATCCTCATAAGACTTGACCAATATTTCAACTAACTATCAAAACAATATTTCTTATAACTTTGACAATCAACAAGGTACCATAGCAGAGATGGGAAGTTAAAATAACAACATGACATAAAGTTGACAAAGATCTCAATTTCAGAAGCAAATAAGAGGTGTATCATAATTACTTAAGGGAGACTAGAAAACACATACAACCTATCACTGTGGCCAAGAAATGATAGCTTTTATGAATCATACTTCTCTGGCTATCAGATAAGAACAACTAAGATACACTTCCAGAAAGTGAGTTGTGCAAGTTTAGCCAGAAACTAATGCTACCTGATTAGAAGAGATCTGTGCTCTTGTGAACTGGGAGTTGAGTTGCTCTGAGTGATTAAATTGGTTCGGTTGCTGCTGCCTAGAGTCAGATCGGCCACCAAACTCTCTGTTTTCCCTGATATTCTCCCAGGACCTCTCCTCCACAGCAGCAGGAACCTGGGGATTCCGACCACGCCAGTCACGATTGTCTGGCTCTGAAAAGCGATTATGCATTTGATTTGGCGCCTGTTGGGGAAAGAACATATTGTTATATGGGGTAACAATGTAATTATCACTCCGTCACTAAAGCTAAAGCAACACCAAATACAAAACTTAGAGCTTTCCAGCATGAAACCATTGAAACACCATTAGGAGATCTCCTCGGAATGCAATTGACAGAAAAGAAACAAATCGCTTGTCCACTTTATCTCCACCAAGAAAGGAAGGAAAAGGCAAAAGAAAGTGAAAAATATGAAGGAAATCTTACATTGTTCTCTCCACTTCCCCAGTTTTGATCTTCGCCAAAAAACTCAGCTTCAATTTCCCTTTTTATCTTCAGAATATCATCACGCACCTCATTAGCCTACAAGTACACAGAGTAACAGTAAATGAGTATATTAGGATCTTAATATGAAATTCAACTTGAAACAGAAAGGGCAAAATAGAGACTTGACATCTTCTCGGAAGACAATGACCATTCATAGCTTTTACCTTGACACCAAAGGTGACTTCCACCGAATGCTTTAGTAAAAGTGGACTTAAAAAAATTATAAATACTTCTAGACATCATTTTCAAGAAGAAGGATACACATGGCACAAAGGAAAATTAGACTAAGATGAACAGAAAATATACACTGCTCCTATGGAAATAAAACAAACGACTCCATCAACATAGCGAAACAAATAGTTGAAAAGGAAAGATAGATCACTACCTCTCTTAGCTGTAACAGCTGGTCTCGGGAGTATCTAACACGTTCTTGACCCTCAAACCGTGAGTCCCCAGGCTGGGAGCAACAGAGGATAATATTTCAGGAGCTTGTTATAGTAAAACTTATCGTAAACTTGCAACTTATCATGCATTAAGGTAGCAATGTAGAAATAAAAAACACCTCAATCAAGACAAAGCACTATAAATAGAAAACCATGCAGCTTTAGCATAATCCAGCCACAGTATTTTCCAAGCTGCTTTACACCGATATGAGTAGTTAAAAAGTAGGGCCTAAAGAAACGTTCTCACAAACTATAAAAACTTCCAACCTTGACAAGGAAGTACAGAGTTGACTTAATAACTTAGCTCATTCAGACCTACTTCACAAAATTAAAGACATAAAACGAAAACAAAAACTTACTACACTATCCAGGTACTCTAAAAGCATTACACGAGAGTGAGGTCTACAAGACGCTGGGTGGAAGCACACAAAAGTATTGCTATTATATATGTCACAAGAAAGAGACAAAGTGGCCTTAATTGCCAGGTGGATAAAGAGACGGCATATAAACAATAGAAGCCATACAAAAAAAGTGCAGGAAGTCATTATGGAAGCTATGATAACACATCCCTGGTCATTCATTCCTTCTCTCTGATCTAAAGCAATAAGAAAGATCTGATACGTCGACTAGCTCGTGATATCTCACTAATTTTTCTGAAAACGAATATAACACCAATTCAAGAACAAATAAAAGAACAGCCAAAAATTGCTAACCCAAGAACTTGTGTACCAGACACTTCACCTAAAAAGCTCAGACATTGAGGAAATTTAGCACGAGACTCGATAGCCACAATTAACCATCGTCGGGGGTTCAACAATTCCATTTCAGACAACGGTGTTCTCTTACCTCATACCTCAACCGAATCAATTTCTTGGAAACAATTCAAAGTCAAACAGTCGAACACACGAACATAACCATCCCAACCCGATACACTAGCAAGTAAAAACAAATCTTTTATGGTTGCCCACCCAGAAAGTTCACAATTTCCCACACGATCCAGAAACTTTCCAATTCCATCACACATTCCATCACCTCCCGGCGCTTCTCCTAATCTAGTCGCATCGGGATTGAATCCCGCGAAGGACACGACAACCGAAAGATAAAAGTTCGAAACGGGCACGGAACAAAAGTCGAACGTCGAGCGCGACCTTCGCGGCCGTGGCGGCACCGCCATGAGGACGCGAGAGAGGGAGATTGGAGGAGAGGGACCCGAAGGCGAGAGGAGCCGCCGCCGCCGCCGCCGCAGCCGCCGCCGAAGAAGAATCGAAGCGAGGTCTGCCGGTGCCTCGACCGCCACCAGGTCTCAAGCTCAGGACCGCCGGATCACTCTGCTGCATCACTCGAGAATCAATCAATCCTCCCCCACAACACGCGCGCGCACCCGCCCGATCGATCAGACCCACGAGCAGCTGCTGCTTGCTGCTGCCGCCGCCGCCGCCGCCGCCGCGACACGGAAGAATCAACCGTGCTCCCGATTCAGCTGCAATAGACGCCGAATCTGGGATTGGAGAAGGAGGAGGAGGAGGAGGAGGAGGACGAGAACGAGATCAAGAACAAAGATTGAATTTTTTAGAGAGAGAGAGAGAGAGAGAGAGAGAGAGAGAGAGAGGAGTTTGTTTCTCTCTCTACAGCTGAGGACAGGGACCGGGTGTCGGGAAGGGCCGGGGACGAGATTTATAAAACCCTTGTCCGAGCCCGAGTTGGAGTCCGGAGTTGATGTGAGAGAGGGTCACGAGTTATCATTTTGTCCTGTCCCTTTTTCTTTTGGCTATTTAAATAAATAATATCTGATTTTTAGTTTAGTCTCATAATTACGCAGGAAAATTATGTATATATCGCTGTTTTCTGTTTTTTTTTCTTTGTTAATGCGTGCGATGTGCTTTGGCGAGAGGTTTTTTTTTTTTTTTTTTTAAGGCGATCTTTTCAAATCAGGATATGTTCACCGAAAGTTCCAAAATTTATCATGAAAGAGTAATTGAAAGCTTGCAATTGCTGATAAAAGGATTGGGGGAGAGATGAGGACGTTGGTGTCACGATCGCGGGATTCAACTTCCATGTTATATAAGAAGTAAAGCAAAAGCTTGAAAGTGAGAAAAGTTTAAGATAGGTCAGACCAAAAAAATAAAAATAATAACTTGCAAAAAGTGCAATCAAGTTCTAAAACTTGTTAAATTAGTACAATCGAGTCCTTCCGTGAACTATATGACTTTTATTAATATTTTCTCTTTTCTTTGTGGCGATGGCATGGCAAAAACGCAAAACATAAGGTTAAAATTACTTTTTTTTTGTCCAAATCTAATTTTTAATACAATTTTTGTTTAAATTAAATTAAAACATAAGCTAAAATTATTATTAAAAAAAGACCGCCTCACTGTCAATGTTGGGAGAATGGTCAACGACTACAAGGGCTTGTAAGCCCTCGCACAAATTTGGGCAACGATTATTACCCTATCTATCTTAGATCGAGTGAGGGTCATTCTGGCTTAGGGCCGCCACTAGCGGGAGTTGATCGCTAGTGACAACCCTCCCCCAACCTAGAGGAGGGCCACAACCCTTGCCCAGATTTGGCCAGTGACCCTATTGACCATTCCTTCACCATCACCAGTCCTCATCACATGGTTTTACTTCCTTATTTTTTTAAAAAAAAATTTAGCTTATTTTTTAATTTAATTTATATATAATTTGTATTAAAAATCAGATTTGGACTAAAATGACAACATTTTAACTACCTTATCGCCACCTATGATAGAGAAAATAGTAGAAAAAAGTCATGTCAGTATTTTCCGTTAACCAAGTTGGACGGAATTAATGGAAAGACTCGATTGCACAAATTTGACAGATTTTAAAACTTGATTACACTTTTTACAAGTTTTAAGATTCAATTGCATTTTCATGATAAATTTTGAGATTTCTAAAACACATATCCCTTCCAAATATAATAAATATAATAATGATTGACTATTATTGCCCCTATGGAAGCGCTTGTCCCCCAAAAAACCTAATTTTTTTCGGAAAGCGGTAATGCATGTTCCATGATCATGGCACATTTTAAGCTATAATTTTTACCATTTTCAAAAAGACGTGTATATGTATATATACTGTTTTTAGTAATGTGCGAAATTGTCGTAATTTTACACAAGTTCGAAATATTGAGAACACAAATGTGTAACGCATAATAATCAAGAAAATGCAAAAAGTTAATGCATATATCAGGGGAAGATGTAATTTTCTATAGATGTCAATAGCTATATCTTTCGAAAAATTGCGATTCTTCAACGTTAAATGAAATCGAAAGAAGCTTGAGCGAAAACGTCTTGTAAAGAGGAGTTGACATGATATTTGTGAAAGCTACAAGATTTTGAAAAGATAAGGCAAAATGATACAATCGGTTCTATAATTTTGGCCTAATGTGCAATAGCATCTTTGAATTTTTAATTTATTCAATGTAATCCCTGAATTTTACTCAAATATGCAACGTCGTTTTTGAACTTTTGATTTGTTCAATGTGATGTTTGAACTTTTTGTACATGTTCAATTTAATCATTAGATTATATGAAAATATACAATGTTGTCCCTAAAATTGAGTTACTGAAAGAATAACACTAGATGTTTTCATATAATTCAGAAATCATATTAAACAAATTAAAAACTTATAAACGACATTGCATATCGGGTTAAAATTTTAAGACTATTTATATCACTATCCCAATAGACTCTTGCCAGTATCATTGAAGGATGTCTTTCAGGGCAATCCACCCCTTTCGCCCTGTTCATTTATTTTACAAAAAATGATTAAAATATTTTTCTAAAATTTATTATTGATATTACTTTAAAAAAACGAACGAACAAAATATTTTCATCGTGCACGATAACATTTATAAAAGCATTTTCATTAATTAATAATTATTTCAAGCAATATAATCAATCATTTTTAAAAAAATATTTTCCTTGATTTCCAGCTAAACAATCGCGTCATAAATTTTCCAATGGAAAAGCAACTTGATCATTTTCCGAGTACGGGTTCATGGACTGGTGCACTGAACATTCCACAGGCAAATCTTCAAGAAGAGGCTTGGACACCCCACCAAACGAGAACCTCCCATGGTTCAACGGTAGCAGATCACAGTTAGAAACAAATGGTTGGAGCCAGCCCAGGGTAAATAAACAATTAAAGCATAACAACACACCTGAAGAGTCCTACCTAAAGAGCAAGATACAAAATAAACAACCACAGGGGCATAACAACAAACTTAAGAAGTAAATCTCGAGGCATCGCGTTTATGACAAATCCTAAAAAACAATGACCTGAATTCCTGAAAAAACAAGAAAATGATAAATGATCGGAAACTAATTGAATACAAAACTTTAAACCCACAAACGGGCCAGTCATCTCGAGCATCTGGGGAGGGGACGAACCACAATCCAAAGTAACATTATCTTTTCAACTTTCTCCTAAATAAAACATGGATCTTATGAACTCAATATACAACTCAAAAATTAACTTTGCCCTCTGCAGCTCTGCCTTATGGCCCTTGTACAAAGTTGCTAGCCTCAAAAAAGAATTGCCAAAAAGCATCCTGAAAATCTGCATACGAGACACAAATTTGACACAGGTGAGAGGGTCCGGACTACTCATGCGGGTATTATAGAATGCTCACTGGAGTAGACCCCTGCATTCCTCAATATCTGAAGCCTGTGAACTCAGTACAGCTCGACCAGAAGGATCAGAAGTCACAATCCTCATTACAGCATCAAGTATGGCTTTTTGGAACCTGTCATCTTCCACCTTCTTCAGGATCTCCTTAATCACCTTAAAGTCCAATCCACCGACCAAAACTAGTTTCCCAACAATTTCACCAAAGTTGAGGGGCGCTTTTGGTAAATCAATGCCCAAATCATCCAACGTAGAGGCATACAGCAGACACCCGGTCCCTACGTCTCTGGATGAAATAACTTTCTTGGTCAACAGGAACTCCAGGAGCTTGCCAACGGGTTCAACGCACGGCGGGCTTTTCTCTAGCGCAAGAGAAACAGCTTCCTTCACAACTTCAGGGTAGTAAGCTGGAGCATTCAGTTCCACCACACACTGCAATGCTTCATCCAAAATCAGCACACTAAAATACTCCTCAAGCAGCGACTTTGTTTTTCTCCTAAGCTCATCCTGATTCAACTTTACTGCAGGTGCCATTGGCTTGTCAAGAACAGGTGAAACTGATGCGACGGGAACAGTTTTCACTGGTGCTGGAGCAGGAGCAGGAGCTCCACTACCTTGTAACAATGCACTGGTCCTCCCACTGATAAGCCCACCACTACCTTGAGGCAAAAACCTTGCATTCAGTGAGGGTGACTTTCCAACTGATGGCGAGCGGAGCCGCCCTGGAGGTTGCGTTCCAGCTCCATCACCCCTTGGCATTGACCTAGTCCTGGGAAATTCCCAATTGTCATTGTCCATTCCTGGCATTCCAGGCATCTTCCTAGCTCCTGGCATTCCAGGCATCATGCCCCCAGCACCCGGTCGTGTAACTGGGTAACCTCCAGAAGTCGTGCTCCCGGGAGAACCAGAAACAACGCCACGGCTATTCCTCATGCCTGCAGTAGCACCTGGACGTAAACCAAGATTTCTTTCTGCCTCTGAATGGATTTCGGTTATAGTCTTTGCTTTTACCTTCATAGGTACACATATAGTGAGGAAGAGGTCAGAAACTGAAAACCAGTAACCTCCATTTGCACACAAATAAGGTTTCAAATCACTTAAAAAAAATTTGTTAACACCTAATATCTTACCTCTTCTCGTCTGGGAACCCAATTATTTGCACGCATGTCAAGTACATCTTTAACCATGAACCTCAACCTTGGAGCAAGTTGAGTATTGGATGTCAGTTCCTTCAGCCGGCTGAAGTATAAATCATTTATCCGCCGTGATTTAACGGTCTCATCAAGCTGCTTCCCAATAGTGTTGAAAAACTGACATATGGCCTCAACATTCTCCTCAGCAGGACAAACCTTATTATCAGGTCCCAGAAGCTCCTGCTTTGCGAGTAAGACTATGAGAAACAGTCGAGACTGCGATTTCAAAAGACACTAAAATACTAAAGAAAATGTGCATGTAAGAACCTGCGCAATGTGGTGAACAATCTTCTCAGGTACCATCCTCTGCTTCAAAAGCTCTCCAATCAAACGAATGTTACCGAGAGTTCGAAGTTTGACCATTCTTTCCTTGTCTCTCCGTTCAAGCTCTTGTTCAGGGGATGTCATTTGCCTTAACTTTTCTCTTAGTTTATCAGCCCCTTCAAAAGCCTCCTGGCAGATATTTAATAGAACCCGCTTAAAAGTGATTTCCTTCCTGTCAGGTTCATCAGAGGGAAATGGAGGCAGCTTTTCGTTCAGATCAGAACACAGACGAGCATACATGGGGCAGAATGTGGGTTCCAGTACAGCTTTTTCAAAAATCAGCTGAATAACCCCCTGCATATCATGCCGAAGAATCATGTAACAACAGAACAACATGGTCAACCCATTAATAATAGCACATAAGAATCTGTAAAGCTGAAACCTTCAGAATATCAGCTGTTGTAATGCCGGAGTCAATTAATTGGCCCTTGAGTAAATCAAACTTCTCTGGTGTCAGTTTGTTCAGTATCCTGCATACAAAATCAAAAGGCAAAACTTGATGTATTAGCGAACTCTGGAATGTTGACAAGTCTAGCAACACCAGTCCAGCTGTGATCCATGAAAGGCATTGGACCAAAAAATAGAGTCAAGCTAGGTGAAACCACTTGCTTATGAGAAAGTCCATGAGTTACTTAACATATGAATTCATCGAGAATAGGTTGAAGGCAAACAAATGAAGCACAATAAAGCAAGCTAAGGCGGCAACATAATTCATATACATGACATATGCATGCCATCTCTAAGTTGATTGTACACAATATATACTCGGTTGAATATATCATGGGTACAACAATGAGAAGTGACAACCTTCCCATAACCATTGCATGACCTGCATCTTATATGATTATATCTCACTGCCAAATGCAGATTAAAGCTTGAAGTTTTCAATCTCATCTTCATCATCAATGGGCAATCAGGAAAATAATACAGAACTAGAGTTAGTTTCCCAGAAGAAATCCCGAAAGTAATGGAGAGAACATTCTCATGATTGCACGTGATGAAATTAATTAAAGCATTAAAAAGAAGAACTTATGACATTTTAATCCAAAGCAAATACTGACTGATACAGTATATCTTTACATTACCCTTTGACAGTCTTCAGAACACGGTCTTGCTCTGAGAGATTGCCCCTTCTAGCAGACCATGGCACCTCAGCCTTGACGAGAGCAGGAGCAGGTCCTCCCTATTTTGAAGTGCATATGGGTGCCAAAAAAGAGATTATTCACATTGGATGAATTACCAGCAGGAAGCAAACCAAGTTAAGAAGGTTTCACCTATCAGTGTACCACTAACGAAAATATGGTATGAAAAATTATCTCAAAATGAGATATCAAAAGAAAGCAGAAAAGAGCATTTCACTATACACATGCATGGAATCAAAACGAATTGCATTCTTGTTTATTACCACAACTACAAGAACTACCCTAAAGCAAAAAGAAGCTTACAGTTCTAAACACATAAAACATGGGTCAAACATTGATGGAAACTTAAAAATAAGTTCTTTTGGGGTGTAAAACACAATTACCACCGGGAGTGATGAGATCTGTGCCCTTGCAAACTGGGAGTTAAGTTGATCTTGGCGATTAACTTGGTTTGTTTCCTGCTGTCTAAACTCAGAACGGCCACTTGAATCTCTGTTTTCTCGGATATTCTCCCAGGACCTCTCCTCCCCGGAGGTAGGAAGCTGGGCAGAACGACCACGCCAATCACGATTGTCTGGCTCAGAAAAACGAGTTTGAGTCTGAGGTTGGATTGGTGCCTGGCAAGTACAATATGAAAAGGTATAAACAGTTTTTGTCAGAGTGTTAAACCACTGAAACCAAGTACCTTTGCTGAGGATAAATTTCATAGCATAACACCATAAAAGCACCTTTACAAAAGATTGAGAAAAGTAAATGATCTACTTTCCATCTGCCAAAGTAATCCTTCCCCCAATGCAACCAAAAGGAGAAGAACAAAAGAGTATGATGCAACTTTAAAATGAACTAGTGTAACTCACATTGCTCTCTACGCGGCCCCAGCTTTGATCATCACCCGAAATTTCAGCCTCGATTTCCTTTTTTATCTTCAAGATCTCATCATGGGGCTCAACAACCTACAGAACACATGCACTCCAGTAAATAACCCAGGCGATAAAAAAAAAAAGGGTAGAGAAGATAGTAAATAACTTGAAGATCTGATGCATGAGAAGAATGCTTCCGATTACTTTCAATGTGTGCTACAGCATTAGAGAACAATGGTGAAAACGCAAGTGAAAAGCCAGAAAAATGCTTTGAGAAAAAAAAAATCACATTTCTTCACAGTAAAAATTTCCACGTGAGCATCTCAAGAGTACAGTTATCCAACGGTAAATAAACTATTACCTCCCTAAGCTGCAAAAGCTGGTCTCGAGTATAACGAATGCGCTCCCGACCCTCAAACCTTGTGTCTCCACTCTGAAAGCAAAGAAAATCATGTGCTCAGTGAGCCTTATAGACAGAATATTCAATATTAGAAAGGTAGAAAATTTGCATGTGCCAGGAAACCCTCCACGGACTAAAAAACCCAAGAATGGCTTATTATATTTTTACATATGGTTTACAAATAATTGCCACATTGCAGTCAAGCATTCATATTAGTTACCATACCCAACCCACTAAAACCTAATAAGCCTCCCAAAACATCATCCAAGTTTTCCTACTAAAAATAAGTAAAGCTATAGGCAGCTGCTGCCAAACTTGTCAACCAAATGCAGGGGGGATAAACAAATCAAAACTTAAATTTAGAAAGATGGAACTCAAGAACACTAATAATGAGCATCTGATTAGATTGGAGTTCTTGTTTCATCCTCCAGTAATCTTACTCCAAAAGAATGGAAGGAGGGGTTCCTTTAATTGCTCAAAAAGATGCCTTCAGGAAAAAAAAAATTGCTAATACAGTATATATCAATCCTTTTGAATGTATATACAAAGGCTCCAAGCATGTATAAGGAAGAACTAAAATTTACTGGAACATATGCTTTTTGAAAAATGAGGGACGAAAAGCAGATTTAGTTTGAATGGACAAATGATTTTCTTGCGACTCCCACCACGTACCAGGTAATTTTCCATCTTCCCATCAAGATCCACACATACAAAACACGATACAAGTTCGAAATTTTTTTAGGCCATATGAAATTGAAGTGCCTCACTACCCATCAACATGTCTGCAGGTCCTTTATGGGCAATAAAAGCTCACCGTATGCCCACCTAAAAGCCTACAAATTTCTCTTTGTCCATATTTACAGCAGGTACACGTACTGAGTGCCCAGCCAAGAATTAGGACATTAAAATTATCCACCATCCCATAAGATTTTCTTCTCTCTAAATGATAGGTCCACCAGTAAAAGCAATCATGCAACGCAGGGAAAGTTACACGACAGCACAAAAAAAAAATCACGCTTTCAACGAATTGCAAAAGCTTCAGATGCTTAGCGGCTTCTTGTCTGAAGCTACTGAACAAATATTTCAGCTCTTACTCTACTAATCACGGAAAATAACTTTTCAGGCAATTATATTATCCAACCAAAACCAAATTCTAAAATCTCCTGCATTTTCGGTAAGAGGAAGTATGCCAAATAAATAACAAATAGGCAACTACACCACATTCTCGCAGTTGTTGCACTAAAAGGCGCAACTTGTTCTGCTCGGACATCATGCGCAGCCGATAGGAGACATAATCCGCGTAAATTAATTCACTTTCATAAAAAGATCCAGTCTTTTACAAAACTACGCGGATTATCTTTCGTAATCTAACTCGAGCACCGAAAATCCGATGGACCCACCAAAGCGACTCGAAATCCCACAACAACGATATACGAAAGCACGCAACTTTATTCACGCAGCACCAATAGCAACACCCACAGCATCCAAAACTCAATCAGGCGATAAATCAGAGCACCAATCAGCCATCGGGAAAACGCGGGGGATCCCTCGGGGCGGGGGGGGGGGAGCGCCACCGCGGATTCGAAGCGCACCTTCGCGGAGAGCCCGCCATGGGGGCGCAGGAGGTGGAGATCGGAGGAGAGGGTGCCGAAGGCGAAGGAGGCCGCCGCCGCCGCCGCCGACGCCGAGGAGGAGGAGGAGGAGGAGGAGTCGAAGCGAGGCGCGAGAAGTCTGCTGCTCCCTCGGCCGCCACCAGGTCTCAAGCTCAGGACCGCCGGATCACCTTGCTGCATAACTCAGATCTATCGCCCTGGAGAGGATCTCCACACCCCCAAAAGGAAAAACACGAAAGAACGATCGTGGGGAGGAGAAACAGCTGCCGGAGCCGGCGCACCGATACCAACCGGGCGACGGCGGAAGAGATAGAGAGAGAAAGAGACGGAGGTCGGTAGAGAGAGAGAGAGAGAGAGAGATTAGGGTATTTCTCTCTCTTCTACGGAAGAAGGGAGAGCGAAGGGGAAGAGTGTTGTGCGGCCGACGGGGTGGAGGAGATAGAAACCCTTCCCCTCCTGTGGTTTCCTTTTTCAATTTATTATTATTGCTATCATTATTAATATTATTTCCTCTTTTTTTTTCTCTCCCTTTGCTTTTTTTTATTGGGGGATTATTGCCTAAATTACTTTGTTTTTGTTTTTTTCAAGATGAGATAATAATCTTTTTCTCTCTTATTTTATTTTGTTTTATTTAGGGTTTCCCCCAAGTTCCTTGACAAGGGACCTCTTTTGCCATGGATTCTCTTCAAGAATGTGAGCACGGATAAATTTGAGGGAAACTCCTCAATACGGATTTGTTTTGGCGTGGGTTTTGTATAGCAATAAATCACGGTCGATGAATGTTTTGTCGAAATAATACAGAGTTATCACAAACAGATGTATTGGAGGTAGTTTAAAATGTAACGGCAATTTCGTTTAGATTTCGTATCACGCATAATTTCTCTCTCCTATTAAATGTGGGAATTTGTGAGGTCAGAATAACGTATCGAAAATATCTATATGGTGGCTCGTAATTTGGCAATTGGCGCTGAGCCCGATAATCTATTATTGCCTACTCCTAGAATGACTATATGTATATATCAATTGTATTAATATGAATTTTCTCTTTGCATTTTTTAGAAAAATAGCTATAGATGACCAAAAGAAAAATCTCGCTTGAGCATCTAGAAATATTTACCATTACAAGAAATTAAAAAGGAATATGACATCATTAAAGATCTTATTGTCTCAAATGAATCATTGGCTTCAAAATGTAAAAGATCGAGAGACGATCAGACATTTTTCGTGGAAGAATAATTTATTGAATGCGGAGATAATTGCTATTATTTTTTATGTGGCATGAGCTTATTAATTAAAATTCTAGGTAAAAGTGTTAAAGTGGCTTTCTCTAATGTTGGCACTTCTTGGTGTTTGGCCATATGATCATCACCAAAATGATTAAAAACCCATCCTACCAAAAGGATTTGAGAACTAGGTTTCTTCTTTGTGAACCTTGTATGGTGTCTGGCCCAAAAAAGATAAAAAGCTTAATGGTCCAAATTCTATTCTATAGTTAGTCATTTACTTCACTTCTAGAAAAAAATATGAAGTAATTTTTAAATTCTTTATTATCTGCAAAATGCTAAATTATGAGATCTCATCATGATTTTCTTATGAATATTTGTTATTTGCAAAAAGTTATAGCAACAGAATTATTGGAATTTTGAAATTTGGGATTGGGTTGGGCTTGGCCTGATTGATTGAACAGGCCTTGCGTAGCCCGAGTCACCTATCAACTTTGAGGCGGGCCGAGGTTGAAAATGGGTCAACATGGAAGTCCAATTTTCTCAAGGAAAATTACCTAAGGCAACTAGTTTGGTTCTCTAGCCATAGCCATCAATCGAACCAAATTGGTCGCCGGAGCAATGATAAATGTACTGATATCGGATCATGAATCGATATATCAAGTGATATGGCGAGCTATAAGCTGGGACTGACAATTCGACAATTAATACGAGTCTGACTTTGCAAATCAATCTTAGTGCATCATGCATAATTTTGCTAATGGTTTTGAATTTTGTAAAATAGGTCTCTACTCTTAGAATAGTTCAATGAAAACATTGAATAGATAGTTACCCGAAGAACATTGTTGTGGGTACTTGCTCTCTCCGAGTTGAATACTATACAAACTCCTGAATTCCACCTCATTGTCCCTGCCGACTATGCGACATCTTCATTTTTTCTTTTCACCATTGTGTCATTTGCAGAACTAAACCTTGGGCATCTGTCTTCTGATATATGAAAGAGAAAATTTGGGGTATAATGTCGGTTTCAAGAGGGGACTAGTGGTCAACCTGATCTGTACATATGTAAAATGTCTTGACTTGAGGAGCACTAGAGGCGTGATCTGCACACTGAGTAGGAGTGGCTGCTCTGTCCGAGATGGAGAGTTCTCAACTCACTCACCTAACGACTTAAAAACAATTTGTTGTTGACTTGGATTTCAAGCTGGGGTGCTTAGATCTCAAGCATAGTATGACTCAACACAGCTCTCTCTTTCGTTCCGTTTCCCTTCGGCACCAGCCAACCGATGTTGGAAAGCAATGGGATTTTCATAGAATACTAAAATGCTTGGTTGTGGATATGCTTGGATGTTGGACGGAAAATAGGATCTCCTCTTGGTGCTGATATCTTTCAATCCTTCTGATCCGATGAATTTTTTCGCTAGTTTCGCCCCGTATTTTCCTTAAATCGAACTACCAAGCAAATCCAAGTAAAGATGAAGCTGTCAACTCGTGCAGTCGAGCATGATGCCGGGGTGTTCTCCGCAAATGCTTCGATGGTGAGCCCGACTCTCACGTAATTAATATGCACTCCCGCCTTGGTTTAAAAAACACTCGGTCCTGATTCGTAAGATAATTGCTTCTGTTTTACCCTTGAGCGGAACAAGAAGATAGTGTTACGTTTCCTACTTAGTCCTCTACACGATTAGCCAACAATACCCGAAAGGGAACATTTGCGGACTTGTAAAATGTCATGCACTATAGAATTACGAGGTAGCGAGCGAATATAAGCGGTACTGAGATTGATGCATGTTTATACGAGGGTCGTTGTTAGCTTGATCTTTCAGTTCCTTCTGCTAAACTCACGAAAGCATGAGAAACGGCTAATTAAAACGGACGATGACTATTTCGATGTGCTCGACCCTAGACAACACAAATTCTCTTAAACTGTACAAGTCAAAGAGCAAAACTTAATGTTGCTAGGAGTCTCTGTACAAACACAGTCACGCCCGTAGGACACAGATAAGCCTCGGCGTGGATTTCAGCATCAAGGGACATAAAGACCGGTCGTTGCAGAAAAGCCTGTAGAGAGAGGGGCATATGGTGGTTGGAGAAGGAAAATCTTGGACGAAGCTTAACTTCAAGGCAATGGGGACTTTGCAACCAACGCTTTTGTACCATGTGTGTCCGCCTGCGGGTGTGCTGTAGACATTAGGTGAGATCAGCTTCGAGGTTTGAAATGCTGTGTCCTACTTTCTCTCGTTTAAAAGAACCTTTTTTCCCTCCATTCACCACCACCTTGAGCTAAGTCCCGTTCTCACACCGCCACCATCCTCCTAGTTCTTCTTCTACCATGGAAGCTAGCGCCGGACTTGTCGCCGGTTCTCACAACCGCAACGAGCTCGTCGTCATTCACGGCCATGAGGAGGTGAATACCTGTAACAAGAATCAATACGAATTCAGGCCATAATAAGAAAGAACAAAACAACTTTCGCATTTGACGATATTCTGTGTATAACTTGGTCATGGTTATCTTCTTTTGTTTTCTTTTCTTTTTCTTCCGGTGCAGATAAAGCCTTTGAAGAACTTGGATGGGCAAGTGTGCGAGATATGTGGGGATGAGGTCGGGCTCACGGTTGATGGAGATTTGTTCGTGGCGTGCAATGAGTGCGGGTTTCCGGTTTGTCGGCCTTGTTATGAGTATGAGAGGAGAGAAGGGAGCCAATTGTGCCCTCAGTGCAAGACTCGGTACAAGCGTCTCAAAGGTAACAAAAAAACCAGTGAATGCAGCGTAAAATATGTACGTAGCAGATGAACTACACGATAATAATGTTTTCATGGCTAACCAAAACTCACACGACGTGACTATGGAAAACAGAAAGTAAACAAAAGTTGCACGTATCTGTCATTCGCAACATTCACCGTAGTTCAGATTACACGGGACATCTGATCATGAGAAGCTAGCTACTTCACGATCCACCAACCAAAACCATTATTTAGCATGCATCTGCCATGCAGGTGGCAAATTTCAGAAGCAATGATTATTTACTCGAAGATGATAAGATGATTGTGAATGAGTAATTTCATGTTGTCTGATTTAAAAATGTCAAAGGGAGCCCAAGAGTGGAGGGTGATGACGATGAAGAAGACATTGACGATATCGAGCACGAGTTCAACATTGAAGATGAACAGAACAAGCACAAATACCTGGCAGAAGCTATGCTTCATGGGAAGATGAGCTATGGAAGAGGTCCCGACGATGATGATAGCGCTCAGTTTCCACCAGTTATAGCTGGTGTCAGATCCCGACCTGTGAGCAAAACTTTCTCCTTAATTTTCAACGAAACAACTTTCCTTATTGCATCTCACGTATTTCACGTCAAGTCTCTTCTTTTTATTCAAGTTTAACAATGTTAAAGCACGCATTCGTGCAGGTGAGTGGCGAGTTCCCAATATCATCTCATGGTCATGGAGAGATGCCTTCTTCCCTTCACAAACGAGTTCATCCATATCCAATCTCTGAACCCGGTAACTATGAACCCACCACAATTTACTCCAAGTTAACCGTCACCAAAGAACTTCTGTGACCTTTCATCTCGAATCATGCACGCTTCGGCTAAAAGTTCCTCTAGAATACTCTCTGCGAAGATAATCTTCTACGACCTTTTACATTGCATTAATACTGTTAAAGCAGGAAGTGAAAGAGGGGACGAAAAGAAAGAGGGAGGGTGGAAAGAAAGAATGGATGACTGGAAACTGCAGCAGGGCAACCTAGGCCCTGATCCTGATGACATAAATGACCCGGACATGGCAATGTATGTATCTACTGACCGACAGAAAGACGCAAATGATTAAAGAAGACAGTTTTCCAAGACGCTAACCTAATATATGTCATAAAACTGTGAACAAATGCAGGATAGATGAGGCAAGGCAGCCACTCTCTAGGAAAGTTCCAATTGCATCGAGCAAGATCAATCCATATCGGATGGTGATAGTTGCTCGGCTTGTCATATTGGCTTTCTTCCTCCGTTACAGGATTTTGAACCCAGTACACGATGCATTTGGTCTTTGGTTAACATCCATCATTTGTGAGATATGGTTCGCTATCTCATGGATCCTGGATCAGTTCCCCAAATGGTTCCCTATCGATCGTGAGACCTATCTTGATCGCCTCTCTCTCAGGTAGCCACAAACTGAAAGTTTACCCTTATGAAAACAATAAGCATTCTAGAGTCAAAGGCAAATCTATCGTATTCATAATGAGATTTTTATTCTCATCATAGACTAGATGCACGTCAGGAAGTCGAATATGGTAACTAAAAGATCAACAATAGGTAGCTTTCACTAAATAGTTTGTGAACAATCATTGCGAAAAAAAAAAAGCAGCAGGAACTACTTCTTAGTGATAAATTATACAACTTTATAAGCTGTCTACTCTTACGCCCTATCATTTAATGTACAATAAACTTATTTTCATTTCTTCCAAGAAGCAGACAGAAGGCTGAGTCACCTAAAAAGAAAGCATATCATCCGACTTTATCTTCCTACAACTCGATTATTAAAGTTCAGGGCCCTAAAGCTTAATTGACAGAATTCTACATGTATCTTTTTCCAAGCAATAAAATTGTTTTGCACATGCTGCAGATATGAAAGGGAAGGTGAACCTAATATGCTTGCCCCAGTAGATCTCTTTGTGAGTACAGTAGATCCTATGAAAGAGCCCCCACTTGTGACAGCAAACACAGTTCTGTCGATATTGGCTATGGACTATCCAGTCGATAAGATTTCCTGCTATGTTTCTGATGACGGAGCTTCGATGCTCACCTTTGAATCTTTGTCTGAAACCGCTGAATTTGCTCGAAAATGGGTACCCTTCTGCAAAAAGTTCTCCATAGAGCCCCGAGCCCCTGAAATGTACTTCACTTTGAAGATTGATTATCTCAAAGACAAAGTCCAGCCAACCTTTGTCAAAGAACGGCGAGCAATGAAGGTTTCTACAAAGCTTTAAGATAAATAGATAAAGTGAATTTCTTTTTTTTTTTTTTTTGGTATTGAGATAAAGTGAATTTCTACCGTGGGCAATCTAGATCTAATTATGCATCTCATATGGCAGAGGGAATATGAAGAATTCAAAGTGCGGATCAACGCGTTGGTTGCTAAAGCTTCGAAGGTACCTCCAGAGGGATGGATCATGCAAGACGGGACACCATGGCCAGGAAACAACACAAAGGATCATCCAGGTATGATTCAAGTTTTTCTTGGACACAGTGGAGGTCTTGATGCAGATGGAAATGAGCTCCCTCGCCTTGTTTATGTGTCTCGTGAGAAGAGGCCAGGCTTCCAACATCACAAGAAAGCTGGTGCCATGAATGCCTTGGTAATAGATCTCAAGTTTTACTTGAACTTGAATCAGCCTTTTTCCTTAGTCTGGATTACTGACAACTCATGCTTTAATGCCTACTACTCCTAAGGTTCGTGTCTCTGGTGTGCTTACAAATGCTCCTTTCATGCTGAACTTGGATTGTGACCACTACATAAATAACAGCAAGGCTGCACGCGAAGCGATGTGCTTCTTGATGGACCCTCAGATAGGAAGAAAGGTTTGCTATGTCCAATTCCCTCAAAGATTTGATGGAATTGATACACATGACCGATATGCCAATAGGAACACAGTTTTCTTTGATGTAAGTCTTTCTTGAGAGTGATCATAGAAAATGTTTATTTGCTACCATTCCTGCGGTAAGGAATGAATCATGCTCACTTTCATTGTGTCTGCAGATCAACATGAAAGGTCTAGATGGAATCCAGGGCCCAGCATATGTGGGCACTGGATGTGTCTTCCGGAGACAAGCATTATATGGCTATGAACCCCCAAAGGGTCCTAAGCGTCCTAAGATGGTCAGCTGTGATTGCTGCCCATGCTTTGGCCGCCGCAAAAAACTCCCTAAGTATTCTAAGCATAGTGCCAATGGGGATGCTGCAAATCTGCAAGGTTTTTCAAACTCTTTATTTTTTTTTTTTTTACAATAGCATCTAGAGTATCTACATGCTAATATCTGCTAATTTGCTCCTCCACTTAACTAAAGTCCATCTTCACCTCTTAATTAGGAATGGATGATGACAAGGAGCTATTGATGTCCCAGATGAATTTTGAGAAGAAGTTTGGGCAGTCAGCAATTTTTGTTACTTCAACTTTGATGGATCAGGGTGGTGTACCCCCTTCCTCAAGTCCAGCAGCCCTGCTGAAAGAAGCCATCCATGTTATCAGTTGTGGGTACGAAGATAAAACTGAATGGGGCACCGAGGTAATATTAATTTCCAGGAAAGTAAAATCACTCTCTTTGTCTTCTACAGAGGCACCAGCTTAGCCGTTACCGACAAAAGAGAACATCTCCACGAATATAGCATACACAGAGCTTTCCTACCTTGTTGCTTAATATATAATTGATACGATGTTGCTGCATTTTGTAGTTATTTTCTCCAACACCTGATAATGTCCCTATAAGTTATCATAGCTCTACAAACAGATGCATATTCAGATAATGATCGTCTTTTCGATCCTGAAAAACGTAGTAGATACCTTGGTGTCAGGCATTTACATTCCCGACGTGAAACTTGACAACTACGAAATTTCTGCTTGCAGTTGGGCTGGATTTATGGTTCTATAACAGAGGATATCCTAACAGGCTTTAAGATGCATTGCCGTGGTTGGAGGTCTATATATTGTATGCCAAAGAGACCAGCATTCAAGGGATCTGCTCCAATCAATCTTTCAGATAGGCTCAATCAAGTCCTTCGTTGGGCACTTGGCTCTGTTGAGATCTTTTTCAGCCGCCATAGTCCAGTCTGGTATGGAGTCAAAGGGGGCAAGCTTAAGTGGCTTGAACGGTTTGCATATGTCAACACGACCATCTATCCTTTCACCTCTTTACCACTCCTTGCCTACTGTACTCTTCCGGCCATTTGCTTGCTCACAGACAAGTTCATCATGCCACCAGTAAGTATACAAAAACACAAATGATGAACTGATTTATATGAATTAAAGTTGTCAGATATTATGCTTATCTTCTCAACTTATTTCTGCACTTTACAGATTAGCACTTTTGCCAGTCTTTTCTTCATTGCTCTTTTTATGTCAATCTTTGCGACGGGCATTCTTGAATTGAGGTGGAGCGGAGTGAGCATTGAGGAATGGTGGAGAAATGAGCAATTCTGGGTCATTGGTGGTGTGTCAGCTCACTTGTTTGCTGTTGTACAAGGTCTCCTGAAGGTATTGGCTGGAATAGACACTAATTTCACAGTGACATCTAAAGCATCTGATGACGAAGAGTTTGGCGAACTGTACGCATTCAAATGGACGACCTTGTTAATCCCTCCAACTACTATCTTGATCATCAACCTAGTTGGAGTAGTTGCTGGAATCTCTGATGCTATTAATAATGGGTACCAAGCATGGGGACCTCTGTTCGGTAAATTATTCTTCGCCTTCTGGGTGATTGTCCATCTCTATCCCTTCCTGAAAGGGCTGATGGGGCGACAGAACCGAACACCAACAATAGTGGTTATATGGTCAATACTACTGGCTTCCATATTCTCCTTGCTGTGGGTCAGAATCGATCCATTTGTGCTAAAGACCAAGGGGCCTGATACCAAGCAATGTGGAATCAATTGCTAAATCTCAAATATCCTGCTTCAGTATGTGCTTCTCCTCAAGTACAAGGATATTTCATCCAGAGTGTACAAATACATAGCACAGAAGTGCTTGAGAATGAATAAAGATAGAGTGCAAATTTTTGTGTAGCACAAAGCAAGAATGTCCATTTTTTGTAAGTGAATGAAATGTCCTCTGATAAGATTGGAGAAATCCTAAGTGGATCATACTAGGCCATAAGTGTTTTCTTCTGTGAAATTTAGTATTTACAATCTCCAATTTCATACTAAATGATCAATCCTACCAGTTCATTTCTCAAAAGGAGTTCTCATCTCATATTCAAACTAATTTACGAGAAGAGGAACCTTGAGTGCTTGAGTCTAGAATTTGCTTTTTTCCAACAGAAACCAGAAAAATAACATAACTAACAGAGATGTGTATTATGCAAGAATTGCATCTGATACATCAAAAGCAAAGAGAAATGGTGAGACAAATAAGCCTCCCTTGCTCGTCACAATTATGGGTGCTCAAATTGATCATGAGTCGGAAAAAGAAACATGATGCATCTTGACAACTGCTAAATGTAGCCATAAGCACTTGTTTCTCCTCATATTAGGTGAGATAGAATTCTTGGACGAAGGTTAACTTCAAGGCAATGGGGACTTTGCAACCAAAACTAGTGCCATGTGGGTTTGTGTGTACACACATTAGGTGAGCTCAGCTTCGAGGTTTGAGATGCTATCTCCTACCTTTTCTCCATTTAAAAGAACGTTTCTCCTTCCATCAACACCACCTTGAGCTTAGCCCATTCTCCCACCACCACCGCAAGCGGCATCCTTACTTCTTCCATGGAAGCTAGCACCGGACTTGTGGCCGGTTCTCACAACCGTGATGAGGTTGTCATCATTCAAGGCCATGAAGAGGTGAATATACGAAACAAGAATGACAAAGCTGCAAGCCATAACAATAAAGAATGAAACAAGTTAGATATTTGGTGATGTTCTTGTATGTTAGAGTAATGGTTATCTTTCTCTCTCTTTTGGGTGCAGCCAAAGCCATTGAACTTGAAGAAATTGGATGGGCAAGTGTGTGAGATATGTGGAGATGAGGTTGGACTCACGGTTGACGGAGATTTGTTTGTGGCATGCAATGAGTGTGGATTTCCGGCATGTAGGCCCTGCTATGAGTATGAGAGGAGAGAAGGGAGCCAATTGTGCCCTCACTGCAAGACTCGATACCGGCGTCTCAAAGGTAGAGAAAAGCCAGTTAATTCAATGGAAATATGTACGTTCAGATGAACTATCATAAAGATAAAGTCATGTGGCTAATTAGAGATTGCAATTCACAAAACAGGAATACAGAAACAGAATGTAAACAAAAGTTAACATATAAGTTATCCGAAATGTTCTTCTTGGTTCCCATTATACGGGATATTGGATATGATCATGAGAAGCATGGCCAAGAGCTAGATAACCACTATTTAGCCATGCATTTGAAATGTGATTGCAATATCAGGAGTATCGATATTTACTTATAGATGACAAGGTTATGAATGAGTGGCTGTATTTTTTATGATACAAAACTGTCATAGGGAGCGCAAGAGTGGAGGGTGATGAAGATGAAGAAGACATTGACGATATCGAGCACGAATTCAACATTGAAGTTGAACAGAACAAGCACAAACACCTTGAAGAAGCTATGCTTCACGGGAAGATGAGCTATGGAAGAGGACCTGACGATGATGACAATGCTCAATTCCCACCAGTTATAGCTGGTGTCAGATCCCAACCGGTGAGCACCACTTTCTCATCAACTTTCAACATAACACATTTTCTAACAGGATCTCATGTATTTAGCTTCAAGTCTCTCCTGTCCGGTTCAAGTTTATCTATCTTTAAGCATGCATTCGTGCAGTTAAAAGGGGAGTTCCCAATATCATCTTATGGTAACGGAGAGCAGATGATGCCTTCTTCCCTGCATAAACGAATTCATCCAGATCCAAATTCTGAACCTGGTAACTATAAATATACCGCCCTTTATTCTATGTTAACCATCACTGAAAACTTCCATGACCTTTCACAGTGAATCACGCTACAGCAAAAAGTTAATTTTTAAAAATTCTCTGCAAAGATGTTCTACCATTACCTTTTCCTACATTGCAATGATCTTGTCGCAAACAGGAAGTGAAGGATGGGATGAAAATAATGGAGGGTGGAAAAAAAGGATGGATGACTGGAAACTGCAGCAAGGCAATCTAGGCCTTGATGACATCAATGACCCAGACATGGCAGCGTATGTCTTCTACTGATTGACTGCAAAAGGCGAAATGATTAAAGCGAATATATTTCCAGGACTAACATTTTATATGCCATGAAACCGGTGGAATTGAATGCAGGATAGAAGAGGCTAGGCAGCCGCTTTCTAGGAAAGTTCCTACTGCACCTAGCAAGATCAACCCTTATCGGATGCTGATAGTCGTTCGACTTGCCGTAATGGCTTTATTACTGCGGTACAGAATTTTGAATCCAGTGCACAATGCAATTGGAATCTGGCTAACATCCATTCTCTGTGAGATATGGTTCACTTTATCATGGATCCTGGATCAGTTCCCAAAATGGCTTCCTATCGATCGCGAGACCTATCTTGATCGCCTTTCTCTCAGGTAGGCAATAGCCAAAAAATTTCCAATTCTCGGAAGAGATGAGGATAAGAGTTCTAGACTCAGATATAAATAAATGATATTCATAATATTGTAGACACGTGAAGTAGTCAAATCCTGGACATAACAGCTCACAATAGGCAACCTTACCAAAAGGTTTTGACAAAAACAATCACTGTGAAATAAGAAACAAAAACTACATCACAGTAATCAATGATATGATTTATCTCCTGTACACCGTACGTTCTATTGCTTAAAGTAAAATGAAAGTATTCTCATATGTCTAAGAAGCAGACAGAAGAATGCCACTAGGAAAGAAAGTGAGCATATCGAAATGTATATTATGGGATCGATCCTTGAAAGCAGCCTTTCTACCCAACTTTATCCTCCTAGCTGCTTGATCTTATGATTCAAGGCACTAAGCTTAATTGCCAGAATTATAGAAAGTAGATGTATCTTTTCCTTGCAGTATAATTCTTTTGCTTATGCTGCAGATATGAAAGGGAAGGTGAACCTAATATGCTTTCCCCAGTGGATATCTTTGTGACTACAGTGGATCCTATGAAGGAGCCCCCACTTGTGACCGCAAACACAGTTCTATCGATATTGGCTATGGACTATCCAGTGGATAAGATCTCCTGCTATGTTCACGATGATGGAGCTTCCATGCTCACCTTTGATTCTTTGTCTGAAACTGCCGAGTTTGCTAGAAAATGGGTACCCTTCTGCAAAAAGTTCTCTATAGAGCCTCGAAACCCGGAAATGTACTTCACTTTGAAGATCGATTATCTCCAAGACAAAGTCCAACCAACCTTTGTCAAAGAGCGGCGAGCAATGAAGGTTTCTAGATAGCTTCTCAGACTGACAGATAAGAGTAAATCCTACCATTGCAATCAAGATCTAACTGTGCTTTTCATTTGGCAGAGGGAATATGAAGAATTCAAAGTGCGGATCAATGCCTTGGTCGCTAAAGCTTCAATTGTACCTCCAGAGGGATGGATCATGCAAGATGGAACACCATGGCCAGGAAACAACACAAAGGATCGTCCAGGTATGATTCAAGTCTTCCTTGGACCCAGTGGAGATCTTGATGCAGAAGGAAACGAGCTCCCTCACCTTGTTTATGTGTCTCGTGAGAAGAGGCCTGGCTTCCAACATCACAAGAAAGCTGGTGCCATGAATGCCTTGGTAAATGATATCAACTTCTACTCGAAATTGAATCAGCCTTTTCTTAGCCTGGCTTCCTCATAATTCATGCTTTAATGCCTCCAATTCCTAAGGTTCGTGTCTCCGGCGTGCTTACAAATGCTCCTTTCATGCTGAACTTGGATTGTGACCACTACATAAATAACAGCAAAGCTGTACGTGAGGCGATGTGCTTCTTAATGGACCCTAAGATAGGAGCAAAGGTTTGCTATGTCCAATTCCCTCAAAGATTTGATGGCATTGATAGGCATGACCGATATGCCAACAGAAACACGGTTTTCTTTGATGTAAGCCCTTTGTGAGAGTGATCAGAAAATATGCTTATATGCCACCGTTCCTTCAGTAAGAAATGAATCGGGTTTGCCTTTCTTATTTCTGCAGATCAACATGAAAGGTTTAGATGGAATCCAGGGCCCAGTCTATGTGGGCACTGGATGTGTCTTCCGAAGAAAGGCATTATATGGCTACGAACCACCCAAGGGTCCTAAGCGTCCTAAGATGGTAAGCTGCGATTGCTGCCCATGCTTTGGCCACCGGAAAACACTCCCAAAGTATTCTAAGCATGGTGCCAATGGGGAAGCTGCAAATCTGCAAGGTTTTCAAACTGTTTCTTTTTTACCAGCACATACAGTACCTTCATGCCAATATCCTTCCATCTTTGCTTGTAATTTCCTCCATCACTAAACTAGAACCCTTCTTCACCTCTTGATTAGGAGTGGACGATGACAAGGAGCTATTGAAGTCCCAGATAAATTTCGAGAAGTTTGGGCAGTCAGCAATATTCGCAACTTCAACTTTGCTGGACCAGGGTGGTGTACCCCCTTCTTCAAGTCCAGCAGCCCTGCTGAAAGAAGCCATCCATGTTATCAGTTGTGGGTACGAAGATAAAAGTGAATGGGGCACCGAGGTAATACTAAATTCTAGGAAACTAAAACCACTCTCGTCAGTCTTTATAGGGGCACCAACTTAGCTGTTACCAGAAAAAGAGAACATCTCCACCAATACAGCATACAGAGGTTTGCAAACTTGTTGCAAATAAAATTTTATGAATTTGCTGCATATATTAGTTATTGCTCCAATTGGTGATATGTCAATTGTCCTAAGCTGTCACAGCTCTAAAAACAGAAGAATTTTCGAAAAGCTACTGTCTAATCTTTTCAATCCTGAAAAACGTGGTTGATACCTTGGCATTAGCATTTACATGTCCTTACTGAAACTTGATGACTCTGAAATTTCTGCTTGCAGCTGGGCTGGATTTACGGTTCTATTACAGAGGATATCCTAACAGGCTTCAAGATGCATTGCCGCGGTTGGAGGTCCATATATTGTATGCCAAAGAGACCAGCATTCAAGGGATCTGCTCCAATCAATCTTTCAGATCGGCTCAGTCAAGTGCTTCGTTGGGCACATGGCTCTGTTGAGATATTTTTAAGCCACCATTGTCCAGTCTGGTATGGTTACAAAGGAGGGAAGCTTAAGTGGCTTCAACGGTTTGCATATGTTCACACAACCATCTATCCTTTCACCTCTTTACCACTCATTGCCTACTGTACTCTACCGGCCATTTGCTTGCTCACAGACAAGTTCATCATGCCACCTGTAAGTATACAAAGACATAAAAAGATGTAGCAATCTATATGAGTTGAACTTGTCAGATATTTTAGCTTATGTTCTCAACTTACTTTTGCACTTTACAGATTAGCACTTCTGCCAGTCTTTTCTTCATCGGTCTTTTTATCTCAATGTTCGCGACAAGCATTCTTGAATCAAGGTGGAGTGGAGTGAGCATAGAGGAATGGTGGAGAAACGAGCAATTCTCAATAATTGGTGGTGTGTCAGCTCACCTGTTTGCTGTTGTACTGGGTCTCCTGAAGATTTTGGCTGGAGTAGACACTGATTTCACAGTGACATCCAAAGCAGCCCATGATGAAGAGTTTGGAGACCTGTACACATTCAAATGGACAACCTTGTTAATCCCTCCCACAACAATATTGATCATCAACCTAGTTGGAATAGTTGCTGGAGTCACTGATGCCATTAACAATGGGAACCAAGCAATGGGACTGCTGTTTGGTAAATTATTCTTCGCCTTCTGGGTAATTGCCCATCTCTATCCCTTCCTCAAAGGGCTGATGGGGCGACAGAACCGAACACCAACCATAGTGGTAATATGGTCAATACTAATCGCTTCTATATTCTCCTTGCTGTGGGTCAGAATCGATCCATTTGTGCTAAAGACCAAGGGACCTGATACTAAGCAATGTGGAAATAATTGCTAAATCTCAAAATTCCGGCTTCAGTACGCGTATCTCCTGAAGTACAAGAACTTTCCGTCCAGATAAATTTAGTGTACAAATCCAAAGCACAGGAGTGCTATGATTGAATAAAGATAGAGTGTGTATTTTGTGAAGTACAAAGCAAAAATGTCCAATTTCGTAAGTGAATGAAGGTCTTCTTGTAAGCACCAACTTTTCGAGAATGCAGAATTATTTATTTTCTAAATGCTCAAGACTGGAGAAATTCTCAGTGGGTCGTACTATGTTGCATGGATTGCTTCTTAGAAATTCTGTATTTGCAATCTCTGATTCATAGTAAATGATCAACCCTGACAGTTTATTTTCCAAAAGGAGTTTTCAAACATTCAAAATAATGTGTGTAAAGGGACCTTCAAGTGCCTGAGTCTACAATTGATTGTTTTGAGTGAAAGTAGAAAAAGAACACAACTAACTGAGACGGGTATTATTCAAGACTAGCATCTGATGTGCATCAAAAGCAAAGATAAAGGGTGAGACAAACAAGCATCCCTTTCTCATCAAAAACATTATCAGTGAACAAATAAATCGGAAGTTGGAAAAAGAAACATGTTGCATCTTGATAACTAAAAACTGAAGCCATAAGCACTGGTTTCTGCTCACCACCACCAACCACTCTCATTTCCTCCCCGCACTGCACCAAGTGAAAACAAAGTGTACTCTAAGCAGCTCCTGCTGCAGGACATCCATATGACAAGGCAAGGAAGCCATATATTTGACAGCCCAAGGTTCAATAAGAGACATAGATTTGATGATCACAGCTATACGACTCCAAGGTAAATGAAACTGCACAAAATGATAAGCATGCTTACATGTATACATGGGTGAAAAGAATGGCTCACTGTGCAACGACTTACTTATTTGTTTTTCCGTAATAGGTAAAAAGAGGAACAAATTGGTCGTGACAGGCCAGAACAAGATAGTTATGTCTATTCTGCAGCACATGTTTGAATATACTTGTCAACCTTTGTGTATGTCATATAAATAATGCAATGAGGTGGCACAGTAGATATCCTTACCGGATGGGCTGACAGAATGAAAAGTTGAATGCAGCTGCAATCTCAACCAAACGAGCAGCGAGAGGACTTTTTCCTTTTCACCAATAGTCTCCACAAGAACAAATGCCATCCTTAAAATGATGGAAACGATTGGCATCTCTAACAACAATGTCTCTCCTAGTAATCTTCGATATGAATTTCGTAGCAGTGTGGCAGTCTGGACAAACCCGTAGATTCTTGATGATCCTGATCTCACTTCCAGGCTCAGTAGAAATAAGGCCAAAAGCAATAGCGAGTTTTTCACTATGAACCTTCATCATTAGCTCTTTCTCTTCATCTTCCACATCGTGCAAAGCAGTGACAGTCTCTGCCTGAAATCCAGCTTCCCTCATCTTCCCCATTAAATTTTCCAGCTTCGCATAGATTGCTTTGGTTTGAGGATGAGACCGGTCACCTGAGGTAAAGACATGTGGTACCCCACCAACTTCTATCAAAGTGCAGCCAGGAGTTTTTGCCAAGCTCCTGCGTCGAACTACTTGTCGTATGGAAGCCGCTTGTGGATAATTCTTGTCCACAGAGTATATATTCGAGAGTAAGACATAATATCCAACATTTTCAGGGTCCAACTCAAATAGCCTTTTAGAGGCCAGATGTGCTAGTCTTGTCTCCTTGTGAATCATGCAGGCTCCTAGCAATGCACCCCAGATAGGAGGCCCTGGCTCCACCGGCATTCTCTCTATAAACTCTAAGGCCTTCTCTAACTTTCCAGCTCGGCCGAAAATGTCAACCATGCAGGCGTAATGTTCAGCTAAGGGCTCAAAACCATGATCATGTACCATGGAATGGAAAATTCTATCTCCTTCTGTCACCAAGCCAGTGTGACTGCAAGCATACAAGACAGAAAGGAATGTAACTCCAGATGGTGAAACCCCAGATTTCAACATCTTGGTGAAGAGATCCAGGGCTACTTTCCCATGTCCATGAAGACCATATCCACAAATCATGGAGTTCCAAGTGACCACATTCCTCTTCTGCATTGAGTCAAATATTCTCCGTGCCTCCACAATGCTCCCACACTTTGCATACATGTCTATCAGAGCAGTCATAACATAAATGTTGGTATTGAATCCCTCTCGTTTAACTAGGTCGTGGACCCATTTTCCGAGACTTAGAGCTCCTAGTTGGGCACAGGCAGAGAGAATGCTAGTCACTGTCACTGGATTTGGCTGGACCATGTATGTCTGCATATTTTGGAAAAGAAGAATAGCAGCATCCGTTAACCCATTCTGGGTATAACCTGAAATCATGGCATTCCAGGATGCCAAGCTTTTCTCAGTAGATTCATCAAAAACCTGCCGTGCAAGTTCAATTTCATTCAACCTACTGTACACAGTGGTTAACGCAGTTGAAATGGCAGGATTTGAAGCAACGCCAGATTTTACACAGAAACAGTGTATACAGAGCGTCAGGTCCAAATGACCAAAGGGAAAGAACACAGGAATCAATCCCACAATTGTGCTTGAATTTGCTCTTTCCCCAAATGCAAGCAATTCCTTGAATAACCTCAGGGAAGAGTCGGTTTTGTTATTGCACGTGTACCCAGAAATCATCGCATTATAAGATACCAAATCCGGCCTGTCGATCCGGTCGAACAACAAACTAGCTGTCTCGGTATCCCCGCATTTGGAATAAAATGATATTAGTCCTGTAAGTATATGAACATGAGAATGAAGTCCCAGTTTCGTAGCCAGAGATTGAATCCCCATACCTACCCTCAATTGCTGCAACTCCCCTGCAGCCGGGAGCACAGCCGCAAGAGACGTTGAGTCCAACCGGATCTCCGCATCGGCAACCATATCCTTAAATACCAAAACCGAATCCTCGAAACAACAATTCTTCACCAAGCCAGAGATCATGGTGTTCCACAACACGGTGTCCCTCTCAGGCATCTCATCAAACAGCTTCTTCGCAAGCTCCACTTTCGAGAACTTCAAGTAAAGATCCACCAAAGCAGACCCGATAAACAAATCCAACCCGAACCCATCAACAATAGCTTGCGAATGCAGCAAATTCCCCACCTTTTCATCCGCAAAACCCGAAGAAGCGGATATGGCGAAGAAGTAAGTGAAGTTGTCGGGCCGCAGGCGGGTGTTCTTCCGCAGATGGGTGAACAGGGAGATGGACGACCGCGGCGAGTTGTTACTGGCGTAGCCCTTGATGACGACGTTGAAGAGAAAGAGGTCGGGCTTCGAGACCGAGAGGAAGAGGTCGCGGGCGCGGCCGATGGCCTTGAGGTCGCAGAGCTTGTGGGTGAGCTTGGTGACGGTGGAGACGTCGTTGCTGTAGCCGCCGACGACGATCTGGGCGTGGGCTTGGGCGAGGTGGGAGAGCGTCGTGGATCCATTGAGGAGCGACAGGAAGAAGTTGCGATTGCGCTCGAGCGCGGCGGCGGCGGCGGCGGGCAGGGGCGCGACCGCGGTTCTGAAGTTCATCTGCTGACGGGGGGATGGCGACGGAGTTTACACTTGGTTCCTTTGTTAGTGTTTGGAATTGTTGTCGCTGCTTCAAAAAGTGGTACCACTGGGAAAATTGGCGGGAGGCCGTGCATACTAAGAGTGTACAAAATGGACCGCTCGAACCGAGAACTCTAAAATCGGACCGGATTAGTCGGTTTGATCCAATTTTCAAAAGTATCGATCCGGTTCCCGATTTCTAAAAGTGGAACTGGTGTTTGGGTGGTCCGATTCCCTGTTCCAAAGGAAACCGGACCGAACAGGATCGATAATACATATTTTTAAAATTTCTTATTTTTTAAAAAAATAGTAAAATATGAACTAAACCCGCGTTGCAACATTTTCCCCTTATTGTCGCACCACAATAACTCTTCACTCATCGTCGCTTCCGTCAATATGTTGAGATTTATTACTTTCTTTTGTTGTTGTGGGAAAAAATAAAAAAATGAACTGATTCCATTGGACCAGAACCGAAACTGGACCATCGGTCCAGTCCTTAGTTTTCAAAATTAGGAACTTGTCCTCTCGGAACTAGATTGGATCGGGAACCGAACACCTCTTGTGCATAAGACTTGCGGGTGACCTTGGAACTGGGAATTGACCCACTTGATTTTGGAACTGGCGACAACGGAATTTTTTTTATTTTTCTTGATTTTCTATAAGGCTGCAAGTATTGTTGCATGGTTTAAACTCTCATTTTTTTAGTATTTTGGATCTTTAATCAATAAAAATTTCAATGAAAAGACACTAAAGACGTGATAAAATAAGATCAAGTATCATTTAACTTGCTAATATAAAAAGTATCGGTGTGGACCACAGAGAACTAGGTCGACAATCATCGATTCTAAATTTAATTATTGGAAACCGCCCAGAACTAGTCGGTTCGATCCAATTTATGATTCAGTCCAATTCCAATATTCACCCTTAATAATGCTAACTTATGACCAAACTCGTATTTGATTAAGGAAACTGCGAGGAATACTCATGGGTTGAACAACTTTACGAATTCTAAATGATGTCATTTAAACTATATAGGCTACATTATTTTACACTTAGTTGGATAAGTTTCATTTACGTAAATAAATTATATCATTTATTTCATCTTAGTTAAGCATATCATTTTGAATGAAATACACCGTATCATTGAAATAACAAATTATATTATTGAAGATTTTCTTTTCGTCTATTCTTAGTAATGCTGAATCAAGTCCCTAAATTGTTTGAGAATAAAGAAAAGGGTTAATAATACGAAAAATCCTAAACCGATACACTTATGACAATTTTACCCTAAACTATTTTTTTGATCATAAAAAACTTCAAATTAGTATACTTGTGACCTCGCTGTTGCAGGGCGAGGCCGACCTTACCCAACGCCAGCAAGGTCGAGCCTCGATAGCGGCCGACGGGGCCAGGCCCTCACTAGATCCGGCGAGGCTTAACCTCGTCATTGCAGGCCGAGGTCAGCCTTACCGGCGTTGGGCGAGGTCGAGCCTCGCTAGATCTGGCGAGGGCTCGGCCTCGCCCAGCAACGGTGGGGTTGAGCCCTCGCCAGATCTGGCGAGGCTCGACCTCACCGTTGCTGGGCGAGGTCGATTTCGCCCAACGCCGGCGAGGTGAACCTCGCCTCGCAACGGCGTGGCTGACCTCCCCCCGCAACGGCGAGGTTGAGCCTCGCCGGATCTGACGAGGCCGACCTTGCCCAACGCCAACGAGGTTGAGCCTTGCCAGTGGCCGGTGGGGCCGACCTCGCTGGCTTTTGCCTCTGGCCGATCGTCGATCTGGCGACCGGCCAGAGGTTGAAGAGAAAGAAAAAAAAGTAAAGAAAAAATAAAATAATAAAAAAAAAATTCAAAAAATAAAAAATTAATATTAAAATATTAGTTCTTGATAAAATTGTCACATGTATATTAGTTTTGGGTTTTTGGTGGTCAAAAAAATAGTTTAAGTTAAATTTATCATAAGTATACCAGTTTGGGGTTTTTTATGGTCAAAAAAATAGTTCAGGTTAAATTTGTCATAAGTATACCGGTTTGGAGTTTTTTATGGTCAAAAAAATAGTTTTGGATAAAATTATCATAAATGTACCAGTTTAGAATTTTTCGTGGTATTAACCCTAAAGAAAAAGATGCCAAGAGAAAAATTAAGGTTTTTATGCTTTATATAACCCGTCCAATCAATTTGGGTCCTGACTGGAATCGGTCCAATTACACAGCCTTGGCTATCCGCATCGTACGAAGCATTTTGCTATTCTCTCTCTTTCTTTAGAACTTTGCCTCCCTAAAGGGCAATTCGTATGGTGTTTTCTTCGTGGGATATTTGTCGTATGAAAAAATTACAAAATTCATGTTAAGGATCTTATTAACGAATTGCTGAAGACCATTTATCTAAACTAATAATATTAAATGTACTGAATTGGTCAACAAATTAATACAACGAGTGACGTGGCACTTTTAATGGCTAGCACGAATTCAAGAGAAGTCCCTATAAAAAGTGGTCATGACCAAAAACGATTAACTGCTTCCGGAAGTCTTCTTTTCTATGTGGATGGGAGTCCCATCAAACCCAAGTCTTCTTTTCATGGCCATGCGCAGGAAGCTGCGAAGGCTTCCAATCCATCTGCCGCCAAAAACAAAAACCCGAAACCGACCCGGCCCCTGGGTGTATGCTGAACAGGGTCTTGGGCTGGGTTTGGGCGGGTCAAGCATAACTCTGTTAATTTCGGATCAAGTAGGGTATCATGACAGTCCGACCCGACCCGATCCATTGACACCCCTAGATGGGACAAACTTCTACGGTTCTCGACTTTTCTATCATCTCGTCCGCTCTCTGCGAAGGCTTCTCTTCGTTCGTCGCGCGAACCACGCCATTACTGCGTTCAAGGTGTTTGTCATGGCTGTGGAACTGGAAGCAACAGGCAAGATATTGGGAATGGTGCTCTAAAAGCCACATTGGATTCTCTACAGGAATGGAAGAAGCCTTACGGGGATGTTACAAAAATAAATTGTGATGGGGCCTTTCGACCAGGATACTTCATAAGCAGCAGTTGGAATTATGGCTGGGAATTTCTGACGGAGAACCAGCTGGTGGCAGAGGCTTTGTGGTTGATGCAGGCTCAGTTGATATAACAGAAGCTCTTGCTACGTGGAACTCACTTGTTATGCATAATGAAAGGGTAGTAACCCAAACAATTCATGAACTTTGATTTCATATATAATGTGATTTTTGAATTTTAAATTTATTTAATGTAGTTCATAAATTTTAATTTAATATTCAGTGTGGTTCTTGAATTTTTAATTTGTTCAATATGGACCTTTGACTTTTGGCATATGTTCAAAGTAGTCCATGAATTATAAAAAAATGTTCAATATAATCTCTGAACTTGAATTATGAAAATGCTACATTATATATTTTCATATAGTTCAGGGACTAAATTATCGGCATAGAACAAATTAAAAATTCATGGACCATATTGCATATTGGGTTAAAGTTCATGGATCCCAATGAATAAATTAAAAGGTTAGGGACCACGTTGCAAGCCAAAGTTCATAGATTGTTTATGCCATTTTCTCCTTAATGAATTAACACAGAGGCACGGTAGAAAGTCTTGTAAGCTGGAGCCTGTTCTAGCAGCCATTTCTAAGGAATTAGAGCATTTAGTTGTTGTTCTTACAAAGCTTGAACACGTGTGGGCCATCGGGAAGATTCACGCTATAGAAGGAAGAAGATGGAGCCAATCAATTGGCATCTTGATCTCTCATCTCCTCTGAAGTTGTTGCTAGTTTCTGAAGTGGGGGAACGTCCTCTGTGAATTTGTACTTTGACAATTTCTCTGTTATGAATATATGGAAATTTTTATATGGCAAGAGGAAAAAAATATTAAAATGGACCGATCGATTACCAAGTAGAAATATATTTCGGTTTTCACTGCAATTTCAAACGTACATGTGGGAATACAAGGCATTAAGACCGTGACTTTTCGTAGACGAGAAGTGGACGTGAATTCACTAGGACTTGAAGCCTTGTCATGCCGGAATGTCAGGGACCAGCGGAGGCGGCCAGACGAAATCCGGCGTTAGCGGGAGTTGAAATGCCGGTGGTGATAGTAGTGGAAATTCCGGTAGCAGCAATGGAAAGACAGGCTGCCCAGGCGCTGAAGGAGAGAGAATGGGGACGAGCAGGATCATCGGCGGCAGCAGGAGGAAGTCCGGTGGCGTCTCTGGTAGGATGAAAGGAGGCGGTGACGCCAGCAGTGGAAGTGGTGGTGCCTCTGAGGCGAAGTCAGGTGGTGATAGCCATAGGAACTCCGGCGGTGCTTCCTGGACTTCTGGTGAACATTATCTTCAGTTCAACTCAAACTCGTCGGACCAGACGACGGTCGGAGCCACCATTGGTGCTCCGGAGGATACGGTGGAGGCTGTGGTGGAGGCGGAGACAGTGGATAGAGAGAAGCCACCTTCCTTCTCTGAAATTTTTTTAGAAAACGTAAAGAGGAAGATGAAGTTTTCTCGGGAGGGAGGGAGAGCAAAGGGAGGTTCAAAATTTCCGTAAGGTGAGATCCGTGTGGTACACATGGCGATATTTGAATGTACTGACCTCTTGCTGACTTGGCAAGGCTGATCTATCCAATATTTGCTCCGCGGACATAAAAAGACAGGTCATGACCGAGGAGGATTGACTTCCTCCCGAAGTTCTCTGCAAAGTGGACGAGAAGGCACAACTACTGTGGAACAGGGTGCAGAAGTTGGCAGGTTGACGCTTTTAATAGGACAATGGAGCGTTTTGCTACTCTCCCTCTCCCACGTCGTCGCTCTCGCTCACCGAGTCACCACCACTCGCCTGTCCTTCTCCTCCTCCTCTCTTGGTGGCGCTCACTCACCGAGTCACGCATCGAGTTAGTGCCAAGGGACGAAGGCAACGAGCATCTCGTCGATGGATTTACCGTTTCCCGGGGGTTGTGATCAGGTGTTCTTCAGGTTCTGAACAAGTTTTGCTACTTTTCTCAATGTTCCCTGTGTTCGTTAGGCGATCTGGGGTTTGTTTGGTCCCATTTCTACTCATCTTTACGTTCATCTTTTCCATTTTTGTTGTTGTTCTTGAGCTCACAGTCTATTATTGAAAGAGTAAAGGTGATCCTGAGACTTGTAGAGTAAAGGTTTGGCCCAAGTTTGTTGAAGCAGGTTTTTGAAAGAAAGATATGTTGATGACTTTCGGTACTGGGACTTCTGCGCCGACCCACCTTAAATGGCATTGTCCTATGTGGTCCCGACCGAATGGCATCGCTCCGGTGTTACTTTAGCTTAAGTGACTGAGTGATGATTATAATCAATTGCTTTCCAAAGAGATCTCCTAATGGTGTTTTAATGGTTTCATGCCGGAAAATTCCAAGTTTGGTACTCAGCGTTACTTTAGCTCAAGTGACCGAGTGACAATTATATTGTTACCCCATATGACAATATATTCTTTCCCCAACAGGCGCCGCATGAAACACACAGTTGTTTTTCAGAGCCAGATGATCGTGACTGGCATGGTCGGAATCCCCAGGTTCCTGCTGCTTCGGAGGAGAGGTCCTGGGAGAATACCGGGGAAAACAGAGAGTTTGGTGGCCGATCTGACTCTTGGCAGCAGCGACTGAACCAATTTAATAACTTAGGAGCAACTCAACTCCCAGTTCCCCATAGCACAGATCTCTTCTAATCAGGTAGCATTCATTTCTGGCTAGACTGGCCTATCTTTTTCACATGTAAATGTTAACTCGCCTTCTCGAAGAGTATTTGCAGTTGTTTTTATCTAATAGCCAGAGAAGTTATGGTTCACGAAAGTTATCGTTTCTTTGCCACAGTGATATGTTGCATTCCTTTTTCTAGTCACCCTTTAGTAATTATGATAGAGTTCCTAATGATACCGTGTTGATTGTCAAGGTCTGTCAGAAGAAATATTGTTTTAATATTCAGTTGATAATATTGGTCAAGTCTTACGAAGATAGTGGAATCTAGCTTGCATCTCTTTTACATGCGTACATGCATATGCGCAGGTGCTGTTTTTCCCCCCCCCCTTTTTGTCCTTGGGTCTGGGGAGGGTTATAGAAGCCCGGAGTAACGTGCTAAACTGCTAATATAAGGTTCCACTTGCATATTGCAGAACAATGTTGCACTGTCAAAGAGCAGATTATGCCTTTGTTAAATGCACCGATGAATGCTTCACCTGTCTATTAAAATGTGTTTGTGGCTATGTAATGTCTCATTTGGCTTCATTTTATTTTGATCGGCTGAACAGGGAGATCCAATTCCTGCTCTTGTTAAGGCTGAAGTGCCTTGGTCAGCTAGATGGGGTAATCTGTTGGAAAAAGATCGTGTGCTGAAGACTGTAACGGGGTAATTCATGTTTTACAATTTTATCTAATGATTTTGTTCTTTTTAGTATGTCTGATATATGCACGGTACGGCTTTATTTTTGCTGAAGCGTCTATTTTGGTTGCTGAAGTTTGGCGCAGTTGCCTTCACAGCGTGCTTTAAACTCCTGATCCTCAAGGATTATAAAAAGCTCAAAATAAAGATTTTGAAGTCCTCATTTGTTGAATATACTTATGGATAGTTGATATTGTAGTCTGTCAAACATTTTACTTGCAGATTTTCGAGCCCCATTTTCAAACTCCAGTGATTTGATCATAGGTTTTTGCAACTCATCTGCATTTCATGATATTTAGAATGACTACCCTTTTTTGCGTTTTTAATTCATAAGTGTGCGAATTCATACCTTGGCTTCTCAGTATTTTTGCTTCTTTGTTATAGTTTAAGTCCTCTGTGTCCATCTATCAGCACAGGTACTCCAACATAATATCAATGAGAATTACTGTTCTTTTTCGTGAACTTCCTGTACCCAGTCGCTTTATTTTTTAGCATCATTTTTTCGAATTTTGCTTGTGCATAAATTTTTTTCTTTGCTAGTGCGAGATTTTCTATGCATCCACCTCGTTCTTTCCGGCTTGTGGCGGTGTCGACCATAAATTTTGATTTATGCAATATGTTATTAGCGGATATCAGATTGGAGTTCTGGTTTGTTGGCTTCCCTAACCAATGTTCTATCTTTCCATGCTTGAGTATGTGATCTAACTAATCCCATGTATCAACTTTATACTCGTGTTTCTCGACACACTGCCTTACGAGGTCCTGTGTTGCATTCCCAATGGAGATTAGTTGATGCAGTTGAATAGGTTATGTTATACTTGTATCGCGGTTAGGTTTGATTATTACAATGAATAGTACCTTATCTTCAGGATTCTGAACAAGCTGACCCCAAAGAAGTTTGATGTGCTTGAGGGTTGGCTCATTGGCTCTGGAATAACCACAGCAGATATTTTGAAGGTTGCTGCATTGTCTTTTCTCCATTTCGTGTATGTATTTCTATTCGACAACTTAAGTTTTTCTCCCAATACAGGGAGTAGTACTGCTTATTTACGAAAAAGCAGTGCTGGAGCCCACATTCTGCCCCTTGTATGCTCGTCTGTGCTCTGATCTCCATATGAAGCTGCCCTCATTTCCCTCTGATGAGGCAGGCGGTAAGGATATCACCTTCAGGCAAGTGCTTCTAAACAAATGCCAGGAGGGATTTGAAGGTGCCGACAATCGAAGGGAGGAGGTAAGACAGATGACTGCCCCTGAGCAAGAGCTTGAGCGAAGAGAAAACGAGATTGTGGTCAAACTTCGATACGTGGGAAACATCAGATTCATTGGGGAGCTTCTGAAGCACGGGATGTTATCCAAAAGGTTCTTTCACCACATTGCTCAGGTTTGATAAAACGCATTACCTATCCGGGTTCTCTTTAAATTTTACAATTGTATTGAGGTTGCTCTCTGTCTGCTCAATGAAACAGGAGCTTCTAGGAACTGATAATAAGACGTGTCCTGCTGAGGAGAATGTTGAGGCTATTTGCCAGTTTTTCAAGACCATTGGGAAGCAGCTTGATGAGAGCCCAAAAGCGAGGCGTATAAATGATCTATATTTTAATCGGTTGAAAGAATTGACAACCAACACTCAGCTGGCTCCAAGGTTGAGGTTCAAGGTTAAAGATGTTGTTGACTTGCGAGTGAATAACTGGATTCCTAGGCAGGAAGAAGGTGACATTTTAGATGTTGCTGCTGCTTTTTTTGCATTTCCTTTTTCCCTTTAGTTGTCTAGACTTCCTTCTTATTACCGACTTCTTCACTCCTTCCTTCAGAGAGTTGGGCCTGGGAAGCTCACTTTGAGGTGCTTATAGAATAATTAGCATGTCCGTTCCAATTTTGACTCTGATGTTTCTGTATCCATTTGAACAGGTAGCAAATACTATTTGCTGAAATCCATTCGGAAGCCGGCAAAAACTGGGAATGATGGCAGGAGGTTTTCTGGTCCGGGAAGTTCTATGGTCCCGTAAATGTTTCTGAGGGACTGATCCTGCATCTGACTTACACAGTCGGATAAAAGGAGAAAAAGCGGCGTCGGCATCGGTCGGACTGGTTTGCAAACATGAAATCGGTCATCTATACAATCGGTGTAGTATAGTAACATTACGTATGGATGTTAAAGCAATGTAACCCGCTAGGTGACCAAACTTACGTGTGATTGAGGAAACTGCGACTGAGTATGGAAAACTACAGGTTCATAGGTTGAACAGATTTATGGATTCTGAAGGATATCATTTTAGACTATATGAGTTATAGTGTTTTATACTTAATTGGATAAGTTTTATTTATGAAGATAAATATATATTATTTTGACGTAAATACATCATATCGTTGAAATAACAAATTTATATCATTGAAGTGCTTTTGTTTTCTCTATTCTTAGTTTGATAAGTTTTGCTGAGTTAAAATATATACTTAGAATTTTTAAAAAAGAAAAAAGAAAACAGAAAAGAAATGTAAATTTTTTTTAAAAAAAAAATGCTTAGAATTTTTTTACTAAAATACCCTTGCCAAAATAGTCACATGTTGGCTGGCTGGCCAAAAATTCTTATTTGAGACGATTTGATCACTTCAGACTCTTATTTGAGATGATTTGGTCACTTCATACATTTATTTGAAATAATGTTCAGTTAATGCCCTTATTTGAGAAAATGAGGGCATTTCATGTTTTTATTTGGAATTTTTCCCTTGGTTTTGGAACTAACAATTATTAGACTTGTCAAACGGGAGGATTGAATCAGGTAAAAAATGGTTCGACTCATATTGACTCATTTCACATGATACAATTCTAGCGACTTATACCCGATCCAACCCATACCCAACCCATAATGATAAAAGTTATCTAGGAATCAAGAATCATCCAAAACTGGCCGATTTGGTTTAGTTCCCGGTTTTAGTGCTTACCTTAATAATACTAAGTAAGGGTTAATACCACGAAAAATCCTAAACTAATACACCTGTGATAAATTTATCTCAAACTAATTTAAACAAAAAACTGATACATTTGCGATAAATTTACCTTCCGTTAAATTAGATTAATGCCATGAAAAATCACAAAATGATACACTTATGACAAATGAAGGGTAAAACTCCAAACTAGTACACTCGTTAACTGTCATGTGTTATCAAACTCAGAAATTTGATAGTAAAATTTAACGGAAACTAACATAGGGTAAAATTGTCATAGGTGTACTGATTTTAAATTTTTCATGATTAAAAAATTAATTAAAAATAAATTTATTATAAATATATCAATTCATGATTGTTTGTGATATTAACCCTCTATCTAAATTAACAACATTAAATGTACTGAGTTGGTCAACAAAATCGGTGCAATGAGAGGGGCATAAAAAGAAGTCATGACCGAAAAGGATTAACTTCTTCGGGAAGTCTTCTTTTCTAAGTGGATTAACTTGTTCCGGAAGTCTTCTTTTCTAAGTGGATGGGACGGACTTCTACGGTTCTTGAATAGCTTGACTTACCTCGTCGATTTAAAAAGAATATATCTCGTTCCTTAATTATAATCTTTGTAGATTTGTCTATATTAAAATACTTTACGTAAGAATTATGATAAAATGCATTTAATTGTTAAGAAAAAATTGTCAAAAATTCTAAACTATATTCACTGGTGAGTCCGTGACACATTAATCCTAAATTTTAGTCTCAAACTTGAACTTGTATGACATATATATTTTTCGTCAATGAGCCATGTCTATAAAAATGATGTTGTTTTGATTGAAAACTTATTTAATGAAATCTCAATGAAAAGTAAATATATCATATAAGTATAAGTTTAGGGTTTTTACGAGGGCCGGCTTTTGAGGGCTTCTTTTTCCCTTAATTATTTACGATGAATAAATAATTCGATAAAATGATTAGCCAAATTCTCTTGAAGTAGAATAAAGTGAAAAAGGCCCAAGGACTGTGGAACCGGGCACGGAAGTTGACTTTTTTTTTTTTTGGGTCAACCGGCACGGAAGTTGACTGGTTGACACTTTTAATAGGACAATGGAGCGTCTTGCTTCTCTCCCTCCCCCTCGTCGTCGCTCCTGCTTACTGTAGTCACCACCGCTCGCCGCAGCCGCCGTCTGTCGGTCCGTCCGTCCGTCCGTCCTCCTCCTCCTCCTCCTCCCTCGGCGGCGCTCGCTTACCAAGTCACGCATCGAGCTAGTGCCAAGGGACGAAGGCCACGGGCATCTCGCCTATGGATGTACCGATTCCCGGGGGCTGTGATCAGGCGTTTACGTTCATATTTTCCATTTTTGTTGTTGAGCTTACATTCTACTATCGAAAGAGTAAAGGTGATCCTGAGACTTGGAGAGTGAGTTGCAACAACAAAAGTTTGGCCCTAGTTCGATGACGCGGGTTTTTGAAAGAAAGATATGTTGATGCCTTTCAATACTGGGACTTCCGCGTGGACCAACCCTTAATGGCATTCCTATGTGGTGTTCTAATGGTTTCATGCTGGAAAATTCCACGTTTCGCGCTCAGTGTTACTTTAGCTTAAGTGACCGAGTGATAATTGTATTGTAACCCCATATGACAATATATTCCTTCCCCAACAGGCGCTAAATGAAACACACAGTCGTTTTTCAGAGCTGGACGATCGCGACCGGTGCGGTCGGAATTCCCAGGTTCCTGCTGCCATGGAGGAGAGGTCCTGGGAGAATATCGGGGAAAACAGAGAGTTTGATGGCCGATCTGACTCTTTGCAGCAGCAACTGAACCAATTTAATAACTCGGAGCAACTCAACTCCCAGTTCGCCGGAGCACAGATCTCTTCTAATCAGGTAGCATTCATTTCTGGCTAGACTGGCCTATCTTTTTCACACGTAAATGTTAACTCGTTTTCTTGAAGAGTATTTTAGTTGTTCTTATCTAATAGCCTGAGAAGATATGGTTCACGAACCTGGAACCTACCCATTAAACAGGTTCCTCATTTTTTGGAACCTGAAACCTACTTTGCATACTTTGAACCTGGAACCTACCTGTCATAGGTTCTAAGATCGGTTTCAAGATCTACTTAAATTTCATTTGTATTATTAATTGAACGATTACAGTTATATATCACATTTTACGATCACCTCTTGTTATTACAATCCACCGACCATAACTTATATTTAGACACACGAAAAATATGAAACATTAACAAAGTAAAAGTTTTAGTCATAAAATGGAAGTTTAGACTATCGAACGCCATGGAATATCACAGGATTGCGCGAAGACATAGACTAAAAAAAACACAAAAACTTATTCCAGTTTTTAGGTTCCGGGTTTTCGGTACTTGAAACCTATTCGTCGAAATAGGTTCTTCAATTTTTGAAATCTGGAATTTACCCTGCATACTTTGGAACTTGAAACCAAACAGGTTCCACCAGTCCGGTTTTTAGGTTCCAGGTTCTACCATAGAACCGTGCTCACTCTTACGAAATTATAGTTTCTTGGCTATAGTGATAAGTTGCATACCCTTTTCTAGTCACTCTTTAGTAGTTATGACAGAGTTCCTAATGATACCCTGTTCATTGTGAAGGTCTGTCAGAAGGAAATATTGTTTTAATATTCAGTTGATAATGTTGGTCAAGTCTTATGAAGATAGCGGGATCAAGCTTGCATCTCTTTTCCATGCATACATGCAGATATGCAAGTGCTGTGTTTCCTCGTTTTATCCTTGGGTTTGGGGAGGGTTATTGAAGCCCAGAGTATTGTGCTAATATAAGGTTCCACTTGTGTATTGCAGAACATTGTTCCACTGTCTAAGATCAGATTATGCCTTTGTTAAATGCACCGATGAATGCTTCACCTGTCTATTAAAATGTGTTTGTGGCTATGTAATGTCTCATTGGGCTTCATTTTACTTTGATCGGTTGACCAGGGAGCTCCAATGCCTGCTCTTGTTAAGGCTGAAGTGCCTTGCTCGGCTAGAAGGGGTAATCTGTCGGAAAAAGACCGTGTGCTGAAGACTGTAAAGGGGTAATTCATGTTTTACAATTTTATCTAATGATTTTGTTCTTTTTAGTATGTCTGCTATGAGCATGGTACAGCTTTATTTTTGCTGAAGTGTCTATTTTGGTTGCTGAAGTTTGGTGTGGTTGCCTTCTCTGTGTGCTTTAAACTCCTGATCCTCGAGGATTATAAAAAGCCGAAAATATAGATTTTGAAGTCCTCATTTGTTGAATATACTTATGGATAGTTGATATTGTAGTCTGTCAAACTTTTTACTTGCAGATTTTTGAGCCGTATTTTCAACTCTTGAGTGATCTGATCATAGGTTTTTTTCTTATCGCGACTGACAACTCAGCATATTTTTTGCAACTCGTCCACGTTTCATGATATTTAGAATGACCATCCCATTTTTGCGTTTTTAATTCATAAGCATGCGAATTCATACCTTGGCTTCTCCGTATTTTTTGCTTCTTTATAATAATGTTTAAGGCCTCTGTGCCCATCTATCAGTACAGGTACTCCAACATAATATCAATGAGAATTAGTGTTCTTTTTCATGAACTTCCTATACCCAGTTGCTTTATTTTTTAGCATCATTTTTTCGAATTTTCCTTGTGCATAATTTTTTTTCCTTTTCTAGTGCGGCATTTTCTATGCATCCACCTCGTCTTTTCAGGCTTGTGGTGGTGTCGACGATTAATTTAGATTTATATGCAATATGTTATTAGCGGAGATCAGATTGGGGTTCCGGTTTGTTATCTTCCCTAACCATGTTCTATCTTTCCATGCTTGAGTATGTGATCTAACTAATCCCATGTATCAACTTTTTACTTGTGTTTGTTGACACGCCGCCTTACGAGGTCCTGTTTTGCATTCCCAACGGAGATTAGTCTATGCAATTGAATTGGTTATGTTAGAGTTGTATCACAGTTAGGATTGACTCTTACAATGGATAGTACATTATTTTCAGGATTCTGAACAAGCTGACTCCCAAGAAGTTTGATGTGCTCGAGCGTCAGCTCATTGGCTCTGGAATAGCCACAGCGGATATTTTGAAGGTTGCTGCATTTTCTTTTCTCCATTTCGTGTTGGTATTTTTTTTATTTTGACAACTTAATTTTTTCTCCCAATCCAGGCAGTAGTACATCTTATTTACGAAAAAGCAGTGCAGGAGCCCACATTCTGCCCCTTGTATGCTCGTCTGTGCTCTGATCTCCAGAAAAGGCTGCCCCCATTTTCCTTTCACGAGCCAGGCTATATGTATATCAACTTCAAACGATTACTTCTAAACAGATGCCAGGAGGCATTTGAAGGTGCTGACAATCTAAAGGAGGAGGTAAGACGGATGACTGCCCCTGAGCAAGAGCTTGAGCGAAGAGAGAAAGAGAGTATGGTCAAACTTCGAACTGTGGGAAACATCAAATTGATTGGGGAGCTTTGGAAGCAGAGGATGGTCACTGAAAAGATCGTTTGCCACATTGTTCAGGTTTTGATAAAACGCATTACCTATACAGGTTCTCTTTAAATTTTATATTTATTTTGAGGTTACTCTTTGTCTGCTCAATGAACCAGGAGCTTCTAGGAACTGATAGTAAGACTTGTCCTGCCGAGGAGAATGTTGAGGCTATTTGCCAGTTGTTTTACACCATTGGAAAGCAATTTGATGAGGTACCCAAAGTACGGTGTAGAAACGATGTATATTTCGACCGGTTGAAAGAATTGACAACCGACACCCAGTTGGCTCCAAGGTTGAGGTTCATGGTTAAAGATGTTCTTGATTTGCGTGCGAATAACTGGATTCCTAGGCAGGAAGAGGTGACATTTTAGATTTTAATTGCTTCTTTTCTTTTTTTTTGCATTTCCTTTTTCCCTTTACTTGTCTAGATTTCCTTCTTTTTACCAACTTCATCACTCCTTCCTTCATAGAGTTAGGCCTGGGAAGCTTACTTCGATGTGCTTATAGAATAATTAACATGTCTGTTTGAATTTTGACAGTGAAGTTTCTGTATTCATTTGGACCCCGTTAAAGCAATGACTATAACTGAAATCCATTTGGAAGCGGCAAAAACTCCTGGTACCACAGCGATATGTTGCATACGATTTCTAGTCACCCTTTGGCAATTAGGATAAGAGTTCTTATTTGCTTTGGAAATTGAGATCTGTTTCCTATCTTCTTTGGAAATTGAGATCTTTGTCAATTTTATGCCATCTTGTTGTTTTAACTTCCCATCTCTGCTATGATAGCTTGTTGATTGTCAAAGTCCGTCAGAAGAAGTATTGTTTTAAAAGTCAGTTGGTAATATTGGTCAAGTCTTATGAAGATAGTGGGATCAAGCTTGCATCTCTTTTCCTTGCCTACATGCACGTGTGCAAGTGCTGAGTTTCCTTTTTGCCCCTTTTGCTCTTGGGTTGGGGAAGGGTTATCGAAACCTGGAGTATTGTGCTAATATAAGGTTCCACTTGCAAATGGAAGAACAATGTTGCACCATCAAAGATCAGATCATGGCTTTGTTAAATGCACCGATAAATGCTTCACATGTCTATTAAAACGTGTTTCCGGATGTGTAATGTCTCATTTGGCTTCACTTATTTTGATCGGTTGACCAGGGAGGTCCGGTTCCTGCTCTTGTTAAAGCTGAAGTGCCTTGGACACCTAGATGGCGAAGTCTGTCGGAGAAAGACCGCGTGCTGATGACTGTAAAGCGGTAATTCATAATTTACAATGTTTATCTAATGGTTTGATCTTTGCAGTATACTTGCTGTGTGCGTCGTACAGCTTTATTTTTGCTGAAGCGTCATTTTTGGTGGCTGATGTTTGGCTTGGTTGCCTTCTCAATGTGCTTTAAATTCCTGATATTCAAGGATTACAAAAAGCCGAAAAGATAGATTTTGAAGTCCACATTTCTTGAATATACTTATGGATGGTTAATTATGTAGTCTTGCTTGGCAGATTTTTGAGCCGAATTTTCAAATTAACTCTTGGGTGATTTGATCATGAGATTTTTTTTTATCGTGACTGAGAACTCGGCATCATTTCGTGCGACTCATCTGCATTTCATGATATTCAGAATGACCATCCCATTTTTTGCGTTTTGGATTCATAAGCATGCAAATTAATACCTTGGCTTCTCAGTATCTTTGCTTCTTTATAGTAATGTTTAAGTCCTCTGTGCCCATCTATCAGTACTGGTACTCCAACATAATATCAATGAGAATTACCATTCTTTCTCATGTACATCCTATGCCCAGTTGCTTTATATATGACTGATTAATCTTTTTTTTTTTTTTGGTAAGGATATGACTGATTAATCTTGATATTCTCTTTTAAGCATCATTTTTCTTAACTTTCATCGCGCATAAATTTTTGTCATTGCTAGTGTGAGATTTTCTATGCATTGACCTCATTTTTTCAGGCTTGTAGTGGTGTCGACAATTAATTGTGATTTGTATGCAATATGTTATTAGCGGAGATCAGATTGTGGTTCCGGTTTGTTCTCTTCCCTAACCATGCTCCATCTTTCCATGCTCGAGCACGTGATCTAACGAAGTCCATATATCGACTTTTCACTTGTGTTTCTTGACACGCCACCTTACGAGGTCCTCTTTTGCATTCCTAATGGAGTTTAGTCGATGCAATTGAGTTGGTCATGTTAAGACTTGGATCGCAGTTAGGATTGACTCTTACAATGGACAGCGCTTTCTTTCCAGGATTCTGGACGAGCTGATTCCCGAGGAGTTTGATGTACTCAAGGATGAGCTCATTGACTCTGGAATAACCACAACGGACATTTTGAATGTTTCTGCATTTTCTTTTCTCCATTTCGTGTTTGTGTTTCTATTTATTTTGACAACTTAAATTTTTATTCCAATACAGGGAGTAGTACATCTTATTTACGAAAAAGCAGTGCTGGATCCCATGCTCTGCCCCTTGTATGCTCGTCTGTGCTCTTTTCTCCATATAATGCTGCCCCCATTTCCCTCTGATGAGCCAGGCGGTAAGGATAATATCACCTTCAGGCGAGTACTTGTGAGCAGATGCCAGGAGGCATTTGAAGGTGCTGACAATCTAAGGGAGGCGGTAAGACAGATGACTGCCCCTGAGCAAGAGCTTGAGCGAAGAGAAAAAGAGAGTATGGTCAAACTTCGATTCATGGGAAACGTCAGATTGATTGGGGAGCTGTGGAAGCAGAGGGTGGTCACCGCAAAAATCGTTGACCTCATTGTTCAGGTCTTGACAAAACACATAACCTATTTAGGTTCTCTTTAAATTTTATAATTGTATTGAGGTCCCTCGTTGTCTGCTCAATGAACCAGGAGCTCCTAGGAACTGATAATAAGACATGCCCTACCGAGGAGAATGTTGAGGCTGCTTGCCAGTTTTTCAACACCATCGGGAAGCAGCTTGATGAGGGCCCAAGATCACGGCGTTTAAGCGATTTATATTTCGACCGGTTGAAAGAATTGGCAACCAACACTGAGCTGGCTCCAAGGTTGAGGTTCATGGTTGAGGATGTTCTTGATTTGCGCGCGAATAACTGGATTCCTCGGCAGGAAGAGGTGACATTTTAGACACTAATTACTTTTTTCCCTTCTTATTGCTACCTCCATCACTCCTTCTTTCAGGGAGCTCACTTTGAGGTGCTGTCAGCATAATTAGCATGTCCGCTCCAATTTTGACTCTGATGTTTCTGTATTCATTTGAACAGGTAGCAAATACTGTTACTGAAATCCAGTCGGAAGCCGGCGAAAACTGGGAGTAATGGCAGGACATTTTCTGGTCCGGTAAGTTCTATGGTCTCGTTTAGTTTTTCTAAGGGACTGATCCTGCATTCAACTTGCACAGTTGGATGAAAGGAGAAAAACCGGCCGCGGCATCGGTCGGACTGGTTTGCAAAAGTGAAATTGGTTATATGTGAAATCGGTGTTGTATAGAAATGTTACATATGGATGTTAAAGGAATGTTACCGACTTGGTGACCAAACTTGCATGTGGTTCACAGGTTGAAGAGATTTACTGATTATGAGGGATATCGTTTTAGACCATATGAGTCATATTGTTTTATAGTTAATCAGGGAAATTATCAAGAACGTCTTAAACTTATTGCATTTGTGTTAATTCAATAATTAACCTTTTAAGTTCATTTTATAATAAACATATCACTAAAATATATTCGAAATACTTCTATTTATTTCTTACAATTATTACAAAATTAAAGCCCTGTAACATTATACTTGCATATTTTTTAAATATTAAATTAAATAAATTACTCCATCCACCGTAATTTTTTGATGTTTGGCATTGAAGCACTTGAAGATCTTGTGATTTTAATTTAAAATAATGTATTAATTTATAATATTCGTTATTATGCTCTGCTCTCGATTAGTTATTTACTAACCGATTTTCTCTATTAATGTTTACAGTTATTTTATTCTATTCTCTTATACTCTCTCGTTGGCGTACTACGTGGTCATCGACTGCCCGCCGGGCAGCTGTCGACCCCGCGCCGCTCCTCACTCGACGGCGGCACTTGCTCGCCCATGGCATTGTCCCTATGTGTTCCCGACCGAATAGTATCGCCTCGGTCAGCAATGGACCGCTGGCACAACATAGCAGTTCTGAATGTGGCTAAAAGCCCCGGTGGCCCGGCCATGCTCAGCCGTAGCCCACGAGGTGGGGTTGGGGAACGTCATCCCTGCCCCCATCTTGCTCTGTCCACCAACCGGGCTGTGCACTCCATACAGTTGAGAGGGCTTCAACAAGAAGCTGTGTTTTAACCCCATACGTCAGAAACCTTCCTAAAATAATGATTCTCCTCATTGTATCTTACTAATGGAAATTGTAAGCAAGCAATTCATTTCCTGATGGGATCGTCAACAACTAATAGCCTGTGCAAGCCTCTCCAAAACTCGTCACCATCCCTACTGATAGTGACGCAAAGGTGAAAATCAAAATCAGAGAAGTAAGATTCTAGTATTATTAACATAAAATGGCCACGGACACTGATCCTGATGTCTGGATGAAAAATCATCGAACCCAAAAGTTTTGTTACAGGACACGATGAGAAACCATTTGTTGACAAAGTCGATCATTTACAAGCTAATTTTGCTCCACACCTGAGAGGTCCCTCATGGTCACTCATCCTTCTCTTTTTATGGTGGAAGCCAATTATTCCACATAAGCCAGGATGCTCCAATTCACCACAACATGGTTGCTGCATTGGCACAAAGCTCGACTGTAAAAGGTTATAATCTAAATGTTTGCCAGCTATACATTGTGAAGAATAGCTGAATGATATTGATATATTGGGAGAATTGACTAAATTATACCAACTTGCCATACGACGGATTGCAGTTTGTCCTCGAGCATTAGTGCAGTCCTTGAACAGCAATCCCCAGAGACTCCCACCATGCATATTGATGGGTTCGGTGATTGATTCCTCATTTAAGTCAACTTCATCACCCAAAGGAGGTAGTGGATGTTAAAGAGGCCAAAAACCATCTGAATGACAAAAGTTTATCCTAAACCCATCTGCTTCATCCACAAGGACCATCTAACAGCCTCCAGAAACTTATCATTCTTCCGTAGTGCATTGATCAAATTTATGAAAGTGACCTTATCAGGCTCTATCCCATTCTCCCTCATTTCCTTTATCAAGGCCACAGCTTCTTCAACCATTCCTACAATTCCATATGCCTTGATCAATGTGTTATAGCTGCACAAGTCAGGTCCTAGATGATAATCTTTAAGTTCTTTCAATATGCCGGCAACTTCATCAATCCATCCACGCTCTCCGTAAATGTTCATCATGATATTGTATGTGTAGCGATCAGGAGAACGAGCTGAATCCTTCAGTCTCTGCAAGACTTTTCTAAAACTGTCCATTTGGCCTTCTTTCCCATAAGCATCCAGCATGGAATTGTACACTTCGAGAGAAACCGAAAAACCATCGAACTGCATTTCTTGAACAGATGATGACATATTTATGAAGTCCTTGTTTTGCCCATACGATGCTATGATGGTGTTGTATGTAATAGTATCAGCCAGCCCTTGCTTTCTAGCCATCAAGAACAACTTCCTCACCTTTTTGAAAAGCTTAGCTTTTCCATAAACATCAAGCATGACATTGAAGGTGATTGTATTAGGAGAAAATCCACACTGAAGCATCTCGTCAAAAAGCCGGGATAGCTCATCAACAGGAAGAGCACGAGAGCAACAGTTTATGACACAATTATACATTTCCTGATCCCAACTGATGCCGCTCCTCAAAAATTGATAGTAGAGATTTTCTAATTTATCCAGCATACGACAGCGCTGGTAAATGCGGAACATGTCTCGAAACAGAAAAACGTCAGGTACAAGATTTTTCTGTTTCTCCATCATCTCAAGAACAGAGCAAGCCTCTTTTAAGGATCCAGCTTTAACGTACATTCTCACAATGATGCTGAATGCAATCACATCTAACGGAACTCCAGAAGATTTTAGCTTCATATACAGTTCCTCAGCTTCAGTAAATTGGCCCAAGCTACTGTACATATCAAGCATCGTGCATAAGATATGCATGTTCTCCCTGCCTTCAGTTTTAGGCATACTCGAGTATATTTTGACTGCATTATCGAAATGGCCCAACTCTTTACATGAGCAGATCAAGAGATGGTACAGATTTTCTTCAAAAGCTGCATCCGTCCACCGTTTATCCTGCATAACCTTTATGGCAATGTCCACCAAGCCATTTTTCACATAAGCCATGACCAACGTGGAGCATGAGGTCTGGTTGACCAAAATGTGTTGATAAAAAGAATCTTTCACAAGGAGAGGCACTTTATCAATTCTTCCAGCCCTTTCATATGCTTGCAAAAGAATACCCAAGATTGACGAATATTGGCAACCCATCTCTGCCATATCATCTAGAGTTTTGGTGGCACCATCTTCATCCCCATATTTTGCCTGCAAATTTATCAGTGTGTACAAATTGGACGAATTAGGCTTCAACCCTAACCCCCTGAGTTCTTTGCAGTACCAGGCCGCCTCATGATAATTGTTTGCTCGCCCCCATCCTTCAATCATGGACCTGTATGTTGTCTCATCGGGCGCTAATCCAAGATCCTGTAGACTCTGAAATATTCTTTGTGCAGCATCCATATTGGACACCTTTCCATACCCAGTTATCAAAGTGTTGTAGGCAACGATATTTGGTGGCAATCCGGCTTCTTGCATGGAAATCAATGTCTTTTCAGCCTCCTCTAATTTACCTTGCTGACAATAGGCATTAAGTATCGCCAACCAATTTTCCACCTTCAGGATCACATTGTCATCTCTCAATAAGCCAATTATTTCCTCAGCTTTGTCATACAACCTCAAACGTGTACAGATCGTGATCATTGCAGCATATGCTGATTCACATTTGATTCCACAATCTCTCATCTGGCTAAATGCAAATTCCGCCTCTTCAACCTTCCAACCCTTCTGGTAAAGACTCATGAGCATACCAAACGTCGCAATATTAGGCTGGACTCCATATCCCAACATCATCCTGAACCACTTTGCCGCCATTTCAACTCTTCCCTCTTTGCAACATGCATAAATTAGAGTGTTAAAGACCTGATAACTTAAGCCACACTCAGGATCTACACTCAGCTGGCTAATCAATTTCTCCGCCGCATCCCAATCTTCTCTCCTACCAAACACTCTGAGGACCAAATTATAAGCCCCGATGTTTCGTTCCAATTTCCCATTACTTCTCATCCACTCGAAAAATTCTAAAGCCTTGCTATCACTGCATTTCTCGAACTGTCTCAAGATCCTATTACACTCTTCCATGCTCAAATCAGACGCACGGTTATTTACATCTAATCTGCTACAATCCTGCACAAAACCCACATCTTTTTTCCCACCATCGGGCCTCCGAAAACTGGATTTCCACTTCCCATCCCGCTTCTTTCCTTTCTTTGGACCCTCAAAGTTGGGATTTTTCTCACCTCCAGCAAGTGGGTTTTGCTCAAACAATCTCTCACCGACAGAATTTCCTTCCGGAGGCGGCTCGACGCCATCAATTTCCAACTCAGGAGCAGAACAAGACGACAGTTCAGCATCAACACGAGATACCTTACTGTGCTTGAACCTACCAAAAGGACTGATGACTGAACCTCCACTTACATGAACAAAACCAGTAATGGGTAAACCGGAGGATGCACGGTCGGATGACTGAACAGGTTTCTCGGAGAAACCGAACCTTCTTGCATCCCAAGCGTCGACGGAGATGGGCAGCTTCAACGAGGCCATGGCCCGAAGCAGCCTCCGAAACGACCGCCCTTAAACTCAGCGTTCATCCATTGAAAGCCAAGAACTGCGAAATTCGAGGGTGGAGATGAAGGGTGCAACGGACTGTTGGAGAAGGAAGCACGAGCGAGCGAAATCCAATGACGAAGGAGGGGGTCGTCTTTCAACGGTCCTTGTCCCATGAGGTTTATGACCACGGATTGCACCAAATTTGATCTCAGCCGTTTCTTGTTTTTTTCCCTCTTACGAAGAAATAAAAAAATTATTACGTAAATGATAATCATTCTATTTTATTTTTTATTTTTTTATTCTCAAAAATAGATTTGGAATAAAAATCTATTTGGTAAAATAATTTTATTTTTTATTTCTGAGACAAATTTTGGTCCAGAAATAAATTTAAAACAAAAATGAAAAGTTAAAATTTTTTACTTTTTCTATTTCCATTTTAGAAATAGAAATAAAAATTATCTTTTATTGCTTACCCTTATCGCCCACAGCCGCCTGCTGGTCACCAACTGTCCATCGTTGCTTGCCGGCTGATCGTCTACTGTTGGTCATCTGTTGTTGTTGCCTTTCGCCAGCCGGCCGTTTGCTGCCGTTCGTTGGTCGGTAGGAATATAAATTTTGCATTGTTATCAAACAAATTTCTATTCCAGGAACAAAAATTTTGTGTCATTATCAAACATTACTTTTTAAGGAAGAGAAATAGATTTTTTATTTTCTAGTCATAAATAGGACTGGGGAAGAGAAATGTTGTAATGCGAGTCCTTAGTTTTCCTATCTTTTATGGGTACAATTAAACCTGTCAAATGAGTATATCGGATTGGTTTGAAAATGGTTTGACTCAAATTAATCTCTTGTCATACAATACAAATCTAATAACTCATACCCAGCCAAAACACATATCCGAATCGACCTATATTACTAAAACATTTCTTATATATCCTAATCAAAAGAACACATATACACAAACTAAAGTGAAACCACAGAGTGCACTAGTGTGATTGAGGGAGCGCGAGAGAGAGTCGTAGAGATGTGTTGGATTTAAGTAAGCTATGAACATTTTTAACACCCATATTAAACTTATATGTGACCCATGGAGTTGGGTTTAAACCCATTTATGACCCCAACTTAATATAACTAACCCATATAAAAACCCAATCCATCAAATTATAGGTTAAAAAAAGGGTTTGTGACCCTTTTTGACAGGTCTAGGTATACTTTAAGAACAAAATAGTCTTAAATCAAAATCCTCATTACACAAATAAGAATATGCTCAGTCCTAGTTTAATCTCAAATTAACAGATTTTGTTAATCACGGTGGTTAAGAAATTATACATAGATTGGACAAAATTTCATACAATGTAATGCAAATTAAAATAACACTCTAGCATCAAGCGATCTGCAACGACTGCCACTATTACTTATGTTGCAGGCACCATTTGGTGAGATGTGTTAGCAATTTTGACCCTTATTCTTCTCTTATTCGCGCGGCATCTAACCACTAGGTTAAGCTACTGTACCTAGGTTCGTTACACAATATTGTCATGGAAACAATTGATCGAACAACAGTATAAACAAAACAAGTAAATATATCGAACACGATATTTCTGTGGTTCGGTGTTCGTTAGGTGTGACCTCCATCCATAAGGAGAACAACATAGAATTTTACTAAAGATCAAGCGATATAAAAGAAATTACAATCAAATTCGAGTAATTTAAATACTTAGTGTTTCCTAGCCCCCGATTACACCTAATAACTCACATGGTATTTAAATCCACAATTCCTCATGAGATATATCTCACAAAAGAATTCATAAATCTTAACACATGATTTATTTGCTTCATCACTCTCAAATTGCTTCAGAGTGTAATTTACAAAGAAGCAGCCTTTTGGATGCTCTTCATAGTTGAGAGACTTCTTATAAATAGAAAAAAAATGGATTCAAAATTAGATATCTACTCAAACTAGGTTATTAATAGAAAACTTCTTCAAAGTAAGAAGATACTCAAATTATGAAAGTTTATTTTTTGAGCTCAAATTCGAAATATATTTCTAATAATCTCCGCCTTAACTTGACATTTGAGCTAAATCACATTGGCTTTGTTGAAACCCAAACTTCACTGCCACTCTCCTACAGTCTCTCATGAGCTCAATCGCTCTAGATATCTTTCAAGTTCAAGCCTCACTTTTGCCATGACCATGGGCCTCATCAGAACATCAACTTTACGTGTATCTTTGATTGCTCTATTAGGATTTTCCCACACAACCTCCTCAACCACATATAAAGTAAAATTATTATTGCATCCATATTTATAAGGAGATTGAACACACAACTTATCAAATTCAACAACTACAACTATTGGCTCTATAGGCTCCACTTGCTACAAGTATCATATGTGTCGATTGCCACGTTAATATCTATTATTTCAAGACTTTTTAGTTGTAACTCCACCTCAAGTTGGACACCATCTAGATTCATATAAACACTGCTATAATCACTCCTATTTAGAAGCACTTAAGACTCATAAAATATGACTTCTCCGTTCACAAGAGCTGAATTTAATTTCGGGCACCGCAATCGAGAGCCCTAATCATCTTGTGCTTCAAGTAGAATATATGTTATTGTAAGTTCACACCCACTTGATCACCTTACCGGTTTCTTTTTCGATCAAAGCTCTCAACTGCCTAATCTTAATAACAACATCAAACTTGTGTCTCAACACAAATATCCAAGTCTTCCTTGAGTAGTCATCCACAAGTTTAAGCATAAATTTGGTTCTCTTCGTTGAAGGATTTCGCGAAAGCCTGCAAATATCCAAGTGAATTGATTTCCCAATCTTTATGGTTTCTTTGACTGTCGTAATGAACGGCACCTTTTTCCATTTGCCTACGTCACAACACCTGCATACATTCAATTTCTCAGTCACATAAACATACAACAGATTCTTTTCACTTAGAACATTCAAGCTTCTCTTACTAATGTGCCACAAATGCATATACCATAATTCAAACTCTCGTACAGATGTAGGCAAAATTCATCATTGTCTCACTTTGAAGCTCATATAGGCTACTGTGCTTGATGCATCTTAGTATCACTAAGGCATATCAAATAACTTTTAAAATTATACATTTTGAAGAATACTGATTCCCAACTGAATCCAAGACACTTAAGGAAATTAAATTCTTCTTCAATTCTAAAACATGCCTTACTCGAGTCAATGTCCTCACAACACTATCGTGCATTTTAATTCAAACATCACTAATGCCCACAACATTGTACTCAACGTTGTTCCCCAATTGCATTTTAATACTATCCATGCATTAATAAGTAATTAACCAGTTCCTAGTTGATGTTGCATGAAACAAACAACTAGAATCCATAATCTACTCATCAATCGATTAATCCTCAATGATATAAAAGACACAATAAATATCATCCGAATTAATATTAGCTATTGTAGCAATATCATTAGGAAACCCAACTCTAATTTCCTTACTCTTCTCGTTTTTCAGCTTAATGCAATCCCTTCTAAGATATGCCTTCTTGCCACACCTCCAATAAATAGCAGCACCAGTCTTAGATTGAACAGGTTTATACAATTTCTGCTAACACGAGTACTAGTTCTTCATCTGCTTCACAGGTCATTAAATCTTCTCCTACGGTTGTCGTTACTCAGAATCAAATCATGAACCCTATTAAACATCAAGCTTGTTAACCTAGAGGAATTTACCAACAATAGTATTTCAACTATCAGGCAATAACGATAATAGAATTAAAGTATGTACTTTGTCTTCAAAATTAATCTCAACTAAATCCAATTGACTAGCGACCATATTTCAATGATATGTTTAGCAACTGATGCACCTTTGCCCATCTTTAAGTTATGGACACATTGCATAAAGTAGACTTTGTTGATGGTAGAGGGCTTCTCGTAAATGTTTGACAGGAACTTTATCAAACCCGTAGTGGTATTCTTTTTCATGATGTTAAGCACGAAGTCACAAGACAATGTCAGCCGAATAACATCAATGCTTGTTTATCTAGCAATTCCAAGTTAGCTTGGTTCATCAACTTCGGCTTCTCCTTATATAGGAGTAAGTGCAAATTCCTTTAGCATATATAATCAACAAATCTGCATCTTCCAGAATTTAAAATTCTTCCATCAAATCTGTCGATTCTCAACTTTTCCCTCTTTAGTCAACATCGATTTGCTTCAACTTATATAAGCTTGGCTCTGATACCAATTATTACGGAAACAGATAATCGAACAATAGATTAAACAAAACAAGAAAGTAAAACTGATACTAGATTTACATGGTTGATTGATGTGACCTACATTTATAGGAAGAGCAACACAAAATTCTACTATAGATCCAGTGATACAAAGAAGATTATAACCACACTTAAAACACTCAAACATTTTGAGTGTTTTCCAGCCTTTAATTACACTCAATAACTCATATGATGTTTAGTCAATAATCTTTCAATCTCGTAGAGGAATTAACAAATATTATCGCAAGATTTACTTGCTCAAACACATGCCTAGTTGTAATTCATGAGAAGACGTACGACATCAGGATCTAAATCACGAAGTATTCAATCCAAAACCAATTGGTAATTTTGAAACAATCATGGAGTTGGTAATTTGCTATAAAAGTTAGTTTTTTTTAATACATCAATAACAATAAGTTACTTAAGTAAATATTGGTCACTTATAGAGATAGTTGGTAATATAAAACAACCAAATAACTTATAAATTTGACAGAATAAGAAAATTAGTGGAAACCAGATTTACGTAATTCGATCGTAGTGATCAATATTTACGGAGAAAGTAGCACGGAATTCCACTATAGATTAAGTGATATAACGGAGATTATAAACCACATTCGAGCCACTCAAATACTTTAAGTATTTTCCAAACTCCAATTATACCCAATAACTCAAATAATATTTAGTCCAAATTTCTCAAAAAATAATCTTTCAATCTTATGAAGGAATTATACATAAATCTTATCATAAGATTTAATCTCTATAAACATTTGAACTCTTAGTGTAATTTTGCGAACAAAATCATAACTCCACTGCCAAGCACCCAGAACCTATGGATGACCCTCGGCACTCAGAGAGGAAACGGCACTTCAATTCTTTCTCTCTGTGTCGACCAACCGAGCAGCCCGCTAAAATATATGAACATGCTCATATGTCCACCGTACGAAGAAGTGCAACAAATCGCCACGCGTACTGGAGAGGGGAACATAATCGAGTGGGATTCGGTCAACGAAAGTCCAATATTTGACTTTCCTCTTCACTTTTTTCTTTTTGGCCGACTCAGCACATATCTGGAGCAACATGAAATATATTTTGTGTGCCCCTTTCTTTAATTTTATTTCCTCTTCTATCACCCAGACTTTCCTTTTCTTGTTTTGTTGGAATCCTTAACCAACGAAACTTTTACACCGAAATGAAAACTCTGGATTTCCATGGCTTATATTTGAACATCTGCAAATAATAATTCATCTTGGGTCGGATTTCATTTACTACTCAAACCAGAGGCATATTTTAATAATCTCCACCTTGGTCGAAGTTTGAGCCAAGTAACATTCGCTTTGTTGGAACTTCTCTACTATTCTCCCACAATGTCAATGGGCTCAATCGCCACAGATATTTTTCAAGTCCAAGTCTCGCTTAAATTTCGCCATAACCATGGATCTTGTTAGAAGACCAACTTTACCTGCACCTTTAACTACTCCACAAGGATTTTCCGACACAACCTTATCAACCGCAGATAAAGCAAAATCATAATTGCATACATATCTGTCAAGAGCTTGAATGCACACCTTGTCAATTTCAGCAGTTACAGTAACTGTTGGTTCAATAGACTCCACCTTGCTACAAGCACCTTCTGTATCGATTACTACGCTAGTACCTGCTACTTCAGGAGTTTCTGGTTGCAACTCCACCTCAAGCTAAATACTATTCAGATCTGTGTAAACACGGCTATAATCACTCTTAGCCATAAGTACTGGAGACTTGTCAAATGTAACTTCTCTACTGATAACATGTGAATTTAATTCCGAGGAACATAATTTATAGCCCCGCTCACCTTGTGTATAATCTATGAACATGCACTTTCTTGTCTTTTCATTGAGCTTACCATCACTAGCTTGAACATAACATGGGCAACCAAATATTCTAATAGCAGAATAATCAATAACGTTATCTGACCACACTTTTTCAGGAGTTTGACATCCAATCGTAATCAATGGGGATCTATTCTTCAGGTAGCTTACTGTACTAAGCGCATCCACTAGAAATCTTCTAGCCATACGAGCATTAAAGAACATTTTGTGAGCTGTTTTTAGTAATATTCTATTTATTAACTTTGCAACATGTTGTGGTTCACTGGCGTTAGTGCGATATCTCACTATGCTTTCCTTAATGTAGAATTCATTTAACAGCTTTGAGCAAAAGTCTATACTGTTATTAGTCCGCACCTGCTTGATCGTTTTACCAGTCTCCTTTTCGATCAAAGCTTTCAACTGCTTGATCCTAATAACAACATCAAACTTGTGCCTAAGCACAAACACTCAAGTCTTCCTTGAGTAGTCATCAACAACTATTAGCATAAATCTAGCACTTTTCTTTGAAGGAAATCGTGACAACCTACGAACATATAAGTGAATTAACTTTGCAATTTCTATGGTTTCTTTGACAATCGCACCGAATTGCACTTTCCACCGTTGATCTAAGTTACAGAACCTGCATAAATTCAATTCGTCAGTAACATAACCACATAGCAAATTTCTTTCACTTAGAACCTTCAAGCTTTTTTCGCTAATGTGCCCCAAACGCATATGTCACAATTCAGACTCTCGAACTGATGCATCCGACATCTCCGCAACGAATTCCATCACTGTCTCACCTTGAAGCTCATACAGGCCATTGTGCTTGATTCCTTTTATTATCACTAATGCACCTCGAACAATTTTCAGAACTTCACATTGTAAAGTATACTAACACCCAGCTGAATCCAGGGCACTTAATGAAATCAAATTTTTCTTCAATTTTGGAACATGCCTCACTCCAGTTAATGTCCACGCGATACCATCATGCATTCTGATCTTAACATCGCCAATATTAACAACATCGCACTTCGTGTTGTTCACTAACTGCACTTTACTTCTATCCGTGCACTGATAAGTAGTAAACCAATTCTTGTTTGGTGTAGGGTGAAACGAACAACCATAATACATAATCCATTCGCCAAATGACAATCATTAGTAACAGACAAGACAAAATCAGCACTATCCGAATTACTGTCTGCTATAGCTGTAATATCATCGGCAGACCCAACTTTAATTCCTTTACCCTTGTCTTTCTTCAACTTTAGGCAATCCCTTCTAAGATGTCCCCTCTTACCACAACTCCAGTAGACAACACCATTAGTCCTAGACTGACTTTGTTTATTCATGTTTATAGTACTTCTGCTAACACGTGTACTAGTTATTCCTCTATTTTCACCTACTAAAGTAGCAGATCCATGTTCGCCATATTTTCTTCTACGGATGTCCTCACTCATAATTAAATCTCGAATACCATCAAACGTCAAACTTGTTGATCTAGAGGAATTACTAATAGTAGTAACAATAGTATTACAACTATCAAGCAATGAGGATAATAGAATCAAAGCACATACCTTATCTTCAAAGTCAATCTCAACTGAACTCAATTGACCAACAATTACATTGAATTCATTAATATGATTAGTAACTGATGCACCTTCGCTCATCTTCAAGTTAAACAAACGTTACATCAAATAGATCTTGTTGATTGTATAGGGCTACTCGTACATGTCCGACAGGGCTTTCATCAAACCCGCAATGGTCTTCTCATTCACAATGTTAAATGCAACGTTATGAGCCAATGTCAGCCGAATAACACTTAAAGCTCATCTATTCATCAATTCTCAATCAGCTTACTTCATCATCTTTGGCTTTCGCAACAATGGTATCAAAGCCGATGATTGATTGGTGGGCCCCTAATCTGTTCCGGTGTTTGAAAAATATCTCAACAAAGAAATCTCATGATCGATGCTTGTTTCGGGTGGAAATGGCCATCACGGTTGGTCTGGCAAGAAGTAACCATGGACAGTTGGTCTGTTGATGCAAGATAGGGATCATGGGTGATGCAATCCCAAATTAGCAGTTGCTGATGGTTGTTGTGCATAGTTGTGGGTGCATTATAATGACTTGGAGATTCAAGTTGAGATATGTTGATGCAGAAGAATACCTAAATTAAGGGGAGCAAATCCAACGCTGAGCTCACACGTGAAGAGGAGATTATTGAGATACACATGTGAGTTGTGTTAAAAAAAGTCGCACATTGAATAAGTGGTGTGGTATGGAGCAATCAATATATTCAAGTTGACCTATAATTCATTAGCTTAAGCTTTTGAGTGAAGATGGGTACAGCTGGATATGTTGACGGGCTTGGACTTGAGCTCCTTTTTGGCGATTTCCTCAAGTGAAGGTATTGGATTTCCTATGTACTCTCAACATTACTAACATGTTACCAGTTAAATACGTTGCCAGGCTTTCAAGGAATTACCAGGAAGGAAAAGGGTTGCATACTTTGACGGAAGGAAAACTAGAAATTTGCTTTAAAGTTCTTCTCAGGACCTCTGGCCGAGAAGGGACCATGTGGTGTCTGTTAAATAATGAAAATGATTACTGCAGTTGCAAATTTGAAAGCAATCACTAATCCTACTCACGTTTAACTTTCGGTTCCTAGAGTGGACAACCTGCACAAAAGTTTTAAGCACGACCCTCAGAACTGGTGTCTAAAAGCCACGTGTAATCCTACTCACTTTAACTTCACTGTCCCTCTGAGCATGATCCAAAGAACTGGTGACCAAACTCTGTTTATCCAGAAGAGTTGGAGCTTTTGGCATCGCAATGTTTCCCTGTGTCTTCCTAAGTATTGGTTTGAAATGGGTACCGTTTTGGCCGTCAAAATGATCCGCGGATGACCCTGGCTGTGGCGGAATTTTGGCTGTAAAATCTAGCAAGGGAAACATGGTATTTTTGCTGAAAATGTTTCGAAAGCATCTATTTGTTCAGACTGAAATTATGAAGTTGATAAAGTTAAGATCTTGTGAATAGACTGTGGCTTTAAAATTCCTGTTACTGCATATGGCCTGCTGTAGCATAATGGTTCTGAAAGCTACACTTTGAATTCAACTGATGCTTCGTAGAACATCAGCAGATCACGATGTCAAGAAGGAACTTTTCCAATTCGAGGCGAAGAATTTGGAAGTTGCACTGACCAAGAGCATTACTACATAAACATGACAGAGAAATTTCATAAAGTATTCTCCAAGACCTATGGATAGGCATATTGATCGAATTCCATTGAAGAACATATATAAAATTCAAGATTCATCATGTATTTCCGCTACTTTCATTGTGAATTATTCCTCATTAGCTTTATTTGCTTCTGACATGTAGTTGTACATGGATTATTTGGATGGAGCAAGTAATAGCTACCTTTGAAAATCATGATGCGTGTTTAATCATTTAAAATTGGAGGCGATGGAAGAAGGCTTCCAGATGTCTTCACATTTTAAAATGGCTTTTCACCTTGACCGAGCGCACATTAGCATGCTTCCTGATCGTTGAGGTGATCATATCAAAACACTTAACCTGGACTTTTCAGGAGTTGGACAATTTGTAGATAGCTCCACTTGCTACTTATAATAGAAAATGTCTCATTAGTGGTAGGCCAAAAGATGGATTAAGTGCAATTACAGTTGTGGAGGTCGTACTATTGTTGTTCACCGTAAATATCACTTAATCTTTAGACAGAAAACCAAACTGTGACTGCTCATAAAATAGTTGACATCCGATTCATGTTCACAATCCAGAAAGATGAATGGTTCTTGGAAAATAAAAAAAATCTAAGGGTGTGCTAGTTGACATTGAAAAGTAGTTCTCTTTTGACATATCTGTCCAACATGAAGTTCCCCTCAACAAGAAAATTGCGGTAGGGGGCGAATAAATGTGTTAGAAAAATTTAGTTGAGCTATTGGAACGTCTTTGTCAAGAAACAATGAAACAAACCTATAACGATTATTACGCAACAAAATTTTGAAGCTTCGTCTCTTCTGGTCAGAAAAATCTCAGCCTTTTGAAGAAGTTGCTTCCATGTCTTGTGATGAAGGGTCAGAGAGATACTGCTTCAATCTGCTCATTTCATGAGCCACATCCATCATGCTAGGCCTTGTTGAAGGAGAATACTGCGTGCACATGAGACCAAGCTCGATCAGCTCCACTATCACCTCGCAACATGCCTTCCTAAAGTACTTGGGCATTGACGGCGAGCTGCACCGGGATAGTGCTTGTTGCACGACGGGATCGAGATTGTGGGGATAGTAACTTTTGACCCATTCATGCAAGCTTGAACATTCATTAAACAGGACCTCTGTCGGTCGTACTCCCATCACGATCTCAAGCAGAAGAACCCCGAAACTGTAGACATCTCCTTGAGTTGAAGCCCTTTTCCCCATCCCGTACTCTGCATTTTCTCAAAACAGTCATATTGGAAGGTTAGGCTTTTATGACTAGAGGAGGACAAATGGTCAGGCTTTTGACATAGCGGAAGAACTAGTGGAAGTGTAATAATTTATTATTTATATGTAGAAATCATATTTCCTTACTCGTAAATGGACTAAAACTTGCGCAGACATGGAGTGAACACAACGCAGTTGACATCAAAGTATACACAATTATTAGTGGCATTTCAATTTGATGAGACTGCAAGTGCAACATACCAGGAGCAATATAGCCGACTGAACCACATAATAATCCATCTGTCGAGCTGTATGATGCAGAATCATATGGCGTAACACCTTCGTCACCTCCTTTTACCAATCTTGCTATTCCAAAATCAGTGACCAAAGCTGTCATATCGTCATTGAGAAGTATGTTGCTCGGTTTTAAATCACAGTGAACAACTCTAACAGGAGAATGATGGTGTAAATATGCAACACCCTCGGCCACATCGCTACAAATGCCGACCAACTGAACCAAATCCAGCCGTTGGTTCAGCTTGTGGCTCGGGTACAGATGCCTCTCCAGGCTACCATTTGACATCAATGGAAGAACCAGAGCCTTAAAATCCGGCCTACTGCATATAGTTATGATCCTCATCAGATTCCTGTGCCTGGTCCTCTTAAGTATTTGGCACTCTCTTTTAAAGCTCCCCAAGATTCCTCCAGCAGTCTTCGAATCCAAAACCTTCACAGCGATTCTTGTGTTATCTTGGAGAACCCCTTTATAAACATGCCCAAACTGGCCCGAACCAATCAGGCTGGAAGGGTTGAATCCACCAGTAGCCTCCATGAGTTGCCGATACGAAATTTTTGGGTACTTGTGATCATTGCTTTCCTGCTTTTCTTCGTCTACCATGTCGCCCCTGCTGAAAATCTCAAGCTTCTGTCTGATTTTGGACCTGAGTGCGAGACAGGATCCGAATATGCAGAATATGGGAGTGACAACCAGTGAAAGGAGAATCGGCACAATAATCAAGTGATAGTGTCGCCTCTTCGTGCAAGCTTTCATGCCCTTTATTGATCCACAGAGGCCACTGTTTCCCTGGAAAGAATCCACTGTCAGGGCAGCGAATGCACCGTCATCTGATACATTTCCGGAGAAACTGTTGAAAGAGAAGTTGAGCTGCTTCAGAGTTGGAGATGCCTGGAGAGATTGTGGGATCGCTCCAATCAAACGGTTGGAAGATACGTCAAGCGCTTGAAGATAAGGCAGCTGCCCTATCGAAACAGGAAAGGGACCTTCCAATATGTTGCCAGAAAGATTGAGGTACTCAAGTGCAATGCAGCTGCCGAGTTGCGATGGGATGGTCCCAGAGAGATTGTTCAACGATAAATCAACTGCCAAGACCATGTCCATTTTACTCAGCTGCAAAGGTAAAGCACCATGTAAATAATTACTAGACAGATTCAAGTATATCTTCAAGCTCCTCATACCCGCCACTTCATCAGGAATAGTCCCGGAAAGTCTGTTGTGAGAAAGGTCAAGTATCTCCAAATTCCCGCATTTTGCTAGACTCGGAGGAATCATTCCGGAGAACTGGTTCTTGTATAGCAAGAGCCTTCTTAATTGAGAGAGGTTGGCAAAACTATCCGGAATCGAACTGGATAGCTTGTTTCTCGACAAGTCCAAGAGACCAAGGTGAGGAAGATCACCGACAGCTGAGGGAATCTCACCGGATAACGAATTGTTCGACAAATACACTCTTTCAAGCCTTTCCATTTGGCATAGCTCGGTTGGAATGGTTCCGTTCAAAAAATTGCTGGACAAGTTCAATAGAGTGAGATTAAAAAGGTTCGAAATTTGTGGAGGGATTGAACCATAGATGAGATTCTCGGCTATATGAAACTGCGTCAGAGTATGAGGAAGATCGCCGATGTTGGCAGGTATCTCTCCACCCAGTTTATTGGCGGCCAATTCAAGTTCTTGCAAGTTAGATGAATTGGCTAAAGCTGAAAAGAAAGGTCGGAGGTTGGTGTTACCGTCGTGACTTGCGAAATCATTGTAGGAGAGATAAAGAAACTGCAAGCGTGGCAGTTTGCGGACAATGTCAGAAGGCAACTCACCACTCAGCATGTTCGACTCTAAATCAAGCCACTCTAACCTTGCGGAGTTGGCCAACGCTGGAGGGACGTGACCCACAAGCCCACTGGACCACAGCATAAGATACCTCAATGCCCGAAGCTCACACCCATCTCTTAAGGGTATTTCCCCAGTTAAAGTATTGTTAGACAGGTCCACATAATCCAAAAAAGTTGATCCATTACAGAAGATTGCTTCCGGAATGTTACCCGAAAGCTTGTTGGTTCCCAAATTAAAGTACACTAATTTGCGAAGAGAACCAAGCTCTGAAGGGATTGTCCCTTCAAGGAGATTCCATGTTAGGCTCAACTGTTCGAGCTCAACAAGGGAGCCTATCTCGGCCGGTATGCGACCTTCGAAGAAGTTCATGGACAGATCAAGAATGGTTAGCTTAGAGAGACCAGCAAGCGCAGGAGAGATGGTGCCTCTTAGTGAGCTTCCATTCAGGTAAAGCTCTACTACCGCACTTCTTGCATTGTTGCACACAACTCCTCTCCAGTTGCAGACGTGGAGGTCGCTAGAATTCCAGCTTTGTAGGGCGTTTTCCGGGTCCGAAACGATGCCTGACATGAACGACACAAGCGAGGCTCTATCGGTCATGATATGACCATCGCCAGTGCTGTCTCCAGAAACAACACGAAAGGCAATGAACAAGAAAGGGAAACTAATATACAAGGAAAAGAATCTGAAACAAGCCATCTGTCTTCAAGAAACTGTCTTTCTCCGAACTAAAAATTTTCGAAGAAAATGATCGCGGATGCGAGAGAGAGAGAGAGAGAGAGAGAGAGGGAGACGAGCTTGTCAGTGTTGCGTCAGACACAAGTGCATCATCATGCATGGCGGTGTGTCTTAATTAAAGAAGAACACACGAGTCCTGAAGATATGCAATACCAGGAAGCAACGTAATAAACTAACCAATAATCTACGCGATGTGTCCTATGGTTTGCGCCTAACTGCCGTTGAAGGAGAGAGCGTAACGTTTGGCGCCGATGAACTTTGACCTTCCCAGAGGTCAACGAATGGCAGAGGACCACGTGGGAACCCAAGGCGCGACACGTCAGCTAGTCGGGAGCCGTACTGAACTGCGAAGTGGTGTACATGTCAGAACACCACCTGCGAGCGATGCCTAACTCTTTTATCTCTCTTTCTATATCTCTTCTATCCTGCTTCTTGTTGGGTTTAGGCTGAAATTAGTGGAGGGCGTGCTGTTGAGGATGAGATAATCTTAGTTAATAGGCACGCCTAGGAGGGTGTCGTGGCAAGGCTTTTTCGTGGGGTTTTGGTATATTTGTCGGCTGAAACATTAGTTGCACGGAACATACTAAGATTGACATTCTAATTATTAGGCAGGCACTGTTCTTTATTTGATATGATGTTTGGATAGATAGGCAAGGTTAGGGTCAACATATACTCGATGTCACGGCCCAAAGAATTGCCATTTGCGGATGCTTTTTTAGCTCCAAAGAAAGTGCCGATAGCTTGTAGTGACTCCTTTTCGGTCTTTTAGTGACAGTCGGAATTAGCATTTCATCGTGTTACAAAGACAGTACAATTGCTGTACCGGCACAATTCCCCCCTTCATGTCCGGTTACCTTATACCATGGAAGGCTCTACTCCTATTTTGGGTTTGATGGCGAGTTATGATAGAATACTTTTAGTTCATCTCGACAAAATGGGTGGAATGTTTATCCACTTTATTTGATATGTTGTTTGGATAGACAAGATTAAGGTCAACATATACTTGACGTCACGGCCAAAAGAATTGCCGCTTGTGGACGGTTTTTTAGCTCTAGAGAAAGTGCCAATAGCTTATAGTAACTCTTTTTTGGTCTCTCGGTGACAGTCGGAAAGGACCTGCTTGGTTCGGCATTTGGGGAAAGCCTTTGGCCAAATGCAAAGACATTTAGCACAAAAGGCTTTGGGAAAATGCAAGACTGTTTGGCAAACATTCATTGAAAAGTGCTTTGGGGAAATGCAAGCTGTTTGGTAAACATATATTTGAAAAGTCCTTTAGTGTAACCAATTTATGGTTTTTTTTAATTTTAATTGTTTAAAATCGAAGTAAAAAAAATAATGACGGTAACTTTATTATTTTCGCGACAAGAATAAAATAATAGAAATATATTAACAAATATAAAAAAAAGGAGTCATTTCATTATAATACACATCACATGTCCCTAAGAATGAAATACATTATCCTTAAATATTACAAACATTTTTAACAACTTTGTAAACTCATGGCTATTTCATCATACGCGTACCATGTCAGAAGATACATTATTATTTAAATCACTCATCCCCTCATTTATATCATCATAATCAACTGAATATCCATAATCGGGATCCAATTCTGCATTTTCAAAATCCGTATCGATTACGGCATTTCTTTGTATATAATTGTGTAAAGCCATTGTCGCTATGACAATTTACACTTGCTTTTCATACGAATAACATGGCATATTTGTCAGAATATTCCACTTATTTTTTAATACACCAAAGGCTCGCTCAATTACCGAGCGTAGAGAGGAATGGGCCCGATTGAACACTTCTCGATACCCTGTTGGTGTAGGACCTTGTTGAAACTTTGGCAAATGATATCTAACATCTTTATATTGTCCCAAATAATCCGTGAAATTTGGATATCCAACAACTACTAAATAACATTTACCTACACAAATATAATGAAAATTTAATCAACATATGCCACATAGATACATATGAATGTATCTAAACAATTAATTAACAAACCTGGAGGAGGATGAGGAAATTGTGCATCATGTCTTCCAGTGGCTTCATAGAAGATACAAGTATCATGAGCTTGTCCCTCCCAACCGGCGCAAGCATAGATAAATTCTATGTTAAAATTACATATAGCTAACACATTTTGAGTCGTCGTTCCTTTTCGACCAATAAAACGAATTTGATCGTATGTGGGTACCACCGCTGGGATATGCGTACCATCTGTAGCTCCAATACAATCCTAAAAATAAAGAACGGAATATTACATAATTTACATTTAGTTTTTCCTTTATATTGTATAATAGTAACTTACCTTAAAATATGGATAAAATCGTCGATCTTTCTTGATCTTCTTTGGAACTTCCTTAAATTGTTGATTAGTTGGTTGGATCAAATCTTTTCCCATATCACATACTTCATCTAAAACTAAGCTAAAGTATCTACTTATGGTTTCTCCAAAGCGTTGAAAGCGCTCTTGTGCTAACCTATTGCATATACCATGTCCCAAAATATGAAGAAACATACCAACCATTTCTGCAACATTAGTATTTTTAGATCCTTGAAGACCATAGCTTGTTATCAAGTCATGCATTAAATTATTAAATACATCCCTGTGCATTCTGAACATATGATAACACTTTATCGGATGAACTTCTTTGTCCATCAATTCTCTTAACCATGCATCACCTGTATACGATGAGGTCATGCGAGGTTCCTTACAGAAATATATTGCTTGATAACCAACTGAAGCTATTGCAACCGAGAAGAGATCCCAATATTCAGTTTTCTCTTTTTCACAATTTTCCCTTTCAAGAGAATCATCCATAACTACTTAAAGTAACAATACATAGATGCATTAGAGTGTAAGAGAAACAATAAACAATCTTGATCATCCATCAAGAGAAACGATATCAACCATCATATATATGCAAACTAAATTGCATGAAGAGAATACCATTAGAAAACAGTTCTCAAATTAAAACATAAATAGAAATTAGGTTCACGCATAATGCAAATACAAGTCTCACATGAAAACAAAGTAGCATACCGAAGAGTTCAAATAATATGCTAACATCCTAACTATGACTCTCTTCAAACTCATACTTGAAATACTTGACTTTTAGTGCATCACCCTTCAAGCACATAAAGACCCGCCTATTGTCTTTTTTTTTCTTAAAATGAGAGATTGCAAAAAAGTATAACTTTTCATCTTGCACAATTTCAGGTATTGTATGCAGCATATCTATGAGGTCCTTGTAAGGACCGTATCCCTCATTTGCTTGAGGTGATGTAGCAGTAGCGCTCCTTTGTTCAACAGCTGAACAAAGCCTGCTAATTTGCGTTCCAAGTTGCTGTGTTGTGGTCTATCTCTTTTCTTTCTTTCCTCGAGCTTGCCTCATTGAAGTATGTGCAACTCTTTTATGGCTTTGAGTTCCAATTGGTTCAATGGTTTCATCTACTTGAGACCCCAAATTTTCATCAATAGATCCTACACCATCATCGATATTAGGTTGTATGACCTCAACATACGTAAACCTTGCTCAGGAGTCCATGTGGTTCCTCCATTAGCAACAATCTCTCTAAACATCTTATCTAACAAAGCTGCAAGATCAGGATGTATGCCTTTCGTCCTAAAAGTCTTAAACTTAGGATTGGCCAGTTATAATATAACATTTACGTAAGTTGTATCATTTAAAATGAACTAAACACAAAAGTAAAAGAGAAAGAGATAAAAACCTGAATTTTTTTCTCCCACCATTCATCACTCGCATCAACAGTTTTCTTCCTTGAATCCCATCCTAGTCTCGTTTCATTGTATACTAATGTCCTCCATCTTTTCCTTCTTCCTTAAGATTATCCCACTTACTCTTCATTTGATTTTTATCATATTTTTTACCCGTTAGCTCCTTAAACTTGCTAATAATAACTGTCCATCCATCCTTTTTGTTGTTTGCCAGACAATTGCCTTTTTTCAATTTGTTCAATGCACAACTTACAAAAGGTTTCTACATCTTCCGTTCTCCAAAATGCCTTAGTTGCCATCTATTAGTAAAGTCATTCCATCAAGAAAACCACATCAAAAGATCATTCTTTTTCAACAAAACAAAGCCATCCAAATGTTGCAAAAGCTCGTCTATAGGATTTTGTTAACAACATGTACATTTTTCAACCAAGAAAACCAGAACTATATTTTCAACGAACTTGAAGAGTGACTGAGGAAATTATACTCAGTTACTCACAAAGTAGTGTTGCCAATTAAAAATTTGTGCCATACTCATAATTAAGGCAATTCTAATAATTACTGGAAAACACGGACAAAGGGTCCACGAATTACATTGGTCTAACCTATAAACCAATGTAATGAACTATTGGGATCTACGCTGACTTAGAAAGCCAATATTTTCTAAATCATCATATGAACTCAATTAAATTTCATTTGAAAGCTTGGTGGAGTGAAGTACTTGACATGCTTCAATTTGAGGCAGTTCTGTAATTTGTTCGCTTTATTGTTTGAGCTAAAGGCTGAATCAGAACCACAACATTCAAAACACTTCTATATGTTGATATACTCATCCTAACATACTTCAATGACTAGCTACATCGAAATCTAGTGCATGACTTAGAATCAAGCTTCGGACTCAGCCATGCTAAGCACAAATGAAACTGAATGAACATCAATCAACAACAATTGAGCTAATAGCTCATAGCTCAAGATTGATGCGAAGTCGCCGCGAACAGAGCTGAACAGAGGTTTAGCAACAAAAAGCTTCATCCTAGTTTGAATTGGAGTTCAAAGTCACAGAAAGCATCAAATACTAGAGTTCCATCTCAATAACATAGACATTAGCATGTCATTGACGAACATCCTCCTTCAGAATATGATTTGCCCCAAATAATTCAGAATCGTAATCACCAAGAATAATAGATTATACCCAAATTAAGCGTACCTGAGCAAGGAGACGAGGTAAGGCGAGGCCGGAGAGTGAGTCGAGGTCGTCGAGTGAGGCGCAACGAGCGGAGCAAGAGAGTTCAATGAGCGAGGAGGCAAGGCGAGGCGGGCGACCAAGGAGAGGCGAGGCCAGAGAGTGAGGCGAGGTCGTCAAGTGACTCGCGGCAAGCCGAGCGAGGGAGGTCGACGAGCGAGGAGGCGACGTGAGGCAACGACATGAGGCCGACAAGCAAGGGGATGCGAGGCCGGAGAGTGAGGCGAGGTTGGTGAGCGAGGCGACGCGAGTCGAGCGAGGGAGATCGATGAGCAAGGTGAGCAAGGGAGGTGAGCGTGACTAAGAGAAAGAAGAGAGAGTGAGGAGGTGAGGGGACAAGAAGACTAGGGTTTCTCTTTTTTAAATGGGCAAAAGTGGGTTTTTAGACAAATTTTGAGGGCAAAAAAGATAACTAACATATTTTCATTAATTGGGGTATTAGCATTCCGAGAATGCTGAAAGCTCAAGGCACTCCTTAGGGTGCCTTGACCTTTCAGCCTTGAGAAGGCCAACATTTGGCCAAAGAGTTCCAAAAATAATTTGTTAAACACTCCATAATTCCCCCAAAGGGCTTTGGAGGCTCAAAGCTCCTTCACAAAGCCAAACCAAACACCTCCAAGACAGTGCAATTGCTATATCGGCGCAATTGCTATATCGGCACAATTCCCCCCTTCATGTATGATTACCTAATACTATGGAAGGCTCTATTCCTATTTTGGGTTTGATAGTGAGTTATGATAGAATACTCATCCCAACGAAATGGGTGGAATGTCTATTCATCTTCCAAAAATATCACCATTCCTTTTGTTCTTTCTAGTCATTTTTTTTTATTTTCACTACCATTTGGCGTAATACCATCTAAAAAAGAAGGAATTTGTGAGAAGTTTGTCCCAATGTTTTAAACATAGCAAAGGAAGAATTCCGTCATTTGTGGATCACTCGGATAAATTTAGCAATTCAGGAGAATAGGGTATCTTGTACCATAAATATATGATATGAAAATATATGAAAAAACATATCTTTCACACATTTTGAGGGTCCTTAAGTAGATCAAAAAATATGAAATTGTATCGAGATTATATATAAAAGATATATGAGAATATCCTCCAGTGTGGAGGGAATGCGCGCATATGTAGAAAACTAGTCTAGATGTGGTTATTATACAATTCGAAACAAGTTATGGGAGTTTTTTATGGTGCCTTGACATTCACCGTAGTAACTTCGTTGCAATCACGTGCATTGTGTCGTAATCCCTATATAAAGTGTCGTCAATATCAAGATCTTAAAAGATTACTATCGACAAGTGAGACTTGATCACATTTTCATCCAACAACAACATGACATCACCGTAGATCTAATTCTCGATTACTTGTAGAAACCCCCCTCACTATTTTTCAGTAATTTTAGTTTAATAAAAGCCAAGTGTTTCCTCTCCTCTCGCGTCTGAGATATAAGAAAGTGCATGTGGTCCAGTGAAATAATGCCAACTTAACTAAACATGAAATAATGGTGACAAATCCCTGTGATATTGACTATTTGGATCTTGTGTTATCTTCAACGTTATCTGCAATCTCCTAGTCAAAGTCATTTCTCATATTCCGAAGTTCAAATGGCATGGTATTTGTTAGTAGTCTGCCTAGGAATCAATCAAGGTTGATACTCTAATATTAGTTGTGGATTATGTTGTGTTGGAAAATTGACCTTCACTATACTTAGGTAGTCATAATATTTTGCTAAAGACCACTTATGACTTATGGGCCAAAAAGAGTTTTGAGCACACTGCTAATGTTTAGTGAACCTACAGGGTCGCACACAAAAGCAAACTGAGTTAATATTTTCTGTGCACCGGAATCTACTTAAAATAAGAAGTAGATTTTAATTTATTCTCCTATTCAACTTATCTACGCGGTCGTGCATGTTATGAGATAACGATTAAATGTATAATTGAAGGCGGACGGTTTGGCGGGCCTAAATCTCTTGGCCCACTTCTTTTAATTACGTTGGATAATGAGGCTGTATAAATAGATAGAGAATCATTCTCTGTCTAGAGTTTTTCGACAAAGTATCGAAAATTAAAAGGCATTGAAGAAAAAGAACTTCACGATCTTTAGCTAGCACTTGGATCATTAGAGACTTCTATTCGCGTGTGTGAATACCAGTAGAGGCGCAACACTTGGGGTGCTAATCCAGACATAATCAACTGTCAATTTATGTTCGATTTGCAAAAGGTACGCATCAAACTTTTATCTCGATTTCAATATACGCATAGATCATGTCTAGAGTTCTAGGATTTTGGTTTACAAATATATTCCGCTGCGTTTTAACAACTGTGAAACCTTACATCAAACTCCTACAGTGGTATCAGAGCAACTTGTGATATATTGAAGTTAAATCGGAAACCCTAATTGTTGATACATATGATGTATGCATGAAGAGTCTAAATTAGGGTTAGATGAATTTGAAATACAAATTAATATGATTAATTGAGAAGGAACGAAGTAGGGATGGGTCAATCATGTTCCACTTGCAGAGACGGCGTCGCGCTTGGGCCCGTTGCCCGAGGCGGAGACGGCGTCGTGCCTGGGCTGTTGCTCGAGGCTAAGATGGCGAACGGAGACGGTGGTGCGCCTAGGCCTGTTGCCCGAGGAAGAGATGGCAACGCGCCGGGTCAGCCTGTGCATCAAAGCGTTCAACCGGATGGATACGGCGAGGGCGCGAGAGGTGGTAGCAACGGATAGTCTCTCGAGAACACAGAATTGAGAATTTTGTCTAGGTTGTTGGGGCTCTCTTCAGAAAACAGAATTGAGAATTCTGTCCAGGTTTCAGGGGCACTGCCCCCGAGCCCTCGCAAGGGGCGCTGCCCCTTCGAACCTCGCTCGCTGACCAGTCAGCGAGACCACCGCAATGGGCTCTGCCCCTTGACCCTGCGAGGGGCGTTGCCCCTCAACCCCGCAAGGGGGTGCAGCCCCCTTGACCCTTGCATGAAATTGATCGTTCCCGTATGATTGATGTACCTTTGTTATTATAAGTGATATTTCGTTTATGTTCATAACATGCATACATTCATCACTAAATAAACATCAAGGGTTCCTAATAAAATTAAGTAATAATATGATGCCTTTCCAATCATACACTTATTAAGACTTGAATAGTCAATAGATGGGCCTGCCAAAGCAGGGTGTCTTTAACTATTTGAATAAAATAGGATGGATAATAGTTATCCATAAGTCAAGATTGGTTTACTTAACGAGGCTATCAAAACGGTTTTTGGCCTTAAGGCATAGTGTTTGGGGATAAGATATGAGATGTCAACCCCAATAATCAAGAATTGTATTCGATACAATTAACAAAAAGTTGTCTACCTAAATAACTTAGTCTTAAGCGATAAGCTAAAGCTTACTCGAGTCTTGACGAAATATGGATCTTGGTCCACTATACTTGTTGGGACACATATTATAAAAGTATAGTTGAAGTTTATTAGAAATAATATTAATGAACAATTTACTTTGCATATTTGTTGTAGACAATGACAACTACCTCTGCATCAAGTTTTTCACTGCGATCTGTCCTTGAGAAGGATAAATTGAATGGTTCAAACTTTTTGGACTGGTATAGAAGCTTGAGAATTGTTTTTAAGCAGGAGAAAAAGGATTATATCATGGAGAAATCACTCCCTCAGAAAGCACCTCCTTCCAATGCTCTCAATGCTGAAAGGAATGCTTATCAAAAGCATAAAGATGATGCATTTGATGCATCATGTCTAATATTAGCTACCATGAGCTCAGATCTTCAAAAGCAGTTTGAGAACGTGGATGCCTATGATATGATCATGAACCTGAAAAATTTATTTCGGAAGCAGGCACGTACTGAAAGGTACCAAACGGTAAATACCTTAATTGAGTGCAAACTAGCAAGTGGGAGCTCAGTTAGCCCACATGTCATAAAGATAATAGGTTATATTGAAAACTTGGAGCGACTGGGCTCTCCTATTAGCCAAGAGTTGGCTATTAACATTATTCTTCAATCATTGCCTCAAAATTATGACACGTTTGCTATGAACTATAACATGCATAATCTGAACAAATCTTTGACTGAACTGCATAGGATGCTCAAAACTGCTGAGCAGAATATCAAGAAGGACCCTACCCCTAATGTTCTCCTGGTTCAAAAGGGGAAAGGCTTTAAGAAGCCAGGTAAAGTCAAGGGTAAGGGCAAGGGTACTAAGCTAAAACCTAAACCCTAGACCAAACCGGGTCTGATTGCTGATATTGTATGTTTCCATTGTGGTGAGAATGGACATTAGAAGAGGAATTGCAAGAAATATTTGGAGGATTTGAAGAAAAAGGAAAGTGAGACTTCCGATTCAGGTATTTATGTTATAGAAGTAAATGTTGCTACTAGTTCTACTTCATGGGTATTAGATACTGGTTGTGGTACTCACATTTATATGAATATGTAGGGACTAAAACGTAGTAGAACACTTACAAAAGGTAAAGTGGAACTACGTATTGGAAATGGAGCAAGAGTTGCTGCATTAGCTGTAGGAACATATGATGTAGCTTTACCTTCTGGCATGATTTTAGAACTAAATAATTGTTACTATGTACCTGCTATACGCAGGAATATTATTTCTGTTTCTTGTTTGGACAAAGAAGGTTTTTGTTTTGATATAAAGAACAATAGTTGTTCATTTTATATTAATGAATTGTTTTATGGTAGTGCTCATATTGTGAATGGGATATATATTCTAAATCTTGATGTACCAATCTATAATATAAATACAAAAAAGTTTAAATCTAATGATTTAAATCCAACCTATCTATGACGTTATCGATTAGGCCACATAAACGAAAAAAGAATTCACAAGTTTCATAGCAATTGACTATTACATTCATTTGATTTTAAGTCATTTGATACGTGTGATTCTTGTTTAGCTGGAAAAATGACAAAAGCTCCTTTTACTAATTAAAGTGAGAGGTCAAATGAATTATTGACCCTTATACATACTGATGTGTGTAGACCACTAAGTTCTATAGCCAGAGGAGATTATCAATATTTCATTACATTTACTGATGATTTCAGTAAATATGGATATGTTTACTTGATGAAACATAAATCCGACTCCTTTGAAAAGTTCAAGAAATTTCAGAATGAAGTACAAAATCAACTTGGCAAGAGTATTAAGGCTCTTTGATCTGATCGAGGGGGAGAATATTTAAACCAAGAGTTCAATGACCATCTCAAAAAGTGTGGAATTGTTTCACAGCTCTCTCCCCCCGGAACACCACAGTGGAATGGTGTCTCTAAGAGGAGAAATCGAACTTTATTAGACATGATTCGATCAATGATGAGTCATTCAGATCTTCCATTATCTTTTTAGGGATATACACTCGAGACAGCTACGTTTACACTAAATAGAAATCCATCAAAAGCTGTAGAGAAGACACCATATGAGATGTGGACAGGAAAAGTTCATAGTATGTCTTTTCTAAAGATTTTGGGTTACAAAACTTATGTAAAACGTTTACTTTCTGATAAACTTGGACCCAAATATGATAAATGCTTCTTTGTGGGATATCCTAAAGAAACGAAAGGATATTACTTTTACAATCCATCAGAGAACAAAGTGTTTGTTGCTCGAAATGGTGTCTTTTTAGAGAAAGAGTTTCTTACTAAAGGAACCGGTAGGAGTAAGGTAAACCTTGAAGAAGTTATTGTGCCACAAGAGTATGTTCCAGTTCATGAGGAACCTCAATTAGATCTACAAAGAGTTGTAGAATCTACTTCAGTGGCACCTATAATTCGTAGGTCTAAAAGAACACATCGTGAGCTTATGAGATATGGTTTTCACGTGACAAAACATCATTATCTATTGTTAATAGAAAATGATGAACCTACGACCTATAGAGAAGCTATGATGGGCCCAAACTCCGATAAATGGCTTCAGGTCATGAAATCCGAAATGGACTCAATGTATCAAAACAAAGTTTGGACTTTAATTGATCCACACAAAGGTGTCAAACCTATAGGGTGCAAGTGGGTTTTCAAGAAGAAAACTGATATAGATGGAAATGTTCACATCTATAAAGCACGGCTAGTAGCTAAATGTTTCAAACAAACTCATAGTATTGATTATGACGAGACCTTTTCGCCAATGGCCATGCTTAAGTCCATTCGAATTATTCTAGCGTTTACTGCATATTATGACTATGAGATATGGGAAATGGATGTAAAGACAGCTTTTCTTAATGGAAATTTAGAGGAGGATGTGTATATGACACAACCTGAAGGCTTTACATCACCAAATAACACTAGGAAGATATGCAAGCTTCAACGTTCTATTTATGGATTGAAGCAGACATCACAGAGCTGAAATATTCGTTTCGATGAAACTGTCAAAGAGTTTGGCTTCATTAGAAACAAAGAAGAAGCTTGTGTATACAAGAAGTCTAGTGGGAGTGCAATTGTGTTTCTAGTGTCGTATGTGGATGACATACTACTCATTGGAAACAAGATTCCTATGCTTCAGTCAGTTAAGACATCGCTAGGAAAATTTTTCTCCATGAAGGACATGGGAGAAGTAAACTACATCTTGGGGAACAGGATCTATAGAGATAGATCTAAGAAACTTATTGGACTGAGTCAAAGTACATATGTTGACAAAGTCATCAATAGGTTTAATATGCAAGACTCCAAGAAAGGCTTTTTCCCGATAACACATGGCATAAGTCTTAGCAAGACTCAGTGTCCTTCAACACAAGATGAGCGAGACTGCATAAGAAAGATTCCTTATGCATCAGCTGTGGGATCCATCATGCATGCTATGTTATGCACTCGTCTTGATGTTGCTTATGCATTGAGCATGACAAGTAGATACCAATCAGATTTAGGAGAACCTCACTAGATTGCTGTAAAAAATATCCTTAAGTACTTGAGAAGAACTAATAATTTATTCTTGGTCTATGGAGGTGAGGAATATATCACTATAAATGGTTACATTGATGCTAGTTTCCAAACCGACAAAGATGACCTTCGATCACAATCAGGTTTTGTCTTTTGCGTGAATGGTGGAGCGGTGTGCTGGAAGAGTTCCAAATAGAACACTCTTGCAAATTCTACGATAGAAGCTGAGTATATTGTTGCTTCAGAAGCATCAAAGGAAGCTATTTGGATTCGAAGGTTCATAGAAGAACTAAGAATCAGTCCCATAAGTTCAAATCCAATGGACCTCTATTGTGACAAAAATAGGGCTATAGCTTTGGCTAAAGAACCTAGGTCTCACCAGAAGACCAAACACATACTCATGGGGTATCATCTCATTCGAAAATTCATTGAAAGAGGTGATGTCAAGGTGTGCAAAGTTGCAACGGAGTTGAATACAGCTGATCCATTGACGAAGGCTCTTCCATAACCTAAGCATGAGCGTCATTGTAATGCTTTGGGCCTTAGACACATTAGTGATTGGTCTTGATGTGAGTGGGAGTATATGTGATATACATTTTCATTGGTCATTAATAAAATATATATTATATTTTATTTCGATTTAATTTGAGTATATAATTGAATGCAAAATCTTTATTCCCTGAATATTGAATATCCTTAATAGATAATCAAATACGTGATTTGATCGTGAAACTCTATTAATAGAGTGGATATTAATATTCTAAATGTCCCTAGTCAAGTGCCACTGTACATTGAGAAGCAAATGATGTTTGAGACTAGTATGTGAGTCAACTGATGATCAAGTTTCACAGGTCATGACTATAGAAATATAAAGTTGATCACATGGAATACATGTTGGAGAACATTGTATTGGACGGACCAATTATGAGAATACTGCAGGATTGTTATATAATGTCATCAATATTTCTTATCACAGCTATAGAGTATAGTCCTTTAACCTGAGTCTGCCATGGTTTCCTAAACATGGATTGGTATGCTTTAACATTGTCAAACGTCAGCCGTAAAAGGTGATTATAAAGGTAATGGCTGGGCATGTCATGAATCGTGCTGAGTGATGTGAGTAGACAAGATGTGATTTGTCCCTCTCATATAACGAAGGTATGATTTCATGACCTCTCGTAAAGTTAAAACTGTGAAATGCATAGCCATGCTCAAGTGAGTTGAAGAGTCAACTACTTGCTTTGACAGTCTAGCTGCGGTATTGGGAAAATGAGTTTGAGCTATATAAGGATAACACTTGTCCTGCCTTATGCTTAACTCGAAAATCAAATGACAAAGGGACTTAGTTTATATGATTGGTTCTAGTGCAAATGAGAGATTGTTAGTGGTTTGCCTTATGAATCAATTAAGGTTGATAATCTAATATTAGTTGTGGATTAGGTTGTGTCGGAAAATCGACCTTCACTATACTTAGGTAGTCATAATGTCTTGCTATAGACTATTTATAACTTGTGGGCCAAAGAGGATTTTGAGCACACTGCTAATATTTAGTGAACCTACAGGGTCGCACACAAAAGCGAACTGAGTTAATATTTTTGTGCGCTAGGATCTACTTAAAATAAGAAGTAGATTTAAATTTATTCTCCTATTCAACTTATCTACGCAGTCGTGCGTGTTATGAGATAACGATTAAATGTACGATTGAAGATGGATGGTTTGGCGGGCCCAAATCGTTCTCTGTCTAGGGTTTTTTGACAAAGTATCAAAAATCAAAAGGCATTGAAAAAAAGGAAATTCACGATATTTAACTAGCACTTAGATCGTTAGAAACTTCTGTTCGCGTGTGTGGATATCGGTAGAAGCGCAACACTTGGGGCGCTAATCCAGACATAATCAACTGTCAATTTACGTTTGATTTGTAAAATGTACGCATCGAACTTTTATCTCGATTTCAATATACATATGGATCATATCTAGGGTTCTAGGGTTTCGGTTTACAAATATATTCCACTGCGTTTTAACAACTGTGAAACCCTACGTCGAACCCCTACAGTATCATATCGAGAAACAAGGATGAATTAATCTCATGTGTCGCCTGGTTCCAAGAATACCAGAAACGTCATGGTTGCTAGAGATTTCCACCAGAATTTCCCCGGAAATACAATAGAAAAGCAACGTAGTATAACTACAAACCAGGAAAAATCCTGGACAACTCAAACAAGCTCCAGATAGCAAGATGAATTATCAAAATAAGATTAGTGGTCACCTGCTCAAAGAGTAAATCTATGACTTCTTTAAACCGAAATCGACAGCTGATTACCGAATCTGTCTTCAGTAACGAGTATACGCCAAGATCTCCATCTATGACTTCTTCAGCCAGAAACCCTAGTTCACATTACTATACAGGAATGCGACTTCAACCCCAGTCCACGCTTGTAAAAATAGATTAATACTAGCCGCTTAGACCTAGAGGTGTCAAAATGGGTCTTAAACCCATATATGACCCATTTAAAAATAAATGGGTCATATATGGGTCACTTTAATTTTAAAAAGTTAAGCTTAAATGGGTTTTAAATTTTAAAGTTTGAAGATAAATGGGTTGAGTTTGAAACCTATGTGCAACCCACCTACTAGACCCATCTACATACTCTCTCCCTCTTTACAAAAATGTTTCAAAAAAATCGAAATTTAATTATTTTTATTTTTTCTCTTTTTCTTTTATTTTTTCTTTTTTCTTTTCTCTTCTTTCTTTTTCTTTTTTTTTAATTTCGGCTGGTGGTTGGCCACGGCAACCGGCCACCGGGGTGGGACGACCTCGCCGGAGGCCGGCGAAGCTCGAGCTCGCTGACCTCAAGTGAAGCTCAAGCCTCACCGGGGAGCCTCGAGCTCGCCCGATTCTGGGGACCTCGAGGCTCGCCCGATCCCGGCGAGGCTCTAGCCTCGCCGATCTGGCGAGACCCTAGCTCGTCAGCCTTAGGCGAGCTCGACCTCGTTGGATTTGGCGAGGTGGAGCCTCGCCCGAGGCCGGCGAAGCTCGAGCTCGTCGGCCTCGGGCAAGGTCGAGCTCGCCTGAGGTTGGCGAGGTCGAGCTCACCCAAGGCCAGCGAGCTCGAGCTTCGTCGACCTCGGGCGAGGCTCCACCTCGCCAGATCCGGCGAGCTCGAGTCTCGCCAGATCGGCGAGGCCTCGACCTCGCCAGATCGGCGAGAACGAGCTTCGCCGGCCTCCGGTGAGCTCGTCCTCGCTTGCCACGGTGGCCGGCGATCGGCCAAAAATAAAGGAAAAATAAAAAATAATTAAAAATTCTATTTAAAAAATAAAAATATATTAATTTTTTTATTTTCTTGGATAATGACTTTATGGAAAATATTTTCTACAAATGTTGCATTTTTTGTAAAACAAACAGAATCTCAATTTTAAAAAAAATTATAAAATTTTTTCACTAGCTTTGTATTGCATAAAATGTTTTAACAGTATAATTTAAAAAAAAATCATAAGAAACAAGTATTCTTAGATTATGTTAAATATAAAAGTGTTTTAGCAATATGGGTCGGGTTGGATCAAGTTTGGGTTGGGTATAGGTTGGGTTGGGTATGGGTCGGGATATTTACACTACGAATAAATAGGTCATAAACGGATTAATGAGTCAATTTGGGTTGGACCATTTATGGCACAACCCAAACCCGACCCGACCCACCCGTTTAACGGGTCTACTTAGTCCCAATTGGTTTATCTCTTGGAGTTTTACATGATGTTGTTCTCGGTTTATTTCCGACAAAGCAAGAATTTTCCTAGGTGAACTCTATATTATGATAGAATAGTCCTAGTTCATCTTGACGAAACGGGTGGAATGTCTACTCACCTTCCAAAAATATTAACCTAAACTTTTTTTTTCTTTCTAGTCATTTTTTTTATTTTCACTACCATTTGGCGTAACACCATAAAATAAAGAAGGAAGTTGTGAGGAGTTTGTCCTAATGTTTTAAATGTAGCGAAGGGAGATTTTCATTGTTTGTGGATCACTCAGATAGATTTAGCAATTCGAGAGAATAGGGTATCCTATATCATAAATATATGATACGAAAATACATGAAGAACATCAAAAAATATGAAATTGTATTAAGATTATGTATAAAGGAAATATGAGAATATCCTCTAGTGTGGATCTTTTTAAAAGAAGTCAAGATGTGGTTCTTATAGAATTCAAAAGAAGTTATGGGAGCTTTTTATGGTGCCCTGAGATTCACCGTCCTAACTTTGAACATTGCAATCACGTGCGTTCTGTTCTAATCCCCATATAAAGTGTCATAAATCAAAGATCTTAAAAGATTACTATCGATGAGTGAGACTTGATCATATTTTCATCCAACAACAACATGACATGACTGTAGATCTAATTCTTGATGATCTGTAGAAACCCTCCTCAATATTTTTCATCAATTAACCGTGACCAACTTCAAGAGTGTAATATCTTCTCTCATGAAAGCAACTCAAAATTGAGCGTTACTACATGGAAAATATGGTATGGGTGTATCAATTTAAGAGATTTTATGACACGAAAGTTAATTTGAGCTAAATGTGACATAGGTGTATCTGTTTGGAATTTTTAGTAGAAATTTTATGATTACCAAAATAAATAGATAGATAATAGAGAGATATGTAGTTTTTGGATGTCAGCCATTTCTATTTTTCCTGAAGTGGACATTTCTGTGGAGGAGATTTAATTAGTATGAGCAAAATACACTTTCGAGAATAAAATATAGTCTCTGAACTTTTCATATGTTAAATGTAATTCCTAGACTTTTGATACATATTTAAGTCAGTTCCTGAACTATATGAAAATGTTTAATGCTATCATTCCATTAATTTAAGTTTAGGGACAACATATAATATTTTCGTATAGGACCACACTGAATAAATTAAAAATTTAAGAATGATATTTCACATTGAGTTAAAGTTTAGGGATCATATTGAATGAATTAAAAGTTCAAAGACCACATTACACGTTAGGCCAAAGTTTAGGGACTATTTGTATCATTTTTCAAAAAAAAAAAAAACAAATTACACTTGAATCATGATCAAGCGCTTCTGTAGGACTCATGAGATTAGCCTCCCAGGAACATTAGCCGACCGTACAAATGCCACGAACTTGATGTGCATGAGTCCAATTGATCTCAATCGTTGAATTGTCTATGCCCCATTTGAAATCCACATGATCCGATCATTTATGTGCTCCGAGCTCGTGTATCAAAAGCATGCACATGTCGGCATAGCTATGGTCTTTGATGCTAGAGCGATCACTAGCCACTCTTTTCCATGCCTCTTCTTTCTAGGAGAAGAAAGAAAAAATACGAAAAGAAGAAGAAATCTTCCCTTCGTTTAAAGACCAGTACTATGAATTGGACTAATGTCCACTTGCTAAGTGCAGGACCGACACATTTCTTTTATATATATTTGCAAACATATAACTATATAAGCATGTGTCCATTGGATGCTTTTAACTTATAATGTGAATCTGCCTGCACAACAAAAACCAAATCCTCCATTAACAAGGACGGAAAGTGGATATAGGAGAAATTGATTAAATTAATCCGTCACAATAGAGGTTTGAACGCTTGATCGCGAATAGGACACGTTCGAATTGAACCGCAAGGCAAATGATGATGTCGTTAGGCACGGTCGACGACTTTAAACATAGTGCTTAAGGGTCTATATGATGTCCAGTTCAATAGTATCATCTTGCAAATCTTATATAATCAAGTGGGTCGTTAGTATATCTCCTATATGGAGGCCTAGGTTGGACCGCACATAAAGTCTATGCTTTTGCCCTAGTTGTGCAAAAGAAATCAATTATAGTTTAATAAAAGCCGAGTGCTTCCTCTCCTCTCGCGTCTGAGATATAAGAAAAGTGCATGTGGTCCAGGGAAACTATGTCAACTTAACTAAACACGAAATAATGGTGACAAATCCGTGTGATATTGACTATGTGGATCTTGTGTTATCTTCAACGTTATCTACAATCTCCTAGTCAAAGTCATTTCTCATGTTCCGAATTTCAAATAGTATGGTATTATATCGAGAAATAAGGATGAATCAATCTCATGTGTAGCCTGTTTCCAAGAATACCAGAAACGGGGTTGTTGCTAGAGATTTCCACCAAAAACCCTATTTTTTTTTTGTCAAAGTAACATTTCATTCAGTTCCTTAGAAATACAAGAAAAAAACAACAAAGTTTAACTGCAGACTAAGACAAGTCACAGACAACTTAAACAAACTTCAAATAATAAGATGAATCATCATAATAAGATTAGGGGTCATTCATTCAAAGAGCAAATCTACTACTGTTATCGAATCCGTCTTCCGTAACGAATACACATCAAGATCTCTATCTATGACTTTTTCAACCAGAAATCCTAGTTCACGTTACTATACAAGAATGTGACTTCAACCCTAGTTCACGCTTGTAAAAATAGATTAATACTTGTCGCTTAGACCAAATTGGTTAATTCTCTTGGGAGTTTTGCATGATGTTGCTTTCGGTTTATTTCCGACAAAGCAAGAATTTTACTCGGCGAACTCTATATTAATAATGGGTCGACGTGAAATTCATGGGAAAACGATGAAAGCGGATGATGGTTTCGCTGACAAGGTTGAAAAGTGCGTTCCTCTTTTTACAGGAAAGCACGAGTTGGTCTCGGCCAAGTCAAAGCTTTCGGCCATTTTGCCTATAGTAAGATTAAGTTTGACTATATGCATCTATATGATTAAATGACTTTTCCAAGCAGTATAGGCTGAGAACGACAATACTCATGCCCTCAAAAAATTAGAAATAACTACATAATACAAAAGTGATCATTGACATTTTCAAAATCGGTGCCATTCTCTCTAAACAACCCGAATCAAACGATTCTTCGGAGCCTTGTCGACATGGAGTTGAGGAGTACATAGACATACAATGGTCATTGTAAGCCAAATATAACTAAGGTTGGCATTTGAGATGGTTTAGTACCCAATTGATTAAGGATGGATTTGAACAAGATGATTTGACGGAAACAAGGTCACGCATGCGCCCGGTGTTGAATTAGCAGAATTCGATTGTTCCGTGCTCTAAAGAATGATCGATTTTTGCTCTAGTAAATTTCAGTAAGTGTTGGTAAGTGTCAAAAAGCTGCTGGTAAAAAAGATAACCATACCTTTTTCTGGGTAATTCATTGATTACATAACAACGCTTTCATGAAAGTACCGACTTCTTTTTTATAGTTTAGAAATTGCTTACTTTACTTTTATTGGCATCTAACGTTTCAAATTTACTCATTCTGACATCAAATTACATACCAAAACCAAGGTAGCTTATCAAATTTTATTAGGTCAAAAAACCAATTAGTATTGATTGACGAATTCTTATTTGAATTACTTACCAAAGTTTTGTTGTCTTTGTTTGAGAATTACTTTCTTGCGTAATCAACTTTTATTTGTCTTGATTAGAAGCCCCTTACATTTATTAATTCATTTTTAGAGATTACAAACCTAAATTAGCGTGATTCACCTACATTTTTCTCTGATCAACTATCACTAGTATTGGACTACCAATTCTCATTTGAGGAATTTTATTTTTTGGTCGGAATATCACTTTTCATTAGCTAACTCGAAGAGTTTGAATACAAAAGACTTGAATCCGAGCAAAGTAAGGCCCACAGGGCTTCCGGGTGGTCAGACAACCAATTAAAAAGTAACGAACCATTCCTATGGGCTTTTGTAATTCAGTCCACGACTAAATTTGGCTCTCTGCTACAATGGGCCGAATGTAAGTTAGTAAAGCCCAACAACAAACTCTTGGCCTCGATGATAAGCGGTTCCAGATCCCCCGAGCATTGTACTTATCATCTAGGCCAAGAGCTTTTTTGGGCAATAATCACCCATTGATGTTAATTTTGAGAGTTTCTTTGCACGGACCAGACCGAATCTGAGGTGAGGCTTCTTTACCAACTTTTAGGAATGAGTGATTCTAGGTTTCGTATAGGTTTTACTTGGAACTTGGAATCTATCCAAGGGAACAAGTTCCTCATTTTTTGGAACTTAGGATCTACCCTACATATCTCGAAACCTAAAACTTACTCTGAAAAGGTTTATCCAGGTTCGAGGGTCTACTCAGGTTTCACCTGTATTATTAATTGAACAAGTGTAGTGAATTATCACCTTTAATGACCACCCCTTGCTGCTGCAAATCTACTGACTACAGCTTATATTTAGACACATGAAGAATATAAAATATTAACAAGTCATAAAATGAAAAGCTCATATTAGTGGTTCTAAATTATACGCTCATCATTTAACATCATGAGACACCGTAACATCACGTGAAGGCATATACCACGAAAAACACAAAAAAATTATTTAAGGTTTTAGGTTCCGGGTTCTACTTACCTATAACCTAGAACCTATCAGTCAAAATAGATCCCTCAATTTTTGAAACCTGGAACCTATCTCACATACTTTTGAACCTGAAACTTATCCTACATACCTATGAACCTAAAATCTACATGTTCTCCAGGTTCCAGGTTTCTACCTGGAACCATACTTACCCCTAGCAACTTTCCCCTTCTTCTTCGCCTTTGCCCAACTGTTAAAGCACTGATTTTTTGGCATGGCTGAGCTAATAAGGTGCTTCGGGTTTCGCTTTTGTTTGTGAAAAACAAAGTTGTTTCTTTCCTGCCAGTGGATAGAAGCGATTTATAAAGTTCATTTTTCTACCAATTTTTCTTGTTCTTTGTTTTGTATTTGGGTGCGAAGCGTAATTGTAATGAAATGGGCCTTTACTTACCCAGAAAAATTAGTAAAATGGGCCTTTTCCTTCTTCTTGAAAAACCCATTTGGGCCAATCATTAGTCGATCAAGTCCTTACAAATGGACCTTGCACTTGATCCATCGCACGTATGGAAAGGAACATGAAAAGTCGAGGTATCAAATCTTCAGTCGGAAAATCAAAAAAAAGAAGGAAATAAAGTCAAGGCATAAAATCTGCTTGATGGGAAAAGAAAAGGCTTGAAATCTGCTTTAACCTTTGCCTCGGGATTGGTAAAAATTCTCTTAATTGGAAAACATATAAGCTATGTGGATTCCACGGACAGAAAAAGAAAAATTCCCCATTATAAAAAAATTCATCTTTTTGACCATTAAGCAGAATCAATCCTAGGCTCTCATGGATAAGAAATCTGAAAATTAACTGTGAAATTGATTAATTAATTAATTAGCTTAAGTGTTCTCAAACCGTTTCCTTGAGCTTCCTTGTCGGTTCTGCTTTTGACGGTAAGATTGTCCCTCCATACTTGCCAACTCCATCAGATAATACTTGTAAGGTAAGCGGCCAGCTAATAATAAATTATGAAACCATAAAGATTAAACCAATCTAATCTCATTATTCTTTAATTTAAGCTACTAATTAGCCAGCTTGCGTGCTGCTTTCGTTCAACAAGACTCGATTTAAATGTCAACCTGTAGTCGGTTGGTACTTGCTAATGGCTTTGTCCTCGCAAGATTCAACGAACATTTACATGTTAATTCAATTGATTATGGCATGAGAGCGATCTAGGGTGATTAGTCAATCATTGTGTATGACTTATTACATGTCAATGACTATGTACATTGCGTGTAGATGTTAGGCAAGGCCGCCTGTAAAACGTACAAAAATTAATTAATGCATTTGCCGATGACTCCAAAATCGCTGTTGACTTGATTTCAATTGGCTCTTTGAATGATTCCACCAGATTTAATGCGGAGGCCAATTCAAAGAATGAAATTTCTAGGAAGGAATTAGTATACCCATTTTCACCTCACGGGTGAAGAGTTACGTGGTCATGTCATGTCGTGGATGGACATTTCCTCATCAAAATTTGGTTTTAGGTTATGATTATGCGTAAGACTTGATCCGTTCTATTAGGTAGGTATATATAGATGCAAATGGATGAGTCTAGTTGTGTTACTTAATTATTTTGGATTATCTCTTCGTTTAGCGCAATAAAATCTCCTAACTCACTTGATCTCTACGATCAAACTCTCGTGTCTAAGAGAAATGCATAAGCATCTATGACAGAGAGAGAGAGAGAGAGAGTTACAAATAGTGGTGTTGAAAAAAGTCATGATTTGGATTATGACCGTAATAAAATGACGATGGCCAATTTGCTGGAAATATATATCGAGTTTGAGCCGTAATAACCCGGTCTGATGAAGGGCATGAGCGATTGCCGGGGTGAGAGGTTTGGACAGTTGGCGTGAATGATAATCATTTTGTTCAAGAAATTAATTTCTGGCTAGAAATTGATTTTTCTATTTATATTCCATGGACAAGTTTTTGAGTCAAAATACGCATTTGATAACGACACAAAATTTTTATTTCTCAAATAGAAATTCGTTTGATAACAATAAAAAATTTCTCCCTCCTAGGCGGTCGACGATGGGAAGCAATCGATGGAGGATGGTGGGCGAAGGTGGTTGGTGCACTTTTGCTGTACATATCAATTAATTCAATGTTACACTTATCGGAAATCACTAATGTGGCAGTGTGCCATGTAGGATGGTCAATGACGACTAAACTGTCATATCGACAATTTTCGGCAAAAATTCACCTGAAGGACTATATTGGAATTTTGCACAAAAGTTTATAACTAAATTGGCAAAATTAAAAAATTTAGGACTGAATTGGAATCCGTACAGTAGGTTTAGGACTGACTGGGTGATTTTCTCGTGCAATATTATGGGTGTCGGCAATATCAGAATTAAGAATGTAAGATGATATTGTGAGGACATTAACTTGAGAGAGGCATGCTTAAGTATTGAGAAACAACTTGATTTTCTTGAGTACCCTAAATTTAGATAGATGGGTGTTGGTGTACAGCAAAAGGTGGGAGTTCTTATGGCCGTTCAAGGTGCCCTAATCAGAGGAATTAAGCACAATGGCTGGAATGAGTTTCAAAGGGGAGAAATCGACGAGTTTCATCACAAAGACATCGGATGCATATGCTCGAGAGCTTGAATTGTGACATATGCGTTTGAGGGCACGTTGGAAAAAAGAACTCTAGCTAATGGTTTTGAGGGAAAGGAACGTGCTGTGTGATTGCTTGCTGAGCGAAAGGATCAAGCTTAAGGGTTTTCATGCTATACCGTTTGGCTTCCTTGTCGTCTCTGCTTTTCACAGCAAGATTGTCCCTTCAAATTTGCCAAATTCCACCAGGTATACCCGTACGGTAAGCAGCCACCTAATAAAAAACCATGGAAAACCAGAAAATCAAACCAATCTAATCTGTTTATGCTTTGATTTAATGTGCTAATTAGTGGGGCTTGCGTGCAGCTTTTGTTCGAACGAGACTTACTGTAGATGTCAACATGCAGTCGGTCGGTACTTGCTGGCTGTCCTCCTAAAAGTTCAGTGAACATTGTCCATGTGAATGAAAAAAGATCATTAGTCAATTTTTGTACATGACTTATCGCATGTGGACTAGCATTTACATGAGTGTTGCGTGCCGATATTAGGCAAAGGCCGCCCGCAAAACGTACAAAATTTAATTAATGTGCTGCCGGTGGCTCCAAAAATCGCTGTTGACTTAATTTCAATTGGCTCTTTGATTGATTCCCATCAGATGTCATTGCAAACGGCTAATTCAAAGGGAGCGAAACTTCTAGGAAGGGATGACTTGAACCCATCTCACCTCAGGCACGAAGGAGTTATGTGGTCATGTCATATCATCATGGGTGGTGGGCATTTGCGGAATCGAAATTTGCTTTTAGGTCATATGATTATGCACGTGACTTGGTCGGTTCTATTTGCTAGGTACTGACAAGTTCGACGTGTCTAATTTTGTTCCTTTAACTTTTTGGATCGTCTTTTCGATTTTTCTATCTGATTCTGTCTGTCGTCGCAATAAAATATTTTGATTTGTTCGATTTCTGCAATCAAATTCTCGTGTCGAAGAAAAAATTGCTAAAGCATTCAAATTTCTTTAGTTAACAGGAAAGAGAGAGAGAGAGTGGGTGTGTGTGTGTGTGTTATCAATAATGTTTGTTTGGATCTTGACTATCGGATGGCCAGCTAATATAGGTGACTACAATCAAACCCTCGTGTCGAAGAGAAAATGCCAAAGCATTTGAATTTCCTCAGCTAACGAGAGAGAGTTACAAAGAGTGGTGCTCGGATCTTGACCACCACGACGGCCAACTAATATAGGTGATTCGGATCGATGGGGCCGTCTCGGCGTTCATTCTCCGCCGTGTTCAGATCGGTTAGGACCTACTCTGCCTCTCCCTCCCTCGAACAACATATCTACTAGAGGGGTCTTTTAGCTTCGAAACCATCTTATTTTCACCGCACGTGTGGCGGCTCGGTTCGGGTGCGGGAGGCGGGACATCCTAAACGCATAGTAACGAATCTTTTCGTGGGTTCACTGCAACAATCTCCATGCGCATCTGCAAACATCAAATTCACCAGCGAAGCAGCCATGGAAGTTACCAGGAAACTTACGGAAAAACAACACACAAACGCACGCGCCCCGCTCCACTCGACATCAAACGGTAGGTGCCAACCCCACACAGACCCCACGGTCAAATTCATCATTCTTTCTGTTCATCTTCATCGTCTTCTTCTTCTTTCTCTCCTTCTCTCTCTTACAGTAGCACAGTGATTCAGTCACATGCATGCACGATCCCAACCAGGTCATGTGCCAAGTCCATGGTCTGTGTTCGACCCACGATGCGTCCGATCACGTTGAGCAATTGCTCGCGCGCTCATTGGCCGCGCAAGCCAGACAAAATCCTTGCTTCAGGTTAAGAACGGACGTCGGAGGTGATAACGATGTGATATGGAATGTACGTACTGCTGCTAAGTTGTCTTTTTCTCTTGCACTGCTGGGACCTTCCCATGACTTTTTGATTAGTCTTTTGTTAATCTCGGGGTTTTGCTCTCAAATTTGTCCTTGTAAACCTCCTTCATGTTCCCTGTTCAGTCTGCCAACTTGTTCAATATAATTTCATAATTAAATTTGCCTAATCATTCCATTGAAGATACGATATTCATATTCACATCGAGACTTTAATAATTGCGACTCTGCATTTTTTGAAGAAAATTCAGTTAGTAGATCATTTTTAATCCAGCAGACCTCTCCTTTCGTTCGCACGATCTGACAGTTCATGTTATAGTATCCTGACTTTGAAGAAATCATGTCCTATTAAACCACTTGGCGATATCTGGGCTCATTAAGTAGTGTTAGCACTCGATAGTTATTTGGATAAACTTCGGAACAAGAAATGTCATAAATTGTATACAGGAATTAAGGAGTTTAAATCCTTCCGAATGCTACTTTATCTTATATATAATTCATCGACTCAGAGATTCTATTCCTATAAAATTGGCTCCAACCACATGTACCATTGACAATTGGACGCGATGATCTCGGCCATGATCTCCCGAAAATTGACTTAAACATGGTTTAATAATTTTAAACCCAATTTGGGCTAGCTAAATTATAGAAAGACTCGCATGGAGATATTTAATTCCTTACGGGAAACTACGTGCATATCTTATAATGTAATGTTAGTTCCTAATGACAGAAGATTGGTGAGGGGAGGTGGAGAAACTTACGGTCACCAGATTATTAAATAGCTCAATCATCAGAAGAAGACAATTACAATGAATGGTGTAACTCTTGCTTGTGACATTATTAGATGTAGATTTTTATTGCATTTATAGAATGTCAGCAGGGTGCCCCTCAATATCACATTCTTTCTTCATCAGCAAATTTCATAATGTTCCCCGGCATTGAAAGTGCTGAAACTAATAACTTCCTTGCAAACAAATGAGGAATCATGAACCATTTGAGCTCTAGATTTACAAAATAGATTCAGCTGACCATGGATTTCTAGGTAATTAATGAGTTGGACGGTACTTTTGGAATCGAAATTCAGACCAATGATTTCATTGATATGATTTCAATCGGTTGTACTCTTTTTTAAAAAAAATATCGCCGTCGAGTGTCGAGGTAAAAACCAACGTGAACATAGTAACTAAATGAATAAAACGCACCTCATGTTTACCTATGTAACATTTTGAGATCACGTAGTTATTCATTCAATCTCTATCGGATAGATTATGCAAGCCGTGAATTCAATATGGACCGTTTTGCTTCCTTACAGCGTAATTCGAACGAAGAATTCTCGCGCGCCCGAACCGTGAGCGAGATGGACGGATTCTGGTCGACCCATGGCGGGGGCCGGGAGTCTGGACCCCCAGTTCCCGATGTTCGGTTTACGGCCGCAGGATCTGTAAAACGAAAAAGGGTATCTGAAGAAAAAAAAAATCGAGAATTCATAACAAGCCTCAAACGCCCGATGATATGGGGAAAAGAGCAGCAAGCAAACAATTATAGTAATTCAACAATGAAGCCGTCCGACCTAAAAGGGGATGGGGGAGGAAATAACCAAAAGAGGAGGGGGAAAACATTGGCCCGGTTTTCTCCAAGCTCTTCCCACAACGCGGTGTTGGATCATCAAGATGGAGAGAGAGAGAGGAGTCGTGCCCTCAGAAGTCTACTTCGAAACTTTATCGTGACTTCCCGTTGAAGCCTTTCTCTTTCCCATTATTTTAGTGCCTCCCCCCCCACGAAGAGATCCCCCCACCAAATAAGGGGAAGAAAAAACGCTACAGTGCCTCGATTTGAAGAACAAACGGCAGCTGAAGAAGCAACCACTTCCTCCTGCGGGCACAACATACGTAGTCCTCCATCACAGGAGAGAGACAGCCCACAATCCCAAAAATTTGTTCTTTTTTTTCTCCTCCTCCTCCTCCTCCCTTCATCTTTGGTTCCTTTTTCGTTTTGTTTATGTTTTCTTGATGGATAAATAGAGAAGCAAACGGAATACAGAGGGGTTTCGTGTGCCAAAACCTGGTCCTCTTAGCCATAGGAAGGGAAAAAATTCCCCACTCCAATCCAGCTCTTCACGTAAGGGAAACCTCATCTGCTCCGTCACCCTTTTCTCTGTCGACCCTTTTGCGGTTTTGATCTGATTGGTCGTCTCTTCCGGTCTTTTGCTCATCAAGTTCGTTTTTTTTTTTTTCTTTCCTCTCTGGGGGGTGTGGTTCTTGATCGGTCTGGGCTGAAGCTGAAGCTGTTTGGATCTCTGGCCGCTGAAACAATTGGTGGTAGTTTGGGGGGCAATTGTGTTCTTGTGCGCGCCCCGAGGAGGGGTTTGATTGGTGATGGTTGGGGGATTTACTGGGGTGTTCCGAGGATTGTAAAAGTTCCATTTTTTTTTTTTTTTTTTGGTTTCTTTAGAGTGTTTGGATGTTGGGTGTGCCACAATTCCAAATCTTTTTGCTGATGGCATGCTAGCTGGGTAACAATTCCCGTTGCTGTATCTCGAAATTGGGTTGGGTGTGTTCTCTCTCTCTCCGTGGGGGACTAGTTTGTTTGCAGGCATGATCCGTGAGCCGTTGCTTTAATCATTGTCTCGGCAAGAGCTGGAGGTAAAACTTTGCCCTCTCTGCCGAGGGTTTCCTTTTCAGGCCATTCCAACTCCAATCCAAGCTGTTGACCCGTCAGCTTCGCTTTGCTGGGTTCCTTCTCTTGCACCGCGAAGCTTTGGTTGTTCGGTTGCTTTAATTGGAGGCTGTGTGGTGTGGAGTTTGTGATCCCCATAAAAAGATGAGTTCGAGTGTCACCGGGGGCGCGGTCCATGAAGGCAAGCTTCTAGTGCATATTGCTGAAGATGGGCACTCTTTTGAGCTCGATTGCAATGGGAACACTGCTGTTGGGGCGGTTATGCGGTTCATCGAATCCGTTTCCGGGATAAACTTCAATGACCAGCTTGTCCTCTGCTTGGACACGAAGCTTGAGCCCCAGAGATCGCTTTCGTCTTACAAGCTTCCGTCGGATGGACGAGAGGTGTTCATATTCAACAAAGCAAGGCTGCATACTAATTCTTTACCTCCTCCACGGGAGCATGTGGATGTCCTCGAAGTCACAGACCCTGCGACACTGTCCTCCTCGGATGACCACCATCCTCTGGATGATGCTTCTGATCCTGCTCTGAAAGCTCTTCCTTCATATGAGCGGCGATTTAGATACCACTACAATTGTGGGAACGCCATATATAGACAAACGCAGGCCAAAAATGTGATCTGTGAGAGGCTCTTGAGGGAGCAGAAGGTGCAAGAAAGGGCGCTGGAGGTTGCGAGAAGCAATCTGGAGCAATACTATAGGGTAATTAACCAGAATTACTCGGAATTCATGAAGCGCTATTTGCAGCAGCACCGAGTCCATTCTGATCTTTTGGCGAATTTCGAGAGGGATTTGGGCAGACTTAGATCAATCAAACTTCACCCTCAACTGCAGACGGCAACACGGAAATGCTTACTGGATTTTGTGAAGGAGGATCACTTGCGGAAGATGGCAGAGAACTGTAGCAATTCTCACAGGCAGTTTGAGAATAAAGTTTCTCAGTTCAAGCAGATGTTTGGTGAAATGAAGCGCAAGGTCGAGGACTTGTTTTCTAGCAAAGCCGCCATTCCTGTCAGGAACTTGGAACTGATCATCAAGGAGCACCAACGTTACATAAATGAAGAGAAGAGTATAATGCAGTCTTTGAGGTTCGAATTTCTTTACCTCAACGGCCTTGGTGGCATCATCGTTGTATTTTCTAATCATTTTGGTTCACCAGCTGTTTTCCTTGGTTTCTGATTGACGACTTCCTCCACGGCCTCCCCCTTCCCTCCCTCTTCTTTCCCCTATTTGTTCTTTCTAATGATGTCCTTATTTGTATGGCAAATTGCTTTTGTATCTATAGATTACAGTGCTAAGGTCTTCTATGTTTTTTGTCATTCCTGCCAAAGTAAATTTCCGAATATATCGGAATAAAGTTCCTGAACTCGTAAAACTATCTATAACGTGCGTTATTTTCTGTAGTATTTGATTACGTTGATTTGATTGGAAAGGGTACCTATATATATATATATATGGTCTTTAACGTAGATGCTTGTGCTGATTGAACATGGTTTCTGCATTTCTGCGAAAGGCTTCAAGGAATAGATTGGAGCGATGTCACTGTTCTCACCATTCTTTACTGATTCTGTTGTGATGAACCTTTTTTATTAGGGCTGGCGTCATGTTGATAGGTACTATGTTTAAGTTTTCTCATGATGACGATGTTCATATTTCTGTAGTATCTCATTGCATCAATACGATGAAGATAGCTGAATATATTTTAATGTTAGTTTTTAGCAGGTTATCTTTTATATTGGGAAGAAAAAGGGTTATCTATCATAAAATAGGCGCTTGTGTGCCCTGAATATGCCATTTTCGTTGCATTCTTTTATTTTTTAATGGTGCTAACCTTTAAAAAAAAAAACATGAAAATTTGTGCAGCAAAGATGTAAATACAGTCAAGAAGCTAGTGGATGATTGTTTGTCTTGCCAATTATCTTCTTCTCTTCGCCCTCATGATGCTGTTTCAGCTTTGGGTCCCATGTATGATGTCCATGACAAAAATCATCTTCCAAGAATGCAAGTTTGTGACAATTCAATCCATAAGCTGCTTGAATTATGCAAGGAGAACAAGAATGAGATGAACTTTTTTGTACATAGCTATATGCAGCGGATAGGCTACATATCTTATTTCATCAAAGATATAAAGTTGCAGTTTCCTGTTTTCAAAGAGGCAATGGCACGCCAGGACGATCTATTTATGGACTTGAAGGTAGTACGTGGAATTGGCCCTGCATATAGAGCCTGCCTTGCTGAAGTTGTTAGAAGAAAGGCTTCTGTGAAACTTTACATGGGCATGGCTGGACAGTTAGCTGAAAGACTTGCAACAAAGAGGGAGGCTGAGGTCAGGAGACGAGAAGAATTTTTGAAAGCACAAAGTTCATATATACCTAAAGATATACTAGTATCTATGGGACTATTTGATATGCCAAACCAGTGTGATGTGAATATCATGCCCTTTGATACTGGTTTGCTGGATGTAGACATCACGGATCTTGATAGATATGCTCCTGAGTATTTAGCTGGAGGTCTTTCTAGGGGGGAGAAGCATGGAAACATGAAAGGTTCATTTTCCATGTCTAGCGACAGTTTGAATTCTGCAGAATCATTTTCTGCAGAATTCCCTCAAGGTGCAGAGGATTTGCCTGAGGGCAGTGAGCTGGTAGAGATTGCTGGGACAAGCAAAATGGAAGTTGAGAATGCAAGGTTGAAGGCAGAACTTGCTTCTGCAATTGCTATGATATGCTCACTCCGGCATGAAGTTGAGTTCGAGTCTCTTGATGAAAATAGTCGTGACGTGCTACTAAAGACTGCTACCGAAAGGACAGCCGAGGCCTTGCATCAAAAGGATGAGTATCGCAAACATCTTGAATCTGTACTTAGAGAGAAGCAATCGCGGTGTTCCTCCTATGAGAAACGAATTCAAGAGTTGGAGCAGAAATTATCCGATCGATATTCGGTAGAACAGAAGCTTTCAACTGGCAAGGATGCCTTTGAGTTTGAAAATTCCGCGGGTGCAAAGGCTGAAGGATGCAAGCTTGACACGATAGGCAGTGGCGAAGTTCACATGCCGTGCACATCCACTGCTGATTCTATGGACGAGGTTTCCTGCATTTCAAATTCACTAAATGCAAAGCTGGGAATTTTTACAAGGCAATCAGGCAAAGCTCGAGAAGGAGTGGATGAGAATATGATGGATTCATCTGCCTTGCTTCAAACGCAGTTGGATTCATCAATGCAGGAGCCACACCGTGAAGAACTGCATGTCATTGATAATGATGAGAAGGATAAAATGCTGGGACCTTTAGGCATGTCATCGACAAACAGTTGTGCTGCTGAAAGCATGCATGAGCCCCTGAATGTCTTGTCTTGTGATGCAGTTGCTGAGGCAGGTTTAAATGCCAATGAGTGTAATGATCTCATACTTGAATTACGGAGTGCTCTGGCTGACAAGTCAAACCAAGCGAATGAAACAGAAGCTAGACTAAAAGCTTCAATGGATGAAGTGGTCATGCTAAGGAGAGAACTGGAAGTTAGACAGAAACTTCTTGATGAGTCTCAGGTAATATCTAGTGAATAACCGCTTAGCTATTTCTTGTTGCATTGTTTTTTGTCTTTCTGTGGATTTATTCACTTCCATTTCTATCTCTAAACTTAACATTCCCTTCTGTAAACCCAGTACAGAAAGTTTCCAGCTAAGGAATTAGGGCTTTCTGATAATGATATACCCATGTGTATGTGTATGCTTGTGTCTTTGTGCACTTGCAGAGACATTGAGCTTCTTTCGTGTATTTTTAGGATATGGCAAGTAATCCTCCATTTGTCTCTCTTAATTCAAGTGATCGAATTGGTAGTCACCACTCTTACATGCGTAGAGCTCTTTAAACAGGCTTTATATGACTTAAAAGCGACATAAAGCCTTGTGGAAGATTCTTCGGGTTCTCTATGATTTTCAAATTGATGCCGAAAGGGCTCATGAATATGGAGAATGGTGTTTCGTTAAATTTCGACTCTGGTATTTCAGTTTTAGGAATCTTGACTTCTGTCTTTAGTGTGGGTGGTCCGCTTGCATAACCATCTTCACTCATATTTGTTGTTCCTTGCAGTTTGTTCTATTATTGATCTTCACATTCTCTAGCTAATCTCCTCTTCATTTGTTGAATTTGACTTAGATGAATTGCGCTCACCTTGAGAATTGCTTGCATGAAGCAAGAGAAGAAGCCCAAACCCATCTTTGCGCTGCCGATAGGAGAGCTTCAGAATATAGCACCCTTCGTGCATCTGCGGTGAAAATGCGCAGTCTCTTTGAAAGGCTGAGGACATGTGTATATGTAACTGGAGGCGTTGCTGCCTTTGCTGATTCCTTGCGTGCCTTGGCACAATCCTTGGCCAAGTGAGTTTCTTGCAAAAAGCGCTCATTAGATAGTGCTCTGTGTGTCCATCAGATTACATTCACTTCTCACGTTATTTTAGACGGCAGACTTTTTCCATGTTTTAGATTGTGTTTTTGCATTTATCTTTGTGGTTTCTCCTCCACCAGTGACCACAAAAATAAAAGGTTGCTTACATTACTTTTTTCAGTACTGCAAATGAAAATGAAGACGACGGTACTGCCGAGTTCCGAAAGTGCATTAGGGTCCTTGCGGATAGAGTTGGTTTCCTATCTAGGCACCGTGAAGAGCTGCTTGATAAGAAATCAAAAATCGAAGCTGCTAATGAGCAGCTGAGGAAGGAGTTGGAAGAAAAGGAGGAGCAAGTTAAGACACTGTATAAAAAGCATCAGCTTGAAAAACAGGTAATTCCTCTTCAACTTGTGGTTTCTCAACTCTTTCGGACATTGTCTGATGTGATGAAAGAGACTAGGGTCCAATTGTAGCTCCACCTTTCTCAACCATCCAAAGGGACTGTTTAGTGGTTTGTTTTCTTAATACTCTCCTTATGAACGGGTGGGTGTACATGTGCATGCGGTCGGTCACGTGTGCATGTCAGTCAATCTCAACAGAGGAAGGAGGAGGAATAATATATTCAAGAAAGATCTAGATCTTTGGTTCACAGTTGTTATCTTTACCTCATTTCTGGGAACTAGCACATAGGTCTCTTGATGAGATTTTAGCTAGTGACTTGGAGAAAATACGGAAACAGAAGGATTTTTTAAATAGGAGACTTTCAGTGTGTGATCCATGTTTACCTACTCGCCTACTGATTCAGAACTAGGTGTTTGCCGAGTGTCCTCGACTTTCTTTAGGCCCTTACCACTGAATAGTTAGCTCACCTGCGTTTCACTTAATCTGGTTTGTCCTTTGTGAGGATTTGGTTGTGCAATTCTTGTTGATAAAATGTCAATAACCTTTTTTATTTTTGCTGCTTAGGCTGATAATGAATGCATGGTTTTTCAACAGGCAAACAAGGAAAAGATATCATTTGGCCGCCTGGAGGTCCATGAGATAGCTGCGTTTGTGCTTAATTCGGCTGGGCACTACGAGGCTATAAATAGGAATTGCTTGAATTACTATTTGTCTGCTGAGTCCGTGGCGTTGTTTGTGGACCATCTCCCAAGCCGACCAAGTTACATTGTTGGGCTGATCGTACACATCGAGCGCCAAATTGTGAAGCCTTTGCCTTCTCCACACCGACCTGAGCATATTAGGGCAGATCCTGTAGATCAACTGACTTCTGACGCAGAGACTGACTGGCCGGCCTTGAGCGTTTCTGGGTCGACTGGAAATCCATATGGTCTCCCTGTTGGCTGTGAATACTTCGTAGTGACAGTAGCTATACTACCTGATACTGCCATTCATTCACCACCCACTTCCTGATCCCTGCTGCAGACAGAGACAGACATGATGGAAGAAAATAAGTGTACATAGGGGGATGATCGTTTTAACTGTTCAAAGTGGAATTTGTCTTGGTGGGAGTTGTTAACTTGATTAGTTTTCTGTACAGCTGAAGAATTGATTGAGTTCGAATCTCCCATTTGTACATAAAGATTATTCCTTAGTTTTCTTTATAGTTGATGTGAATATCGGGCCGAACAGTCCACGCTTTTCCAGTTGTGAGCTCATGGGTAAATTTATTGCATCATAAGCTCACGTACGTGTTTGCAACTCTGGAGTAGGTTCTACTTTTAAAAGCGCAGTTGATTTTGTTAGACGGAAGGTTTTTTTCTTCGCTAGAAATTGTCAGATGGAAGGTTATTCCTTGCCCAAACAAGTAAATTGTTCCTTTCTGAATTAGATCTGATGATGAACATCTTATGGCTAGATCTCTCTTCTTTGTGCATCTGGTGGAGTGAGGCCAGAAAACAATGGCGTCTGATGATCCTCAACAAGTCTCCTTTGGTTTGATTTAGCTCAAGCGAAAGTACCAAAGCATCTGCGCTCTTGAGAAGAGCCATAAGTAAATTTACAGATCCTATTGGATCACAGGGTCTTTTCACAGGAGAACAATGCCCACCAGAAACTAATGCAAAGCTTTTTACAAGGGACGGTTACCAGGACTCTTCATCAAATTCTAATTTCAGAATCCCAATACTGCCGAACAGATAAAAGCAGAAGGATGCATTTCCCTAACAAGGCACCACACAGAGTCAACAAGCATCTTTCCCCAAGGGGAGGGGGGGTTGGGGGGCGCATCTGATTGCGTAGATACCGAAGCTTCTAAAGAATATACACCTTGACTATCAAGAATTACTGTCGCCGTCTTCTTCTGAAATGTTGAACAAGAATTTCGGAAGGGACGCAATCCGAGGAAGATGCAGCAGAAGCTCCCCAAACGAGTCTTTCCTTGACATGCCTGCTGGTTTTGAATCTTCTTCAAGAGCCTTAACGTTAGCAAAAGTGTTGCTATTAACCCCAGAAGGAGCAGCATCCTTCACGTCTTTAGCTTTTTCCTCGCAGCTTTCTCCACCAGCCAAGTTCTGAACGGTCGTAGTGTCCTTCTGCAAGAGGCAGCAGAGAGAATTCACCCTTGCCATGAGGGATTTTTCATCGGACGCCGCAGTTGACTGGGTGTCACTGAGCAGGTACTGTGCAATGTCCTCCAGTATCTCCTGGCATCCTGATCCATCATCATCAGAACTACCAGAACCCATCTGCTCAGTGATACAGTGTCCAATATGGTTCATTAGATCGCTCATTGACATTGATGGATGTAATCCGGGCACTTTTATCTGGTCCCAATTTCTAATGGCCTTTATTTCAAGTCCATCACGATTGCCGTTTCCTTCAATCACACGAGCGTCCATCACTACAAAGGAAAAACAAAATCTAAAAGGATCAGAATAGTCACCTTCAGCATATAACCACTAAATTTAAACACTGCAATTTAGTTTTAAGTCACCTCTCATCCGGTGCAAGACCCATGAGAAAAACTTCCTCCAAGTCAATTGTGATTCATTACCGCAAGTCAGGAAATATCAAGGAAAAAGAATATGCCTTTTTCCTCTACAACCAATTCTCTACTCATATTTTCTTGGAACAGTGAATGAATAATGATCTATGAAATGCAAATAAATATAATTACTATATACCTGAACTGGGAGAGGGAGCTTCTCTGGACACATGTTCTGATGTTATGCCAACACGTTCCCGTATCTCTGTCTTCACAGAGGATGACTGTGCTGCCGATGAAACATGCAAGTCGGGTATTCCTGATTCTTCATCTTTTGTGCCATTATCAAATCCACAGCCTTTGGGTTCTTCTAGATCCTCAAAGATAGATGGTCGTGTGTCGAACAATGGTGATTCCAAAACTATCTCCGGCTGCTGACTTAAAAAATTCAGCCGCATGTCACACTGGATAAGCTTTTCGAAGTGCTTGTATAGAAGACCAGGTTGAAACTGCAGATAGTGTTGCCTGTTTGCACATCAAAGGAAAAAGATCAGCACACTAAACCAATGACTTAAAAACAACAGTCTGACCTTCAGTAAGGGATGAATGTACTTATGCAATCTGCCCATAAAACTGTGGGACATAACTATCTGAAGTAACACAAACACCAACAAGTAAACAGCATATGCAATATCAACCAAAAAAAAAAAAAAACAGCACGTGCAACAGGTAGGGAGTTTGCAGGAAACTTCTCTCACTTGTGAGTGCTTGCTTGTCCATCCGTGAAATCAGAGGTTGCCTGCCACAAAGTGTGCTTTCTCGGTTGTGGATTGGTCTCCCGGTAAAAAAGGGGCTGTCTGGCAAGCTGCAACAAAGCAAACAAAAAGAAAAGAACGAAAAAAATCACCATTTCTATAAACAGTAGAGATTACATAGCCACATGACTAAAGGGGTGCCTAAGTGCGCACCAGAGACGTGCGAGAGATTTACCACAACTTTCAATGTACTAAGTCCATCATCTGGGCAATTCGCCTTTAAGGCCATTATATCTGACCACTGGATTTCGATTTTACTCTTCAGACCACCTTCAAGAACTTCCCAGACCAACTTATGCTTTGCGAAGTAACACTTGGCCACTAGATCACCTTCATATCTTGACTTATACTAGCAACCAAACAAAACATTTTCTCCTTAAAAGCCTGAGTCAATCAAAGTCTGATAGTCAGTCCTATAAGAGATAATTAAAAAATAAAACCATAACAAGTACCTCCCATCGCCCAATCCTCAAGAGCGAAGCCGGGAAATTTGAAGCCTTCATCTTGTCAGTTGCACCAGAGGGAGCATTACTTTTACCATCTTTATTTGTCTTGCAAACAAGATTGTCGCTCTGAGTGGTTGCCAAGTTACAAGTGCCCTGAGAGAGCTTCATTTGAATCAATTCCAACAATGAAGGACTCTTCCTCAGTCTCAAACCCAAAGGGCTTGGCTCATCAAGTGGATTGTACTGAGAAGGTGGAACTGGAAATGCATTGGCACCCGCACCCCATAGCTGAGAAAATAATTGATCACGCAAACAAGCAGTTAGATTGAGAGTCCAATCATTCTCGAAAAGCAACAAAAATATCATCCAAAACTAACATCCTCCTCTATTCTTCGATCAATCACATGGAAAATTACGCAATCGAGGGATGCAGAGCAAGCCCAGGTTTAGCTAACATCATCATGCTTTAGTTGCAGAATCCACAAATCCAAACCACAAGAGTCATAATAGAGTAAAAAGCCACTTATCAAAAGAGTTACGAGACTCCAGAGTGAGTCATTTTCGTGGAGTATACACTGACATATCGACAATAGCCCCATAGCATATATCTCCCGTCAAAATGACAAATGGCACACCAATTCGATATCTACAGAGTAAATTACGCAGACATTCCCTACTTGTCCAAGTCCATACAAGCACCCCCTGATCACCCGCACAGACACCACCGCAATTCCCGGAAAACTCGCAGCAACACCAGTTAACTGCGTTCCGGGGATGGTAGACAAATTTAGGAGGTGACGGCTGCATCCGAGCGCGGGGCACCTTCTACATCACAGGGGCATATGCACAATTTATACTAAACTACAGGCAGTGCTACCCTTCGTGCAATTCAAAGTACTCCCAAGCTCATACAAGTCAACACCTCCTCCCATCATCTCAATCTCCAATCTCCAAAACAACGACCGGAAACACAACTTCTCTGAAGATCCTCCCCCAAATTCCTATGCTCCAATCTACTCACAATCACAACGTAACGAAAGAAAACTGAAAAAGAAGTTCGAGAAAGAAAAAAAAATTTTTCCTCCTTTCGTTATTCCATATTCATCTCTCTTCTTCCCCGTCGATTTTCTTTCCGGGGGGGCCAAAAAAGAAAAAAAAAGGCCTCACCTGCTCCAAACCGGACGAGTCCCTGGGCCGCTTGCTGAGCGGCGGCCCGTGCTCCTCCTCCAGCGGCGGATCCTCCACGATCTCGCGCTTCACCGGGAGCTTGTCGCCGGCGGCGGCGCACGACGCGGCCCCGCGATCCGCCCCGCCGAAATCCCCGGATTTCATCAACTGCACCATGGGGATCGGACCACCGGACGCTAATCAGACGACGACGACGACGACGACGACGACGAAGCGGGGGGGAGGTCAACTCGAGGACGCGGGGGATCGCGAGATGGCGAATGGGAAGGAGGAAACCCTAGAAATGGCCGCTTTTGTCGATCGATCGATGATCGATCGGTCCATCGAGGCGGAGAGAGAGAGAGAGAGAAGGTCGCGATCTGGCGCACGTGCCGAAAACGCGGTCCGCGCACGTGCGGGAAACTGTGCGCGTCGTTTCCTCGTGGCGGGGTGTGGGGCGTGGGAATTGACGGAAACGGGGCGGGGGAGGGGGGCGCCTAAACAGGGGAGGCGGCGGGCTATTCTTGGTAATTCGCGGATTCGGCGCCCGATTTGTTTAATGGATATATGCGGGGCCCGCGCCCGACCTAAAACGACGGCGGTGGTTGGTTTGACCCGGCACGTGGTGGCCGATCTGGCCGTCGCTCGTTTTCGCGTGCGTGGTGGAAGCCGCCGACACGTAGAGGCTGCTTTAAAAATTGGATTGCCCAGGGCAGGATGATCTGGCCCTAATTGAATTTCCCCCCCTTTTCCCTCTTTTCTTGGGGGAATTGGATTTATTAGCGCATTGCCAAAACTTAGAGAGAGTTCCTAATTGGACATTGCCTAAGGGCAACAGTACGTTAACGAATCACAAATTTTTAAGAAAAGTTGATCCCGCGACAATTTGCTTTGTTTTTTTTTTTTTTTTGTTTTCTTTCCCCCAGATCAAGTTGTTAATTTCGCAGCGGATTAAAGACGATCACTTAATCATTTTTTTTTGAATTAATACCATGATCAATCCCAAATTGGTATACTCGCAATAATTTTATCCCAAAATTTTTGCTTTGACTGCCGAAAAATCTAAACCGATACACCTGTGATAAGTTTAATCTCCGTTAAATTTGATTAATACCGTGAAAAATCACAACTTAATTAATTTGTGACAAACTAAGAGGTAAAACCCCAAATCGGCACACTCCTCAATTGCCACGTGTAATCCAACTCGGTAGTTTGACGGTAAAATTTAACGGAAATTGATGGAGGTCATAGGTGTATCAGTTTGGGATTTTTGATAGTAAAAAAATTAGTTTATCGTAAATTTTTCACATGTGTACCAGTTTTCGGTTCTTCGTCGTATTAACCTTTTCTCTTTCTAATTTAAGTGACTTTGTGTTAGGGGTGATCGGTTCAGTTTCGATCTAGTCCGATAGGATTTGTCACTTAGGATTTAATTCATATTTTGTTAATTTTTGTCGATGAATTTATATTAATGGAGTTTACTTAGGGATTAATTCATATTCTACTAATTTCTGTCAATGAATTTATCTCGATGAAGTTCGCTTAAGGTTTAGTTCACATTTTATTAATTTATTTGAAGAAATAAAAAATAAAAAAAGTATATGTAGTCGGTTCGGTGCGATCCATGAATCGGAAACCAAGAACCAGACCAATACTCTCGGGAATCGGATCCAATCGGTCGGGGCGATTCCTAATTTAGGCTGTCCGTATTGTAGGCTCCTAGCCGGTGTGAACAATGGTCAAATGAAATTATTCTCTCAAGATTATAGATATGGTTATGTTTTGATTTTGAAAAGATACTTTTTCCTTTTCACCCACGTGGATGAATGGTCTCTTTTTTATAATCGTAAAATACTAATTAATATCTTCACGGGACCACACGTGGATAACGATGGAGTCATTTGTGTAGTTTATCTACTGTACAGTCAAATTCCCATTCCCATTCCCATTCCCATTCCCATTCCCATTAGATTCCCTCACAAGCCGACAAACCAACGTGGCTTTTCACTGTTCGAGGGGCAAAAGATCAACGGTAGTTAGACCTGTCAAATGGGTAGGTCGGATCGGAGTATAAATGATACGACCCATTAACCCGTTTATGACCCATTTATGCGTAATACAATTTTATTGACCCATACCTGACCCGATTCATACACAACTCATACCCGATTAGACCCGTATTGCTAAAACACTTCCATATTTAATTAAATATAGGAAAATTCATACCCAAGCTAAAATGAGAGTGCGGAATGAGTGAGTGCAAGATTGAGTGAGGACGAGAGAAATGCGTTGAGTTTAAATCAGTTGTAAACTCATTTATGACCCATTTGTGACCCATTTATGACTCATTTAACATCAATATAAGACTTCTACCCATTTATGACCCATTTACTAAATATAACTAACCCATTTATGATCAATTTACTAATATATGGATTAAGAAACGGATTTATAATCCATTTTGACAGATCTAACGGTAGTCCCCAAGCCTCGTTTACAAGAGGATGGAGCAAGTCAAAAGAAATGAGCAACACAAGAAGAGCACTAGTAACGTGGTCAGTTGGTAAGGCTTTCACATGAGTACCTACTGCATCGAGCCATTTTATTTTATTCTTTTTGGGTCTTAAGAGGTGCTTTCATTCATTCACCAAGAGGAGGCCTACATGATGAAAACAAACAAGTCTCCGAAAACAAAATATCCCGAAGGAGCTTGGGGGGTAGACACCCAATTTGGAGGAAGAGTTCTTGAACGATGGGCTTTAGCTACCTAGTCTGCTGTTTGGTTGGCCTAGCTAAGACAATAGCTTGATTTCGCTGAAGCTTGTTGGGCTAAAAGATCATTGCATTCAAGTAAGATATTCCGCAAGGCCCAAGGGGGCCCCTTCTCGGCCCACCAGCACCATCTCCACTGAGGATGAACCGTCGCTCTGACACTCCCGCTGCCACTTTCTGTACTTGTCCCTTCACCCACGTGCGTTGCTGTTCGCTGTTTTAGAAGCTGAAGCCCTTGCACCAAAGCTAGGGCTTTCGGCTTGCAGAGGAGTTGAAGCTTGGAGACATCCTTCGAGCCATTTAAGGAAGGCCGAATTCACGGGGAAAAAGTATCAAAAAAGATCCTGAGCCGATCACAACCGTGTCAATCTAATCTAGAATCTTTCGATTGTATCAATTGAATCCTAAATATTTTTACAAATTTTCAATTGAGTCATTTCGTCCAATTTTGACTGGAAAATCGTTGACGTGAACTACTATTTCTGTTTATCTTCAAATCTTTTTGTTTTCCATGTAATGCAATAAGAAGATCCTTCCTTTGCATTAGGAAATTCAATTTCGGCGGTAATAATTTTCCTTCAGCACGTACCACTTAATTGGCAAACGACTAATCTCCATTGCGAATGACTATCTCCTGTATCGATCGACGAATTCCGTGGATGGATTTGAGAAATTCGACGGCGGTGGGAGTCGTAAAATTGAGGATCTTGCTTCCTGAAGCGGAAGGTCGGAGCGTCCAACCATGACGCCGATCCCCGACGGGTTAAACTCATCCGCCTAACCATATCAACGATTAGTAGGAGCACCACTCTCCATGTGCCTACCCTTTTCAAGCTCGAGAATGGAAAGTTTTGTTGAAGGTCATAATTTCTTCAGCCGAAAACTCTGGATGGAAATAGAAGAATCGTGCGTATTCCAAAAGTTTGAGTTCTTGACAACTGGGACCTGTATGCCTGTGAAAGGAAGTGTAGGATCTCCACTGTTGATATTGGTTCTTTTGGTCCTGATCTGTGGACCTGTTAAACTATAATCATGAGATGCATTGGAGAAAATTATTGTGATTGACACTGTTCACAATGTTAGGAATCTGTGAAGGTATTTGGTCAGTGATGCTTGAGGTAGGATATCTTAGGCCAATATTGAATTGATGCCACGAAAAAATTTCGAGAAACTAAAGTATATATATTGTGTTTGCTTGTAGCTTCGTACGCTCATTTTCTAATTCGACCGATATAAGTTGCTGAGACATTGTATTGTTAAGTTTTGTAGGACAGTCATTTCATTATTGAATTCATGTGAAGCATCCCGAGATATAGTGCGCACAAATGGAACGAGTTATAATGCGTAAGGATGATAAATAGCAAAAATGATCTCTGAACTTTAGTTCAATGTGTAATGTCGCCATTAAATTTTTAATTTGTTTAATGTGATTTCTAATCTATTAGTAAATATTCAATATAATTCCCGGACTATATGAAAATGTTTCAAAAGTTCAAGAAGCACATTGAACATTGGACAAAAATTGAGAGACCGCATTGAACAAAATCAAAAGTTCAGGAATGACATTGCACGTTGGACCAAAAATGAGGGATCACGTTGTACAAATTAGAAATCCAGGAATCGCATTATATATCGGATCAAAATTCATGAATCATTTGTGTTATTTTCCCTGATATAAACTCTATAGCTACTCGAGTAAATAAATACAGTAAACTCGCAGAAAATTTTCTCAAAACGGGTATAAAAGGCACGAAAGAACTATTCAAATAATTAAGTTTTTCATGAGATTGAGAGTTTATAGGGATAAGATTGAGCCTTTCAAAAAAAAGTCAAATAAATTAAAATAGGGATGGATTGACACTCTTCTTTGCAACCTCGCTAAATTGCAGTCGAGACAAAGATTGAATTCATACGATAATGCTTGATGCCCCGCTTGACATCGTGGGTGATACAAAATGTTTGCCGGTGCTTATTTGGTTAGGGTTTTTACTCTTTTAAGTTCCCTTTTTGTTTTTCAAATTTTACTATTTCACTAAATTTGACTTAACTTTACTCAGGCTCCGTTTGTTTCGTGAAAAATGCATGGTTTGGAAAATATATTCTTAAAAATGATCATTCACATTGCATAAAATAATCAGTCGATGAAAAATATTTTTTACTATCGAATCTAAATATTTTCGTGGACCATGAAAATATTTTTCATGCCTTAATTCTTGTAAGTAACATAGACAATAATTTTTAGAAAAATATTTTTCAAATCATTCATTTTTCACGAAAACAAACGCACCATTAATATGTAACACAACGCTCTTTTAATATGTATTGATATTGACACATACATCCGGCTATAATTCCTCTCATTATTCGTCATAACTTAAAATAATTTTGTAACTTGGCTTTGAACATCGAAGGAAAAGCGAATTTTGCCTTTTCTTTCTAAGCAAAATTGAACGAGTAATTAGGGCAACCCCAGAAATTATCTTTTTCTCGCTCTAATTCGAAAATCCTCAAAACATGGGATGCAAAGAAAAAAAATGAATTTTTATACACCACCGTCGATACACAGGGACACTTGTGCTTTGAGCTAATTATGTAATCGAATTCTCTCACAATATAACGATCTAAGACTAATAGCGGCCGGTTAAACCTTTTTAGTAACATTAGATGGACCTAATGAAATTCGTTATCTCGTTTCACCTGTGTACATACTCCATGCATATGGATCAACCCAAATGTCATTCCTTATCATGTTATTACAATTAGATTATTAGATACATGTTACGAATCACCTCGACATATTTCCATAAGATTTTGTGAGGCCGCTATCGATTATTCTAAAAGTTTTAAGATGCATGATTTTATATATAAATATGTTAATTTATAAATCGAATTTTATTTTCTAAGAGAGTAAGACAATCGAGAGTCTAATATACTTCACACCACATGCGTACGTACCGGTTGCAACTTTTATTGGAAAAATCGATACAATTCTTTGATCTTCAGCAGTGTTGGACATAATCAAAGGATTGTGGCAAAACCATCACGAGAACACCCTCCTAAGTATCACTTCAGAATCACGAGTTAGGAGTTCTTACATCGACCTATGTAACGGAGCATAACGAGGAGCACGAGTTTCATGGAAATTTCGACGCAACATCATTGTACCGTACATTTACAACGCTCTAAATTCGATCCCGACGAACGAAGCGTCGTAATCCCACGAATATTACTGAACGTCGTAATGTTGCATGGTTCATCGAACACAGAAAATGCCCCGAGCCCCAGTCCCACACGTTCTATATATTTTCAGACGAGAGTGCTACGTTATTGGGAATGCACAGGAGGTGGAATGTAATGTACATCTCGCGCAAAAGTGAGCCTGCAAGATCTGCTGCACTCGGGGTGTCGCGGAGAGGACACTTCTTGCAAGCACTAGTGGAAAAATATCGAAATTTAAAGCCGGTTTAGTAACGTTTCTGTTTTTCTATTTTCTATTCTTTTGTTTTTCGGAATAGAAAAAAAAAAACAGAAATTCATTTAGTAGTGTCAGTTAATTTTTTTGTTTTTAGAGCAGAAAAGTGATCAGGGAATAGATTTGGAACAGAAATAACAAGTAAAAAAAATATATTTTTCTGCTTCTAGAACAAAAAGAGAAATAATAAAGAAACAAGATTAATTCTTTCTCTTTCATAAGATATTCTTATACTAAACCGTAAATCCAAAATTCTAAACCCTCATACCCCGAACCTTAACTCTCAAACCCTGAACCTTAATCCTTAAATCCTAAAACCTTAAACCTCAATATTCAAACCCTAAAACTCATAACAATAAAATTAAAAATCCAAAACCCCAAACCCTAACGCCCCAATCCCTAAATCTTATAAACCTAAAATCCCAAACCCAAAACCTGAAATCCTAAACCCCAAAACTCCGAGCCCAAATTCCTAAAACCTAAATCCTAAAATCGTAATTCCAAACCTTAAATCCTAAAATGCAAAACCGAAAAACCCAAAACCCTAAATCATAAACCCCAATACTCAAATACTAAAATCCCAAACCGCAATACTCAATAGCCGAATCCCTAAAACCCAAAACCCAAAACACTAAACCTAAAGCCCCAAACCCGAAACTCTAAACCCTAAACCCCAAACCTAAACCCTAAAATCCTAAACCTAAGACTGAAAACCCCAAACCCTAAACCTCAAAACCGAAATCCTAAAACCCTAACCTCAATCCTCAAATCCAACACCCTAAATTGCAATTTCCTCGATCACCACTTGGTATTTGTTTTGTCTATAAGGAGTAATTTTATTTATGATTGTATTAAGGTGATCCAATTCTATATCATAATATATTATTATTCTATTTCTAGTTCAATTTTATCCAAATATGAATTATTAAGTCCCATAAACTGCAATTTCCTCAATCATCATTTGGTATTTGCTTTGTCTATAAAGAGTAATTTTCTTTATGATTATATTAAGGTCATTCAATTTTATATCACAATACATTCGTATTCTATTTCTAATCCAATTTTATCCAATATGAATCGTTAAGTCTCAACCGACAATTTTATAATTAAATGAAAAAATTAGGAGTAGAAATTTTTAGTGTCTTACCAAACGCATTTATGTTCTTTTTCTACTCCGGAAATAAAAATTTTGTGCAGTTACTAAACGCATTTTTTTGCTCAGAAACTCATTGAGGGAATAGAAATAGAAAAAACTATTCCTGAATAGAAATTATTTTTGGGAACATAAATGTTACTAAACAGACCCTTAATCACACCACCCACGTTTTCTTTTTAGTTGATTTAGTTAAAAATACCTGAGATTCACACCAAAAACTCCTAAATCAAAATAAAAATTTGAATATCGTGACTCCATGATGGAGGGTTTGATCATATATAGGTGATTTCTGGATATCTTTGGTACATCCTACACTAGTTAATAATCTTTTACGGGATAATTACACAACTGTAGTCTATGAACTTTTGATTTATTCAATGAGATTTCTAAATTTTTTGAATATGTTCAATTTAGCTCCAAAACTAGATATTTGTTAGGGAGCATGCAGAAGCTCGATACCTTTCACCTAGAGATATCACTAAGAGGGGAGTCTAAATCCAAGCCTGTTAACATATCTAATTGGACCCGTCTTCACTTAAAAGTTTAAGTCAATGAATTATTGGCCAACTAGAATATATTAACTGCTTTATGCCACATCAATTATCCCATGTGGGATTTCTCTAACACAAGAGCCTGCATTGTTGCACCACAATGTATACTGCTTGAAAATTATGTCTAACTTTATGCACCAAACACGACTCTGATACCAATTTAAAAGATCATCACGAGGGAGCCTAAATCTGAGTCTGTTAACATATCTAGTTAGACCTATATTTACTCAAAAACTTAAATCAATGAGTTATGTGCTAATTATGATATATTAACTGCTTTATACCACATTAATTATCCGATGTGGGATTTCTCTAACATAAGGGTCTGCATTGTTACACCACAATGCCTACTGCTTAGAAATTATGTCTGACTTTAGGCACCAAACACGGCTCTGACACCAATTTGTCAGGGAGCGTGCAGCAGAAGCCTAATACTTTTCGCTTAGAGAGAAGGCTAAGTCCAAGCCTGTTAACATATTCAGTTGGACCCACCTTTATTCAAAAGCTTAAGTCAATAAGTTATGAGCCAACTGGGATATATTAACCGCTCTACACCGCCAATTATCCGATATGGGATTTTTAACATAATTCATACGTGCATCCTAATAATAATCTAGGGACTAGATTGAATTCATGAATATAATCATCTAAGGATTAGATTGAATCAAGTGCGGACACATGCTAATTATAGAGTTGCACATAGTCAATGAATCTTTAGACAAAGGTAATACTGTGAAGTTGGTGTTATAACCTGTTTGATTAAAAAAAAATAGCGACTAGTAGACCCGTCAAAATAGGTCATAAACCTATTTAGTAATTCATATTTGATGAGTTAGATTGTTATATGAGTTAGTTATATTCAATAAACGGATAATAAATGGGTTTAGACTTAGCTTTGTGGGTCATAAATGGATTTAATATGGGTGCTAAATAGATTCACAATTTGCCTAGACTCAACTCACCTCTTTGACTCTTTTTCGTTCTTACTCGATCTCACGCTCGCTCACTTTATAATTTTACCTTATTTTAGGTATAGATTTTCCTAAATTAGGTTAAATATATAAAAAAAATTTAGTAATATGGATTGGATTGGGTATGAGTTGAGTTGAGTATGCGTTACTAGATTTGTGTCATATGAAAATTGATCAATTTGAGTTGGATTATTTTTTACCCGACTCAACTCAACACGTCCGTTTGACGGGGCTAGCAGTAAGAGGCCGTATTCGAGACCTCTCTCCTTTTGAGGTAGGTCTAAAAGTTGTTACCATTGTGCCGGTGGCTTCCGGGTTATGTGCGCCCACGCCCGGAACTTTATTCGCATAAATTAGGATACTTTCAGTGCTCACGCTGACGTAAAATCGAGACGGGCTACAAATACGACGGGAACTTTTACTCGGGTAACATCGGGAATTCGCCGAACAGTAGTGAAAAGCCACGTGTGAGATGGCTAGAGGGCCCCGAAAGCAATCCAAGCCAGTTCAACTTTCCAATGACATGCCTACAAAATCCGATGGAAGAGAGAGATGAGGCGTCGTTGCGGGTGAAGAGCAGAAGAAATGAGAGGCCTCAAATCGCCGAGCCTCTCGTTCCGTGTGCGGGAGTTCAAGCGTGCTCTTGGCCTTTGGCTCACCTTATCCTAATCCCCCATCTCTTTCTCTCTCTCTCTCTCTCTCTCTCTATATCCTCCTCCTGAGAGACAACACCCTCGCTTCCTATCATAACTCTCTCTCTCTCCTGCCTTTGTCCCCAGCTTTTCTTTCGGATAATCTTTGACACACAACACACAACACACACACACACACCCTTCAAAGAACATCGTTCACCCACACGCACACTTCATTCAATTTGATTCAATGCAGTGTCACTTTCTCTAGCCATCCATGTAAAGGCAGGCGCTTGCTTCGTCTCTCCAAGAACGCTTTAAGGCAAAAAAAGGAGAAAAAAATGACTACTTGACTGGGTTCTTCTTCTGTTATCTGTTGTTTCCTTCTGCTCCCCCATTGAGCTGCTTAGATAGAAGTTTTGTCCCTTTCTTTGTTGTTTGCATTGGAACTGGTCCCCGGGTCCGAGCCGTGGTTCCCCAGGAAACAGAGTTCCTTGAATTGGGACTTGGGGCAGAGAGCGAATTTCAGTTCTTTTTCTATTAGCAGAAGAGGGTAGTATCCGAAATTTTCGGACGGAGTTCTTTTCCTTTTTTGTTTCTTTCGGGCTCCTTTGCATGCGGTTTGGAGCTGTGGATTCGATAAGTTCAATCTGTTATTTCATAGTTAATACCGTCACCTGGGAGAGGGCCCGTTGAAGGAAAGTCCTAGAACCAGTCCAACAGTTTAGTTTATCTCTCTGGATGCAAAATGGCTCCCAAAGCAGGCAAAGCAAAACCACACAAGGCCAAAGGAGAGAAGAAGAAGAAGGAAGAGAAAGGTCCGTTTGCATTGCTGTTTGCTGTACCACCACCCATTCTGCATCTCACTTCTTCTTCATTCTTTTCCTACTTTGATATTTTAAACTTTTCAGCTTCATTTCCATAGTTTAGTTAGATGAAAGCCTGGAAGACAAGTAAACAAATCAATGGGCACTCAAGTTTAGTGTCAGATTCTCATAAACCTCAATCAAGATTCTCACCTCTCAAATCTTGTTTGGACTTTAGAATTGTTAAAAGAAACTTTTCCTGGCTTCCTACTCCGCTTTGTCTGCTTGCAAGTCCTTAGATACCCGTTTAGGCATGCTTTAGATTCAGCCACATTCAAATCCCAACTGATTCTGTGGTAATGATTATGCAGTTTTGCCCACCGTAGTGGAGATTACTGTGGAGACACCAGACGACTCGCAAGTGACACTCAAGGTCTGAACTTTCCCACGTTGTGTAATGTCTAGCAAGTGCTGACACCGATTTATCTTGGTAACATGGAGATTGTCATGGTTTCCATGAGAAGTACCAACGATTTCTTACTCCCTTCTCGACAGCGACGCGACATCACTCGCTGCCATGCCTAATTAAGCGGACCGCACTTTATGCGTTCGTACGAAAACACCATGATAAGTGCAATGATACATTGACAATGAAAGTTTTGCTATATGCTAAAGATAAGAGAATTTCTTCCATCATTTGCTTCGAAACAAAGTAAATTTCTTTGAGCAAAAGACAAAACTATGTTCTATCGGCATTGTCTTGATATGCCATCACTTTTCACGAAACGAAGCTAATCACGTCTTCAGAATCGCGAAAAGCAACTCGAACGAAACGTAGACTTTACTTGAGTCCCTCGTTCAGAGATTAAACGGGACCCGTGTGTCTGTCGTCACTGCACAGTGACTGGTTTGCAGCAGCCTGTGCGAGGATGGTTTAAATTTTTTTGCCCCAGTTCCTGAAGTGGTGGAGGAACATGGCGTTCTTGATGTGGGAATACTAAGCACACAGGACCTAAGAAAACTAACGTTGGGGTCTGGTTGGATTGGCGACAGGGCATATCTACGGACAGGATCCTGGACGTGCGGAAGCTGTTAGCGGTCCACGTCGAGACATGTCATCTGACCAATTTCTCCATATCTCACGAGGTACAGCCCTGGCTCTTTGCTCTTTTGTCTGCTTCTGAACATCTTGAGGCTTTGTTGGTGTTGGTGGGTCCATCTGGCATTTGCCAAGAATGTCGTCATCAGATCGCCACCACATGCTGTTCTTTCTCTCCTTAGCTTTTAGGGTTAGCATTTCTGTTTTTACCATTTTGTTGGCCGTGAGTTAAAAAAAATACTTTTTTTTTGGGGGTAATAGTAGACAATATGTGTTTGAAAAAAATGTTTTTTTTTTGGGATTTGTTTAGCTATCCCAGGAAAAAAAAACAATATTTAAGATATTTATATATTTTTCAATTTTTTTTAGTACTTGCTATTTTAAGTAAGGGAGTTAAATATCAAATATTGAGAATTAGAATATGACGACACATGAGCCACTGTGTAAGACATAAGGGCAAACAAAATCATTTTCTCGGCTAATTATTATGAAGGAATTTTATCCTTTTTAATACGTACACAAGTAGTGTAACCCAAAAATAGTGTGAGGTTTTCGAAATGACACATGTATAATGCATCTTTTTTTGGCAACTAGATTTATTTCGTAAGCATGTTGCAGTTATTAGGATTTTGCGAATGATTATTTATTTCATAAACAAATTTCTCGCATCAAAACAGGTTCGTGGGCCAAGACTCAAGGACTCGGCGGACATTCTTTCTCTTAAGCCTTGTTATCTTACCATCACCGAAGGTAATGGTAAATCGAGTGAATTTTACTTTTGACTTTTTAATTTTTACATATTTTTGCAAACACTCATAGGTCTATTTTAATTTAGTGGGGAACACTTGATCTTTTGAAAATATACACGAATTAACATTTTCAATCATACACATTTTTCTTATGTAAACTTTTCAATTTTAAAAGAACTAGACAAAAAATTACTAGCAGAAGCGATGCAAATTTGCCGAAAGCAAAACTCTAAACCATTCAAGGTGCTCGTCTTGCGAAATGAATTTCCGTTATAACATGATAAACTAAATTTTTTGAAAAGAGAAATTGGAAAAACCTAATTTTGATAATTATATAAACCTGAGTATTCACCAAAATATAATTACACTTAACATGATTATTAATTCCCGTACATATTATAAATATTATATAAGGGGAAGAAACCCTCATGCTGATTAACTTTTCGATTCTCCCAACATAAATTTTTTTTCGATAATTAATTGTAATCATCAAATTCAAACCCAAAAAAAAAAAAAAATTGAAAAAAATCGGAGCACATATAAAAGCTGGCGAATTCAAAACTTGCTCACTCGCCTTCCCCTGTTTCTTGGGCATTCATTCGCAGAGGACTACACCGAAGAGCTCGCCATCTCCCACATCCGCAGGCTCCTCGACATCGTCGCCTGCACCACCTCCTTCGCCTCCTCCTCCTCCCCTTCTTCTTCTTCTTCATCCCCCAAGACCCTAGCTCGGCCCGTCGCCAAGGACTCCTCCTCCTCCAAGCCCAGCAAACCGACCGACGCCGCGCCGTTCCAGGGCCCCGGGCGCGACGCCGTCGATGAGAGAGACGCCGCCAGCTGCGACCCGAACCTCAAGTCGGGAGGCGAGAAGAAGGCCGACAAAGGGGATGCAGCGGCGGCGGCCGACAAAGGGGAGGCGGCGGCGGCGGCGGCGGTCTCGCTCTGCCCCCCACCGCGGCTCGGGCAGTTCTATGATTTCTTCTCGTTCTCGCATCTCGCGCCTCCAGTCCAATGTGAGTTCCCTTTGCTCGCCGTTTTCTCCTTAGCTTTTTTTTTTTGGGTAATGAGATGGGGCTGGATGATGCTTTGCTGTGGTTTTGGGTGCTTTGTCTGGTGTCTTTTGATGATATGCATGTTTTCATCAAAGTAGAAGATGCTCTTTTTGGATAATTTTCTTCGGTTTCTTCTGCAGACATCCGGCGATCGACACGTCCGTTCCTCGATGATAAGACGGAAGACGATTTCTTCCAGATAGATGTGAGGACCTCACTCCTTTCTAGTTATCTTGTACTCCACCACTTCTATCATATATGGATTATGCCGATAAACTTCTAAGATGTTGGGTTCCTTGGGAGTGAATTTCTGGCGGCAACTGTGTATGCAGGTGCGGATTTGCAGCGGTAAGCCAATGACCGTTGTAGCTTCAAAGAAAGGGTTTTATCCTGCTGGAAAACGCATTCTTATAAGTCATACTTTGGTTGGCCTGCTTCAACAGAATAGCAGGATTTTTGATGCGGTGAGCTTTAGAAATCATAGGAACTGTCTTGCGCATGCTTTCTTCTGTCAATTTTGTTTTCTGCCCTCAGTTTGGCCCTCTTTGATATTGTAATTATTTGGGTTTTCTTCTCATTTCTTCTGGTGTTACTCAACATTTCAGATCATACAAACTTGCAACTAGCCATCACCTATTTAGCATTTTTATTATACTATGCTTGCAGGCATACAAAGCTCTCATGAAAGCTTTCACAGAACACAATAAGGTACATACATCTGATCGTATTGAATTTGCAATTCTGGTAATTATTGAAGTTGCAAGACAATAAACTCACCCGAGTTACAATATTAGTTTGGAAATCTTCCGTACGGATTCAGAGCAAACACATGGGTCGTTCCTCCAGTTGTCACTGATAATCCTTCAGTGTTCCCAGCGCTTCCCGTGGAAGATGAAAATTGGGGAGGAAATGGTGGTGGTCATGGACGTGATGGCAGACATGATTACAGACCGTGGGCCAAAGAGTTTGCCATTTTGGCGGCAATGCCCTGTAAAACAGCAGAGGAGAGGCAAATCCGTGATCGCAAAGCATTTTTGCTTCATAGTCTCTTTGTCGACGTTTCTGTTTTCAAAGCCGTCGCAGCAATCAAGCACCTCATTGATGCAAATAATTGCTTCACATCTGATCTGATCGTTTCAATGTTGCACGAAGAAAGAGTTGGGGATTTAGTTATCAAGGTGACTAAGGATGGCCCTGATGCAAGTTTGAAACTGGACTGTAAAAATGATGGGGGTCAGGTCCTTGGCATGTCTCAAGACGAGCTCGCCCAGAGAAACTTACTTAAGGGCATAACTGCTGATGAGAGTGCTACAGTACATGTGAGTAGCGGAATGTTTCATTTGACATGAGGCATGCAAATTGAAAATGTAAGTTAATTATGCACGGGATCATATATTAATTTGCAAGTAATTTGTTTTTGGTAGGATACTTCTACTTTAGGTGTTGTGGTCATTAGGCATTGTGGCTATACGGCAATTGTTAAAGTCTCAGCTGAGGTAGATTGGGAGGGAAATCCAATTCCTCAGGACATTGACATGGAAGACCATCCTGAAGGAGGGGCAAATGCCTTAAATGTGAATAGGTCAGTGCAAAATTTTTGTTGTGTATTGCTTAAACATCTTGATAATTTTCTCAATTATCGACTGTGGTGCTCATTTCAACTTTGACCATCAGCCTGCGGATGCTCCTGCACAAGTCATCCTCACCTCAGTCATCCAGCGCTGTTCTACGGACACAAAGTTCAGATTCTGAAAATTTACGCTCTTCTAGGTCTCTGATAAGGAAGGTCTTAGGAGAAAGTTTGTTGAAGTTGCAGGAAGAGCCTACTAAATTCACCAGAACTATCAGATGGGAATTAGGGGCATGTTGGGTTCAACATTTGCAAAATCAAGCTTCAGGAAAAAATGATGCTAAAAAAACCGAAGAATCTAAGCTTGAGCCAGCAGTTAAAGGTCTTGGGAAGCAAGGTGGCCTGCTTAAGGAAATAAAGAAAAAGACTGATGTCAGGACCAGCAAGTCCGATCTTGGAAAGGAAGCTCCTATTAGCTGCAACAATGAGACTGACAACAAATCAAATGGCATCAATCCGAAGGAACTAGAGAAACAACAGGAAGAAAAAGAAATTATGTGGAAAAGGCTGCTTCCTGAGGCAGCATATTTGCATCTTAAAGAATCAGAAACTGGTCTGCACCTTAAGGTTTGTTTAATGCAAGAACCGCTATATTTAACGTGTCCAACTATTTTTCAGCTCTTTTGGCCAATTCATTCCCCGAAGACTGGATAATCTGAAATGCTTTAAGTGTCAAGCTGTGCCATCCTCTAAGAAATGTGCATGGTGAAAATGGTATGCTTTATCTCCTTCACCTTATACACATGCATTCAATTTTTCCGTTGTTATTCTTGCAGTCGCCGGATGAGTTGATCGAAATGGCACACAAATATTATGCTGATACCGCCCTTCCAAAGCTGGTTGGTTGCTTTCTGGACTGGAATTCTTCAATATATATATATAATTTTTTTTTTTCATAATGGTTGATTGGTATCTCTTTATTTTCTTAGGTGGCAGATTTTGGTTCCCTCGAGCTTTCACCAGTCGATGGGAGGACATTGACTGATTTTATGCACACCAGAGGCTTGCAAATGTGCTCCTTGGGCCGTGTGGTAACCAAATCAATAACATTCTTTTAATCTTTTGTAAATTCACGTTTACATCTTATGCTCACTTAATAAATGTCTTCAATAGCAGTCCTGTAGAATTTTTTTTTTCTACGTGCGAGGAATTGAGAGCTTGAAGGAGACATTGAAAAATTTGCTATCTTTTGATGTCATGTTATTTAATTAGCTGAAATCTTATCTGTTATGAAGCTTTCGCTTAAACTTCTCTCAATATGATATATAATGGAGAGGAAATTTTTCTATCTAAACTACCCTAGTCAATCTGAGTTTTATGACCAAAAAAATCTGGGTTTTACCTTCTGGCCAAAAAAAGAAGATGTAGGTTTTACGGACCAATTGTGCATGTTTTATGTAAACTAAAGCTGTTGGAGAATTTATATGGTGGAGTCTAACGCTTTGATTCATTTCCTGCATCATGCTAGGTTGAACTCGCCGATAAGCTTCCTCATGTGCAGTCACTCTGTATACATGAGATGGTTGTTCGAGCATACAAGCATATCCTACAAGCTGTTGTGGCAGCAGTTGAAAATGTTGCTGACGTGGCTGCTTCAGTTGCTTCATGTCTAAATATACTGCTAGGCTCACCATCAAGTGAAAATGACGACACAGACACTATCAGTGATGATGAGCTAAAATGGAAGTGGGTGGAAAGCTTCCTTTTTAAAAGGTTTGGCTGGCGATGGAAACAAGAGAGCTGCCAGGATGTCAGGAAGTTTGCTATTCTTCGTGGATTGTGCCACAAAGTATGATAACATGATCTCTTACTTAAGTTTTCGTTCAGATCTCATGGTATTGCTTGTGCTATGTAATTGAAGCAATCTTGCGACAGGTTGGACTAGAGCTTGTTCCAAGGGACTATGATGTGGAGTCACCTTCGCCATTTAGGATGTCGGATATTATAAGCATGGTTCCTGTTTATAAGGTGACGAACAGTAGTTTTTTTTTTATTCAAGACTAATTGGTAATTATTTTTTAGGATCTTATTTGGATTTTGACTGGTTCCTGCAGCATGTTGCTTGTTCATCTGCGGATGGACGGACACTGCTAGAATCATCCAAGACTTCCTTGGACAAAGGAAAACTGGAGGATGCTGTTAATTATGGCACTAAGGTGAGTGACTGCTCTTTTTCTGGCATCATATCGTACACTTATCTGCATTAGAGCTGATGATTTTTTAAGAAAAACTGAAGGCACTGTCGAAGCTGGTGTCTGTGTGTGGTCCTTATCATCGAATGACAGCAGGAGCATACAGTCTTCTGGCTGTGGTGCTCTACCATACTGGTGATTTTAATCAGGTATGTGCATTATTAAGTACTCAACCAGATGAAGAGATCACTTCTAGATATCTATGATCTGATATGAATCCCGTCATCACAAATTGGGATATCAATAATGTTAATGACAAGTTATGAGTCAAATGTAGACTATCCACACTTCATCTTAATTAGGCCGATTCTCATTTGAACTAACTGCTCATTTATTCAAGTGTATGAACATTCAACACAAAAAAAGCCAAATCAACTGAATAACAATTCTGACCAAAAAAAAAAAACTGCATTACGATTGCCTTCATTCTAGTGAGTTACTGTTGACATCTTGACTTACTGAGCAGCATTCTTTGTTACACATTTTTCATCTATCTTACAGTCGAGAATCAAATTTTAAGTTTAGGTATGAAAGTGTTGAACTTGGGTGGTTCTGAGAAAAAAACAGAGCTAAATTTTGGTAAGGGCACTGATCTGTTTGACGTCCCACTGCTTCACTAAACATTGACAAAGTGAAACAAAGAAGAAAAAAGTTTCTTTCAGCATGAAGAATTAACAAACTGACAGATATATCATTTATTTCTTTCTAAGACCTTGTACTGTAACTGTTAGGATTTAAAAGAAGTAAATCTGATCACTGTTCAGGTGAAAAAGGACTAGTTTTTTTCTGTCAGAATTTGCTACTACATAGTTTTGGTAATTGCTATCTATACTCTCTACGTTTCTTCTCTTCGCTTGGTGATGATTTTCTTGAGATGAGACCTACTGTCTATGGTGGATGGTTTAATTCTTGTCTGATTGCTTTAATAGCATGTTGTTTGATATGAACTTATTAATTTTCTACTTTGAATAGGCAACCATCTATCAACAGAAAGCATTGGATATTAATGAGAGAGAGCTTGGTCTTGATCATCCCGATACCATGAAGAGTTACGGGGATCTTGCTGTGTTCTACTATCGGCTTCAACACACAGAGTTGGCTTTGAAGTATGCTTTTACTTTCTTTTCCCAGAATATCTAACCTACATCCTAAACAAGATAAGCTTTAGTGAAAGGCTTTATCTCTTTTTCCTTTCCCATTCCTCTACGATTAAATATTTTTTCCTTAGAATAATGAATGCCGGAGAGAACCTATTTAAAAGCAAACCATGTGACCATTGCCTGACTATGTTAAAGTTCATGTTATAACTTTTGAGTCGACCTTCATTACTCTAGGTACGTCAATCGTGCTTTGTATCTGTTGCACTTAACCTGCGGTCCATCTCATCCAAATACTGCTGCCACCTACATCAACGTGGCAATGATGGAAGAAGGTCTGGGAAACGTTCATGTTGCCCTTAGGTACCTCCATGAGGCTCTAAAGTGCAACCAAAGACTTCTTGGAGCTGATCATATACAGGTCTCTCTCTCTCTCTCTCTCTCTTCCAACCACCCCCTGACAAATCATTTGAAATTCATTTGCCAGTGGTATCTTGGGAAAATCCTTACTCTATTGAAAGAATGGGGGTGAAGATTTTCCTTTCTACTTGGACTCCAATGTTGGACCTTTCTAATAAACAAATCATTGTAGTCGACACTTGGGCAGTCAACATTGACAAGGTCTTCTAGCAATAGTTGTGTGCTGTAGTATTAGGAGCAGAAGGTTTACAACTGCTACGCTGGACCAACTCACCCCTAATCTCTCTAACATGCACCTATCACTCTGTCATCATTGTTAATGAGCTTGTCAAGTAACCCTTTGAAGATACGTTCAGTTCCCTGGTCAACAGGAAATGTGCGACAAAATTTTATTCAAGTTTCAGCAGATTGTGGCAATAACATGACCTTTGTTTTTTGCCTTTGTTATTTCCCTTCCAGACTGCTGCCAGCTATCATGCCATTGCAATTGCTCTCTCTCTCATGGAGGCCTACTCCTTGAGCGTTCAGCATGAACAAACTACCTTACAGATACTGCAGGCCAAACTTGGATCAGAGGATCTACGTACACAGGTACCACCAACTTTATTATGAGAAACCGTCTTGTATTATTTGATATTCATAGGTGCTGAGTTGATAAATCAATTAAATTCTAGGATGCGGCTGCATGGCTTGAGTATTTTGAATCGAAGGCTCTAGAGCAGCAAGAAGCTGCTCGCAATGGTACACCAAAGCCAGATGCCTCAATCTCCAGCAAAGGTCATCTGAGGTATCAACCTTGTGAATCCGTATCCCTCCATATACTTTTAATCTTTTTTCTGACCTGATAAAAGAAGTGATAAAGTTTATGTTTGTAAAATTGTGTGAAAAATTTACCTCTCCCCTGTAAACACACGTGCCGCCTCACTATTCTTTTCGCTGTTTTCCTTGTGAGTATACTGATCACTGTTCTGGCCAAAACTTAGTGCTGAATGAATAGATGCTGTTAAAATGTGATTGGCATCATTTTCTTGTAAAACCTATGGTTTCCGATTTTTAACCAGAAGCGATTTTGTTTCCCCTTAGAAAATTCATAATGTTGATAACCTAATCTGTGTCCATTGTTTTTCCTTTATATTTTGCTAACTTTCCATCTCACTTGAAAGTTCTGTGCCCGACCATTTTCTACAAAAGGTTAATATTAGAGTATGGCACGAATTATGTTTACTCCTCACGCGAAGGATTTAAGCATGGGAACACAGTACATGTGAGTAAAAGAGTTATTGAAGCCCATTGTGCATAATGGAAGGGAAAATCCATGAAAGGGTAAAAGGGGATGTGAGGAATCAAACTTGAGATCTTTTGCTCTGATAACAATATCAAGTTATCTGCTGTACTGCTTACTCCAAAAGATTAAGCTATTAGAATACAGTGTGAGATATATTTTTAAGTGTTGAGTCAAAGAAGAACTCTAGGATTTATAACTTCTTTATGATGCTGGCAGTATTGTATGATAAAGCAATAATGTGATGTTCTCTCTTTTGTCTCAGCGTGTCAGACCTCCTTGATTTTATAGCTCCAGATGCAGACATGAAAGCGAGGGATGCCCAAAAGAAGGCTCGTGCTAAGGTCAGAACCACCTTTTATACATCTACTCTTTTGTAAATGTCTCCACTGCTCTTGGTTTAAATGATAATTTTGATGCAGGTGAAAAAAGTTGACCAGAACTGGGATGTATCTGAGGATTATCAGACAGATGAAACCTTATCGCCGAATGATCCTCAGGCAGAGAACTCAAGTGATAAGGAAAACAAAGCTGAACATACTGAGGCTACAAATGCTAAGGAAGATCCTTCTTTACCAGGTCAATTGATAGTGGGCATAAGTAATGAACTGGTACAAGATGACACTTCAGATGAAGGGTGGCAGGAAGCCATACCTAAAGGCCGCTCACCTGCCGCTCGTAGGTCTTCTAGTTCGAGAAGGCCAAGCCTGGCAAAACTGAACACAAACTTCATGAATGTGTCACAGTCTTCGAGATACCGCATGAAATCCAACAATACTCCACCATCAAAAATCAGCACTAATGAACCGGCCACCTCAATTGTACCATCCGTGCCTGCTACAAAGAAGTTTGTGAAAAGTGCAAGCTTCAGTCCGAAGGTCAATAGTCCTAACGCCTCATCTAGTTGGACTCCCAACCCCAAGTCTGCACCAGCTAGCCCAGCTCCAGGTGAACAAGCTACTAAGACAACTTCCTTGTCTTGTCCAATCAGTGTTCAGGCTGCTGGGAAGCTTTTCTCCTATAAGGAAGTTGCTCTGGCTCCGCCTGGATCCATAGTGAAGGCAGTTGCAGAACAGTTGCCCAAAGAAAATGTTACGAGTGAGCAGAATTCTGGAGAGACAGCTGCAGTGGAGTTGGCTCTAAATGAAGCAACTGTATCTCAAGATGTAGATGATCAGGAGCTTCAGAAAGAAGCAGCAGAGAATAAGTGTCTAGATGCTGAAATGACAAAAAATGCTTCAATTGAAGAGCAAGAAAAATTAGAGAAAGGAGCCACAGAAGAAGCCGTGGATACCCCCATTCCACAAACAGTTGAAATGGCTGTGGCAGTGGACGTTGAAGGCACTGCTTATCTAGAAAATCAACGAAGTAGCAGCATTCTGGCTTCAGAAATCAAGGCAGCTGATAGCTTGAAAGATTCAGATGCAGTTGGTTTAAAAAATGATGCGTCGGGAATAGTACCTGATGGCCAAACTACTTCCTCTGATGTGGATTTTTCACAAGTTCCTGTTGAAAATACAAGCTCATTGCAAGAAAAAAGTGCATCTACTACCAAAGAAGTGGTGGCTGAGGAAAACAAAAACCTGCATGATCGTCCGAATGGTGATATAAGTGGTAAGCCCTTAGCAGCTGAAGTAGGAAAGCAAGATGAAACGGACACTGCAAAGGAGATGACTAAGAAACTCTCTGCATCTGCACCACCCTTTAATCCTTCTACTACTCCAGTTTTTGGCTGTGTTCCAGTTCAGGGGCTCAAAGATCACGGAGGAATCTTGCCTCCACCATTGAATGTTCCTCCAATTCTCAGTCCTGTCCGTAGGTCGCCTCATCAGTCTGCAACAGCCAGGGTCCCATACGGTCCTAGGCTATCTGGTGGCTATAATAGGTCTGGAAATAGGGTCCCCCGTAACAAATCTGGCTTCCATAATGGTGAACATGCTGGCGATGGGAACCACTTCAGCCCTCCAAGAATAATGAACCCACATGCAGCTGAGTTTTTGCCTGGCCAACCCTGGGTTCCCAACGGCTATCCAGTATCCCCTAATGGGTATATGGTTTCTTTAACAAATGGTATCCCACTGTCTCCTAATGGTTTTCCTCTGTCACCAAATGGTATTCCCTCGCCTACAAATGGATATCCAGCATCAGCCACTGGTCTTCCAGTCACTGCTCAAAATGCCTTCATAGCATCTGCAGTTAGTCCGGTGGAATCACCAATAGATATGGCTGATGAGGTGGTTGGTGAAAATAAAGTTGAAGTTGCTACCGAGGAGCAGTCTTCTGTGGAAGCAATAGTTGAGAAGCACTCCATCGAAGAAACAGCGCTAGAAAATCACTTGCCATGCCATGAGGAGAATCCTCATGAGACTGAAGGAAAGACCAATGATGATATCCCAGAGACTATAGATTCTGTGAAGACCAAAGAGATGGGCAACGACATAGCAATCGATCACGAGAAACCCATCAAATGTTGGGGGGACTACAGTGATGGCGAAGTGGAGATGATTGAGGTTTCGAGTTAAATACTACTAATAACCTTTTTCCTACTCATTCACCCATTTGAAGCTCTGCTCTGTGATGTCTTGAGCTGAGTCATTAGATGCAATCCAGCAATGCTGCTGTGTAGGGTGAACCAGAGATGTCGCTTCTTCTACTGTATGTGTTGTAAATGACAGCGAACGCTGGCACTTCCTGAAGCTTTTTGACGTTGGGTTATCACAGCATCAGAGAAGAATTTGATGACAATACTGTGCATAGGCTGATGAAATGAGGATGAGTCATTACGAGAAGGATGTATCGAGTTGCTTAGTGTTAACTAATTCCTATCAACTTTATTGTTTTTCAATCTGTCTTTGGTCCTTGTAACTTTTGTCGTAGTTGAGAACGGGAAGAGCCTCGGAAATTTGTACTCTACAGGAGCTCTGCCAGTAATGGTTGGAGCAATATTGATGGCTGCAATGGTCTGCACCAATAATATTTAGTTTATCTTGTTTGTAAGAAAAGGTCACTGCACAACATAAATTTTAATGTATCTACAATTGTTTCTCTTTTGCTTGCTTTTTTATCATATGTAGCTAAACTGCTCATCCGGAAAGATTGCAGCTGTTAAGAGGTGAAAAAGGTGGCTCTTCAATCTCAAAATTTGGTGGCAGTATGACGAGCAATTATGTGTGTGTGTGGAAAGAGAGAGCATGAACAAGCAGAAGATTGTCTAAAGTTCCATAAGTCAAGATGCAGAAATAATATGATGCAGAGGAGAACTTAATTAAGAGAAATTTGGAGGCTTCTTCTGCTTTGCTTAAATTACGATCAGAGCTTATGCCTGGAGATTTAGCCAGTCTTTCTTTTGAAAAGATCAACTATTTATTCCAGGAAATTTGATGACTCGAAGATAAAGCTGAACACCATGACCCTATTGAAGTAACAAATCAAGTAGCACGATATATATATTATAGTGCATAATCTTTTACAAATCAGCATCAAGATAATACATCAAGATAAGCAGAGCATTCATTTAGAGATTTTTCCATGATTAGGTTTTATCAATTTCCATGTAGATGAGTTTGTTATCTTTATGCTTATCTTTCACCATAATTATAAATGATGATATTTTTCTCTTATATCTTTCTATTTATACTGTACGAAGTATCAATGATATTAATGTGCTTCATTCATTCAATTCTCTGTTTAGTTTTATGGTATTAACCGATGCAGACTGGGCTAGCGTGAGTTCCTTCACTTTTTTCAATTTTTGGAGTAGTTCAGTTGTGCACTACAGTTCAATAGGAAAGAAAAAGTTCAGAGGATCATTATGCAGAGACACAAGCAAACAAACTCACATTGTATAGATGCAATAGGCAATATTTGGAGCTAGTGCGGATATAGGAAATGAAATATGATTAAAAGAACATGACTTAAAGATTTAGGCGGAGACAAGAGAGAAGAGACAACATAAGAACTTTAGAGACGGCCACAATCGAAACTCTCTAGCGGCCGGCTACACGTAATTTGCCAGCTCACACTCTTCCAACCTGTTGCTCAGTGTCATTCCTTTATAACCCTCTTCATTGTAAGACTCAGTCATATTCTCTCATTCTCTCTCCATTTCTTGTACCGCCATCTTCATCTTCTTCATTATTCTTTATTCAAGTAAATTGACAATTGGGTTGCATTTCATTGGTGCAATTTCCATGGCGAAGCTATCACAGGAAAACCAGAGAAACAATGTGAATAACAACAAGAGAAATGAGAATGTTACAAGCAATAACGGTGGTGTGACAAAAGCGAAAAGAACAAGGAGAAGAGTTCCTAGATACTCTCCTCCTCAACGTAGCTCAATCTATCGTGGAGTAACTAGGTGTGTGAAACACCTCTCCTTATTTCCCTTGCAATATCTCTCTTGATTTTTTTTTTCCTCCTAGGCATTTATCTTGAAATAGTGTGCATTTTATAATGCTTGTTGTGTGCATGTTATGATGCTTGTTTAAGGCATCGTTGGACAGGAAGATATGAAGCACATTTGTGGGACAAGAATTGCTGGAATGAATCGCAGAACAAGAAAGGACGCCAAGGTATTTGCTCATTTTCATTCATCAAAGCCATCTAATTTCTTTCCTTTTCTTGAACTTGTGAAGCTCGTAATTTTTCATGCTACTGATGTGTTCTCTCTTTTTCTCATGGCCGGTTCATTTGTTTTTGCGGAATCTGGTTGCAAACGCAGTTTATCTTGGTATGTTTCGCGATCTCCTTTTCTACTCTCTTTCACACACATTTGCCTCAGGAACACAGAATTAGGAATATTGAAAGAAATACTGATATTTACATACCCAAGAAAGGTTGCAACAATTTTTTACATTCGCTTCGCATGTCGAATGGTGTTAATCTCATTCAGTATATATGCTTCATGTGATCTTTGCAGGTGCTTATGATGATGAAGAAGCAGCTGCCCATGCTTATGACCGAGCCGCACTGAAATACTGGGGCGAAGGAACCATTCTCAATTTTCCGGTATTTTTTAGTCATTTGTCACTCTACATATGTGCACGATCACACTTTGTGAGAAAAGATTACAGAAACTTAAGTAAGATTACAATGCAGCTATCCACATATGAGAAGGAACTGAAAGAAATGGAGGGACAGTCTCGTGAAGAGTACATCGGTACATTGAGAAGGTACAGGTCACATTTGCATACATTGAGGTTTAAACATTTTACCAATTATGAATGAAGTACGAATCTACCACTTTGAGGCATTCTTTGGAGTATAACAGTCATTAAATTATGGGTTTAAAATTGCAGGAAAAGCAACGGTTTCTCTCGTGGAGTTTCAAAATACAGAGGTGTTGCGAGGTACTTAAGCATCTGATCTACTCTAACAAAGATCAGGAATCCGCCCTTCCTTTACATTGATAGTCCTCAGAGATCTTCACAATCTTCTAAATTGCACGCTCTTAGTAATTTGTGAGTACTGATCTATAATATGTTGAAATTGATATTAACTTTTAATGTATGAATGAGCAGACATCATCACAATGGAAGATGGGAAGCTCGGATCGGCAGAGTTTTCGGAAATAAATACCTCTACCTCGGAACATATGGTACTTTGCCATCTCCTCTTGCTCCTGTAGTACATAGCATTGCTATATGCATCTACTTCATCTCATCATACTGCTTAAGGATTAAAGGACAAAAGGAAACAAATTTTGGACTATTAGCAGCTTGTTTCTTTCTCAGTTCAGTAGACCATTGAGTGAATGCCAATCGAAAGAGGCCAGGCATCTATGCATTTCGTTTAGCGTCTCTTTCTTACATACTAATTTGACTCTGTCCAAGCTTCTTAATTTAACAGTCAGGACATAAGTGTTTCTTGTTGTTTCCTAGTAGAAAATCTTAAAGCAATTCATATCATATCTGCAGACGATGGAAAAGACGAGACTTTTACTTTCTAAAGAGATTTATACGTGATAACCGGTCAAAGAGTAGTCTTTCCACTATAATATACACAGAAACAGACACAGGGAGATACCTTTTCCAACAGTTGGCCAAAGGGAGTAACTAACTTATAGAACAAATACATGAAATTCTGTTGTTAGTTTGGTAGCTGTCAACTGAGTGTGTCAAAAAGCCAATGATTGAATATGGGGCTCAGAAGATGGTAAATCCCGTCAAGGACTACGAGAGTCACATAGGTTTCATGGATAAAACAAAGAAAATCACTCATTTATGGTTATAATGACAACTTCTTTGCCCAAGAACAATAAAAAAGAAGAAGAAACTATTGGCCGAACAAATGCTAAAAAGATACGGTAGCAACAAACAACTATAGATGAAAAGTACCATGAAAGGCTTTTCATTCACACGAAAAAAGTAGTTAAAACTTACCTTAACCAATAACAACTTTGTTCTGCATGAATGCATAATGTGGGGGTCAAAGGTCATCATACATTCATCAATTTCACTATCGCATGATTGTGATGTTTTCTTCTCATTCAACTTCGCAGCTACCCAAGAAGAAGCTGCCGTTGCATATGACATGGCGGCTATAGAGTACCGTGGACTCAACGCTGTCACCAATTTCGACCTGAGCCGTTACATCAAATGGCTTAAACCCGGGACTAATGATAATAACAACAGCAGCGAAAGCCAAACAAGCATGAACCCTGACCTTAACCCTAGCCCTAATTTTAGCCTTGCTAACTCCAGTTTACCTGCAAGCTCTCATCAGCTTGGGATAAACTACTTCCAAAACCAACAGGCAAATGTGCCCATAGAAAGTTTAGAAACATTGCCAACTCAGCCACGCCGAGCAAATGCCACGTCAGCCCTAGGGCTTCTGCTTCAGTCGTCCAAATTCAAGGAGATGATGGAGATGACATCTGCCGTCGACTGTTCATCATCATTATGGGAGTCCGAGTTGCCTCAGTGCAGCAGCTTCCCCGATGAAGTAAAGACGCACTTCGAGTGTCCTGATTTAAGCTGTGGCACAGAGGACGATGATTTGATTTTCGCCGATCTCAACTCGGTCTCTCACCCGATGTTCGAGCTAGAACTTGAGGCATGACGGCTAAGGCCAAGACCCGAGTCGAATGCGTGGAAATGCGGTCTTACCATGCATTTAGGGCAAACAGTATCAGTAGTCTCTTCAGGTAATTTGTGAATATGGAAGCAAGCCATGACACAAGAAAAGAAGAGTCTTGGTCTGTATTTGATTCATTTGTTACAGTTCTTCTTTAGCTTCTCTTTAGAAATAAATAAATAAATAATAAATCACAATAAAATAATAAGAAGCCACAATAGAGGTAATACCTATTTTGTGCTTTCAAACCTTGAATGCTAGTTGACTTGGCTCGAAAATTGTACTTCAAGAAAAGATCTGTAAATAAGGGATCAGGGGTACCTGATAATCTCTTAAAAGAAGGTCGGACCATTTTTTTTCTCTTATTGTCTGTATTCGTTTTTTCCCTGAATTTTCAATAAAATAAAGGCCACTTCCTTGTGAGATTGCAAAGCCATGCATGACCCTCTTTGTTCTTCACGATAATTCTAATATTTTTTAGGGAAAAGTTCAAAAAAACTTTTAAACCTATTGCACGTGTGTTAATTCAGTTTTAAACCCTTTATTTATATCAATTGAGTTTTAAATTTTTTGGCGATTTGTTATTATAGTCCATTTAGCTAATTTTGACCAGAAATCATTAACATAGATATTAGTCACTCAATGGGGCATGACTGGCGCCGATGTAAACAAATTTTATAATTTAAAAATATTTTTATGAATTTTCATTTTTTTCATTATGATTGGCGAGGGTCGTAGCCCTCGCCAAATCTAGCTAGGGCGGCCCTTGCCCGGCCGTGGGGCTCAAACTCTTGCCAGATCTAACGAGGGCAACCCTCACCCAGGTGAGGCCTTGACCCCTACGGCCTGGTTGAGGGTTGCCCTCAATGGATCTAGCAACGGTTCGACCCCTACGGCTGAGCAAGGTCCTCCCTTGCGCAAAGGCTAGCGAGTTGCTAGCCAAAATGAAAAAAAGAAAATAAAAAGAAAAAGGAAAAAAAATTAAAAATTTTGGATAGAAGTATTAAAAATTGTAAAATTTATTAACGTCAGCACTAGTTATATCACATAGGGCAGCTAATACTCATGTTAGCGATTTCAAATCAAAATTGATCGGATGGATTATATTGGCAAATCATCAAAAAATTTATGATTTAATTGGTATAATTAAAATGTTTTGGACTGAATTAGCACAAATGCAATAAGTTTAACACTTTTTTGAGATAAGTGGGAAAAGTAACGTATATGATCCTCTTTGAACAACTAACACATACTGTTAGAATGAATAATATTTACAACTGTTCTTTGTAATTTAACTCACAACTTGTATTTAAGAATGAACTAAAAGAATTGTACTTAAGAATAGAAATACACTTAGAAGATGACAAATAACGTGAAAATATCATTAAAAACTTCTGATCTCTCGCTTCAATTGTGCTTTGCACCCTTTGATTTAAAAAAGCTACCCTTTCACCCTCATGTATATGATAACTCTCAACAAATTTTGTAATGAGAAATTGTTTATTTACCAAAAAATCTTACTAAAACTCTTTTACTAAGTGATGTGATGATTTTTTATGGGACGTTGAAGTAATTGAGATCCATATATCGAACAATTAGCTTGCTTAAGCACTCGATAGAGTATTGCCACATTAATTAGTAAAAAAGTTTCAACTAGATTTCTTAGTATATCTAACATTGTGGCTTTGCAATTAGTGACCCAATTTGGTACAAAATGACTCTCTTCATTAACTGCATAACATATATTGAATTGGACTGGCATGATCAATGAACTTCTTATGAATATCCCCAAGCCATTGGTTGAGTGGTAAACGCTTAGACTAGATACGATATATCTTCTATTCATGCACTAGTGCGAATTGGTCAAATTGAGAATGTGGATACCCAAGTATTATTAAAAACATTATTTCCAAATATCCGGCGATTGCCCTATTTGTATAATCAAACGGAAAAGTAGAGGGGAAATGCAGACTATAGCTTTCCAAATCACATTTTTGAGATTGGTGAAAAGGAAAAACTCAGCTTTTTGATACAATGTTGAAATTTTGACTTGATCCTTTGAGATGGTATTAGAGCCACTTTTTTCTAATGTTTATATTGCAATTAAGCATCATATATGGGATGTTCTTCTCATTGATCATATTTCATGAGACATTATAATCTAAGCTTTTGGAATAATTGGCTTTATGATCTCCTAAACATTGCATAAAAGAAGGCTAGAAATATATATGGTCTTGTAAGATGTCACTCCTTTAAGGTTCTCATCATTCTATTAAGTTGCGCCAAAGGGTGCGACGGAAACTCTATATAATGTCGTTCTTACTTCGTGAATTTTATTTGAAATAACGAATGGCGCTCTCGAAAATGCTAATAAAATGCTTGAAAAAGATAAGGGGATGTTTTGCTTCGCTTACAAAGTGGGCAGACACTGATCAACACAGCGAACGCAAGTAAAGGATACATATTCTGTATGAGCGTATTGATCACTTCCCAAACAGTTGCTGGAGCACATAACATGGATGCTAACCTATCTTCCTGCAGACTCCTAGGAAGAAGGAATAATAAATTAATTGAGGAGCAAGCAAAAGTTGCTTATCCGAAATAAAAACTGACTTTCAAAAGCAAAAGAGAAAAAGCTGCAAACAAATAATGTATTCTTACTATGCACTAGTATTGCATAGTTCTTTACTTCTTTATAGGTTCTCTACAGATGCCTACTCTTTTGTGTGTGTGTGGGACTACTGTGATGACTCTCTTCTGTGACGCAGCCCTCGCGATACACATTGATGTGTTACCTTTACGAGGCATACATAGACGTAGGTGGTTCGCAACAGTTGAAACATGAGAAATACTGTAACACGTGAACTTCTGGGTGACAACAGGCCCAACCGAAAGCTCCTGTTGAAACAATTTCCACAAGTGATTCCTCTGTTTTGCAGCCCAATAGCCATACTGAGGATTCATTGATGTTCTGCATTTCGATCTCATCGGAGCCGGGTGAGGGCGAGTTGATTTCAGCTCAGGTTCGTGCAATTGTTTTCGACCTTCTTTATCGACCATCTTCTACCTAGTAGTTTTGTTTATTTACGATGTGTTATCATTATCTTTATATAATTACTAAATGTCAAATAGTCTAAGCAACGATAATCTCAATTATCACATGATGAGCATTTTCATCTTTGGTAAATTTACCAATGGCTATTAGTATGTAACTGATGCAATTGTGAGATTACTTATTAATGACTATAATTGAGTATAGTTTATGAATCATGTTATTGAAATTTATTACTAATTACATTTATTGTTAGTTACTAATTAATATGGCTATGGAAAGATCGTACAAAACAGTCACAGGTGTGAAAGTTACTAGCACATTTCGAAGATTTTTATCACCTATTGGAGATTATTAATCGCTCACAGTTGGTCCTGTGTTCGGGATCACGGAACCTGTAGAATTTCAACTAAAATAATTATTATGCCTATTACTCTGTCATTACTGTGTTAAATTAAACAAAGTAATTGCTCATTAGCTATGCTGTTATTAAATCAAGTGGCACAGCAGTTATTACGGCTTCATTCTAAATTACAACTATGACGAGTTCTGCATTACGGTCTTAACTATTACTGCAACCAAATGTAATTACTATGAGAATCCAATTTAATTTAACTATAAAAGTGAAGCAACGAAGATGAAATTAGCTCAGTTGCAGAACAAAAATGAAATAAAATTAAGTACATAGAAACGACAAAAACAGAAGAATGGCATTTCAACTAGCGATAGTTCTTATATGTAGATACTCAGGAATCAAATTGAAGTTATCCTAGATGGACATGAGATGAATATAGTTTGATAATAGTCTTAACTTTTCCTCCTTGTGTGACACATGTTGAAGTACTAGCATATGGAGTTGCAGAATCATAATAACTCAAACTTTCCAAATTCATGATAAGTCTACCTGAAAATGGCCTCACTCCTCGAAGCTGCTCAGAGCACACAACAGGCAATAGTCAATCTCGTCCCTAGAGGCCTCGAATCCCATTGCTAGCTGGCTTTTGTTCCGCCGTGGTCTGTCGGCTGTAGGTTTCCCGTTAAACTATTAAGAGCCCGTCCCAGCTTACCAGTACACGAAATTCACTCTGTGTGCTGATGCTGGCTCTCCTTTTGGAGGCTTACCAGATGCTGCTGTTACCCTACTCTGAGTGGGCAGTTGTGAAGATGTCGAAGCGTTACAATTGGCCGTTAGTCCCCATGTTCTTGTGATTTTCTGCGCCGAGGTCCGTGCACAAGTGGAGGCATTGGTCGGATTCGATGTACCAGTTCAATCTGCTTCACTATTGCCTGCGACGCAACTGGACGAGGTACATCAAGTTCCTAAACTTTTGGGGTATTTATGATTACATTGACTGGAACTGGAGTCTCAATAGGATGGGACCTGTGAGCCTCCCTGAGAACTTGAAGGAGGGAGTGTTGGAGGAGTTTGAGGGTTTTTGAAAAGGCTCGACGCACACACCCATTTAGCAAAAGAGGGGAGTGGAGTTTCGAGAGATACAATGTTGGCACTGGCGACGAGATCCAACGGAGCATCGAGACAGCGTTCAATAAGAGCATTCTCGTATGGCACATTGTGACCAATATATGCTACCATCATCATTCAGAGAGACAATGCTATTCGAATGACGTTGAATCTCCTGATTGCTGCTCCAGAAGCAAGCTGATATCGAGCTACATGATGTACTTGCTCGTCATCCGTCCGAAGATGCTGTCGGCCACCACAGCAAGCATCGTGTTTAGGCATGCCTACGAGGAGATCCAAAGATCTTCAAATGCTTCGATAACCACAGAACCTCAGTTAGCTCAGAGCGCTTTCGAGGATCAGCAAAGATCCGGGTCATTGAGCTCGAGGCAGGACCACAACACGTTGGTGACGTTGGGATGGCACTTGATATCGGATGCGCAGAGGCTCGCGAGGAATTTGCTGGATAGGCAGGATAGGTGGGAGCTCATGAGCAGCGTGTGGATAGAGATGCTTTGTTATGCCACGGCGAACTGCTGGTTGTCATACCACGCCGAGCAGCTCCGGCAAGGCGGGGAGCTGATCGCTCTTGTTTGGTTGCTTTTAGCTCACAAGACAGACACATTGAAGTTTGCACCCGTGACCGGGGACTAATTTCACTGAAAACTTAGTGAGACATCCGGAACCTCAAATTGCTTACTTTCGGATGCGTCAAACTAAAGGTCATTGTTTTTCTTAGGAGCCAATATAATTAAGAATAAATACGGATGATTATGAGGGCAATTACTAGATCCGACTATGAATGAACAGAAGGAGATCAAACTACTAAAAAAATCTCCTTTCATTCAAGAACCATTAGCATGAGGCGCCTACGTGTACAAGTTATGAACAAAATTATGCATTCTTTCTATAAACTTTAAGGTATTGCTCAATTTTGGTCTTCGTAATTTGCTTTCTGACTTAGATCTTAGTTGTCCTGTCCAAACTGAAGCTCTCATCCACTCTTGCACAAACACATCTCAACGCTTCAAGAACAGCTTGGGTTTCTGCGTGGGAGCAGATCTAACATTTATCGAGCGAGCGAAACCTTCAATTAACTTCCCGGAAGAATCCCGACACACCCAAGAGATGGCACCTGTGGCTATTCCTTCCAAATACAAGCCATTGATTTTCAGAGATCCTGGTTGTGGCGGAATTCAAGTGCCATTTCACAAGGTTGCTGTGCATCTCAAAGGCCGCTGCTATTATGTCTCGTGTCTAGTACGATACCCCTGACCACGTAACTGTTCCAAGCTTTCCAAATGTGCCATAACATCACAATGACGAGCTCAAGAGATGGCAAATAATTTTGTGCACTTTTGCAGTTCAGTAGCCATTGATCAATTATATTTAGCCCATGATTTGAAATCTGGATTTGTAATAGTAGGTCCGACCATATATCTTCAGTCCATGAACAAAGGAGGAATAAATGTTCAAGGGTTTCGGGGTTCTGCTGGCGGAATGGGCGCAGTGGGTCAAGTACTATCCTCCTCTTGAGTAGATTTTCTTTTGCGGGCAGTGCATTTTGACATGTACTCCATAGAAACATCTTGAGTTTGGGTGAAACATTTAAGTGTTTAGATTTTACTCCCTAAGGCTTTGGGACCTGATATGAAGAGGAGGCTTGTTGTTTGCTTGTTGTTTGCTTGTTGTTGCTTCATCCTTTCCAAGTTGATTGTACGCATTTCTAACTGAGAACGATCCTGTTTTAGTCCCCGTCCATACCAACCTATCTTCTGCATTTCCGTAGGTAAGGGAGTAGATATTATGTCATTCACAATTTGTTCCTCAAATAGGGTCCGTAGAGTCTGTTCATCCCAAAGTGGAGCTGTTTTTATTGATTAATTCAATCACAACCAGATGATCATTGCGGTTTGCCGGAGCTCAAATTACCCCTAATGCTATCCACTTATCCTTTCTAATTCTGATATTCCCCATTAACCATTGACCATATGAAAGAGTTTGAGATGGCTTCGCTGCTCATGAGTAGACTCTGCCATCCCCAGGATGATCTATATCCGTTCCCAGCATGCCAGAAATCAGTATGAAGTAAATCCCTTTTAATAGTTGGCTTCAAAGTGCTAATAAAGTCTTAGTTATTCTTCAAGCTTGCTTTCTCAGCATATCCCCATTACATGGGATCAAATCCCTGAATCCCAGTCCACCTTTGTCTTTCCTTGTTTTAGGTAATTCCCATCACTTCCAGTGCATTCCAGATTTCAAGTCACTATTCCCATCATTGCCTTATGGTACATTGCAACAAATATGATGACTCGTCCAATTTTCCCTATGGAAGCAAATTGATTTCGGATTATATGGTATACCTTCTAGCTGTTCATCCTTACATGTTATCGGTCATCATGGGAGATATTGTCTTTGCACATGCTTGCTCTTAGATCAAGTCAATCCTGGAAAGGGAAGCTTCAATTAAAACAGAAAAGGAATTTTCCTGGAGCATTCTGACTACTCAACAAAGTCCCCCTTGCTTGAGACAAGATCCCCATGCGAGAATAACATTGCAATGGGACGTGATATCGAATTCAATAAGCCTTGCCCGGTTGTTGGGGAACAGGGGAGACAAATGGCAGGTGATAGACAGTTTCTGGATAGAGATGCTCTATTTTGCTGCCAAGAACTGTGGATTGTCACGCCGCACGGACCAACTTCAGCGAGGTGGAGAGTTGATCACTCTCATCTGGCTCATTTTAGCTCAGAAGACAGACAAGACCTCAGCTTCTTAGTCTATGCCGAATCATTTTTCATGTTGTAGGTTTAATATAGATTGTGAAATCTGTAGATTGTGTTTGAGACATGTAGCTGGATTTACTTTTATTACTTAATCTTGAACAGCATGATTTTCTGATATTACCCAATTTATTCTGATACCTTGTGGTGGTGAATATCTTTAAATTAGCATAGAAAAGCTTCCTGAGAAAAAGTTAAGCAGAAGGCATAATGCCCTGGGGTTCCAACCTACATTCTTCTATCTGCTTCTTGTTCACTTATTCTTAGGATTGGGATTCTAGGGTAAACTTTTCTAGATTTAATATGTTCATATCCTTAGATCCACATGAAGGCATAAAGATTTGCTTATATCGTCTAAGAATCAGAATTGCAAGGTTGAACTAGGAAGGACAACATATTAGATTAGTAAACAAATCAGATGGGTTGCTCAAACTGATGATGTACATACATCTTTTCCAGGGCATATATTGACATAAAGATTTCATCATGTTGATTAATCAGTGTGGGAGAAGTTTGAATCTTTATTTTCTTTAGATAAAGAACAGAGGAAGTAAAGAGTCGACCTACTTTGAAATAAGGAATAAATAGCCGACTGTGGCGCTGGGGAAGTATTCTTTGGGCTGATTATCCAAATGTAGACAACCAGTAAGATATGTCAATAGCCAACATTTGTTCTGGCAAATATGTAAAAGCCGGTCATTGGAAAACGTATATACTTTAGTATATGAACGAGCTCGTGCATTGTTTCTTCTAACCACGTTTGGTCAGTAATGGAGTCACAAAAGGAAACAAAAATTCAACCAAAAAAATGAAAGAACTACAATGTAAGCAGTACTTCTATCTTCCCTTGAGAAAGTTTCTGCAGATCCTTTCCCAGCATTTTCGATCTGGCTCGGTCATCTCTAAAGCGAACTTGGCATCTTCAGCAAAACCTTTCTGCAAAAGTCACAGTATCACCAGATTAGTGGACAAAGCATGGAAATTGTCGCCGATGCATCAAAAGGAAGAAAAAGGGTATTCACATTGGTGATGCGGTTGATCAATTACCATGATGCAGCCGTTGTTAAGAAGGCGGTCGATGAGATTGAAGAGAATGTCTTTGGTGTACTCAGGGTGGCCCTGAATACCGAGAACGCGATCACGAACTGCGAACATCTCGATGCCGGTTTTTTCGGAGAATGCGATGACTTCAGCACCAGTTGGGACCTCCAAGACCTCATCTTGATGGCACTCAATAATGGATAGAGCTGGCGGGATATCATCCATCGCATTCAAATACCCACACGGGAACAAATCCTTCACAATCCTCACCTTCCTCAGCCCAATGTCCCACCCTGTGTGTGCTTTCCCAACTTTGCCACCCAATGCTCTGCACAGCACCTGCAACAGAAACCCATTCAAGAAAGCCCCACTTCAGCTACTGACACAGATGACTACACAAGAATATTTGGCTTCAATACAATCAAGATTCAATTGGGATTAACGGGTTCTAGTTCTATACTCATCACATGCATCTACCTGGTGGCCAAAGCATATCCCGAGGATCTTCTTGTCCATGGCATCGAGAGTTTCCAAGAGGAGGCAGAGCTTGAGGATCCAGTAGTCGTTGCCATAGGCGTCATAAGGGCTCCCACTGACGACGAAGCCGTCGTACTTGTGGAGCTCGTCCATGTCCGGGAACTCCCCATCCACGACCCTGTAAAGGTCCCACCTCTCGCCTTCCTCCCCGAAGGCCGCGACGAATACGTTGAAGTACCCGCCGTAGACTTTCTTCACGTAGTCCGAGTCTCTTGCTGCGAGCAGAAGGGCGTACCTTTTCTCTGAAGTTGCCTTCATTTTCGAGCCAAGAAACCTGTTTGTGACTATTTGAGCGTGTCTGAGTCTTGAAATGAGAGTGTCTGACAGAGAGAGAGAAAGAGAGAGAGAGAGAGAGAGAGTATGTATGTCTGTGTGTCTATGTGGGTATCTCTTGTTGTAGATATGTGAATTCGATGTGCAGAGAAATGGAGAAGGAGAGGTGGCCTTTATAGAGGACGAAGGATGCAGAGATGTTGGCCGTCAGCTGCGGCTGCTGCTGAATATGGAAACTTCCGTGAGCTGGGATCTTGAAATTAAAAATACATTTACTGTATGAATTATGCATTTGGAAAATGAAAAGACAAGCCCCATAATGTAAGAAAACGACAACACGGGAGGAGAAGAGCAGCCTGCAGACACACGGTTTGACCTGTTGGCCCCTTTTCTGCCCGAAAGAAAACGCGGGCACAGTTGAACTTGTTTATTTCCTTTTGTAGGTTTGGAAGGTCACGCAGAAGTTCGGGGACGCCCTTTTACTTTGTCCTCTTTTTGGGCTTCCAAGAAAATAGGATTTGATTACGAACAGAATCGGCACTTTACACTATAAGAAAAATATGCGTACCATAACATCAAGGAATGATCTCATAACTAATCTTAAAGTTTTCCCTGTGAGACACTAATACTCTAAAACTTTTTATTTTTTTTTTCTGTTTCACAGATACCCCAGACTCGTACCAATAATTCAAAAATATCTTCTCTTAAAACTTTCCTCCATAATAGGCACCGACGCCAGACGAAGGGATCTGATGTGGCAATGGACGTTTCTCAGGTCTGCTTAAGACGATGATGCAAAGAACGACGTCCAAGAAACGTCCTTGTTTGTCTCTCTTTTTTAAGGACACAACGATAATATCCATGCAAATGACGTTATTTTCTTTCTACTGTGCTTTTCTAAGAATCAAATTGGGGAAAAACAGGGCACGTTTAGGGCTAGGGTTCTTGGACCATTTGCGCAAGCAAAATCGAATTAGCGTCAACTTGGATAATTGGTGTGCTAGGGTTTCTGATGGATTCAATTAGGACTAGCACCAATTTTATGCATTAGATTAAGGATAAACAAGCTTTTTCATTGTTGATTATGGATTTATACTTCCCAAAGTTAATCTTCGAGTTTCGGTTTGTCTAATCTTCCCAATGACTCGTAAACAAAATAAGCACTTCTATCCAATTAGTGAAGATGCTTTTGCTAATGAAATTAAAGCCGATACATAAAAATCGGAAAGTTCATAATGGATCTTGAGCTAGTATCATCGAAGTGAAAATGATCACATAACTCATTGATCTTACCAATTACGAAGTGAAAATTCAGTGCATTTTGAATGTCTTTCACATAGAAAATCCACTTAGCACGTTGGTACTCTTTTAACTAGTTATGTAGGTGGATCGATGATAGGATCCTTCAAAAAGAATTTCTCCTAAATGTGACACCCATGATTCGAACAATGTCAACCCTAGGGAAACACTTCATTGTCATCAAGAAATGAGAAAAAGTGGGGAAGTTGACCAATCAAATTCTGGCTGATAGTATTAGTAAATTTAATCATCTGAGCACATGAGCTTTTGGACCATCGTAAGAGCCACTTACGCGTGGGGAGTCAAAACGGCTCGATGGGTGGTTGGCACTAATTGAATGTTGCGTGTTGCAATTACGTCGTTCACGACTTTGTTAATCACGATTAACGCGTGAAATCAACAGTTGAACAGCATCAATTCGCCGCCGGGTTTGAAAAGGACATGAGATTTTGATTGCGCAAGAAAAAATATATTCAATAAGGTCTTTCCTAAGATAAAGATATAAAAAAATGGGAATTGACTCTAACGGGCACACGAGCTTAGGGCTACATAATTAAATCAAGTTGAGATTATTAACTATAATTGACAGACCAAACCAAGGGCAAAAAAAAAAAAAGAACCAAAAGCTTTGGTTCAATCGGATTTGATGCACTGTTTATCTTCCCAAAAAGAACATTAGCAAGCACAACTCGTCGCGGCAAATTAAGATAATGAAAAGTTTAATTTGTGTATTAGATGAATATTCGCTCACTGCTTAATCCATGTTGAGATCTCTTTTGCACAAACAGCACATCGTATGGGTGCAAAAAATCGAAATTTAAAAGATTTTGTAATATTACAGGGTATTTATAGTAATTTATGGAAAGAAATTATCGAAACAATATGAAAGAATTTGTACACATATACATGAAAAGAGAAAAGTTTTTAAGGTTTCAACTTTATTTGGCAAGTCTATTTAAAAAATAGAGAAGACTCAAATTAAAATTTAAGTACTTGAGAGATAAAATAGGATGAGTAATTTATGCATTCATTTATTAACAAGATATTATAAATAATTAATTGAGACCTTTGATTTTTGATAGCGGTTACCGATGGTACCTCACCAAAGTAGGGGAACCCTAAGCTTCTGACTGGGCCAGCCCCAACCGTCTATGAGCATACACCTAGCAGATTAACAGGACTGAGTTTCTTAGCCTCCTAATTGAAGAGATAGTTATTTCTTCCTTCTCTCGGGGGAATACTTCCGAATTTAACGCTCAGAGTTCGGGCGAAATAGTTTCAGGACATGCTGAGGTCCAAAGACTATCTTAATGAAGAGAAAGAAAAATATTGTAACCCCTTTACGAGGTTCTGTTCACTTCGCATAACATGGTATCGATGGAAAAATCAATGTTTCACTTAACTGACATAAAATTACTAAAACGGTGAAGCAAAACTCCCTCGGAGGCAATTGTTTCTGGGGGGACAGTTTCGCAATTTCACAATCCAAATTATTGAGATGAAAAGATACTTATATGGAAAAGCCCATGCCACGTGAATGGCATTTTCTCATGTGTTCTTTTTGTTGGCATTGACAAGACAACGGCAGCAACATCAGTGATGTTCCCCAGTCCACGAGAACCAGTTATCTCCACAGTATAACGCTACACTAGCACTCAAAACTTGGCCATGATCTTAATTTGGCAAATAGATCTCGAGAAAGAACTGCTCTGTTTCCTCAGTTCTAGGACAATCTGAGGACAAAATGGCTTATTTCAATTGGATTCCAAAGACGGTATTAGTGGCGAGGGAGGATATGATGAACTTATGGGATGCATGGGGGATCCAAATGCTCGTGATCGTCGGCATTTCCTTCCAAGCGATCCTCCTCTTTGGGAACCGCCGAAGGTATGTAACCAGACGGTGGGGCATATTGATGAGGATGGGTCACATACTTGTTCGCCACAGAAGTTGTACCTTACTCTCTTGGCAAGCTCACAGGACTACGAGTCAGCAATCCTGCTCGACCCAATCCAAATATCGAACTCAAGGCATTCTTGGCCCCGTTACTTCTGCTACAGCTCAGGTATCCGGACAATATCACAGCCTACTCGATGGAGGACCACCGATTGGGTTGGAGACAGGTCCTGAATTTGGTCATTGAAGTAGCTGTTGTCGGTGGAGTGCTTATCAGATGCTGGAATTACTCCAGCTTTGCAATCTTGTATTTCACAATGTTTGTAGCCGGCATAGTCAAGTACGGGGAAGGAGTATGGGCTCTCAAATTCGCTCCTGGCTGGAACATCAGCATTGCCGAGAAGGAAATCTCACAAGAGAGAATGATTCCTCATTTCTTGGGAGACTTGCCGGAGGAAATTGGCGGACTCAAGTTGCTAGTCAAGGCTTATTATCGCTTCCATTGCTTAAAACCGCACCTGGAAAACTGGATCTATCGTCCCGACTATATATCTGATCCCAAGCTCTCGATTGACGGTTGCTCATTACAAGAGGCCTTTAAAGTAACAGAGATGGAGCTTGGATTTACGTGCTCTACACGAAGGCACCAATAATTTACACCAAGCTGGTTTATTCGCCAGGTTTTTGAGTTTCATTTGGCTATTCATTACGCTGTGTGCATTCAAAATTCTTGCGAGGACTCTGCCTCAAAATGTATCTGTCTATACCAACTTCACCTTTTATGTTCTTGTAGTCACTTTTCTCATAGAAATGTATCAGATCCTACTATTACCCTATTCAGATTGGGCAATTGTAAAGATGGCGAAACGTCATAAATGGCCGCTTGTGCTGCCTTTCTTAAGAAGCCTAGCACCTATATCTGTGGATAGGTGGACACGTTGGTCGAACAAGCTGGATCAGTTCAATCTGCTTAGCTACTGTCTTCGACATGATTGGACAAGGTACATCAAATTCTTGAAGTGTTTCGGCATTCAAGAGTACATCAAAAGGAATTGGAGTCTTAATAGAATGGGGCCCCTTTGCTTCCCTCCAGATGAGAAGGAGAAATTGCTGCGAGGATTGCGAAGTTTTGAGGAAATAAGAGGCTCACATCTGTCTAGCCAAATAGCAGAGTGGACTTCCCAAAGACTTAATCTAACTCGTCAACTCGGATGGAGTGTGGATATGGGGTTTGGTAAGTGCATTGTGGTATGGCACATTGCAACAAACTTATGCTACCATTGCAGCCAAGACTCATCCGGTTTTCTCCGTGGAAGCAAATTGATTTCGGATTATATGGTGTACCTCCTAGGTATTCATCCTTACATGTTATCGGTCATCACAGGAAACATCGTCTTTGCACATGCTTGCTCTAAGATCAAGTCAATCCTGAAAAGTGATGCTTCAATAGACGCAGAAGCAATTAGCCTGGAGCATTTTTTACCACTGAACATCCTGCGTCATCAAGTTCGACACCCTCCGATGAGACAGTGACATCAAAATGGGACACGATACCCGATTCACAAAGACTTGCCAAGCTGTTGATGCAAATGACAGAAGAATGGGAGGTAATATACAGTTTCTGGATGGAGATGCTCTTTTCCACTGCCACGAACTGTCGATTGTCACACCACGAGGACCAACTTCGGCAAGGTGGAGAGTTGATCACTCTCGTCTGGCTCCTCTTAGCGCACAAGACAGACAAGACAAACCCTTAGCTGCATAGACAATGGCAAATCATTTTTCATATTGTACGATAAATGTAGGTTGTGAAATCTGTAGATTGTGTTTTGGACATGTAGCTGGATTTACTCTTTCAAATTACTCGATCTTGAGCAGCATGATCTTGTGATATTACCCAATTTATTCTGAAGCCTGTGGTGGTTAACATCTTTCATATTAGCAAATAAAAGCTTCAAAAGAAAAAAAGTGATGTAGAAGGTACAATAGCCATGCTTTCCAAACTACACTCTTTTATCAACTTCTTGTTCACTTATTCTTAGGAATAGGATTCCAGGGTTAGCTTTTTTTAGACATAATATATTCATATCCTTACGCCCACATGAAGGCATAAAGAATTTGCTTATATCATCTAAGAATCAGAATAGCATGGTTGGACAACGGAAAACATATTAGATAAATACACGAATCACGTTGGTTGCTAAAAAGGATGATATACCCGAATCACTCCCATTATACAGTCATCAAGATTTGGTCATGTTCATTGGTCAGTGTGGGCGAAGTTTACATCTTTATTTTCTTTGAAAAAAAGAACAGAGGAGCTTAGGAAGTCGACCTACTTTAGATTTTGAATAGACAGCCGACTGTAGCCGTGGGGATATACTGTTTGGGCTGAACATCCAAATGTAAGACACAACCGTCAAGTTGTGTCGATAGCCGACATTTGTTCGGGCAAGTATGTAAAAGCTAGTCGTTAGCATATGTATGTATATTTACTATACGAACTGAGGCTCGTACAATGTTTCTTCCAACCACGTTTGGTCCGTAATGGAGTCATAAAAGGAAACGAAAATTCAACCAAAAGGAAAAAAATAGAACTGGGAGCAATCCTTCTAGCTTCCCTTGAGAAAGTTTCTGCAGATCCTTTCCCAGCATTTCCGATCCGGCTCAGCCATCTCTAATGCGAACTTGGCATCTTCAGCGAAACCTTCCTGCAAAAGCCACAGCAACACCAGACCAGTGAGCAAAGCATGGAAATTGCCGCTGATGCATCGAAATGAAGAAAAAGGGTATTCGATAGGGAAGCAATTGATAAATTACCTCGATGCAGCCGTTGTTAAGAAGGCGGTCGATGAGATGGAAGAGAATGTCTTTGGTGTACTCAGGGTGGCCCTGAATGCCGAGAATGCGATCACCGACCGCGAACATCTCGACCCCAGTTTTCTCGGAGAATGCAATGACTTCAGCACCAGTCGGGACCTCCCAGACCTCATCTTGATGGCACTCAATAATGGAGAGAGCTGGTGGGATACCGTCCATCTCATTCAAATACCCGCATGGGAATAGATCCTTCACAATCCTCACCTTCCTCAGCCCAATGTCCCACCCTGTGTATGCTTTCCCAACTTTGCCCCCCAATGCTCTGCACAACACCTGCAACAAAAACACATTTCATGGAAAGCCCAACTCAGCAACTAAACAGGTGATTACACATGAATTTTCGACTTCAATACAATCAAGATTCTATTGGGATTAAAGGGTTCTCGTTCAATATTCATCACATGTATCTACCTGGTGGCCGAAGCAAATCCCCAGGATCTTCTTGTCCATGGCACCGAGAGTCTGCAAGAGGAGGCAGAGCTTGAGGATCCAATAGTCGTTGCCGTAGGCGTCGTAAGGGCTCCCGCTGACGACAAAGCCATCGTAGTTGTGGAGCTCGTCCGTGTCCGGGAACTCCCCATCCACGACCCTGTAGAGGTCCCACCTCTCGCCTTCCTCCCCGAAGGCCGCGACGAACACGTTGAAGTACCCGCCGTAGACTTTCGTCACGTAGTCCGAGTCCCTTGCGGCGAGCAGGAGGGCGTACCTTGCCTCTGATGTTGCCTTCATTTTCGAGCCAAGAAACCTGTCTGAGAGTGCCCGAGATGAGACGGAGAGCAGGTGTGTCTGTGTGTGTCTGTACGTGCCTTCCTTTGTTGTGGATGCGTGAATTGGATGTGCAGAGAAATGGAGGAGGAGGGGTGGCCTTTATAGAGGACGAAGGAGACACAGATCGTCGCTAAATCTAGCAGATGCTGCAGTATATGGAAACTTCTATGAGGTGGGGTTTTGAAATTAAACTGTAGTGTTTGGTATAAATTATGCATTACGAGAATGAAACGAGAAGCTACATCGTGTAAGAAAGAAAACGACACGCGAGGGAAAGCGCAGCTGGGAGGGACACGGTCTGACCTTCTGGCCCTTTTCAGCCTAAAAAGAAAACGTGAGCACAGGGTCACCCCCATTTTTTTTTTTGGGGTTTCAACCCTTAAAAAATGAGTCCATTCGTGTCGTCGAACGATAATCCCGCTAAATATTCCAAACTTTTTTCGGTGAGAGACGTCAAAACTCCAAACTTTTTTTTCCTCTTTTTACTCAAACTTGTACCGTTGACCCGAAAATATTTTTTTAGTTCTACCGCTGTCTCTTTATAGGAGGTGAGGGGTTGTCGATTTTTTGCAATAGATTAAGGATTGATAAGTCTGGGCATTTTTTATTATGGATTTGCAATTCCTATAGTTAGTTTCGAGTTGCTGATTTTCTCTATGCTCTACATTGTTGAAGTTCCTCTCACTTATATTAAGTTGTTGATTTGCCCTTAAAACTTTGAGAAGCTTTTTTCACAACAAAAGCGATCATGATTCCTTAAAATTATCCTGAATGTTGCTCAGATGAAAAAGAAAATAAAAGATAAATAAAATGAAATAAAATACATTCAGAAATATTTTTAACATATTGCAAAAATTATCCACATCAGCGCCAATCATGCTAAGTAGGATGGTCGACGCTCACATCGGTGATTGTGTGCCAAAATTAATCGAAAAGATTATATTGGTAAATTATCGAAAGGTTAAGCTCCTGCCCCTCTCTAGATAAGAAGCAGAACGCACCATACGAGGGGAAAGGGAGAGGTGAGGTGGGCCCCTTATGATTAAAATTGATCAAATTAAAAATTTATAACTAAATTGATATCAATAGAATAAGTTTTAAGTTTTGTTTTGTAATTATTTCTCCAAAACTATCATTGCATGAGAAATATGATTTGTCAATTGATCAATGAGAAGGAAGTCTTGGAGAAAGAGCATGGAAAGGATGGAAACCCAATTTAAAGTATAGGAATGAAAAAATCCACACTCTCAAAATGCAGTTAAAAAGGATTGGGCGTGATTTGGACACAACTGAAGCGTCTGAACAAAAAGTTACCAATGGAAAGCGTCAAAGCTGGAAGCAAAGGAGAAGATCTGTTTAAGATCCATAATTGCACCGATGGGACTAATGTGTCCATTGCTGCCGTTCTATTTGGGATAGGAAAAGACAACATTGCTTGCTTTACATCGACAATAATCATTGTTTGGAGATAGTGGTATTGTCTGTCAAGTCATTTTTCTTCTTGGCGGGATTAGTGATGATGGATAGAAGTCAGGCAAGACCAAGGTTACCATGCACAAAGGGAAAAATTATTCGAAAAGTCCTAAATTTATTTCAATTTAGTCATGAATTTTTTAATTGTATCAATTTAGTTCTAAACTTTTTGACGATTTGCCAATATAATCCTTCCAACCAAATATCCAAATAATAAGTTTATGACTAAATTGATAAATCTTCAAAAAGTTTAGAACAAAATTGGCACAAAAAAATATTTATGACTAAATTAACACAATTGAAATGTTTAAAATTGAATTAGCTACCATAATGATTTAAATGATGTATTCTGATTCTATTTTGGTCTTAACAATGTTTTTTTTGTTTGTGCCTGGATTTGGAGTGAATGACAAAGTTCGAGAGTTTTGTGTCTCATTTTTTGGCGTTTAATCGTATTAGCACCATTGGCCTATCATACATAGTTCAAGTAATATATTCATGCTATGGATTTAACAAAAGGATTGCCCATTCGTATGATCGTATAGATTTAACAAAAACGGGCTGTTCTAAGCAAATGACCAATCTCAGCATCTATTTGCCAGTGCACATGGTATGATGCGGCAAATGTAACATGACAAACTCTAAAATTCAATATATTCACCATTCGAAGCACATATTCCCAGCACCATTCAACACAAAAAGGAAACATTAAAACTTCAACATTGAGTGTCACACCCCCGAATTCTATGAGAATAGGAGAAATTACACGACCGTCCTCCTGAATGTAACCTCAAACATAACCAACATAAACATATATATATATATATATATATATATATATATATATATATATATATATATATATATATATATATATATATATATATATATATATATTATATATTAGGTTGGCCAAGATCTGGGTAAGATGGGGAAGATGGGGATGCAGATATGTACACAGAATGCAGATATGTATACAGAGTTAAGATTATCTTAAATGACGAGCATTATAAATAATTAAAATACCGTAAGCAAGATATAGAATAAGTAGAATGACAGCAAGTATTTCTAAACCAACCATGTAGGTGGTATTCAAATTTTATAGGGGTAAAACAGTAAAAGAAGTAAGGATATATCAACTGTAGAGATTTAAACTACAGACCATCCACAGGCGGTTCAACCTGCCGTTTGTGGGGTATGTAGATGTAAATACTGGAATTTAAATGCGAGATATGGAAAAAAGACTGTTATACATAAACAACATTAAAAACTTTACAAGAACAGTATTAAAGATTACAACTGGAATTTAAGTACAAGTGCAAAACGAAGTATTAAAATCTTCAGATCTCAGATCATATGCAAGATATAAAGTGTTGCGAAGATAAAAGATGGAAGATCTTATGAAGTTCAAGATAGAACTCTGTGTTTCCCGAGAATAGTACTAGCAGATGATTGCCGACTATATTTCTCTAAGGGAAACTAAGATCTGAGAGAGATTGTAAGTTGAACTTACTTATTCAAGTGGTAATGAAGTGATGCTGGTGATCAGGAGAAAGGAGAGAAGAGAGTTTGGAGAAAAGAGGGTTCGGAGAGAAGAGAGTTCGAGAGTGAAGTGAAAGGATTCTGCCTCACTTATGAGAGGTGAGGTCTTCTTTTATAACCAGGTAGGTTACTGTAGAAATCGTTCACGGGTATCACTATAGCGGTAAGTGCACAGTGCGGGTATTACTGTAGTGGTAAGTGCACAGTGTTTACAGTGAACAGTGTCTCGACATAATTATTAAAAGAAAGACTGACTGACAGATTCCTCCTTTTGAAATAATGAAAGTTGGAGGAGTCTTTCGGTGCCATGAATTATGGCTTGGACAGATCTACTGTTGATTCTTCGTCCTCTTCTTCTTCTTGATCTGCTACATCTCCCCATGGGATCCTTGGCAAGATTCCGTAGCAGTCATCTTCATTTGAATTTCCATCATGATGGGAATGGGAAGAACCAGTTTCTTCAATATCAGAAAGAGCTTGTTTGAGTAATTCAGTTAACTGCTGCTGTGATTGAGCAGATGCTAATCTGGAAAGGACAAACCCTTTATCATGTAGAAATGGAGTAATTTCTTCAGGAGGAGGTGGAGACATTAAATGTCTTTCCTTAAGCCATTTGGTGACGGCTTTGGTGAAAACTCTATCAAAAAATTTAAAGCCGTCCCACCATTTTACTTTAAATCTCCTGATGAGAATAGGGATTCCAGTGTCGGGAGATTTTCTGTAGTCAAAGTACCAGCCAAGGACCCAAGAAACTCCGAAGTAGTAGAAAAAGAGCATTAGCTTGGGAAAGTTCTTTTCAAAAGGAAAGGGTTGGAATTTTTCGAGGAATAACTCATAACTAGGTTTTGTCATGGGATGGAGGAGTTCATCAGTTGGTCCTAATAGTTCCCACCATTTTAGGAACCAAAAAGGGCAGGTTTTGATGTCAAAGTTATCAAAAAAGAATAGCCAAGTATGGGAGTTATTGGCATTTTTTCTCCAGAAAGTATTCCACCATGCTTGTCTATAATCGAAATATGAAAATGAGGATCTGTATGGAAGGGTTTCATTTGTTTTGGTATTGAATTTGACCAAGGATAAGGGGTCAGGTTTCCATTGCGAAGGATGAATGACTTTGTGTATCCTGGCAGTGGAGTAATTCACATGTCCTTTGTCAGAAAAATGTCGGAAAGTTACCGATTGTGTTTGTTCTAAAATTTTCTCATAAAATTCTGGGGTTTTATAAACATCATAAGGAATGTAAAGAAACTTTTTCTGAAAACATGTTTTTTGCAAAGACATATGGATTTTCATTGTAAAATCCATTTTCTACATTGCAAATATTTTGGAAATTTGTTTTTTGGAAAAATTTCGATTTTGGAGGGGCTGTTTGGTTTGTAGAAATTACCACCTCGCTAGAAATCATTTTTCCCTTTGCTTTTTGAGAAGTCAAAGGAGATGGATTGGGTTCAATGAGTGCGTTGGGGGGCTGTGAGTTAATATCATAAACTAGTCGGAAGAGTTGTAAAGCTCTTTCCTTTTGTGGGCTATCATAAAGAGTTTTATGGAGATATTTAGAGGCTTCCTCGGGAGAAAGCTTGGCAATTTCAGGAGGTGTAGGCAGAATTGGTTTGAAAGACTGAAGAAGCAATTTCAAAGCTTCTTCTCTTTGTTCTTCATAAATGGATGATTCCTTTTTGAGAGAAATATTCAAAGGTTGTTGGGCGGCCTGAAGCCAGGTTCTTATGTTGGTTAACCCTGAGGGTTTTTTCTCAGAAGAGGGTTCTGCAATTTGTTTTCCTTTATCTCTTCTGGTTGGCTTGTTGGGAGGCTTGGGAGGCATTTTCCCTGCAAAAATTCTCTTGTGAGAAAATCTGGTAGAGAGTTAGAAGAACCATTTATGAATTCTATGTCAAAATCAAAAACAGATAAGATGGCTTGCCATCTAGCAAAGATTTGTTTAGAGGCAATGTTCTGGACATCCTTTTGTAGGATGTCTTTTGCAGATTTGCAGTCAATCCTTAATAAAAATTTTTGATTTAATAAATCTCCTTGAAATTTAGAAATAGAGAGTACAATAGCAAGGATTTCCTTTTTGATAGTAGAGTAATTCTTTTGGCAATCATTCCAATGTCTGGAGACAAACTGAACAATTTGTTCTTTGTTGTCTTTGGATTGCTTGAGAATTCCTCCATATCCAATATCAGAAGCATCAGTCTCAACAATTTTGAATGCATTTGGATCAGCAAGATGAAGGCAAGGGATTTCCTTGACAGTTCGTTTAATCTGTCTGACAATATTAGTATGAGTCTGTGTCCAGGGAGGATGATCTTTTTTAAGCCTCTGATGGAGTGGTTTACAGATTATATTGATACGAGGAAAGAAATCAATAATATAGTTTAGACTTCCAAGAAATCTTTGCAATTGATTTTTATCTCTAATTTCATCAGGGAATTTTTCAGAAAAGGTAATGGATCTTTCAATAGGAATAATAGTTCCTTGATGTATATAATGTCCAAGGAATCTAATTCTTGTTTTAAAAAGAGATATCTTGGTTGGTGAGACTACCAATCCATTTTGTTTTACCACATCTATAAAGTGGTCGATATGTTTGAAATGTTTTTCTATGGAGATAGAAAATATCAAAACGTCATCTATATAAACAATGATGTAATCAGAACAATGGTTAAAAATGTCGTTCATTATTCTTTGAAACTCAGATGGTGCATTTTTTAAACCAAAAGGCATAACATTCCATTCATATTGACCAAAAGGGACAGTAAAAGCTGTTTTATATCTATCCTCTTTACTGATCTGAATTTGCCAGAATCCTGACTTCATATCAAATTTTGAAAAAACTTTTGCATCATAAAGTCTATTTAACAAATCCTTCTTATTAGGTATTGGATATCTAATCCATTTTAAAGCAGTGTTTAAAGGTTTGTAATTAATAACTAATCTTGGGACTCCTCTTTCTAACTCTGCATTTTTACTAACATAGAAAGCAGAGCAACTCCAAGGAGATTGACTTTTTCTAACTAATTTTTTGTTAAGAAGTTCTTGTATTTCTTTTTGGCAAAATTTGAGAACCTCATGGTTCATTTGAGAGGGTCTGGCTTTAGTAGGAATATCTTTTTCAGAAAATCCTGGTTCATAAGGTAAATTCACAATATGGCTCTTGCGAGACCAAAAAGCATTAGGAATATTGGAGCATATAGAGTTCTTAATTTGGTTTTCGAGAAAAAGAATTTTTTTTTTGAAGACTTGGTTCAGAAAGATTTTTATCAATCCTTTTGTATTCAAGATCTTCTTTTAAGAATTGAAGATGGGTTTCTTTATTATGAATGACATAGTTAATATTAAAAATAGAATGTTCTTGAAGAAAATTCAAGGTTTTGATTTGAGTTTTAGAAATGAAATCAAAACATAATCTTTTCTCAAGGGTTTTTGTTTCGATTCCTTTTTCAGTGACCTTGAAGGGGAAGATTAAATTAATAAAAGGCGATCCTAGAATGACATTCTGTCTCATGTCTTTTACGAGTAAAAAAGGAGTTTTAAAAGAGATTTCATCATTGATAATTTCTGCTTCAGGAATTTTGAAACTAATATTTAATTTATCTCCAGATGCAGATCTGAGGGATTGAGAGGTTTTTTCAAAATATTTTGTTGGAATGAGTCCTTCTTTGATACAATTGAGGTCTGCTCCAGTATCAAAAAGGGCTGTAGTATTTAAAATAAAACTTTGAATTTTTATAGAAATATTGATAATCCATTTTCTAGTGGTGATTTCAGAAAGTGTTAAAAGAAAATCTGTATTAGAAGGAGAAGAAGTTTGTGAGATGTTTTCTTCAAAATCTTCTACCTTTTGTTTTCCTTTTAAACCTTTTGACTTGATGTCAAAAATATCCTTTTGCAAAATGATTTGGGTAGCTTTAAGTTCCTGAATTTCTTGTTTTTGCTTATTGATTTCTTGAGTAAGGTCGTTTATAGAAACGGGTTTGCAAACTGTTTTTTTAGTTTTTCCTAATATTTCAGAAATATTATAAGGATTGTTTGTTTGAAAAGCAGGTTTAGAAACCGATTTTGGGTTTTGGAAATTATTAAGGAATTTTACTTTTGTTTCAGGATCAGTAATCTGATCAAAAGTTTGCAAAAGAATTTCTTCTTCTTTTGTCAAAACATTTATTTCGAATTGGGATTCTTCTTCATTTTCACTATCTGAAGTGGAAGAAGAAGTTTCCAAATCACAAACTTGAAAGCCCTTTTCGGAGTTAAAATCTTCTGAAGAGCTGCTGTCAGTTTCAATCATTATTTGGTTGAGCTGATGCAGAATTCCTTCGTCTAAATCTAACTCATTAATTTTTTTGCTAACTTTGCAAAAACGGGAAGTATGGCCTTTCTTGCCACAGTTGTAACAAGTAATATTTTTAAAATCCTTTTTCTTTGATTTTTTGGGTCTTTCAGATTTTTCTTTTTCCTTTTCAGAAGGAGTTTTACGAAATTTTCTTTCATAGGGTTTTTTATAAAACTTCTTTTTCTTTTTAGTGGGGCAATCCCCAGAACATTTTTTCTTATGAAAAGATTCAAAAGAAGGATCATATTGGGAACAAAATTCTCCTAATCCTTTTTTAGTAAGTTTTTGTTCCTTTTTTATTTGTTTTTGGAGACGAATATTAGTACAAAGTTGTGTTCCAATTTTGTAAATATAAGAGATTAATTCTCCATAAGAAAGATGATCATAAGGAATAAGATTTCCATAATCTTCTCTTATCTTACTTCGGACTTGTTCTCCTATGAGTTTTGGTAAACCAGCAAGGAATTTTTCTTTCCAAAAAGACTGATTGCAATCTGTTCTTTGAAGAACCCTTTGGAGAAATATTTCCTTGTATTCTCTAAATTCTCCTAGAGAACGACATTTCATGTTTGATAAAAGATCTTGATTTTTATCAAGAATATGAGATGAATCTCCTAAAAAATGTTGAGATATGGAAAATATTAATGTATTAACAGCATCCTGAATGGGTTGATCGTCATCATCTAGAATGTTTTGACCATAAGGATCGAGTTTATAGGCATTCAAGATTTGGGATCTTTGCTCTTCATTCAGGTAGTTATCCCACCATCCTTTGAGCTGACCCGTAAAACCAGCTATAAGAAGATATGCAACTGAATGATCTGAAGTGTCGGGAATAGTTTTATAGGTGTTTGCAAGCATGACCATTTGAGTAAGAATATTTATAAGGTTTTGCTCAGAAACACCATCGATGTTCCATTCATAAATAGCATCCGAAGAATATTTATTTTGAACTTTAGAAAAATTTTCTTCCGTGAGTATATCATGAGGAGTAGCTCTAGAATAGTAGAGTTTTTGTGGATCTTTCCAAGTGATGCGATTTATTTCAGGAATGGAGTCAGTATCAGATTTATCCAAAAGATTAATCTGATTAGAAGGTTCACTATGATCAGGAGTGTCTTTAACACTCAGATTTTGTATTAAAGGAGTATCCAGAATAATTGGATTTTTTGAGTTTAAAGGTGCTTTTCCTTTAAAAAGCTTTCTTCTATCCTCAAGAGCCTTAGTAAATTCAGAACTGGGAATTTTTGGAATTTCAAAATTCTTAAAAAGTGGAGGTTTTAGTTCTCTTTTTAGTGTAGAAATGGATGAAGAAGAAAGGTTGTTTTGGACGGAATTTTCTATACGGTCCAATTGTCTTCCTAAAGTATGTAAATGTTGATTAGAAAAGTTATTTTGTTCAACAATTTTTTTGATGCCAATGCCATCTATTTCAGAAGAAGTTTTGAAAGGAGAAGCAATAATTTCAACTTCTCTGTGATCAATCTTGATTTTTCTAAGAGGTGGATGATTTGATTCAATGACGTGGCCATCATCGAGCTTCCATTTGTAAAACTGGTCTAAAACAAAAATTTGTTTTTCTTTTAAGAATATATTTTCAAACCAATCAAAAAAGAATATTTGAATCTCATGTTGGTATATATACTCATAATACTCTTCTTTGATATTAAGAGCTTGATTTTGAAAGTTCTTAAAAAACCAGTCTCTTATTAGCTTATTATTTAAGGAATTAAATTCTTTATTCAAAAGTATTTTATCAGGTTCAAAAGATATTTCTAAGACATTGATTTCTGGATCTTCCATTTCAGAGGGAGTTGGATCAGGGAATTCGGGAGTATTTTGATAAATTGGTCTAGAAATTCCTGACCTGTTATCAATACCGCTGATATTAGGAGGAGGAGCACTAGGAGATTCTTCTTCTGTGTTAACAAAAGGAGTGTTATTAAAAGGATTATTGGGAATATTATCAACTGACCTTCGAGAAGAAGTGGAATGCCAAGAAGGAATAGATCTGATATCACAAGATCTTCTGGGAATATCAACAGATCTTCTGGAAAATTGAATTGTCACTCTTCCTTCAGGATGTTGGATAATGTTTGTAGGTTCAGAATTTTGGATAATTTGCTGGGGAATCCTGTTTTCTAATTCCCATTGTTCTGGAAGAGTTATTTGATTCCAGGGAATGGTTCTTGGAATCGTAACATTGGCTTTAGAAATGTCAGTTTGTAAAAGAAGAGTTTCTCTATTGGAATTTAATTTGAAAGCTTTACTGCCAAATGCGGAATTCATGACTTTGTAATAAACTCTGTAAATGAGGGCTATAGGAATGGATCCTTCGGCTATAGAATAATTATGAGTTTTTATTTGAAGAGTCAAAGATTTCAAAATATTTTTATCTTTAAGAGATACAGTTAGACCAGGATGACTATCAAAATGTATTGGTTCACTGCAAAGACTTGTTTCAACAGCTCCAAGAATAGATTCATCGTATTTTAAAAGTCTGGCATCTCTTAAAACAAGAAGTAAAGAGGTGTCAAGACCTTCTTTAGTGAGAGGTTTAGCACCTACTTGGACTAATCCTATATGCATGTAATTCCATTTTAAAGAATGCTTTTTTATAGAATCTTTATTTAGAAGTTGTATAGAAGCAAAAGAGTTAGAAAGCGGAACATCTCTTTCTTCAGTAACAATAACATAGTCATTGTTTCCAAAGAGTTTAAATTTTGAATGTTCATAAATCTTGTCAAGCTTGACTTTTGGAATGAACCAATTTTCTATAGATTTATTAAAATCTTCTATATTAATTTCTTCTCTGTTTATAGGTCCTTGATCAGAGGACATTCTTGATAAAGAACTAGAAGAAGACTCAGATCGTCTTAATAAATTCATTGCAAAAGACTACTTTGTTCTTTTCTATAGATATCGGCGATGCTTACCAACGGACTTACTACCCCACTGGGCTTTACTGCCTGGAATACATCCAGATATCACTAGAAAAGATTACCACGAAGGAAATCGTCTTTACTGCGGAAGAATTTATAAAGATTATCTTTATCTACCCCTTGGCTCTGATACCAAGGTTGGCCAAGATCTGGGTAAGATGGGGAAGATGGGGATGCAGATATGTACACAGAATGCAGATATGTATACAGAGTTAAGATTATCTTAAATGACGAGCATTATAAATAATTAAAATACCGTAAGCAAGATATAGAATAAGTAGAATGACAGCAAGTATTTCTAAACCAACCATATATATATATATATATATGATAGAATAGTAATATGGTTACATAGGAAACCATGAGTCGAGCATAGTCCAGTCCAACCAATTATGAAGCAAAATCTCTTATAATTATTTATATAAGTGGATCGATGACAGGATCCTTGGAGAGCATCTAAAAGTTTCTAATAACCGTGAGCTTTTTAATTTCGAACAATGTCAAACCCTAGACAAACAAGTCATTGTCATCATGAGTTAGCATTGTCAATGATGAGTCATCTTCAAAATTTGTTTCTTCCCCGCCACGCATGAAAGCTAGCATGTCCAACCTTACAAGAAATAAGAGAAAAAGTGGGGGAAGGTGACCAATCAAATTCCTGTCGAAAATATAGTAAAATAATGATCGAGGACACGAGTTTTCGGACCATCGCAAGGGCCACGTACGCGTGCGAGCCAAAACGGCTCGTCTGTTTTGGAAATAGGAGGGGTTGGCTGGCACTAATGGAATCTTGCGTGATCTTAATTACATCCTTAATGGCATTCCTTAATATTTCTTTAACGCGACTCGGGAAATCAACTGTTGAACCCGCCCAACACGTGTGTTTATTGAGAACACAGCAACAATTCGCCCGAAAGGTTTGAAAAGGACATGAGATTTGATTGGGCAAAAATATTTGGGAAAATTTTCTAAATAGTCCTAAAGTTATTGCACGGATATCAAGTCAGTCCTAAATTTCTTTAATTTTATCAATTTAGTCATATATTTTACACGAGATTCCAATGTAGCTTTTTCGATTAATTTTCGATGGAAATTGCTGGCATAGCGGTGTGCCATGTAGCCCTGGCCTGGGTGACGGCCGAGCTCGCCAGATTTGGTGAAGGGACCCCTTGCCGGTGTTGCCCTTGCCTAGCCGTGGCTTGCCCTAGCCTAGCCGGGCCTCGCCTATGGTAAGCGACGGTGACCCTCGCCTAGTGAGGCTAACTTGCCCAACCATCATCTGTGGCTAATCACCTATAAAAGGAAGAAGAAAAAAAAAACATAAATAATAATTGATTAATAATAATTGAAAAATCAAAATATTATTAAAATATTATTAAAAATTGTCCATGTTAGCATTGACAGTGCCACATAGTAGATTTCAGTGGTTTCAGGTTCCATATAGGCTTTACTTGTGACGTATACGTTCCATGTGGAACTTGAAACTTACTCTTGGAACATATTCCTCATTTTTTGGAATTTGAAACTTACTCTGCATACCCTGGAACCCATATTGTCATAGGTTTTAAGGTCAGTTTTAAGGTCTACTCGGATTCCACATGTATTATTAATTAAACTATTACAGTGAATCATTACATTTAATGACTACCACCTGCTACTATAATCAATTGACTACAACTTATATCTAAACATACAAAAAATATGAAATATTAATAGAGTGAAAGTCTCAATCATAAAATGCAAGCTCAGATTAATAGTTCCAAATTATATACGCATCATTAGATATCATCAAATACCGCAGAATTGTACGAAAGCATAAACAAAGAAAAATACAAAAACTTGTTCTAGGTTCTACCTGCCTAGAACCTAGAATTTACCCGTCGAAAAAAGTTCCTTAATTTTTAAAACCTAGAATCTACTTTTGAACTTGGAATCGCATAGGTTTCCAGCAGTCCGGTTCTCAGGTTTCGGGTTCTACTGTGGAACCACGCTCGTTCCTACCATGCAGACCAACTGGCGTTCATGTTAGTAATATCCGATTAAAATTAGCCGGAAGAACTGAATTGTCACTATGTCAAAAGGTTTAGGACTAAATTAATATAATTAAAATATTTAGGACTGATTTGGCACAAATGTAATAGGCCTAGGACTTTTCCAACACTTTTCCCTAAAGAAATATGGAGAAGTTGTAGTACATGTATGAGCGGAAAGAGAGAATATTTGAGTTTTTAACTTTATTTGGCAAGTATGTTAAAAAAAAAACAATACAAAAGACTAAAATCGAAGCGCGCGAGCGCCATAATAGGATTATGAATCTACCCATTTGTCTACCGACGGAATATTATAAAGCAAAACTAATCGAGACTATTTTGAGGATTTTTTTTATAATATAGCCAACATGAAGAATAATGAGATGAAAGCTGTATTCGATTTTTCCTTTTTCATTACGGAAAAAGCTCATCCACGGGAATGGCATTCCTCACGTGTAATTTGTCAGCATCAAGAAGACAACGATGGCAACTTCAGTGATGATTAAACAACTCCACTGTAACACTAAACTCATCCTTTAGGAGTGCTCCTGGTGAGTCCATGTTTATCTGCACGTTTTACATCATTTTCATACTATAATTTTATGTGGGATCTGCATAATCACGATCCTGCCTTCCCTGCTGGCTCTCGGCATATTAGTCGAGAGTACCTCTCAAACCCATCATTTTCCATGTGTACAGAAATTATGCTTTCTTTGATTATATATACATGTCGTGTTTCTCGTTGTTTGGTCAAATTGCACGCAAAAAAGTGTTGCACTATGCTTAATATACGCGTAAGTTTGCAACTTAGGATGATTCGTTTGAGTACGTGGAAGATGGTGCCATCTATAATCTAGAATGTTTTGAGTGATCTGGTAGTGCGCATATTATTAGTAAGTGCTACACTACACTTAATGTACACAATCAGTGTCCACATTATCGATTTCCAATGAAAATTGACTAGAATGACTACATCTAAAAATCATTGAAAAGTTTGGGGGTTAAATTGATGCAATTAAAAAGTTTATAAAAAAATTGGCCACCGTACAATAGAATTATGACATTTTTGGACAATTTTCCCTAAAGCTATTACCGCAGAAAATTCTATTTTGTTGCTCCACACCAATATTAGTGGCGGATATTATTTTGACAGCTGCCAAAGTACTTCTAGAATTCGGAGCATCGCCGTCAAATAATTTATTCGTTTGCTAAGAATTTTAAGGAATAGATAAATGATACAGAGATATGTCTTTGAAAGCATAATTTGTTGGAATTGAATGATTATATTCGCAAGCACAATAAACCTTTGGAAACACTACGTGAGTACTTCCTGGCCAATACTAGTGGCCGAAAAAGGAATGTATTTTCCCACTACAACGTTTGATGTCCCTATTTACTTTTTGTGTAGCTTGTACCTTGCTATATATATCCTCTTCCTACAAATTAAAGAAAAAGGCATTTTAGCATTGTTCTTGAGGTCCAAAAGAAAGATACTCCCTTGGTGGGTTTTTGGAATAATCCCATATTCTCCTATCCAAAGATTAACATATACTAGGTGTAAATTGCGCTTTGTGCGGGCTACAATATAATTTATGGCAAAAAAAAAAACATGATGATTAAACATGTAAGTATAAAGAAAGCTTCACATTAAATTCTCGTATTTATCGTAAAAATAACATCAGTCATTTTGACAAGCTTAAATTAGTAAAATTTACCATCATATTTTGACCTATTTTATATTTTTTGTTATTTACTATGTGTCTCAAGTACGCATAATTTATGTATTTTTGTTGCGGAGAATGTGACAAATCTAAAACATTGTGTTAATATTAAGGTGGGAAATTACTTTAACACGAAGGAGCTACAATTAGGATAAAGAGATAATGACGTGGAGAATGCAGGAAAAGTACTGACGGCAAGGAGTACGATTGATCCCTAGCAAATTAACGTCCCGTGTGTGAATTTCGATGCAACCTTTAGGAAGCCATTGTTATCGTATAATTTATATCCATAACATACCTATGTTCTTGGGTATTTTGTTATTCTCTTCTCCTGATTCTAGAAGCAATCCAAGATTATTGGGAGATACATAGATGCAAATTTGAAACATACTGGAGTGCAACCAAACGACATTTGATATTATATGACATTCCTTAAGCCAATGTAGAATCGAAGGTATCGCAGTCTTGTGGGATGTTGCCCTCTTTATCATGAGACTATGCAGGTCTTCATAGCGCACGAATTTAGGCTACATGCATGGTGCTGCGATTGAGAATCATTGGACTTCCAAGTTTCATGTAAAGTCGATGCTCTCATCCAATGGCATGGCTGCTTATGCACCTCTTTTTCACCTGAATTGTCCCGAGTATATGAGCAGGCAAACGTTCTCATCTTCTTTATGGCAGAATAATTTCTATATTTCCAGATGCTTCGTGCTTCGATCATCTCCCATTTTTTTGGAAAACTTCTGTCTAAGTGAAATGAGATATAAATCATTTGAGTCTGTGACAACGACCTTAACTAGCCACCTCCTTGTAACTGTCGGTTGCCTCTCGACTGAATGTGAACTATGAGCAGGCAAAGGTTCTAAATTGTTAGACTACTGCCGACTATTTTAAAAGCTTAAACAATTAGATGAGAGTATGATTTAATATTTAATTATTCTAATATTTTCCCTCACGTGTAGGCTGGACTTTGGCCTTAGCCCCAAGAGTGATAGTATGCAATTGGGGAAGCAAATAGGGGTTTGGAAAATTTAATTCAGGACCTCCAGTTATGATACTATATGAAATTAATGGGACCATTGCCAACTTTCTAAAAGTTTAAACTATTACAAAAAGCTATGGTTTAATATTTAAATATTCTATCTTGAATGAAGAGCCGATATAAAGTTGAACGAAATCAGATGAAGAAGAATCGAGCATGAGAAATGAATATTTGAACATTTCGCTTTAATTCGGGTAGATATTCTAGTAAGTGCATCTATGAAAACAATTCACGAATGAGATTCTCCACTTGCAATGGCATTGGAAGACCTTATTTTCTTAGGATGCTGATTTGGTCGAGTAATTCCCGATAAGTGTGCATTTGAATGTTGTTTTTCTTAAGTGGTGCATCTGATTTTCTTTTTTGTTTCGTGTACTCAAATTTTTTTTCCAGCTTGAATTTTACTTTGACCTACGTAATTGCATGGCCTCATGCAAGTTTTGAACTTTTCAAGTTGGGAAGAAAGTCGAACTTTCGTAATTCTGAAGGTCGTATCCATCTTTCATTTGTCTAACCAAAGCGTGTAGACTTTAGAGGCGTCCACTTAGAGAAGGATTTTGCATTTTGAATCACAACCCATGTAGAAGGAAAAACAATCATAGAAAGTTGTGTCGACTGATTGATTAGTCGCGCCTACGGGGTATGAAGATCCTCCACGCCGCACAATGCTCTGTCAGTGCCTCGACAAATCATAGCTATCGATAAGAACACCATTCGCGTAACTCAATGGTTGAAGTTTATTTAAAAACCTATTTTGTTATCGGTAATTTGCGTTAACATACACCCTTGCCATGTGGAGGCATTTCTTTTTCCACTATCAATATAACTAATAAGTAAGGTCTATCTATTGCATGGAAAATCTGTATTGGATATATTCTTATTTGGATATGGGTCAATTTGAATGAATTCTTCGCAACCGTCGATTATGTGTGCGTGAGCCTCCTAGTGGGGTCAACGTGATCATAGAGCCGGACCGGTTTGGGACCAAAATTATTTCATGTCATAGTGACGGAGGCCGTCGAATTGGAAAGTTCCCTTGGTTCCCGAAGTCCGTTTGCATCCGGTGAAGGCATGCATGGTTGACTAGAACTAGTCTGACTCAATAACAAAGTTGAACGCATAAATGGGAAACTGATCAGGAAGGAGTCAAAGCCTTCCTTGGCAGGCCATATTTTCTTTGGAAAGAATTTATCTTATGAGGTGATCATCTACGTCTGGTGTTTTCCTTAGATTTTTTTATGTTCAGTTAAAAGGTAACCTCTTTTTTTATGTTCGGTTAAAAGGTAACCTCACTAAAGGAAGAAAGTTTGCGCGCCTATGAGGAACTCTGCGGCCTGTGCCCATCCTGTGAGGCAGGCTCCATGAATGCGTTCGTTATTTTATTGTATCAATACCCGCACGACTTGCATTCCTAATTCTCTTCATATCTTTGTCTTTTCTAGAGAAGGAGAGTATCCTTTAAAAATTTTACATCCCGATAATCCCAAGATTCGGACGAGGATCGAGATGAAGCATTCTAAACACTTGTTCAAGTCCTAGTCAAAGCCTTCCTTGGCAAACCCTTTTTCCTTTGGGAAGAATTTTTCTACGAGGTGGTCGGCTACGTCTAGTGCTTTCCCAACGTAATGTGAAACAGACACGGTCTACTAACTTCATTTCCAAGATGGACAAGTCAATTCCAAGATTGGTTTTCCAGCTACCAACTTTTGACATTTCTGGCTAAGACAGAAATAATTGGAAAAAAAACAAAAGAAGAAAATTGGGAAAATGCCCACCACTCGTTTTGGAAGAATCTTAGTGGCCCAAAAATCGCAATCGGAATTTATTTAAAAATTTGATGACGAAGGATTCTCTTTCCACCAATGTATCTTGGCCCCATACTTGGGCAAATTCATGAAATGGGAATATAGATCATGGATATCTGTGCCTTGATTCGAGGTGATTAAAGTTGAATTGTAGGTTTCAAAGACAAACCTTTTGTCACGGGGAAGCCAGCTCCAATGATTCACATTTTTTTTTGTTTTGGAATAATGGCAAAGATGGTTGGATGGAGTCTCAATTCATTTAATTTTTTTTCTAAATTTTTTCGAATTTTTTTACTTTTTTTTTTCTTTTATATCTTTCTTTTTTGTTTTCTTCATAGGGTTGACGGGCGACCAACCCCTAGGCTAGCCCTCGCCCAGCCCTTGGCGAGCCACAATGAGGGTGTCGCAGCCCTCGCTCACCCTCACTATGGCCGACGACCCTCGCTGGCCTTGGCCTTGTGGCCAACTAAGGTTGTTAGCCCTCGGCCAATGGCTGGTAGTCCTACCAACCTTGTGAAAAAAAAAAAGAAAAAAATATAAAATATAAATCATTAAAAAAATTGGAAATTTAAAAAAAATAAGAAAAATTAGCTATGTCGGCGCTGACCATACCACGTAGGATAGCGAGGCTGACCAGATAACCACATCAGCTATTTTCTGCCAAAATTAGTCGGAAGAACTACATTGGTAATTTGTTAAAAGATTTAAAATTAAATTGATACAATTGAAGGTTTTAGGATTGAATTGACAAATTGTCAAAATGTTTAGGACTAAATTAGCACAATTAAAAGTTTAGAACTGAATTGGTTATCGTACAATAGGTTTAAGATCTTTTGAACAATTATCAGACATAATCTCTCCATACTTATCCAATTTAATTGTAGATTTCCATACGCCTTCTGCATACATTAGTCCATATGCCCAGTCGTCTTCTAACGAACCCAAAAGACTGAACACAGATATTGGAATTTCATGGGCTAGAACTATCTGGCCCATATTAGGACTACCTTCACATTCATGGTCCATCTATGAAGGCTAATGTACAATACTAGGCCCAAAAAGGGCATAAAAATGACATGAATCAAAGCAAATTAAACAATGTAAATGTCTCAATAAAGTACATTGTTCGCAAACAATCTCGCTATTATGCTAATTGATGATTTTCAAGCATCAAATAACAATATTATTAAGTTCTACGTCCTTCGAGTCTCGTCGCCCCCGCTTTTCCCTTTTGCGCTCTCTCACAATTATGCGACTTAATGACTCATTATCATTAATCACTCGCTAATCAGGATCAATGCATGATTACCCCCTTTCCCTATTCAATAATGCGTATGGTGCCAACAACATTTCCATCAAACTTTCCCAATAGGCCCAATGCGAACCCTACTTGCGGTGGACACAGAAGATGGCACACCTTTATTCCACGTGTCATTACAAGACTAACATCAATATTATAAACACACATACACACATATATATGTTAATAATATTAAATATTGGACGGGGCAAATTGTTGGGTTGTCCTTTAACCGATGGGTGGGGCTCAATGCAAATGCAGGTTCCTCTCATGTGCATCACACTCACTCGGAGGGTACAATGCACTTTCCATCGATTTCTTTAGAGCTTTTTGGCAGTAGGGAAAGAAAGGATGGGTCTATCTTTGACATTTGATGAAAAGAGGGGCCAAAAGTGTGAAAACAAAAGAAAAGGAAGGGTCAACATTCGTGACCCACGCTTTTTCCATACAACGTGGTCGCATCATGATAATATCATCTCTCTTTTTTAACCCTTATCCTTTTATCTTTTTCTTCACGGAACTATTCACCCAAAAATAAAAAATAAAAAATGGAATAAGATGAAATCTTCACGGAACTGGAGCTCTATTTCCTTCTTCTTCTTCCTCTTATTATTATGTAGGTCCCTTGATTTGTTTTTTTTTGGTAAAGTAGGTCCCTTGATTTGTTTCTTTTTGCTAAATCGTAGGTCCCGTTAAAATAAATCGTGCATGATGGTAGCCCATAAAGTATGGGAGAAAAATCATGAAGAGGAAAAGATAAATAAGTGGCTGCTTTAGAGACACCTAGACCCGTTGAAACGGATGATTTAACCTAATTGCATCTATCGATAACTTCAGTTGTATTTCGTGTGTATATTGGTATTGTACTAGAACACTCTTAGAGGTATGGACATGTGTACCATGCATTTTCTTATCCCTATCTCAATCATCTTAACCTTTACTTTTTCTAAATCTAAAGAATTCGTAAAGAACTCTTTGCCAAAAAAAAAAAAAAAGAATTCGTAAAGAACAGCTTCTTTACGATCGACTTGATAGTCTATGTTGGACCTGCTTTACATATCAAACGACATGTCTGATATCAGAAGCATAAACCAGGTGATAAAACTTCGGCATATACACTTCTCAATTATCGTGCTCAAGATTGACTCGAAATGCACATGGTCGATGGATAACATGCTGGATTAGAGGCAGGCTTTCCCTAGTTTTGGTGGTCCAAGAAAGATTTGGGTCCATGAAAAGTGAAAAAACAACCAGATTACTCAATGCTAATAAACGATGTTTAATGCTGCGAACAGTAAACAAAACTGACTATGCTTATCGCCATATAAATCTCTCTCTCTCTCTCTCTCTCTCTCTCTCATGTGAATGTTCAAACCCAGGAAGAGCCTCAGTAATGGTTCGCAGCTCCTGAAGGCTCGAAGTTCTTTCTTTAACAGTGAAACAAGCGAGATTCTAAGTACACACATCACTGTGTGCAACAGGTTCCTCTCTCTCTCTCTCTCTCTCTCTCTCTCTCACTACAGTGTGTGATTTCTGTGTCTGAGCTTTGGATGTTCATGTGTTTAGGAAGAGTTTTTTTTTTTTTTTTTGCTAAAACGTGTTTAGGAAGAGTTAAACCTGAAAAGGCGCGGAGGAGGTGTTTAGGGTTTTAATTTTCATACATTTGACTCTTTGAACTTTTGCTGTTCTAGGGATATGCATGACTGCCCAGTACGCCCCATCAAAAAGTTTCTATAAATGGATGAAGATCTGAGTCGATAACGATTGATATCTTCCCCGATCCAATCCTTTTCAGCTTCTCTTTCATTTCTTTCGTTCCCTCTTTTCTTTTTTTTTTCCCCGTATCAATCATATGGTCTAACTTAAAACATTTGAACCTAAACAAAGCTTTTAAATTTGGAGAAACACATGATTTCTTCAATTCTTCCCCCATCTTGGGGAGATGGCGATCTTCAGAATATGAAAAAAAAAATAATAATAATGATAGTGCCTTCCAAGGATTTTCTCCCATTTTTATTGTGCATTTTCTTCTCTTATTTTTCATTGTGATAATAGTCGTTGAATCAATAACGTGTCACGCATTCGAATCATACCCCTTCCAATCATCTTTATCTCGTCGACTGTTCATGCTATTTAATTTTTTTTCCAACTCAAAATTTTTGTATTCATTTTCAAGCGATTATGTCAACATCAAGTTTTTCACGTGCGCGACTGTTTGCACGTTAGGGATAATATTAAGAAACTTGTCGGGACAATTTAAGTTAACTTGATGTTTTTGCATAATCCAAACTTTGCATTTTCATCCATTTCTCTCACATGCATCATGGATCTCGTTGATGTGAAATCTCTCTCTATCTAACTTAGCTACATGCAAGCTGGTAATAATGTCCAGGGCACACAGACTCTTGCTTTTTGAAAAGATAATCAACACTTTAATTCCTCCACTCTGTGCTCAGTGTCACTTTGCTCCCTAAAAGTTATGTCTTCACTTTGTCTCTCATAAATTCACAAACCGTGTCAACTTTACGAAAATCCTTGCGTTCAAGACATTGCTCAACACGAATTCACGCGTATATTTCCTAAGTAGAATTAGGGTTCCCCCCATCTCCGCCGGGGGGGGGGGGGGGGGGGAGAGAGAGAGAGAGAGAGAGAGAGAGAAGGAGTACAGAGATGCACTAACTTTGCCCAAATAATGACAGAATGGATTGGGTGAGGAGCAGAATTTGGTCACTCATGGAAGCAAGGAAACTGCAGGACCCTTGAAAGGAAACTGCAGGACCCATCTCATACTCATTCTCACGTGTTGTGAGATAGGGGAAGACGCTTCCCTTTTAACATGGATACGAAAAATCCGGAACCTTCTCCCCTCTTTACCTGGATTGGATTTTGCAATGAACCAGTGACCCCCCAACCTTCATGAACTCATGCTTGTAGTTGCAACCTTACCGACCATAGTGGCATCCCTTATACTTGACCATATGATCAGACCAGATTAAGCTCAACCTTCTTTCTTCATTATGGAGGACCATACCGAATCGGGTGTTCTTATCATCCACAAATGGTACAAGAAAATGATCTCATGATCACCTTTCAAAAGTGTTTTCGACCGCTGCGATTAGGTGGTATCATGGTTGATTTTAATGCATTGGATCGAGATGATGTGGCTGATTCAATTAAAAGCATGTCATTGACGTCGATATTAAGAGATTCATGAACGAATTGTTTTCTATGCCCCGGCCTAGGATGTTCTGCCAAATAGTAATTGCACATGAGATTTCGCTTAAATCCAATATTTACTAGCGGTTTTAGTACTTAAATCTATGGATTGAGAGTACCCCAGAAACCTTTTTCGGGTTCTCAAAGGAGTAGAGTGAAGACCACTTCCAGTTCCGCCCTTTTGCTAACAGTTAGCTTTTCTTCTTCTTTTTGTTTGTTTGTTTTTTTTTTTTTTTTGTGGCCTTTTTCGAAAGTTGTAGGTTGTTATCGATGGAAGTGTAAGAAGCTATACATGCAAGGGTGTAAACAGTGTTTGAGTTCTTAAGGAGGGTGCAACGTATAATAGAGGATAGAATAGAATAGACTGAGACATGAACGAGTGTGCAGTGAAAGGCCTAGAACCAATCAAAACCGAATGTTAGGCCGTGGGAAAGGGGAAGGACTCAGTCTAGTCGGGTCCTTTTGGTTTCGGGTGTCCGTCTCGATGGTCCTCGACTGTGGTGCCTCTGTTTAGTCTCCACTCTCAGTCCCCATAGCTCTCTCTCTCTCTCTCTCTCTCTCTCTCCATTTTCAAACTTAAATATTCACAATAACCACAGAAAGAGCTGAACCCCATTTTGACTAACTGATAAGTTTAAGACATGGACCTCCTCTCTTTGGTGGTGGTGATGTTTCTCTGTTAACCGCTGTTGTTTTTCTTGTACTTCTCACAAGTCTGAATAATTTCAGGGGGGAAAATAGGAATGGGAGTTTTCATCAAGTCCAAAAGCTATCGGTTGAGGAGGGACACGGATGTAATTCAGGAGAACATTTGAGGGCAGGCAAGGGAACAGGACAGTGGCAGTGGTTGCTTGCGCAAATCTAGCTAATCTGGGCCTTCTGGGGCAAGCGAAAATTGTTCGAGTTTACAGCCAAAAATCAAATCACAGTCCATATCAAAGAAAACCCCCCTTCCCTCAGCAAACACACACCCACCCATTTTCCATCTTCCATTTTCGCTCTCACTCAACTCACTTTTGGCCTCATTAATATGGTGTGAGAAGAAGAGGAGTACAGTCACCGAAATGGTCTCTTCCTGTGCACACATGAAGCCAAAGTAATCTCACGTCCTCCACTTCTTGTAATCCAGCACACAACCTCCCTCTCTTATCATTTTCCAACAGCCCTTTTCCATTTCTTTTCAAGATAGGACGAGAAGACCCGTCTTCGTACTCCTAGGAAACGAGAAATTCTTGAGAGAAGAAAGAAACGTTGCAAGAACTGAAGACCCATGTTTCCCTCTTCCATGATTTGTGTTCTTTCTGACAAACACGCAATCACCCAACCCCGGTCTGTTTTATCTTGTTTTCTGGGGGTGACACTTCCTAAAAATCCCAACTTTTGCCTCAATTGATGAGTGTACACATGCTGCTGCTGCGACTGTGGAAGCGACGGCGGCGGCGAGGGTGGTGGAGCGTGGGGAGTGCATCTGATGGTGGTGGTGCTGCTGCTGAGTGGCAAGCTCAAGAATAGCATTGCTCTTTTTGCTTATGTGAGGAATGGCAAATTTGTGCTCTTTTGCAAGGTTCAATTCTTGCCACTTGCTTGTCTCTGTTCTCCTGCTTGTTTAGCTTCTAACAGTGGTGGTGGTGGTGGTGGTGATATTGGCGGGACGGCTCAATCTTGTATTTCTTAGCTTCCAATTTGCTCTAATCTTTGTTGCTTTTCTTCTTTGTTAGCTAATTGTGAATTCACATGAAAGGCTCTGCAAAATGCTCAAGTTGGTCTCCCTCTCTCTCTCTCTCTCTCTCTCTCTCTCTCTCTCTCTCTCTCAGTTTTTCTTCTTTTTTGTTAGTGCCCAACTTTGTGCTTCTTCTCCTCCTGTTTCTTGGAAAAACCCCATTTCTGGAGAAAGCGAAACCAGTTTCTTCCCTGCCATGAAAACGCCAGAAATTAAGAGGAAGATGAAGCAGTGAATAAGAGCCAAAATAGATTTTTTTGGGGGTCTTAAAACACTGTTTTATTACCTTGTTAATTCAAACTTCTGTCAGGCTGTCCACTAAAATGCTTGTTGTGTTTTCTCGGGGGATGTGCATGTTGGTTGGTTGTGTTGTGCTAATGCGCTCTCCCTCTCTCTTCAAATGTAAATTTGCGAAATTTGATGTCGTCTTTTATATGTTTTGTTTCTGGAAAAGAGTAGTCCTTGGAATTTTCTTCTTGCTTTTTTGAGAATGTGGGAAGACTTTGTTTTTTGCTAATGGACATGTTTCGCCCTTCTCTTAACCGGTTCGTGTGGGGTTTCGTTTGGCTTGCTGAACTTGTCTGCCAATGCCATTTAGTTCTGGTGTGCAAAACAAAAGATCGACATGTTCACTAAAGAAAAACAATGAACGCGGAACACTCTATCAGAAAGAAGGAGAAACAAAAAGCCTAGCTACAGTGCAACAGCTGCTTTAGCTTATGATTCGTTAAGTCTCACCTTCCTATAACTTCCAATTTTCACCAAATCGATGATGCTTATCATAAGGTTTTGTGTCCGAGTTATCAAATGGTTCGAGTGTTCTTGCATACCAAATGGATGTGTACTTCTAAACTACTCTTTTCCCCCATTTATCACCTCGACAATGCCATGGAGCCTCTGCGAGGAATCCTTGAGTTGGGCGCTCGCCAATGAGCAGAAAGAAATTAAGAAAAGTGGGAGCAAATGTCAAAAGAGAGCTTCATATAAGGTACCCAGCTTGACTGTTGTTCTTGTTGGCGCTTCAGATAAGGTACCCTTTTGGTGGAACTTGGGAAAGATGGGGTCATTTGGGAAGGAGTTAAATTTGGGTGGACACAAGACCTAGGTATTGGTGTGTCTCTCTTGATTAATTCCACATTTTCACAGTGACCCGTTTCTGTGCTTCTCAAGGTAGCCTCGATTTGGATATCCTCAAGATGTAAACTCTTTTTTTTTGGGTTTTTTTGTGATTGATTAAAGAGGCAGAATTTAAAGAATCAGATAGCAGCATAGAAACTCTAATGCCCACCTGAACCTGGACATGTCCCCATGAAACAGCTCATTCATATGCTTCTTTCCATTTGGTTTGGGGGGTGTCATCATCGAGCTTCTGTTCCTTACTTTGATGCCAAGGCTGAAGAGATTGTAGACTAAACAGATTGATAAGAGCTCGACTAGGAAAAGAATAATGCTTCTCAACATTATACCGCCAAGATTTTCCTTTCAATTTCTTCATCTTGATGCGCAGTTAGATTCATGATTTTCCATTGCGTTAGATTCATGATCTCCCATTGCCTTTTAATTAGGATTGGCAAAGGTTTTGGTTGGGACTAAGAACCGACCTTGGAGTTCCGACTCCAAAGATTACAAATTTAAGATAGTCGTACCCCTAAAATTGGTTAAATCAAGCTTACTTAACGAAAGAAAGTTTAAATCGAACAACAGGAACCAAAAAAGGGTCTAGTCCGGCATGAAGTAATTGAAATTTTTTTGAAATAAATATCTTCTAAATCTGATTTAAAATCGATTACAGGGCCAGTTGAAACTTGGAATTGGCTTACAGGGTTTCATGAACTCCGAAACAAGCTTGGTCGGTATCTTTCCCGATTGAATCAATGGTTCCGAGCCCAGAATTGCGAATAAAATCGGTCAATTGGTTCCAACCTTTTAGAATAAAAAATTAGATCTGCTCTCCCAGGATATAGCCCGAAATTAAACTAGCGCTAGTTCACTAATTATTGAATTGGATCGGGTGCTCGCCCCTACATTTACCACATGGTCTTCAGGGCCCGAGGGAAGTTTTGTGAGGCAAGCTCTAGAAAGCATCATCTAGAAGTAGAACTCCAGTTGGAAGGCCAATCAGATAACCCCCTAGTTAGTCAGTGGCAACTTGTAGCCAGATTTAGCTCATCCAAAACTCTAGATCTTAGACTGGGTATTCATGGCAAAAGCACATGAATGTAGTTGAAATTACTCGACTTTATTGTTGTTCTGAGGGCTATAGCCTATGTAATGAATGAATCTAGCGCTCCAAGAGATGTAGGTACTCAAATTGTTGGTCTTTATTAGCTGAATCTGAAACGATCTACAGATTTATTTCCTCACAAAAAGAAAATTCAGAGGCAATCAGCGGTTTAAAGCAGAAGCGAGGAACTACAGTGAGAGCTGCCACATTGTTATGGATTCATAGATTTCTGCAACCTATGCACCAATCAAATTCACCAGAGCACTTTTCCTTCTACAGTTCAGGTTCAGTGGGTAGGTGAAAGTCCCTATCAGACATTAATTTCTGCTACCCGTTTTCATGCCTTGCAGTTTCTGAAGTTGCAGTCCCCATAAATTCTATACAAGACAATCTGATGTATTCACTCTATCCAGTGTAGTTTTAGTCAAAAGAAAGTGCTTATTTCAATCTTCCGTTTTATGGTAAGTGAAAATCACATGAGCTAAATTACAATGCTCTTTGGCTTTATCTTGTTAAGTAGGTTTATAACCATTTTTTGAGTACTCCATTTTTTTATAGAGTGATTTTGGTTGGGACACTGAACTCAATCAAGCTATTCAAGGCCAAGTAAGTAACTCTCCATGAATGGTAGAAGACATCTTAATAGTTCAATTCAATGGAGATGTGAATTTCAGCAGTTTGATCTCTCACTAAAAAAAACAATAAGCAACGGATTAACAGGCGCTAAAAAGCCAAAAACGGTCGCTAAAGGACACTAGCAACGGCACATTGCCCGCCTAACGCTTGCTGCGAGGGAGAACTTGTGACAGATTTGAGAAGCCCATCTCTGATATTTTTAGGACAGGTGTGGAAGCCGTCCCCTACTAGAGGCAAGGAGTACTGGAAACAAAGCTAAAGCTTATCATTGGGAGATGGATGCCATGTCTAACCCAAATCTTAGGCTTAGCTAGAAACAGATCCTGGTTAATTAAAACCTTGGAAGGTTTGACATACGATAATATGCCGTAATAGATATGCATAACCTTTCTCGTGCCGGCCTTTCAAACATTCGCCTCTTATGAAACATATATATATTTTCTCGGGTTGGTCAAAACAATTCTCATGCTTAACATTGGGAGAGATTGAGTCTATGCCAGACTCAAAAATCTTCAGCTTAGCTAGAGATTAAATCCTTGTTATAATAGGATAATACGTCGTAATAAATATGCCTAACTTCTTTAGTACTGGCCTCCACATATTCTCCACTTGGACGTGCTTTAAACAACTATTTATGCACACAACGACACGAATCTGACGCTCAAATTTAGCTTCATGCTGACACAAACCAATGGCTTCCATGGCTGGCTTTTTCTTTACTCTTGTTGATGCTTATGCTCTTTTCAATCTCTGGACATGTCATGTCAAGCGTTTTCGAGAGCGAATCCAACAATGGCTCCGCAGAATTCACAGGGCATGGCCACGCAAGGCTCAGAAGAACTTTCGAATGTACGAGAAGCACAGGTTATAGTGCGTCGTTTAACATATTTGGGTGAAATTTTAGATGGATGTTATAGTGTGGATTCATGTTTTGGAAGATTGCGGTGTCCGCCTGGCGAAGCGAAGCTATTGGGAACATGACAGTCTCCGCGGATTGGCTCGCAGAGCATATCTTTCGCAGGGCATTTGGAAGCGAGACTTCATGCAAATGTTTTGTCGATCAACCCGTGTTCACATGTTAGGCATTTCTGTTGAACGACATTCCATAGAAGATGAAGAATACTTCAGAACCCTCAGCGTTGACGGAACTAAAATTTTGATTGGAATTTACAGAAAGACAGTACATAATTCATCCGTGCATTTTGATGATATTTCATTTCGAAGTGATTTCTACCGAAGAATGTTCAGGTACATTGAGAAGCTGGCCTCAAATTCAACGGTGGACTAAGGTAACCAATTTTGTACAACTATCATCAGACCATTATATTAGCATGCTACCTGTGATTTCCCAAAAGTACATTGCGAACTAGGTCGTTCAAAGCAATAACTACTTTTCACTTGCCAAATTGCAATTAGTCTGTGAAATACTGGATGTCTTCTCGCTTATATCGCGAAATAGCACTAACCAGGCCGCATTGGCCTGCAACGGAGACCTTGGCGAACTTGTTGGAGAAAAAGGAGTCTCCGGTTGCCCTGATCGAAGGGAAGAAAGGAAGGAACTTTCTCGCCTGTGTTAAGTTTACACTGCAAGGATCCTGAATTCAGTTGTCAGTCTTTCGTTCTAGTAGGAGATCTATGAACAAGATTGAGAGAGACAGAAAGTGCTCACCAATGGTGCTGCTGGGACCTCCCATGTTCGAGGGAGAGGAGAGAGGCTCTTCCTTGATGCTTGCAGAGACTCAGCAGCTGCTCTCTCTCTCAGCTAATGGTTTCTGCCATTAGGATTCTCGAGAGGATTTATCCAAGGCTAGAACTCATAACTGATGCGCCGATATCCAATGAACCTGATATTTAGAAGGTAACAAGGCAACCGATCGCTGTGAGATGAAGGCAATATCAATACAGTTATCTTGTCATTGGATAAATCTCTTCCGCGTACTATAATGAAATTAACTCGCATTCATCTTTCAACAGTTTATCACATTTAGGGCCGGTTTGCTCAAGATGATTATCTCAAGAACCGTAGGAGGAAATGAGACACAGCGAGTTAGGCTAAACATGAGCTATTCAAGTTAGGATAGTTAGACTATTTTAGTGGCTAGATTGTCACATAACTAGGACTTAAAAGTATGGAATATTGTAATTATTTCGTTAATTTTATTTTAACCTTTCTCACAAATCAGTCATCTGTGCAAAGCAAAGCTATCTAGGGTTTAGCTTGACAAGAAAAATTAGCAAAAATGTCATAAACCTATTGCAATTGTGTTAATTCAATTTTAAACCGTTTTTTGTGCCAATTGAGTCCTAAACCTTTTGCATTTGTGTCAATTCAATCCATACGGCCAATTTTGGCCGGCCGGCACTGACGTGGCATGATCGGCATTGAAGTGGAAATTTTTATAATATTTTTATATTTTTTCCTAATATTTAAATTATTTTTTTTGTTTTTCCCTTTTTTTTTTTTTTTCTCTCTCTCTCTCTCTTTTTTCCTTCCTTCTTCCTCTGACCAGTCGCTAGACCAAGGCAATTGCTCGGGGGTGAGGGCTGGCAAGCTCACCTAGTCACTGGTGAGGCTTGCCCTCGCCAAATCCAGTGAGGGCATGCCTCGCTGTTGCCGGGCGAGGGCGAGCTTGTCCTCGCCAAAATCCTGACAAGGTGAGGCCAACCTCACTTAGCAATGGCGAGGTCAGCCTCACTAGTGGCCAGCAAGGTCAACCTTGCCAGCCCTCGCCTCTAGTTGATTACCTCAGTTCGGTAACGAGCTAGAGGAAGAAGGAAGATTAAAAAAAAAAAAAAGAGAGAGAAACAAAAGGAAAAAGAAATAATTAATAAAAAGATTCAAAAAAATAAAATAGTATTAAAAATATCCACACCAGTGACAGCCGGTCAAAATTGGCCTAATGGGCTAAATTGGCACAAATGCAAAAGTTTTAGGACTCAATTGGCACAAAAAAAATATTTAGGATTGAATCAACATAATTGCAATAGATATAAGACTTTTTTAGTAATTTTCCTAGCTTGATGAGATGTCTCTCCTTTATCATTCTCACCATCGTTTGATCTTCTAAACACACAGTGGTTGTCCCTTAAATATAAATATAATTTTTCTCTTTATTATACTTATGTTGTATTTGTTTCACTAAAAAGTGTTGATGAAATATCTTTCAAGAATAAGGATGGATCGATAAGAATCAACAAAGGTCACGAAAGTTGCTTTGTTGATTGAACAGGAAATTAAATGTTAGGAAATTTAAAGATAAGAAGACCGGAGGCAATCGCGGCTATCCATTTAAATTGCAAGAAAGTGAAAATAAAAATAAATTTATGAGGATTCGATTGGGGATACTTTACCATGAGTACAATGTGACTATTTATAGTTAGTCCACTACAAGTTGTTATTGAGTTTTTTTTTATTTTATTTTATCGGGGAGTGGTTATTGAGATTGAAAAGATAATTTCCTAATCCTATCTTACGAACAAATAACTTCCTAATTTCATATGCGGTTGTAAGAAGTTACAACAACACTTATTCATAAAAAAGTGATAAAATCCTAAAATAGCGACAATAAATGTTACCACCAAGGAGTTAGGTTTTTGTTTCAATTGCCCGCTCTCGATGACTTGGTCTAACACACTAATGTGGACATCGAACCCTATCGATGAGAAGGTGCTAGGGACCTGTTATTTTATCCGCTAGGCCTGATCACTCGAGCAAGAGCAAATGAATTCAAACAAACTGTCCGCATCATGGTTCAAGATATTTGGAATGGAGACAATTTGGATTCGAAACTTGAAGATTCTGAAGCTTCTTGATGCAACATGATTACTCTTGATCCAGTGAATTCCAAATGAGCTTAAAATTGACGAACTCTGAATTGGCTCAAATTTGGATGGATGCTTGGAAACGGGCCGCTGATCAATACTCACTACTAAAGTAGTGAGTAATAACGTTTTTTAGCGATTTGGAGTCGTTTAGATGAACTTTTAGGCCTTTTTTCCATTTTTAGACGAATTTTTAGTAATTAAGGTTATTTTTGTAATTTTAATCATAGCAGGATTAGGGTTAGGGTTAGCACCCTATATAAAGTTGCTTATAAATTTCTAAAGGGGCAGAATTTTATATAGAGAAGTTTTCTTCTTGAGTTCTCTTGAGAACTAGATCTTATCAAGATTCCCTTGTGGCGATCGAATTCAACTTATCGAGCAAGATCACGAATTCTCTTGTTCGTGGCATTATAGCATGGATTGGTTGACATAGGTTCGTCAACAGGTCGTGTTCATACCGAGATTACCAATCACAAGTTCGATTGGGGGTTGAGGTCAGTAATTTGTAACTCACAGATCTTTGTAGAACGATCATCTTCCGCACAGATTCATATCACACACTGATAATACAAAATGCTCTACTTGTGAAATGGATATTGCTGTAAGTTTATCTACATAATAAAGAAATTGCTATGAGACCGGAGCGATGTGTACAAGTTGCTTATGATCAAAAGTGATTTTCACCAAAGATTATATGCAGCAAGTACCGTTAAGAAATTATACTTGTGTTCGTGTAAGATTTAATTAGTTGAAATTGCATCTATCTCTTTAGCATAAGAAATTGGGCATGCTTTTTTCTGTTCGTCATCCCATTGACTTGATTTTTTCACCCACGAAAAATCTATGACTCGATTGTTCCAAAAATGCTCATCGATTTTTAGAAAATAGTGTTGTTCATGAAGATTTAAAAATTGGACAGAACTGATGGCCATGATATTTTCTTTGTTAAAAATTCGATCTCTATGATTAAAACTAGGTAATTTAGATGATTAAAAAGCAACAAACCTCACAATCATGTAATTGTGAAAAATTTTGAAAATTGATATTTATGTATTTTTTGTCTAAGTGGTTATTGAGTTTGAAAGGTAATTTCCCAATCCTATCTTCAGCACAAATAACTTCCCAATTTCATTTGCGGTTGCAAGAAGTTATAACAATACTTATGCATAAAAAGTGATAAAATCCTAAAATAGCGGCAATAAATGTAACCACCGAAGAGTTAGATTTTTGTGTCGATTGCCCACTCTCGATGACTTGGTCCACATGGGCACAACTGATAATATGAAATGCTCTACTTGTGAAATGGATATTGTTGTAAGTTTAGCTACATAATAAAGAAATCGATATGAGACGGGAACGATGTGTACAAGTTGCTTATGATTAAAAGCGATTTTCACCAAAGATTATATGCAATATTGTTAAGAAATTATACTTGTGTTCACGTAAGATTTAATTAGCTGAAATTGCATCCATCTCTTTAGCAGAAGAAACAGGGCATAATTTTTCCGTTTGTCATCCCATTGACGTGATTTTTCCACCCATGAAAAATCTATGACTAGATGGTTCCAAAAATGTTGTTCGATTTTCAGAAAAAAGTGTTGATCACGAAGTTTTAAAAATTGAACCGAACTGATGGCCCATGATATTTTCTTTGTTAAAAATTCGATCTCTATGATTAAACCTAGGTAATTTAGATTATTAGAAAGCAATAAACCTCACAATCATGTAATTGTGAAATTTTTTTGAAAATTGATATTTATGTATTTTTTTTTATCTAAGGGTTAATATCACGAAAAACCCCAAACTTGTATATATGTGACAAATTTACCCAAAACTATTTTTTTGATTGCAAAAAATCCCAAATTGGTACATCTATGATAATTTTAGCCCGAACTATTTTTTTTACCACAAAAAACTTTACAATGGTACACTTGTGATAATTTTACCACCGAATTAATTTTTTGATCACCAAAAATCTCAAACTGGTACACCTATGACAAATTTACGCTCCGTTAGTTTCCGTTAAATTTTACTATCAAAATGTTAAATTTAATGACACGTGGTAATTAACAGGCATATTGGTTTTGGGTTTTACTCCTCTATTTGTCACAAATTTACCAATTTATGATTTTTCGTGATATTAACCCAATTTAACGGACACTAATGCAGGGTAAATTTGTCATAAATGTACAAGTTCAGGATTTTTAGTGATAAAAAAATTAGTTCGGGGGTAAAATTATCACAAATATATCGGTGTAGGGTTGTGGTGGTCAAAAAAATAGTTCGGGATAAAATTGTTACAAATGTACCAGTTTGGGGTTTTTAGTAGTAAAATAAATAATTCGGGGTAAATTTATCACATGTATACCAGTTTGAGGTATTTTGTGGTGTTAACCATTTATCTAATTGGCCAAACTTTAAAAGGGAGTAAATTTTCCATCCAACATTATTGACTTGATTGTTGCATCTATGGAAAATCCGTGACCCATTTATTTCAAAATGCGAATCGATGTAAAAAAAAAACGTGAGGATCATGAATTTCAAAAACCTGGATCAAACGGACAATCATGATATTTTCTTCGTTAAAAATCCATTTGCTGTGATTGAATGTAATTGTTGACGCCTCATAATTTTTCTTAATAAATAAAAAAATAAATAGGAAAAATGCAAAAAAATATAGCAAAACAAAAATATAAAAATAGTAAAAATTAAAAGGGCCATGTAGATAAAAAGTAACAAGAAAAAAAAAGGAATTTTTGAAAAAAAAAATAATGATATGAGATTAAGACAAAAGACCATTTTTCTGCTTTGGTTCTTTCTTTGTTCGCGTCCGTGAGCAAGGCACAGACAACGCACGCATCTGTGAGCCAATTGACGGTGACAAAAGCTTCCCACATCTGCAAGCGAACAAAGAAAGAACAATGAAAACATTCTAGAAGTTTGCTGAGCTGGCAGGAATCTGTTGGGATAAAAAAAAAAAAATTCATTTGTTGACGGTGAAAGGGATTCAGGCTGGCTTTCCATATATGCTCGGCCGAGAAAGGAAACGAGAGGGGGAAATTGGTGATGAAAGATCTCACATGCCGAAGAGGGAAATCACTGAAATTCTCTAGAGAAAAAATATACCAACTTTTTATTAATATCTTCAATCTAAATTTTGAGGCGAACTTTGACTCTTTCTTTGCTCGAAAGACCTGAAACTCTCGTAATTTTTTAATGATGACACGTATATTTGCATGTGATTTTTTTCATAATTTTTCAAAATTTGAATAATACCTTAAGTTTTGATGAGAAATTGTGAAAATACATGCGGTTTTTGTTTAAATTGATGCCATTGTAAGACTTGTATTGATGTGAAACCTTATTTTGAGATGGACACCTTCTACCCTAGTTTTTGCAGCACCTTCCGAATTAGCTAGGTCACCTAAGTTCTAGAACATAAGATCGTGGGTATAAAAGGGAAAAGATCAATAAAAGATCGATAAAAGAGTGCATATTTTACAATAGAATTAAAACTTCATACCAAAATATACAAGAACTGCCACCATCACCATCTTCAGATTTATCTAGACTCTCAACAAGCTACTTACTATTAATGGTGATAAATTTGAATATTAGACGTGGAGCGGAAGGATTAGAAAAAATAAGAAAGATAAGTTTCTCTCTCGAACTCCTCTATAAAAAAAAAGGGAAAATACTACCAAAAATTCCAAACTATGCCATTTGTGACACATTTACCCTATTGTACTTTAATCTATGGGCATATTCGTCTTTTTTGCTTTTTCTTTTTTTTTTCTTTTTCGGCCAGAGTTGCCCTCGCCGGCGTCGGGCAAGAGCGGCCCTCGCCCATGTCGTGCGAGGGTCGCCTCGCCTGAGTCCGGCGAGGGCCGCCCTCGCTAGCGTCGGGCGACCCTCGCCGGCGTTGGGCGAGGGTCACCCTCACCGAAGTAGGGCGAGGGCCACCCTCACTCGCCTAGGCGAGGCAACCCTCGCCCGACTCAAGCGAGGGCGGCCCTTGCCCGACTCATGTAAGAGTGGTTCTCGCCCAACACCGGCGAGAGTCGCTCGACATCAGATCTGGCGAGGGCTGCCCTCGCCTAAGTCGAGCAAGGGTTACCTCGCCTAGGCGAGCGAGAGCGGCCCTGGCCCAACTCAAGCGGGGTGACCCTCGCCCGACGCCGGCGCGGGTCGCCCGACGCCGGCGCGGGTCGCCCGACGCAGGCGAGGGTCGCCTCGCCTAGGCGAGCGAGGGCGGCCCTCGCTCGACTCCGGCGATGGCGACCCTCGCCCGACTCCGGCAAGGGTCGCCCTCTCCTAAGTCGGGCGAGGGCCGCCCAGGTAAGGCGACCCTCGCCCAACGCTGGCGAGGGCGGTCCTCGCCGGAAAGGAAAAAAAAAAAGAAAATGCCCATAGACTGAAGTATAATGGGTTAAATGTGTCACAAATAGCATAGTTTGAGGTTTTTTGTGTCACAAAAAAAGTTCAAGATAAATGTGTCATAGGTGGCATAATTTGGGGTTTTTTGTGACTTTTTTCCTAAAAAAAAAACAAAAGCATAATCCTTGTTCTTTGTTTTTTAAATTTTTATATGAGGCAAATTTTGACAGATGCCGCTCTGCTGAAGCGGCAGAAGAAGGAAATTGAAGAGTTTCAAGCCAAAGTACAAGTTTATTGATTTGTCATAACTAAGATGGATAAGAAAATCATATGCACTTATTTGCGATGATGAATTTGGGAATCTATCTTCTGATGTTACCATACCAATTTTCTAAGGGCTCACTTTCCGAGCAAGCATTTAGAAGAGATCATAAACTGGCGGAATGCATGACTGCAGATTTAGTGTTGCTGCTTATATTGTATTATGTTTGATGGTCAATTGTTCATCTTCTCTTATAAAACGACAAAATCATGCATTTTGAAACCTCTTGGAAAATGTTGATTATCTATTCATTCAAGATGTGGTTTCCTATAAATAAGTATGAGAAAACCCTATCCAACCCCAATGTTATTGAACTTATTTGACAAATTGTGCTGGTTTCAATTCTAGATTTGGTTGGTCATCTTTCCCCTAGGTGGTGATGTTGGTCTTGTTGAATAATCAACGTTAATCGGCATGTTAAACCTAACAAGAATATTCACATTGGGCGGTAGTAATGGAGCCACTACTCTTACACTTTTCACATTTAGCAATTGATCAGCCTATTGACCGGTTTGATTTGTCAAATATTGTTACCAAATTAGTTATTTTGACCAACATATGGCTCAAAAAATGGACAGGACTAAGAACTTACCTTGCCACACTGGATTTGTTTGTCGTGGATGATTGAATGAACTTGGCCACGATGGAGCATCATTCATAGCATTGATGACGATCGGCTTGATCATGTCGAATATATGACTCACAATATAGTTAGCCATATCATTCTGCTACTTTTTAACATTTTTCTCATGGTTGACACCATCGACTTGATCATGTCGAATATATGACTCACAATGTAGTTGGTCATATCATTCTGCTGATTTTTTAACATTCTTCTCATGGTTGATAACATCGACTTGATCGTGTCGAATATATGACTCACAATGTAGTTGGTCATATCATTCTGTTGATTTTTGAACATTCTTCTCATAATTGACACCATGTTGGAATTTGGAGTAACATCCCTTAATTTCTCTTCAGTGTGATGCATCGAAAGATCAACTTTCTCAAGTCAATTATCTTCTGCGGCTCTCCCAGCAACTGAATTATCGAAATGTGTGGCTATCCCAATACTAGTTTTGTGGTAATGAGTTGTTGCCAAAGGCATTGTCGGACTCTTGTTGATTTGTAGTTCTTGCCGGTGTCCTTTGTTAATTTTGGACAGGAAAGAAATTGACAAAAATTTAAAAATACGAAAAGTGGAGGCAATCGGGGCTAGCAATTTGAATTGCAACAAAGTAAAAGATAAAGATTAAAATAAAATTTTACCAAATTTGAAAAGATAATTTACTATTCCTATCTTCAGAGCAAATAACTTCCTAATCCTATTTGTGGTCACAAGAAGTTACAAGAACACGTATCACAAGAAGTTACAAAATATTAAAATAAAGACAATATACATAACCACCTAGCAATAACATTTTTGTGTTGATCACCCACTGTTCATGACTTCCTTTTCAAGTTATCGATGCTTTTCAAGTTGTTGATTATCTTTTTCATCGATGAAATAGTGGACTATTATCGACTTCAATCACTTGTCGACTATAATCAAAAGTTGATCATTTTGGGGTGCTAACGGTATTTATTTTTTCTATTTATTATATATGATCTTCTAAACTCATAATGATGGTCCCATAACATTAATATCACCATCCTTTGATATCCAAACGTACTACGCAATATGGGAACAGAGAGCAAAAATCCAACATCTTCACTTTGGAAGATTGCTAAGAAGGCCAAGTGCAATCCTGTTAGCATATTTAGTTAGATCCACCTTATTCAAAAGTTTAAATCAATAATTTTTGGGCAAACTAAGATATATCAACTACCCAATATCATATCAATTCTCCATTATCAAACTTTTCAAACATAACTCACGTATTCATCTCAACAATTTCCTCTCATGTATGAACTTGGTGTTAGGTCTGTTTCCTCCAAATTTAGGTATCCTTCTACATCAACATGTCACGACTTGAATTTTCAACACCCGCTTTCATCCTTGGTCACTTTCTCCGGACCGAACCATGAAAACTATCATCAGGATTGAGTTGCTACACCACAATCTCTACCTTCACTCTAAGTCTCTTCTACCAGACCAAACCCTGAAGGCTGTCCAAAATTCGTGTTGGTCAAATTCCTTTCTTAAGATATTCATCAAACACCAATGCACATTGAGAGTGGGCCACCAGTCAACTATCAACTCTATATCATTTGCTTGGAGCACATAACAGAAATCTGATACCTGCATTCAAGAAGATCGCCGAAAGGAAGCTTGAATTTTAACCCGTCTACATACTTTGAGAGAACCCTGGGTCCAATTGGATATGTTAATGGGCTTGGACTTAGACTCAATCTTGATGATCTCCCTAGGCAAATGTATCGGACTTCTGCTACATACTCCCCATACAATTATTCGATCAACCTCTAGGTGTATAGCTCCTTGACAACAGACCGGAAATGAGGCACTTAAGTATGTCGACGTTGAAATTGTGGAGTTGAAATCGCTGAAAATAATGATCAATTGATGTGCCATCTCATAAATTTTTCTCTAGATATACGAATTGTTTAATTAAAAGATGGTTCACCATCTTCAACCTTTTTGTTTTTTTATACCCGAAAAGAGCTATTCAAAACACAGAGATTGGTTGATACACTAATGATAGGATGGCGATAGGATGATGACATCGAAAGTACGTGGAGAAGACTCAAGTCTCAACCCAAAATGAAGAGCAATTATTATATGTGGATCCCATCCGATCGGCTTCTTACATTATATGAGAAGTTTTTTCCAAAAACGTATGGACAAAAGTGAAGAGCTTCGAGAAATGAGAAAAAGAAGAAGGAAAACCTAACTTTTTATGACGTGCATAATGGACCCACGTCGATGTGGTTTGTCTCTATTAGGCTTTCATTGACAACTTCTGTTGAACAGATCGAATCCCAGATTCTTGATGGGCTCGAGGGTGGTCCACGAGCAAGAATCAATGTTTCTTTCCATCAAATTCATACCAACTTGCTCCGTAGTCTCTCCACGAGCAAGAATCAACTTCTGTTAAACCAACTTGCATGATGCAGCATCACCACCTTTATTCTTCTAGCTCTCCACAGCGAGTAAGCCGTAGCGTGTGGGCATCGTGACCTAGCCATGCGCGATTGGTCTGAGATGGACACGATCTCGACCGCCGCTCGTGCAGGTAGTGACCTTCTTGAACGACACGACCCACACACATGCTCAGAAAGGTTCTGCCGAACACGTGGACATGTGCGAGCCATAGACTTGTTGTCACAAGCACAGACATGCACAGGTCAGGGTACCTTCTTCTGATCGGCTAAAACAGACCACAAATCACGATTGAAATGACTGGATAATAAGGCCAATTCATGAAGCGACCGGGAGAGCCGATGGACAGAAGACCGAAATCATCATTATTCCTGATAAAGTTCGAAACATAGGAAGAAAATTCAGGACAGAACACTTGGAAAAAGACACCCAAGAAGACGATACGAGCTTTCAACATAGAAAACTAAACACGACCGATTGAAACAGACGAGTGCTAAACGCACCGCAACCATAAACTATTACTCAACGCAATAACAACCCCGGCGAATGCATTCGCTAGCTAGTAATTCCGGTCCGCGCCATGCAGGCCCTCGCCACCACTTCATCACCGGCCACCGCTGCATACTCTATTTCGTCCGCCGATGCCTCCTCCCGGCAGCCCTGCTTCGCCGCTGACTTCGTGGTTGTGCAGGCCGCCGGGCGCCATCTGCCGCCTTTCTTGTACGCCAGGTACACCAAGCATGCGCCGCCGGGCAGTGCCTGCTGCGCCACTCTCTCGCGCGTGTAGCCCTTCACGGCCGCCGTGGCCCAGAGGTGGGCCCCGGTAGGGCCGCCGCCGCCGCCGCCGAACGTGACCGCGACGGAGAACTCGGTGGGCCCGAAGCACCTCAGCACTCGCTTGACCAGCGCGTCAAACCTCACGGACCCGGGGTCGATCCCCATGGCCTCGTAGCTCGCGTAGCTGAAATCGTCCTCTGGGGTCACGTGCACGGTGGAGAGCGCTGCGCCCTCGATACCGTTCATCGAGTACCCGCACGGGTCAAAGTCAAAGGCGCAGATCGTGTGGCCAGGAATGATCTCCGATATCCCGGACAGTTTCGTCATTTGCCTCGCCGAGTAATCGGGGTCCCCCGATCTTTTGAAGAACACGGACGCCTTGCTCTTGTCCAACCCCGTCATGCACATCTCCAGGGTGACCACGCCCGCCCGATCCTCCGCCGCCGACGGCGGCGAGGCGGAGCGGCGCGCGTCCGCCCCAGCCTTCGCGGCGGAGTAAATGTGCCAGTTGCGGTTAGGGGCCCTCGGGTCGCCGATCACGTACGCCTCGGCGAACAGTCCCTGGAAGAAGCCGTTCAGGACCTCGACCTCGTCGGCAAAGTTACGGTATGGGGAGGGCTGGGCGTCGGGGAAGATGAAGCTGCCGCGCGAGTACTTGACCGAGTCGACGCCAAGCGAGAGCGACTCGGCAAGCTGGAGTGTAGGCTGGATTGAAGAGAGCAGCTTCGTGGTCCCGCACGTCTTGAGGATGATCTTGAGAGGGTAGACGAAGAGGCTCGACTCGGAGAGGACGTAGGAGTCGAGCTCTGCGCTGGAGAGCTGAGACACGATGGTGCAGCGAGCCGGCTCGAGGATGGAGTCGAGCTGGGCCCGGGTCAGGCGGCGGAGGCCGAGGCCGGAAGGGTCGGCGAAGATGGGCGGCGGGGAGAAGGTGATCTCGAGGCGCTTCTCGAAGCCCTCGAAGCCGATGGGCGAGCTAGGTGGTGGGTCGTTCCTGGGTAGGTCCAAAACAGCCATTTGTGTCTAGAGTCTGAGCTTGAGTAAACAGTATCGGAAGCAGAGCAATTTCGCAGGGACAGACAGGACCAGACAGAGAGAGAGAGAGAGAGAGAGAGGGGGGGGGGGGGGGGGGGTGGGGAGAGGGAACCAACCATCCACTCTACTGAACCAGCCATTAGCAAGAGGGCGTATCAGGATGGCTTCCTCAGGCACTGCAAAACATCAAAAGGAAAAGGAAAAATCAAGAACAAGAACACAGACTACGTTATACAACCAAATGAACAAGCCAAAGATTCAATCTTTTCGGGGGGGATTCGATGAGGACAACGTACGTCGGAGTAAGCAGCAGATCGGAACTTCTCGATGCCACCGTTGGGACGGATGTCTTCAATGCAGTAGCCGAGAGGGACTTCATAGTGCAACGAATTCCTACTACTACTGCTGCTGCTACTCTTTTTCCCACCTTTGGTCTCCATTAAAACATCCACGCTGCTCTCTGCAACTTTTCGAGAATCAGATTTACGCTCTGGTCAAGAGCACGCCAGGTTCGCGTAAAAACACACGGGAATATCTATAAATCTGACAAAACCAGAGTACCCAACGACGACGACGACCGCAAAAAAAACACAACTCAGATTGATACATGGACTTACTTTTCCTTGGATTGAAGATAAAACTGCGCTTGATTTGCCTTTTCCGAGTATACCCAGAAGAACTGTTCCGACGAAGAGGGTGAGAATGCAGGGTTCGGCAATGGGAAACGCTCTGGAACGCAAAAGCAGGAAGAAAAAGAAGCGGATGGATAGATCGGGCAGCAGGGCTTTCTTTTGGTTGGCGAAGATAGCGGCCAAAGAGAGAATTTATAGGGCCAAGGCGAGTGGCAGTGTCGTGATATAGAAGGGGACAACGGACGGCGTTTTGGTATTTTTACCTTTTAACGCCTCGGGAAGTCTACGAAGGTGCCAGTGCCGGTAGCGCTTTAAAATATTGTAAGGGGTCAGCAGTCAGCACACGCGGCGGCGTGCCCTTAGCAACTGGGACGTGGTAGATTTTCTTTTCTAGGTGCTTTTGGGAAAATGCACATTAGATTAATGCACAAAAGCTACGTCCACACACATTTGGTCAATAGGGTTTGAATTTCCCGAGGCCGATTTAGGTGGCGATAGTTGATGGATTTTAGCTATCTGGCAAACCCGTCAAACGGGTGGGGTCGGGGTCATTAATGGCTCAATCCAGATTGACCAATTTAACTCATTTGGATCAATTCACGTGCAATATAAATCTACTTATATTGTTAAAATATTTTTATGTTTCACCCAATTTAAGAAAACTCGTACTCAAACTGACATAAAAGTGTGGAGCAAGCGAGTATGAGATCGAGTGAAAGCGAGAAAGAGCAAAGAGACGGTCATAGATGTGAGTTTCTAAATAAGTTGTGAACCCACTTAAAAATTATATTATTTTGAGTTTTACCATTATAAACTCATTGATAACTTATTTATTTAATATAATTAATTCATATAACTACTCGGTTCAATAATTATATGTTAAGAAATGAGTTTATGAACTATTTCGCATAGGTGAAGCTAGCCATATCATATAATATTCCCACAACTCGAAGTAGAAAAACACTCATTTCTATGTTATCCTCTCCCTATTTCTGTTACATTGAGCAGCTCAAACAACCTCCACCATGATCGATCATTGTAGCTTGGTGCCTCCGTTGCACACAGTTGCCATTGCTATCGAACGGTCAATCCCTGTCACTCATTGCCGCCATTCGACCTCTCTCACTCTTTCCTTCAGTCACAACACAGAGCGAGGTCCACGAACTAAGGTGTTGAGGTCGTGAACCTTGAGTATGGTCGAAGGCGATCAACAACCTTAGATTCGAGGCCTCTAGGTGGTCGCTGACAACCTCCATGAATTGCAATTCTGATTTTAGGCTACTTTAGAAACTCTGATACTATCCCCGCCTCCCCTTTTTGCATGTCATTTATCAAATCAAAATGTACAATAGGTATTACAATACTTAGACCAATCAGTAGAACATATATTATAACTCTGTTACATTGCAAAGCAATAGCTCTACTTACATTATAGTCTTATTTCATTACTGCAATCAAACGAGCTGTAAATTGCATATGCTTTTTGTAATTCTTCTTTGGAACATATCCAAATGCATGATCACGATATTAATCATCCATCTAAATCCATTTCTAGAAAATTTCCACCACCATGAATGGTTCAATAAGATAGGAGAAAACTACGGAGGCTCCACTTCACTCTGTCTCTCAAAGCTCACTAAAGGAAGTTCAGAATATCGTCTATTAACCGATTTTCTGGAAATTCGGTTTCTAATAATTGAACACCATTATAGGTGCATTTAACATGCATTTCTCTATTCCGGTCTTTTGAGTCTTGATAGATTGGTTTCTCTTCCATTTAAATTAAGTAGGTGATCCAACTGTTGTTTAGTAAATAACCGCTGAGTTAAGAGCATCACAGGGAACCACTCATTGACCATGTTAGATACAAAACATTCGTTCACATCACATTAACATTGTAAATTTCAATAACCGATTGATGAAAAACTGAGGCGACTAGGGCTTCATCGCAACCTTTTTCTGCCCTTACATGGGGGTTGAGCTCGAGCTTAACAAAAATTAGCAATGTTAGTACCGATTTTTGTAACTACGAACCACATCTTTTGATGAATTCTCCTTATGGAAAGAAATTGAAAGATCTCAAAAGTTTGGAGGGCGTGGGATGTCACGCTAACTTAGCATTACTAGAATTCGCTGTTTTAACGGGGGCAAGGATCGGAGGCTCATTCTTATGTTTCCGTAAGTTTGGGGGGTTTCATATGAAGAGATGCGTAATCCTTGGGCTACTTTGTTTCATGCTCTTCACATTCACTCTTCATTGAGACGTTGTCGTATATGCAAGTGGTTTCTTCTGTAGTTTGCCGTCCAAGAAAAGAGATAGACAAAAATAGGGGTGAGCGGCTCCAGGTTCTTTACAGGTTAATCTACTCTCAAGTACATGTTTCCTATTTTTTTAAACCTAGAAGCTATCCGTCGGAACCTGGAACCTAGAACCTAAAATCTACCGTGTCACAGATTCCAAGGTAAGTTCTAGAATCTAACATGTTCTTTTTTTTAAAATTGTATTTTTGGTTAAACAAAATAAAAATAGACCCAACAATACTGAACAAGCTTGTTAGTCATAAAAAAAAAATACAAAAAACTAGTTTTTATAGCATTACAATTCAAATAAATATAACTAAAATGAGAAGTCATCACGTGAATCGATACTAAGGGTGAGCAATTCCATGTTCCGTATAGGTTCTATACATGGTAATAAATTCTTCATTTTTTGGAACATGAAACCTACTGTATCACAGGTTCGAAAGTTAGTTCCAAAGTCTTTTTAGGTTTCACCTATATTTTTAATTGAACAATTGTAGTGAATTATCACCTTTAATAACCACCACTTACTATTATGATCCACTAACCATTAACTACAACTTATATTTAGACATACGAAAAATATGAAATATTAACAAGTCATAAAATGAAAACTTAAACTAGTAGTTCCAGATCATACATTCACCATCTAATGCAATGAAACACTGCAAGATTACGAGAAAATAGGTTCAAGTTTCAGGTTTCAGGTTCTAGGTTCCACTAACCTAGAACCTGGAATCTATCCGTCGAACAGGTTTATCAATTTTTGGAACTTAGAACCTACCCTACATACCTTGGAACTTGGAATCTACAGGTTTCCATTAGTCAGGTTCTCAGGTTCCATGGTAAAACCTGAAACCATGCTTACCCCTAGACAAGAAGGCCTTTTCTCTTATAATAGGAAACAATCTTTGGCAACTTTGTCTCATGTTTCTTCTTTAGCAGGTAGCACAAGAGACGAGACCACCACTCTTGACATCAAAAAATGATCAAATCTTCATAAGTAGTACAGTTATCAACATACGATGACGGCTGGTTGATGATTGGCACTTACATAAATTTAGATAAGTGACAAATGCAAAAACTGAAGACAATAATGATGTCAATTAATAATTAGATCCAATGACAATTGAGAAGTCATAACGACTTGCAGAGAAGGTTGATGTGCAAGAGTGGAGAGCAATCATGGAGCCTAAAATTATGGAGATGCAGTCGAGTCTATTGACAATCGAAAAAGTTATAATCGCTTGTAAATAAGGTCAACGTGCAATTATGGAATATAATCATGGATCTTAAAATTATGGAGATGCGGCCGTAACCATTAATTTGAATATTAACTGTCTAAAGTTCGCTTATAATTTGTAATAAGCTATTTAAGCCATGTTAAATCATTGTAAAAGCATCCACAATCATCAACACCAATTATGGATATTCCAGTTTGTCAACTTATCTTTTCAGCTCCCGCATTTACTTTACTTTACAATAGTTAGTTCAAGTTCTTGGTTACCCGTTCTCCCTATCCGAATTACCACGGAACTTAATTCAATAAAACCGAAGATCAACCTTTGGTGATAGAGATTTCGTGCATGAAGCCATTCCCAGCAAAATATCTACCTGTATATTGGGATTTTCTTGCCTAGTTAGATTCGGAAATGCTCGATTTGGTTCGTCACATCCATCCTCTTTTGGGAGAATCACAAAATGGACGGATAAAATATATTTTAGGGTTAGTTTGGCAATGCTTTGTCTCTGAAAATTTGGATTGGCGAAAAGAACCTTGCCTCGAAGAATTTACATTAAAAGCAAATAGGCTTTCATAATCACCTTGTAGGCTACTCACTTAAAAATAACTGTTTAACATGAGAAAAAGATTAAAAAGATAAAGAAAAGGAGCATACTAGAGGTAGAGAAGAACTACAGATAAAGGCTTGATTAGGGATGGGTGGCACCACCTAGAATTGTCAATACAGGTTCGTGTGATTCTAGGCAATGCGATGCGAAACTCGCACAGCACAAGATCTATATCACTTGTTAAGCACCATCGCCGCACAACCCAGACCAGATCTCACATGGGTCATGCAACCCCTCGATGGGATCTCCCCAGTGTTGCTCGAACTCCCCAACCCCCCACACCCCGCCCCCCATATGGGTTAATTAAAACCTCTATTTGCCTTACAAAAATGTACAAAGGCCAAAGCTAGTGGGTACCTATCTCGAGCTCCATCATAGAAATTTGGGTAATCATCAAAAGCTTATGAAATTAAGAAATTTTATATGAATCAAAGAGTCGCAGCATCGTGGAAGAGCTTGAAGAAATAACATAAAAGCGGAAATTTTCATAAGCATTGCACACATATATGTATGTATAAGGGAATATCTCAAATGTTCACTCAAAAAATCTAAAGAAAAGCTAATAGAGCAGGTCATGGCATCTCGTTTGCTGTTGCGATAGGATTGCATTTCAATCATTGACCAAACCCATCTCTATCACTTTCCCACTCGACATGTGAGTGAGAGAAAGAGACTCGAGGGATTTTCATCTCGTACCTTTCTCTTTTCTTTTGTTTCCTTTTGGGTTGGGGAGATCACGATTTCTATGTTGCTAATAAGGACAAAGAATTGTTAAATCTCTTATTTTCGCCACTTCCCAACACCAAGACAAAGATCTGCATCCTTCCGGGAAAGACGTCCCAAGCTTAACATCCAAGTTAAAGATAAGAGGAGAGGATTACAATACTATTTTCACACTGTAAAGCATTAGAGACTCCAAGAAACTATAGTTTAAGCAAGAAAAAGCCAAGAGTGGTACAAGTGCTGGCACAACTACACCTGCTGTTAATGAATATTGCTTTTGGTTGCACTTGTTAGTATATTTTGACTGTTGATACCCTAGCTTTTTGCCGATATTGTTGCCGACCCTAGCTTTTTGTGAGGTCCTCATCCCAACAAAATCTAATCCTGAATGCCCGTTAGGCTTCCTTAGTTTTATATTGATTAACCAATCATCTTCTGTGGCCCAAACGTAGATTAAAATCTGATAAAATAAGCAATCATGTTCTTGGCTGTACTAACCCCATTCAATGTCAATGCCATCCTCTTGGGCATGGACTCAGCACACACTGGACTCACTCGACCCAAAAAATTAAAAAAAAGGGAGCTCGACAATATCATTGGGGAATGATGAACAGCGTTCTATCAGATCCATCGCAAGTGGAGAAATGTTTTTAAATCATGCACCGTCGATTGATCTCATAGTACATGTACAAAATCTGTTTTTGTAGCTACTTTGTGTTGTAAATATTGTGCAATCGTACGGTTTTGTGGAACATTAGCTAAGAATATTTTGGTCTTCCATGTGATCTTTTGTACTCCATGGATTAGATCAATGTCTATACTCTGTGTTCATATGATAAAGCCAATTCTGAGTTAGGCTTCAGTCTGGCAACTTGATCTATCCTCGTCATATCCTTGTCAATGACATTCTCCAAATAATTTAGAGCTCTTTCTTGTGATGGGTCCCAAAATTTGGTGGAAAAGGAGAACAGGGCAAAAAGAAGAAAGAAGAACAGAAAAAGGGATTAAATTTGTCAATGGAATTATCTACGCATGCCCTTAGAAGAGACAAAGTGAACCCCACGATGGGGCATTCACATTGGATTTGCCTGAAAATTGCCATATCATAATCTAAGTTGAAGCTACAAGTATGTGTATCCTGATTTGTTTTTGAGAAATCAACATGATTAGCTTATTCTAATCTTGTCTTGACATGGAGCATCTGGCGACGAAAGTGTTCTTGGCGATGATATGAAAAAGAACGGTACTAAGTGGTGATGGTATATGCTGTCTGCTATAGGTGCCATCCGAGGAAGTTCATAGCTAAGGGTTTGAACATGTGGGGATTTTGCATATGGCGGAATCGGATTGTTCCGATGTTCACATCTAATTCTAGTGGCTGAATATTATTACGTCCATTCTCAGCTTTTCAAGTGAAGATTTCCATCTATGTCATTATTATTTTATTTAAAAACGTCGACATCTCTTCTTCTTTTTCCTCAAAATGATCTTAAATATTAAAATTCCCCCAGTGTATCTTTTCAATCAACTTATTTCATTGAAGTGTTGAATTGAATGTTGAAGTGTCGAGTTGAACCATACGAGGACGCACATCATGTTCTCATCGGCCAAACAAGTAGGCACGACGATAGAAATGCTGATAATGAATGTGAGAGAGAGATGTGTGTGTATGCGCTTGTGCATGAAGCAACGATGACCACTGCACGTGCTGGTCACTATCACTGGGCTCTCGATCGCGCCACTATCGGACAAGCTGTGGCCGGGGCCTGGCATCCCCCTTAGGCCATCCCCCACGTTTGTTGGCCCTTCCCGGTGATGGTGGACGGCAGCGGCGAGGTTGCCCTCGTCACTTCGCCACCTGATTTTTCAACCCACTCTTTTTTTTTTTTTTTTAAGATGTGTGTTTGTATATGCGTGCGTTCACGAAGCAACGATGACCACCACACGCACTAGTCACTATCCCTCGGGCTCTCAATCATGCTACTATCAGACAAGCACTGGCCGAGGCTTGGCAAGCCCCTCAGGCCATACCCCACCTTTGTTGGCCTTTCCCAGCAATGGTGGGCGGTGGCGGCAAGGCTGCCCTTACTATTCAATTTCTCACCCTTCTTGTTTTTTAAGCTAACTTTTTAATTTAATTTAAATAAAAATTATATTAAAAACCAAATTTATACCAAAACGATGTGGTTTTAGCCATGTCGATGCCAAGTAGAATAGAGAAAATAATAAAAAAGTCATGTTCACATTTTTCGTTAGCCAAGTTGGACGGAGTTAATGAAATGACTCGATTGCATCAATTTGACAAGTTTTACGAGTTAATTGTACTTTTTGCAAGTTTTGTGACTTAATTGCCACATCAAAAAAACATAAATTTTGCCACGGATATTTGCGACGGAAAATGTGACAAATTTCATTTTCCGTCGCTAATTAGCGATGAAAATTAATCGTCGCTAATTTGCGACGGAATTTGCCACGAAATAAAAATCCGTTACTAATTCCGTCGCAAATTTGCGACGACCACTTTTCCGTTGCAAATTAACGACGGATTTTGCGACGGATTTATTTTCCGTTGCAAATTTGCGATGACCACTTTTCCGTCGCAACTTAGCGACGGAATTAGCGATGGATTTATTTTTCGTCACAAATTTGCAACGGAATTAGCGACGGAAAAAAAATTTGTCGCTAATTTGCGATGGATTTTGCAACGAAAACGAATTCGTCACTAATTTGTAGTTTATAATGGAAAATAACTTCCATGATATCCACCCCATCTGTCAATTTCTCTCTCTCTGTACTGATTCCTCATATCCCCATTGCTTTTTTCCATCTTTCGTATCTCTCATTAAACCTATCTATGAGCGCATAAATCAATTTTGGTAAAACTTTTCTACAGATAAGTATCGTAGCTAACTATTCATCGTTGGATTCGAACGTTTTTATTTTATTGACTTTTTTTTGTTTTTTTTCATAACTTCTTCGCTAGTCCGGTTTGTTCGGCGACCGGTGAGACCTCGCCGGCCATGGGGCGAGGCCGCTCAGCCTCCCCCCATGGCCGTCGACCTAATCTGGGGGTCGGCCTCCCTCCATGGCCGCCGATCGACCTCAGCGAGGCCGGTCGACCTCGCCCAAATATGGGGGAGGCCGAGCGACCTCACCATGGCCGCCGCCCAGACCTTGCCATCGACAAGAAAATGTTATTTATTTTTGGAATCCGTCGCAAGGCCTCGCCTATGCCGGTGAGGTCGAACTCGCCGGCCTCAGTTGATTCCGGTGACCGGAGAAAAATTATTGGGGAAAAAAAGAGAAATTTAAAAAAAAAACTAGAAAAAAATTAAAAATTATAGAAAAAGGAAGCTTAAGTGATTTTTTTTTAGGTACGTGTTTATTTGAAGGTCTCGCAATCCAAGTGAACATTACAATTCTCATCAAATTTACCACTTTCTACTACAAAGATTTCAGTCAAATATTTGGGTAAGTATTCTTTACATGGTAATTCATTCTATTTCAATGTCAAAGTAATTGTTGCGTCAAAAACAAAATTTTAATTTTCCTAATTTTATGGTTTTAATTAAGAACAATAGATATGATATTTTTAATATTTTACGAGATTTTTTTATTTTTATACAAACACAATGCAAAGAGAAAGGGCTTGGATGTATAATAAGAACTTACCTGGAAGTCGAGGATTAACCGATGAGTTTCGTACTTGGTTGGAACTATTTTTAGACTTTGCTAATAGTAAATATGAGTTCATGAATGGAAATAAGTTAATGTGTCCGTATAAAAAGTGCAATAATGGTAAATTTCATGTGTGTGATAAAGTTAAAGAACTTTTTTGTAGATTTGGGTTTACTCCGAACTATTATAATTGGACTTTTTATGGTGAACCATTTATATCTGATGAAAGATATTGAAGAAATGACAAATTTTTAGCTAGTGAAGAATGTAACTATTATGATCAATTGAACCCATACGAGAGGATGGTGATTGATACAGCTGGTCAAAATTTTATTTCAGAATCGAATCATGCAAGTACTAGTTTTACTCATTCACTTGAACAAGTAGATACTAGTCATGCATCATAATTGAAAAAGATAGGAGTAACGGATTTTGATGAGAATGTCTGTAATAGAACTTTTTCATCTAATCAGTTCTGAGAAGTGTTGAAAGCAATAGATGAACCTTTATGTGACACCCACACTAAGTTATCAGTAACAGTAAGATTGTTAAATATTAAGGCAGAGCATAATGTGTCTGTGGATTGCTTCAACTCTTTTGTTGAAGTAATGCGGAAAACAATACCTCGTGATAACATCATGCCAAGTGATTTTTACGATATGAAAAAGCTAGTGGATAACTTAGGTCTTCCGATTGTAAGGATCGATGTATGTAGTAGGGGCTGTATGTTATATTGAAGAGATGATGAAAATGCAAAATCTTGCAAATTCTGTAGCCAACCTAGGTACAAGATTAACAGAAGGTCGGGTCGTAATCAGAAGAGTAGACCATGCAAGCAAATATTTTATCTGCCCTTAATCCCCAGATTGTAAAGGCTTTATGCATCTCAAGCCACTGTTGAACACATGACTTGGCATGCGAATCATGAAACAGAAAAGGGTCTAATATGTCATTCTTCAGATGCAGAGGCATGGAAACATTTTGATAGATCACACCTTGAGTTTGCGATAGAGTCTCGAAACATCAGATTAGATCTCTGTACTGATGGATTTGCCCCATTTGCGAAATCAGGAAAAAGTTATTCATGTTGGCCAGTTATCTTAATGCCGTACAATCTTCCACCTGGTATATGCATGAAGACACCTTATATGTTTTTGACATTGATCGTGAGTGACCCGCAAAATCCGAAAAAGTTGATAGATGTTTATATGTAACCATTGATTGAAGAGTTACAACGGTTATGGAATGAAGGTGTCTCTACATATAACGTTTCTACCAATCAAACATTTGTAATGAAGGCTGTTTTTCTTTGGACGATAAATGATTTTCCAGCTTATGTAATGTTATTTGGATGGAGTACGGCTGGGATCTTAGGATGTCCGATATGTATGGAGAGATTGAAGGCATTCAAAATAAAACATGGTAAGAAGCCCAGCTATTTTGATTGTCACAGGTAATTTTTACCGCTAAATCATACATTTAGAAGGAATAAAAAAGAGTTCATCAAGAATAGGATCGAAAGAATATATCCACCATTGAAGTTGACTGATCATCAAATTTGGGACCGAGTGCAAGAGTTTTCAACTATTGTTGAAAACCCTCATGGCACCACTATTGCGTACGGAAGTACACATAAGTGGAATAAACGCAGTATATTTTGGAATCTACCATATTGGAAGGCCCATCTTATTTATTATAATATTGACGTCATGCACATAGAAAACAATATTTTCGACAATGTTATAAATATTGTGATGGATGTCACCGGAAAAACAAAGACAACTTGAACGCAAGAAAAAATATGAGAGATATTTGTGATCGGCCAACACTAGATATGGATGCAAGCAGCAGGGACCAAAACCAAAGGCAGTTTATATATTGGATAAGGAGCAGAGACAAGTTGTTTATCAATGATTGAAATCTGTGCGGTTTCCTGATGGATATGCTTCAAATCTCGAGAGATGTGTTGATTTAAATGAATGCAAGTTAACAGGTTTGAAAAGTCATGATTGGCACATATTTATGGAAAGACTAATTTCAATAACTTTCAAGGAAGTTCTACCGAATTTTCTATGGGGCGCTATTACAGAGTAAAGTAATTTCCTGCATGATATTTGCTCGACAGTGTTAAAAGCATCACACACGGAGAAACTAGAGAGATATTCCAATTATTCTTTGCAACTTGGAAATGATATTTCCTCCATCGTTTTTTGATTTGATAAAGCATCTCTTAGTTCACTTGCTTTATGAGGCTAAAGTTGCAGGTCCCATCCAATTTCGATGGATATATCCATTTGAGAGGTAAATTTTTATTTTTAAATTTGGTTCAAATTACTTTATTATATATTATGTTCCGATAGGTTTCTTTCTATTACAACTAGATTCTTATATCATTTGAAGAAAAAAATGAATAATAAGGCATGTGTTGAAGTTTCAATTTGTAATGCATATATTATTGAACAAGTGACAACATTTACATCATATTATTTTGGGCCGCACGTGCAATGCAAGAGGCGGAGAGCAGACAGAAATGATGAGGGCCCAATTGATCCCAATTGCAAATCAATCTCTATTTTCAATTATCTGGGTCGACCAAGTGGCACATATACGTTTCGTTACTTAACAAGCAAAGAATGGCATGCAGCCCATACATATATTTTACTGAACTATCAAGAAGTCGAGCTATACTTCGAGTAAGTGTAAATTTGCAAATATATGTATTATGTGTCAAATATTTGCTAATATTTATATGGTATTTATTACTAGGATTTTCCAAATTTCAATGTATAGACTACCACCAAATGAGTTTGACCGTTTGTGCAATGAACAATTTGTAGTATGATTCAAAATATATGTAAGTTGTCTATGGATCAAAATCAAGTTATTAATAATTTATACATCATTTATTAAAATATATATTATTGACTTTATGTGTGTACCCTTAGGTTCACAGTAATCATGATGCACTTGAAAAGCAAGGATTGCTATATTATCTGTCATGGGATTCACAGTTAAGAGTACGAAATTAGCCAACATATTTCATAAATAGATATAATTTTCACATTCAAGAATATGGAATGGGAAAAGCCACAATGAATAGTGGTGTGTCTGTTCGGTCATCCAAGAGTGGCAGTTCAAAAGATGATTACTTGTTAGATGAAATCATAGAGATAGAGTACCTTGGACTATTAATGATGCGGGTTGTGTTATTTAAGTGCAAGTGGTTCGACCCTATCAAAGGAATGAAGGTGCATATGAAATTTAATTTGATTGAAATAAATCACAAGAAAAAATATATGAAATATAAACTATTTGTCTTGGCACAACAAGCAATTCAAGTATGTTATGCGTCATATCCTAGTTTGAAACGTGACAAATCTGATTGGTGAGCTATAAGTAAAATCAAAGCATGGAGAAAAATCGAGGAACACTAAAAGGATAGAGCCTATCAACAAGAAACAGTTTTATAACACGATTGAAATTAAGGAATATAACATTCCAATTTTATGAGATCCATGTGGATCAATGATAGATGTGAATCCAACTGAAATTTGCGAATTAAATGTAGAAGATAGTACAGAACTTGATTTTGAGACAGATGATGAAGATGATGCTCATGAAGAAGACGAAGATCAAGATCAAGATCAAGACAAGGACGAAGATGCAGATCAAGACGAAGACGAACATGAAGATTAAAATTTTTGTGACAAAACACTAATGATATGTAATTATTATTGTGACATGTGTTATTTTGATTGTCATAATTATTATTATTGTTCTTGTTATTATTGTTATTGTTTTTATCATTATTGTTGTTGTCGATTATTATTATTAATGTAATTGATCGTTGGAAAATTTGTCGCTAAATAACAGCAAGTCAAATATTATTTGTGCGATGACATTTGCGATATTCTACTTTCCATTGGATTTGAATCATCGTTAATTTCGTCGCTCATTTTACAATAAAAACTTATTCGTGGCTACTGTCCATCGAAGAATTAGCGACGAAAGTGAAAGTTGCGGCAATTTTTCGAATCCGTCAGAAATTACATCCCGAATTTGCGACGGATTCGAAAATGCCATTTATTTTTGGAATCCGTCGCAAATTTGTAACGGATTTTAAAAATTAAAAAAATGTTCCCCCCCTTTCTCACTCTTTCTCTTCTTCTTCTTCCGGTCGATCCGCCGCTCGCCCGCTCATCTCGCTCGCCACCCAGCCCGCCTCGCCTGCCCCCCGACGCTAGCTCCTCCTGCCTCGCCGCTAGCCCGCCCGCCGCCTAGCAGCCGCCCAGCCCGCCTCGCCCGCCGCCTGACGTCGGCTCCGCTCACTGCCCGATGCCGACTCTGCCCGCCTCGCCGCTCGCCCGCTCACCTTGCTCGCCGCCTAGCAGCCGCCCAACCCACCGCCCACCTCACCCGTCGCCCAATGCCGTCTCCACCCGCCTCGCCCTCGCCCGCTCGCCTCACCCGCTGCCTTGCCCGCCGCCAGCCTCACCCAGCAGTTGCCGACGCCATCGCCGCCTTGTCTTGCTGGAGCTCGTTGCCGCCCAGCCGCCGCCCAACTCCACCATCATTCACCCGGCTGTGGCCAACCACAGTGCCAAGTGCCTAGCTGACTAGCCGCCACTTGTGGCCATGCCCACACCGAGCGCGCCACTGGCCGACCAGCCATTTTGCCCTATTATTTGGTTTTTTTTATCATTGAACAAAATAAGCGACTCCCTAAATCCTATTTAGAATAATTAGTATTAATCGAACTTATTTAGGGATTGTTTACTATCAGATTGGTTGGCTAAGTTAGGGGCCGATTTCAGAATTGCATGTGGTTTTGATCGATATTCGTTTGGTTAATTTGTTAATTATGTGGCCGATTAAGTGCTCAATGACGATCGTGTGGTTGATCAGGGTGAGCATGGAATGCATTCCGGAACAGAATGACGATCGTGTGGTTGCTTAAGTGTTTTTTCACAAAATCCATAAAAAATGACAAAATTCTGAAAAAATTCATAGAAAGTTATAGAAAATAAAAAAAATTCATATTTTGAGAAAATATGAAATTTGGTGAAATTTGTTTTTAAAAATAAAAAAGCAAAAATTTTAAAATTTCACAAAATGGCTTAAAATACCTGTGACACCCACTTTGAGTGAAATTTAAATTTTTTGAGGTGCCAAAAAAAATAATTGAAAAATCAAAATTTCCATAACTTTACAAAATGGCTTAAAATATCTGTGGCCACCCACTTTGAGTGAAATTTAAATTTTTTTAGATGCCCAATGAAATAATAATAAAATGAAAAATTTCAAAACTTTATAAAATGGCTTAGAATACATATGGCCACCCATTTTGAGTGAAATTAAAATTTTTTTAGGTGCCCAAAAAAAAATGTAAAAAATCAAAATTTCAAAACTTCACAGAATGCCTTATAATAACTATGGTCATTCACTTTGAGTGAAATTTTAAATTTTTTTTTGCCCAACAAATTTAAAAAATAATAATAAAATAAAAAATTTCTAAACTTCACAAAATAGTTTAGAATACCTGTGGCCACCCACTTTGAGTGAAATTTTAACTTTTTAGGTGACCAAAATAAATTAAAAATTGAAAAAACTTTAAAACTTCATATAATGACTTAGAATACCCGTGGTAACCCATTTTTAGACAGAAATTTTAATTTTTTTCTGTGCCAAAAAAATTTAAAAAATCTAAAATTTCAAAACTTCCCAGAATGGCTTAAAATAACTGTAACCACCCACTTTGAGTAAAGTTTAAATTTTTTTAAGTGAAAAAAAATCAACAAATCATAACAGACTTTTGTTCAAGAAATCAATTTTTTGAGCAGAATTAGTCATGTTTTACCAAACATATTTCTCCTTTAGAAAGCAATTTCGTGTAAGAATTTCAGAAATTAATTTCTGGCAACAATTTGATTTCTGGAGCAGAATGGTTACCATTCGCACCCTTAATTGTTTAATGTCAATCGTATGATTAGTTAGTTTAATCGTGCAGTTAATTTGCTTAATTGTGACTAGTTGATTAATTATGGCCCGATCGTGTGGGTTGATTGATGATCGTGTGGCCGAGAACGAAGATCATGTGGCTGAAATTGATGTTTCATGGTTAAACTTGTACTTGATGAATGATTGTGTGATTTGAAAGTGGATCGTGTGGTTAATTATGGCTATTGTTGGTTTAGCATGGCATATCGTTTTCATATATTGATGTTTCATATCAAAATGAGTGTGATTCATAGTATATTTGTTCGTAGGAAATTGCACGTCATAAACACTCATCATTGGCTAATTAAGAGAATACATTTTTTTTCTTTTGAAACAAAATGATGAGCTTCGTCATATACGTCATTATGTGTCTGTAATATGTGTTCATATTTTTTAATATATTTGTCTACCTTCCTACTTATCAATATAAACATGGAGATCACATGCATAGAAGACCAACCCCTTTCTCATCCTTGTTCCTGTCCCTTTCCTCTTCCCCTACCCATTCATTTAACCCTCAATCATTATATGCTAATGGACAATATGAACATGTAGGTCCTTCTTCGAACACTCAAGAACATGTTAGGGGACTTGGACAAATACGAACTGAATCTCCTTCAGTTCCATCACCTTTATATCTATCTCATTCCGTTCCACCTTATTATTCAGCGCAGCAATCGAATAATGATGGAAACACAAGTGAAGAAGATAACCGATTTATGATATGCCCATTTGGAGATTTGTAAGTACTTCATTTTTTTTTAAGTATATGTAATATTTATGGTTTTAGATATAGATGTCAACTGAATTGTCGTTGTTGCACAATATCCGTATGTTTGTAGATTCACGGATGCTCCATTTGTTGTGAGGGAACTGAACAAAATAGTCAAAAACTATTGGATGGGGCAGTATATTAATTACAACAGTACTCCACAAGAAGTGAAAGATTTGTGGTGGGATGAGTTCGAGGTAAGTTTTAGATATTTTATTTTCTCACCAACTAAGTTCGATGTAGCATATTTATGGTCAAGAATGATGTAAATGAACCAGAACAACTCTTTAGTTTTTGGTACTAAAGGGACCATATATTTTCCCCAAGATGACCTTAACAAAATCTATCACCTAATTGTCTGGTGCATGGTAATGGATATGTGACCATCATAATAACTTTTAGTTGTTTTTGTATTGATTGCAGCGGAAGTTCAGGTGGAATGAAGAAGAAGAGAATGGAGTGAGAAGAATTTTTAAGAAGAAAGTCGGTGATCACATATGAAATGTGATGAATAGAGCGAAGACCAAGCAAGTGAAGCTAGCTTTCATTACAGCTGACAATTGAACGGAAATTAACAGAATTTGAGAAACTGAAAAGAATCAGCAAATCAGTGAGCAGAATAAAAAGAATCGATCTTTTAGTTCTAGTGAAGGGTCTGCCACATATGTTTGGGGCTCTATCGACATTGGGAGTATCACAAATGAATGGTAAGTCTATTAAATAAGTTATAAGTTAATTTAATTCAATTACTCATATTTACATTTTGAAGGCACAAGAATTGGGGACGGAACAAACATTTGTAGCTACATTTGAACTCACATTTCAAAAAAAAGATAAGACATAGACTGGCGATTGACCAAAGGCTATTAAGGTATGTAAGGTTATACTTTGGACTTTATGGAAACTAGAATGAAAACCATGAGTGCTTTTAATATTTATGATTGTTCTATATACGAAGTTATTTTATTTTCATATATATTGTTAATGTAGGAAAAATATGATGAACTTTTAATGAGCAATGCTAGTGGTGTGATGGTGTTGTTGCATCTGAGCCATTAGTTAACAGTACGGCATTATGGGTGAAGGCAATGAATGAGATGAAAAAAGGAAAAATATTTGGGATGTGATTCTTGTCAAGGGTAAACACGACGAATCATGTTGCCACTTCATCATCCAATGCGGCTGCTCGAAGGAGGATACGACATGACAAGTAATTGACACAAGAAGTGAACCAACTGAAAAATATATTTATAAAGAAAGACGAAAAAATAAATGACTTGAACCAGTAAATGCAAATTGTTATGTGACACCTCAACCTTTATCGTGATAAGGTTCCTCCTGTACCTCCCGCCAATCCAATAGGTGATGGGCACAATGATGAGCAACACAATGATGCTGAGATTGCTGATGATGATGATGCCTTTCTCGGTCTTTTCTAGTTAAAATTCCCAAAATCGAGCGTAAGCTTGATTCACAATCTTTTGTGCCATAAGTGCAGTGTGCCCAATATGTTCCTGCCCTGCAATTACTTTTTGTGCACAACTCTCTTACAACTAGGTTCTTTATTTGCAAAAAACTGAAAACTTAAAGATCCCAAGATGACATGTTTGTTTACAAAAAATCATGATATTTGAACAATGTAGACATACATGCCTTAATTGACTTTGAGTCCTCTCATCCTGGGAATTGGTGTTGGTAATTCACTTCTTTAAGTCATTAAATTGTTGAATGCTGTTTGGAGAAGGATATAATTTTTCGTAGGTGATAGAAATACGGTTTACAAGGGTGAAAAAACTACAGTGGATGTCAAAGTCGACTCATATTCATATGTAAGAACATTGATGTTCGTCCTGAAATATTTTTTTGTTAACCCTTTTACTTGTTTTTTTATACCTAGTTCCACATCCATGCATAAACGTTTCTTTTATATTCTGGACTGATTGAATATCTTTATTTATGTATCCACATTTCATTAGGTGTCGACAAAAATGACTGCTTCTGGTGTCCTGCTGAGTGCTAAAGCTACCCAATTTTGTGTCTGGTTTATCGATTTTTCGTTTGTGAAGCAGAATCTATGGTTGTCTCGCCTCCTTTGAATGTTTTGAATGTATTATAAAATTGGATATCAAATAACATCATGTTGGACTTTGCAATTTTGCATATATTATTATTTTCTGAGGACTAGCATATTTCCTTCAGTTATATTTTTCAATTATATGACATTGTGTCTGGTTTGTTCGTTTTCTTTTTCTGAAGCGGAATCTATTGTGTTTGGCTTTCAACTATTTTCAATGTATTACATGATGTTCATTAATACATAGCTATTACTATGGATAAGATTTGATGGCCCAAATGGTGTATAATTTGCAACGAATTTTGCGACCAATACAGTTCGTGGCAAATTTGCGACGAATAAGTACCGACGAATTTTTCGACGAATAAAGTTTGTGACTAATTTGCAACAAATAAAGTTCGTGGATAATTTACAACAAATTTTGTGACGAATTTGTTGCGATGAGTTTTACGACAAATAAAGTTTGCGACGAATTTTGCAGCGAATAATGTTCGTGGCTAATTTTGAGATGAATTTTGTGACAGATAATGTTCGTGGTTAATTTGCGACGAATAAAGTTCGTGACTAATTTGTGACGAATTATTTGCAATGAATTTTTTCCGTCGCAATTTAGCAACGGAAATTGAAATTTTCCATCGCAAAAATTTGTGATGCCGAATTAGCGACGGAATTTTTTCCATCGCTAATTTTGTCACAAATTCGATTTGCGATGGATTTTGCCAAATTTTTCGTTGCAAAAATCGTCGCTAATCCTTTGTTTTTTTATAGCGTGCACTCTAATGATAATTTTAAGGACTTCTAGTATACTTATTCCCAAGAAATTTCAAGCCTCAATATGTTGAAAGAAATACAAGTCCATACACTTTAATTAAGGTTGGTAATTTCTAAAAAAAAGTTGGTAAATGTAACGGGTTGGTAAGCAAGATAAATAAAAGTTGACAACAAATAGAAAAGTTACTATATTTTAAAGAAGTGAAATAAGCAAACACTAGTAAGTAATTCAAATGAGAGTTTGAAAATTAAAACTAATAGTTAACAAAATAGGAATAGTTGGTAAGTCACACATATAAAAGTTGGCGAATTCATATAAGAGCTAAAAACTATACGACCTTTGTAACAAAGGTAAATAATAAAAATATTGATAAAGTATCACAAATGAGAGTTGATAACTCAAGACTAGTTGGTAATCTAATTAGAAAAAAGTCAGTAGTTACTCAAATAAAGATCTATAAATTCATGTGATAGTTGGTAAATGTAAGGTGATGGTAATAAATGCAAAATAAAAATTGGTAAAAACGTAAAAAAGTCGGTAATTCCCAAACCGTTTAAAAAAATTAATAATTTCGTGAACGTGTCGGTAACTTATCAATAACTTACTGAGAAGCTAAGTAATCATTGTTTTTTCCTTTTGAAAGACATAATGGGTGGATCGCCTAAGATAGGCCAAGCTCGGCACGTGAGCCACAAGGGCCCACGAGGTGGTTATTTGTCTATCACTATAATAGAAGACACCCCCTAGAAAAACATAACATGATTTTCCATATGCAAAACACACTCTTTCGAAGACAACATATTCTTTGTTTTTCCTTTGGGACGAAAACGAGAACAAAAGACGATCGAAGAACTCTCGAAGCGCAAAACGGCATTTAATCTGTAACAATATCGGGTATGTTTATTGTATGATATGACTGTACGATCGGTGATACAAGTTGATGGTCCTCGGGCACGTTTTTCGCATTGATCGAATTCGTTTCGAATACGTTTCGAATGTGTCGATCGGGAATTGAGTTTTCCCAACATTAGTATCGGAGTCCGTTTACTTGTTTCCCGATTATGCATGTGTATCGTCTCTAATATTAAAGTGTATTATGCCTGTTTTTCGTTTCGGCCTCATTTTTTGTTCGTTTTCTTCACGTCGCCGAACTGTTTATGTGTGCTTCGATTTTTGTCTTTTGTCAAAACTTGAATTTTATTGCATAGACAGAAAGTGCTCGTCGATACAAGCAAAACGATGGGCGGTGTGTCGCTGAAGGAGGCCGCACGCGCCCTCACACCTCGGCAAGGCCACGGGCACGACGGCATGTGAGGCCCACGCACGGCTGTGCGAAACAGCGCGTCGGTCAGCCCACAATCGCCGACGATGACGTCATTAGAGCGCGGACCCAAAACTCGACCCGGTTGACCGTTGACCCGACCCCGTTGACCGTTGACCCGACCCGATTGACCGTTGACCCGACCCATTTGACCATTGACCGGTCGGACCGGTCAAACCGGTCTTGTTCAAACCAGGCAGAATGACCCATTACGGTTTTTTGACCAGTTTGAGCTCATTTAAACTCCGATTTGGGCGTTCTTGGTATCGACATGCTCGTATCGAAATGCTCTACATTATGGTATTTTCATATGACATGTTTACTGCACTTATGAATGTGAAAATGCACGATAAATCCTATGTACACGTGCTTAGGGGTATATTTTTGGCATTTTCTATAGTATTTCTCTACAGTTTTTGAAATATAAGTGTTAAGCCATATATATATGAATAAACATTCCTTATCTTGATATATCGTGGATTATAAGTAATCACTTTATTCTGCATTCGTTGCAGGAACAATGGTACATTGGAGACGCGCTCCGATAATCCTAAGAATGGCAGTTCAAAAGGAGAGGCTTGAGAAATTAAGAATCACGCTAGCTCTTTATCGATGGGACACTTGAGATGATATACAGAACACATCATCAAGGTTGATAAAATGATACAGGATATCATTTGGAACGGTTTGTAATGCCGGAATATGTAATGGTTGGAGCCCTAAAATGCACTATTCTTGAGGAGTTAGGAAGAATGCTTGATAAGGTTAAAGAAACCTTAAAGGGTCCAAGCTATAAGATGCTTGTGGAGAATTTTCTACAAGAATACATAAAGATCGGGGTAAGGAGAACATCAACCATTGCATTGAATGGGTCTCTAAACAAACCATAGCCCGGATCTAGGGGTTTTCTGATAGCCTCCATTTTTGTTCCAAAGAAAATAGAATTTTCTAAAGAATTTTATGAGTCATTTCCTGTCTATGTGTTGGATTGGTACACTTGATATTGTTCTTTTAGGATTTGGAATCAATTCTGTACATGTTTTCAATTTGATATTACATGTTCTTAAACATTTGTGAATATGTTATGAGAGATATATATATATATATATCTATGAATTCCTTTTTGTGATTTCTTGTTTTATATTGCTATATTATATGTTATATTATATGTGGGAAGTTCTTAAAAGTTTGTATAACTTTTGAAGAACTAATTTCTTTACATAAATGATTATGTTAATGATAATTTCAAATTAGGTTTTTTAGACGATGATTGGGAATATAGTGAACTTTCGACTTTAAGACCTTTTGTGAAACTTTTCATTAATATGATTAGTTTATGTAATCATGATGTTGATGAAGTATTTAGATAGGCTTTAATAATTCGTGCGTATGTGTTTGAAATGTTCAGATATAATGGTTTCAGCAACTAAGACCATAGTGGTTGAACTTAATAAATGAGAAAAATTGAATGGCGACAATTATGAGATTTGGAGTCTCAAGATTCAATATATACTGGAAGAGCAAGAGGCACTCGAAACTCTTAACCAGATTATGAAAGAACCTGAAAATGGGACAACTACCCAACACAAGAGGGACAAAGATGCCTTCGCTGTTTGAAAAAGAAAGAACTCTCTTGCTCGTATTATGTTGCCGAGCAGTGTGGACAATGACATCATGCTAGAGTTTGAACGTTTCCAGAACGCCAAAGATATGTGGGCTGCACTAGCATCAAGATTTGGTTGAATTTCTGTGACTAAACTGAGACAAATCACTATCCGTTTTGACTCATACAAGATGTCTCATGAAAAGATTATGAAACAACATTTGAGGCAGATGTCGAATATGATTAGTGAGCTGAAGGATGCCGGCCACAAACTCATTGATGAACAGCAAGTGCAGGCAGTAATGTGCTCCTTGCCTTAAAGCTGAGAGCACATGAAGATCCATTTGACTCACAATGAAGGTATCAAGACCTTCGAGGATGCTACGCGACATCTTGGGCTGGAAGAAAATCGCTTCATGGCGGCTAAGTTAGAAACTGATATTTACTTTACTGGTTCTAGCTCGCATGGAGTTTCGGGATCCAAGAAGAAGTATCCTACTGGGTCAAAGAAGTGGAAAGGCAAGGGAACAAGTCTTTCAGGGAAGAAGCCAAGGCACAACTAACAAGAGAAAGGAAATCATCCTTTCAAGAAGAATATTTCTAGAGTGAAATGTTACAACTTTGGCAAGAAGGGAATTTTGCTCGTGACTGTGGCGAGCCAAAGAAGGTAGAAACCCTTAACATTAATGAAAATGCTACTTATGTGTCTAGTTTAGTATTTCTAACTGAATCTAATCCTTTGTGGACTATAGACTCAGAAGCCACAAACCATGTAGCGAAAGACAGAGAAGTTTTCGTGGAGTACCGACGAATTCCACAATGAGCGAAATGGATATACGTAGGGAACAATTCAAGAGTAGAGGTCGGAGGCATTAACACCTGTCAACTATTTATGCGCGATGGACGCACATTGTTCTTACATGATGTGTTATTTGCTCCGGAGATTCGTCGAAACTTAATTTCGATGTTGGTTTTAGTTAGACTTGATTTTAATGTAAACTTCCATAACAATGATGTAGACTTATCTTTAAGTACAAGTTATTATGGTTCCAGATATTTTTTAGATGGTTTCATTGTATTAGATGTTAACTATTGTAAAGTTAATATTAGTTATTCCTTATTTACATCATCTGATTCTTATGAGAATGATGTGAACGTGTAGCATGCTAGACTTGGTCATATTGGCCAACAAAGAATGAATTGATTGGCTAAAGATGACTTAATAAGCAATATTAAAAGGGTTGATTTGCCCATATGTGAGCATTGCCTATAAGGAAAGATAACGTGGAAACCATTTGGAAAATGAACAATAGCTGAATTTCCTTTGTAATTAATCCATACTGACATCTGTGGTCCAATGAATATAAAAATAAGGCATGGGTCTGTTTATTTCATCACATTCATTGATGATCATACTTAATTCGGACATGTCGATTTGATTTCTCATAAGTCCGAGACTTTAAATTGCTTTAAAAGATTTATGAGCTTAGTGAAAAATCAATTAGATAAGAAAATAAAAGCATTAAGATCTTATCGAGGTCGAGAATATCTGCTTGATCAGTTTAGAAATTTATGTGATGAAAAGGGAATAAAAAGACAACTGACTATTCCACATACTCCTCAATAAAATGGTGTTGTGGAAAGAAGAAATAGAACCTTAATGGAAATGGTTAGGTCAATGATGGCACAAGCTAACTTGCCTATCACTTTTTGGGGGGATACTTTGTTGACTTCTGCCTACATACTTAACTATGTGTCTTCTAAATCAGTTGCTTCTACTCCATATGAGTTATGGACAGGCAAAAAGCCTGATTTAAGCTTTCTAAACCTTGGGGTTGTGCTGCCTATACTCGTGAGTCTTTTTACAAGTATGAAAATTAGGCCCAAAAGGCAAAAAGAGTATTTTTATAAGATACTCAGAGCAATTAAAAGGATATGTATTCATAGGTGAGCAAGAAAGCAGAAATATAACTGAATTTGAATCATGGGATGTCACATTTTTAGAGAATGAATTTCCTAAAATAGGCGAAATAGGTGGAGATTACTCACTATACGAATCTGTGGATCGTGATAGTAAAGTTAATGGGAGCATTATGACAAATTGAGAGTTGAATGCAACCCAATCTCAATTGCAACCACTTAAAGAGACAACACCACCATTATCTAATTTGAGTGGGAGAGAAATGGAACGTGGTGAATAATCAGGAGTACAACATTCCATACGACAGTCAAATCATAATAGGATTCCTCATCGATGCTTCGACATTGAAGGAGAAGCTTTCATGATTGCTCCACAAGATGAAGATGAGCTGAAGAATGTGAACGATGCTCTAAAGTACCATGATAAGGAAAATAGATACAAGCAATGGAAGAAGAAATGGAGTCATTAAGATCAAACCAAGTTTGGGAATTGGTTAACCTTTCAAAAGGACGCAAAGCCATTAGGAACAAGTGGGTTCTCAAAATAAAGCATAAGACTGATGGCTTAATAGAGAGGTATAAGGCTCACCTTGTGGCAAAAGGATATAATCAACATAAAGGAGTTGACTTTGAAGAAACTTTTTCTCTTGTGATTAGATTTACCTTTATTCGTCTTATTTTGGCAATAGCAGCTATTATGGATCTTAAATTACATCAAATGGATATAAACTGCATTCCTCAATGGAGAATTAGAGAAAAAAATTTATATGGAACAACTTATTGGTTTCATTACAAAAGGCTAGGAGCACAAAATGTGTCAACTATTGAGGTCAATATATGGTCTTAAGTAGTCTTCAAGATAATGGTATATACGTTTTCACAATACCATAATGGCATATGATTTTGTAATGATTAGTGAAGACAATTGTGTATATATCAAAAGATCCAAAGATCAATTTGTGATCTTATAATTATATATTGATGATATACTAATCGCCGGAAGCAGTATGGAGTTTGTTAATATAGTCAAGAATTGGTTATCTTCCAATTTTGAAATGAAAGATATGGTTGAAGCTGCATACATTTTTTGAGTTAAGATTTCAAGAGATTAATCAAAGAAATCCATATCCCTTTCACAAGAGACGTATGTGAATAAAATTCTTGAATGATTTCGTATGCAAGACTGTAAACCAATAAATACTCCTGTTGCAAAGGGCGAAGCATTAAGCGATAGAATGTGTCATAAGACTTCACAAGAAAAGGAGCAAATGGAACAAGTTCCATATACTAGTGCTGTCGGAAGCTTGATGTACTCTATGATGTGTACAAGACCTGATATTTGTTATGCAGTTGTAATGGTAAGTAGATATCAATCGAATCCAGATCAATCACATTGGATCGTCGTCAAAAGAATCCTGAGACATCTAAAGGGAAGTGTCGACTATGCGTTGACTTATCAAGAAAGTCATCTACACCTTGAAAGCTATACCGATGCTGACTGGGGAGGAGATTTAAAAGAAAGAAAATCTACTTCTGGATACGTGTTCTTACTGAATAATGGCGCCATATTTTGGAGAAGTAAGAAATAACAGTGTGTAATCTTATCTACAATGGAAGCTGAGTTCGTGGCTCTATCAGCAGCGGCATAAGAAGCTGTTTGGCTTGGAAGATTTTTGGATCACTTAGGTGTTACTGAAAAAGCTGCAAACCCAATATTGGTCTATTGTGACAGCTAAGCAGCAATAGCGTACACAAAAGATCCTAAGTACCATGGAAAGACAAAACATATAGATATCAAATATAACTATGTCAAGGACATGGTTACATGAAAGGAAGTGAATGTGAAGTACATATCTACATAAAGGATGATAGTAGATTCTATGACAAAGCCGATTCCTAGAGAAGTTTTCCATGGTTAGTAATTTTCCCTAAATGTTCACTATTAATGAAGTTTGTTATTAATAAAGCCTATAAGTTTGTATGGCATTTGTGAATGTTGATGCTAAGTGCATTATATTGAAAAATGTACGTCGGACAGATGAGAAATTAGCCTATTCACACGGATAATCGCCTCTACTCATTGTGTGATGAATAGAGATGAGACAGTTTTAAACTTGTTATCTAAGTGATAATTGAGAGCTCAAGCTTGAAGCATGAATGTCGCCTTAACAGAATGTTAAGATAATGATATATAGATTATTATGTCCGAAAGTGAAATGACCCATATATTTCATTTTACCTGTCTTTAAATGCCAGATGGAAGTTCTGATAGACGCTTATGAATAGAGTAGATTTGTGAACTCAAGTTAGACATTAAGTATGTCTAAACTATTATCTGTACGGTATTGAGAGTAAAGACATATGCTCTATAGGAAAAGGAGAGAGTACCGTAATACGTATTTCATATTACGTATGCATGGGACGACTGATAAGATGTGGCAAAAATTATAATCTCAATTTTTAAGTCGTGTGAGACTCTTGAGAAAAATAGTTTTTTCTCAATTAAAGTGTCCTTGCGACTCTTATTTATTCTCAAAATTTCTATTCAGTGTTTGCTATCTTAGGATATTGCTAATGATCATGATAATTCAGTCTAACGGGATATTTTTAGAAAAGCGAGTTGAACCAAAATAGAGAGGTTTAAGGAAAGAGGAAGATCAATTTAATATATGATGTCACATTCTATATTTATATTTACAGGTCGACCAATTATGATTTTGAGTAAATCATAGTTGTGAATACAATATACGAGATACTAAAAGAGATCAAGAGAGATAAAATGTGACTGATTGATCTAGAGAACTGCATACTAATTCTACTTTGAATAATACCCAATTTGAGCTGTTATATATTTCTAATAGATTTATAATAACGAGTTCTCGTAGTATGCTGATCGCACGGATTATTTGCCAATATGAACTTTGCAAGGAAGAGAGTTGTACTTAGTCCATCATAGGCAAGTGGGAAATGAAAAAATAATGGGTGAACCGTCCAAGATGGACCAAGGCCGGCCCGTGAGCCACAAGGGCCCACGAAGTGGTTATTTACCTATCACTATAATAGAAGGCACCCCTTAAAAAAACAGAATGTGGTTTTCCATATGTAAAACACACTCCTTCAAAGACAACGTATTCTCTATTTTTCCTTCAGGACGAAAACGATAATGAAAGATGATCGAAGAACTCTCAAAGCGCAAAACAGCACTTAATCTGTGACAATATCAGGTATGTTCGTTATGTAATATGTCTGTTCGATCGGTAATACAAGTTGATGGTTTTCGGGCACGTTTTTCGCATTGATCGAATTCGTTTTGAATACGTTTCAAATGTGTAGATCGGGAATTGAATTTTCCCAACACCTTTTAATGACAGTTTTTGATATCTACGAACTCTTTCAAAAGTATATTTGTATGGCACAGATTGATAGAATCGTCCTGGCTCAATACACAAATAATTGCACCTAGGGAACTCTCTCGGCACATTCCGACAAAAAAAAATCTCTCTCGGCACGATTTCCTACACATGTTTAAGATAGAAAAGAATCTGTGCTCGAAGAAACTTGATCTTTGCTTGCGTGCCCGTTTTGAGACAAAATCGATCCTACGTAAACATTGGAATCATATCGAAGTTTGCCATTCATATCAAGGCAGCTCAGGCAGGTAAAGATCATCCCCCGTGCTCGCCTGTTCTAATTGTAGACTAGGGAAATGGCCAAAAACAATTATAGGCTCGAGAAAGGCCCCAATGATATTGACATGTCCTGCTTTCTTGTGCCTTTGCTTTATAATGTGATGCAAAACGAATATAGATGCGTCACCTTAACATTGTTTTCTTTTCCGAACAAAAATGGAGATTAAATGAGCAAGTGGTCACTAGGGTAATGAATTTAACTTGGTGTTGAGAAGGAAGTTTGTAATATGGCCGATGCTGTATATGCAACTACTATGTGAACCAGCTTTTTCTTGTTCATAGCTTAAATGAACTATAATATCAATTAGAGTCTTAGTAGGGTTACCTAGATCCAAGAATCTGTATGGATTGGACTAGCATAAGAAGGACTAGTACAAAACTCTATCCAACGATTGCGAAAATCCATTTTTGTTTAGCATAGATTCACATTATATTTCACAAAACGAACAATAGCCTTCTCATGGAGAAACGGGAAGAAAGTTAACTGGAAGAAAGTTTTGTTTTCTTTTTTGTGGTTGATCCTACTTGATCTTTTGTTATGGTTCTTTTATTATAGAGTTAGAGATTACGGCATGAAGGGCATGGTAGGTAGAAATTGTCCTAAATCCACACCTGGTTCTAATCATCCCCTCTCAAACTCGTCAAAAATTGGTTCGGGTAAGCTATTCATGGTGTATCTAAGAAAAAAGATATTCAAACCGGTTGAGAGTTTTAGCTGCAGTCTCTCGCATGCATCATATGTTCTATAATTATTCATGAAACAATTACACAAACAATTCCTAAACTTTGGTCCAATTTTCAATGTGATCTATAAATTTTTAATTTGTTCAGTGTGGTCCCTAAACTTTAACTCGATGTATAATGTGGTCACTAAGCTTTTAATTTGTTTAATATTATCCATGAACTTTTAATTTATTCAAGGACCACATTAAATAAAGTAAAAGTTTAGGGATCACAATTAATATCAAGCTAAAATTCAAGGAGTACATTGAATAAAATAAAAGTTCATAGACTATGTTGTACAATGGGTCAAAGTTTATGAATTATTTATGTATCCCTTATACATTTGTAAACCTAACCTGACGAAGATGCACTACCCTCAAATATCTCTCTCTCTATCTCTTTGCTATTTGGCAGTCTTGAGCTAAGTTCCTCTCTCTCTCACTCTCTCTCTCTCTCTCTCTCTAGCATGTTTGTTGATCCAATCGTCAAAATATTTATGATTAAATTGGCACGATCGAAAAATTTAGGACAAATTTTGGCATATTGTCAAAAAGTTTAGGACTAACTTGGCACAACTGAAATGTTTAGGACTGAATTGATCGCCGTACAATATATTTAGTTTTTTTTAGACAATTTTTCTTGATAAAACAAAAATTTAGATGCTAAAAATGTAAATACTAAATTTTAAGTGTTAACCATTTTAAGAAAAGAAATGAAAAAAACATTGTAGAAGATAAGTGAATTTTTTTTTGTCATTAATAAGAAGTTGGAAATTTGAAAAAAAAATTACCGTTGGTAATTAACACAAAAATAGTTGCTAACGCAAAAGCAACAGATAACTTAATTGGAGAAAAGTTGGCAATCACTCTAATTAAGGTTGCTAATTTCTAAAAAAAGTTGGTAAATTTAACAGGTTGGTAAGCAAGCCAAATAAAAGTTGACAACTAATAGAAAAGTTGGTATATTTTAAGAAATGAAATAAGCAGACTGCTAAGTAATTTAAATGAGAGTTTGAAAATTAAAACTAGTAGTTAATATAATAGGAAAAAAGTTGGTAAGTCACACAAATAAAGATTGGTGCATTCATAGAAGAGCTCATAACTATAAGACATTTGTAATAAAGGCAAATAATATAAACATTGGTAAATAACATAAATGAAAGTTGATAACTTAAGACTAGCTAGCAATCCAATGAGAAAAAATTGTCAGTAGTTACTCAGACAAAGAATGAAAGGTGGTGGTAATAAATGCAAATAAAATTGATAGAAAGGTGGTAATTCTCAAACCGTAAGAAAAACTAATAATTTCGTGAACGTGTTAGTAACTTAGCAACAAGTTATCAAGAAGTCGGGTAATCAATGATTTTATTTTCAATGACCTTTTTTGATATCTACGGATTCTTTCAAAAGTATACTTGTACGGCACAGATGGATGGAATCGTCCTGCTCAATGCACAAATAATTGGACCAAGTGAGCTCTCTCGGCACGATTTTCTGCGCATGTTGTTCAAGATAAAGAAAGAATCTGTGCCGGAGGAAACTTGATCTTTGTCTCTCTTTTATTTTGTTCGAAGATCTTTGTCCCTTAGTCCATTTTAGGACAAAGTCGATCCCACGTAAACATTGGAATCATATCGAAGTTCGTCTTTCGTATCAAGGCAGCTCAGGCAGGTGAGATCATCCCCCCGTGCTCGCCTGCTGTAAATGTAGGCACAAGATATGGCCAAAAACCATTATAGGATCGAGAAAGGCCCCCATGATATGGACATGTCCTGCTTTCTTGTGCTTTTGCTTTGTAAAGTGATGCAAAACGAATATAGGTGCGTCACCTGAGCATTGTTTTCTTTCTCGAACAAAGATGGAGATTAAATGAGTAAGTGGTCACTAGGATATGCAACTGCTATGAGAACCGGCTGTTGTTGTTCATAGCTTAAATTGACTATAACATCAATTAGAGTCTAAGTAGCTAGATCCAAAAATTTGTGTGGATTGGACTCACATAAGATAGACCAGTACAAGACTTTATCTAACGACTAGGGGCGTGCAAAGGAATTAGCAACCACCCGGAATCGGACTGGACCAGCCCATAACCGGTGGCTCCTAAGGAAACCAGTTTGGTTCCAAATTTTAAGTGTGGAACTGCCCATCCAGACCGGACCGGACCAGTAAAACATATATATTTTAATTTTTTTTAAAACATGAAAATCCTAAATCCCTAATTTGGCTAGCGCCCCTCCTGGATGGTTCCATCTGGAAGTTGCACGAAATATAGCTCCAACAAGGAGAGTCCTCGCCTGGAAATTTTGCATGGAGACCTCGACGTCTATAGCTGACCGAATCAAGAGAGTTTGCTGCCGTGAGAGCTGCAAATGGCAAAGAACTCAATAAAAAAAAAATGGACTATTGCAGGAGCTACTACACAAACAGGGAAATGGATAGGGACTGGCAACAATCTTGAGCCAAAAAAGTGGGAAATGGTAGCTAGTATTTTAACCATTCGAGAGGTCATTTGAGGTGACAAAACAAGGGTCAAAACCTAGTTGCATTTGCTGGAAATGTAAAGGGAAGACAACTGCCGTAAGGAGGGGAAACAGACTGAAAACCTTGAATTGCAGGGGAAGAGACAGAGGGACAAAACGCCTAGGAAACAGACCGGACCCACCTGGGAACCGGACCATACCGGCAATCCGGTTCTTGAATTGGATCTATGGAGTCAACGGACGGTTCCTGATTCTAATTTTTCGAAACTGGTTCTTAATGGGCGGTTTCTGAATCCAGGGCGAGAACTACCTGCCCGGACTATGCTCACTCCTACTAACAATCGCAAAAATCCATTTCTATTTAGCATAGATTCGCATGATATTTCGCAAAAGAGCAATAGCCTTCTCATGAAGAAATTGGAAGAAAGTTTTTTGTAGTTGATCCTACTTGATCCCTCGTTATGGCTCTTTGATTTCCGAATTAGAGATTATGGCATGAAGAGCATGGTAGGCGAAAATTGTTCTAGATCCGCGCCTGGTTCTAATCATCCCCTCTCAAACTCATCAAAAATTGGTTCGGCTAAAGTATTCATGGTGCACCCAAGAAAAAAACCAATTCAAACCCGTCCAGAGTTTTACCTGCAAACCTCTCGTGCGCATCATGTCCTAAAGTTATCCATGTGTAAACTTCACTTGACAAAGATGTACCCTCAAATATCATTCTTTCTCCATCTCTTTGCTATTTGGCAGTCTTGGCCTAAGTTGCCCCCCCTCTCTCTCTCTCTCTCTCTCTTGTTTTTTGATCCAAGGTGGTTCAATGAGTACTTCTTTACTCCAATATAACTCTAGATGGTGTCCAACGGTGTGTAGGGATGATTACTTCTGGGATGGGTCGATTTCTGGCCCGTAATCTCGAAAACTTGGAAACGAAAATCTCGAACCCGCCGGTTTTGGGCTCTTGACAAAAAGTCATGATTTTTTTTTATATAATATAAAATCTCAAGATTGCAATTCTAAAATTGAAAAAAAAAAAAAGCTAGTTGTTGTTAAGTAGTTAAGGTTACGAAGTCACATCTGAAACCGAATTAACCGGGCCGGTCCGGGTGGTTCCTGATTGAACCGGACTCGGTGCTCGCCCTTACGGCGCAATCAGGTCGAGAACGTTTTGTCTCCTGGATCCTGAACTGCTTACACCCGGCATCCTCGGCCCAACTCAGGAAATGGAACGAGTTCATGTCCTCCGGCTGCTGTCGTACCCAGCCCAACAGGACAGAGAGTTGAGACCAATTTCGCCATGGTTCTCTCGTTCAGTCGAGATCGAGGAATCGTCCCCCACCCCCGTTTCGTCATCGTACCAATTATCATTCGGGCGACGTAAATTCTCAGCGTCGATGGCCCTTTTGCACCAACCGGTGGGACCCTCCTGTGGCATTTACCGATTTTTTTGCTTTTGCCCATGTTTCTCTTCCCTTCCCTTCCTCCTCCGCCGCCTCCACCTTGTCCCTGCGACGATCCATACGCTTCCGGTTGATGCTTCTTTCTTCGCAGAATTCATCGCCATAGAAGTTTCTTGAAATGGCCGGCCCGTCCTCGTCCTACCCAATTCTCTGCGCTTCCTTCAATCAGGACAACAGGTGACTTTCGAACTCGGCAAGCGATGCATCCTCTAGATTATGGGGTTGCTTGAATTTTGGTTTCCATGCTCTGAACTCCCTAAAGTATGAAGCTTTTTCCCTTTTCCGAACGAGGGGCATGGTTTTTCGATTGCTGAAGCTCGTGTGTCCTTGTGGGTGGGGCGTTAATTTTGCAGTTGCTTCGTCATCGGCACGAGGGATGGCTTCCGGATATTCGATTCCAACACGGGGAAGCTCTTGTATGAACGAGGTCAGCTGTTGCAGCTTCTCCGACTCGTTATCTGTTCATGAGTAGGTTAAGTTTGTTAGCACTAATTCACGATGGGCTCTATAAAGGAAATTGTGGAATCTTTTGTTTCTCTTTTAGTACCATCAACCTTTCTAAGTTGTGTGGAACTTGTGGTGTCATATTTTGTGTAAGTTGTCATTTAGGAATTCTTTCATGAAATGATTTGTTGGATGACAATGGCAGCCAAAACGAAAAGAAGCCTGTGATACCTTCACAAAGTTAAGCTGAATTGTGGGTGAGAAGTATACGAGCTGCGAAATGAGTAGGCAAGAAAAGAAATCCTTCCTCATTCTGTAGCCCATATACTTCTCACCTACGGTTCTGCTTAAGTTGATGAAGGTGTCATAGGCATTTTGAATGAGTAGAGTCATCTGTTGCCAATTTTCAGATTGTCTGGAGTGGAAAGACTTCAAATGCTTTTGGGGACTCCAAGCTACCTAGCTTCTGTTGCTGTGTCGTTTATTTCAGTTATGTCCTAAGATTAATTTTCTTCTTTTATGTTTGTAGCTGTTGGAGCTTTCATCATTGTTGAAATGCTCTTTAGCACTAGTCTTCTTGCCATTGTTGGAGCCGGAGAGCAGGTGCTGTTCAGTTGACGTGCCTTTTGTTCTTTTTTCAATAAGTCATCTGAAGTTCTGTGTGATCATTCACTCATCATTGATGTCATTGCTGCAGCCATCTTTGTCACCACGTCGCCTGGTTTTGTTTAATACCACAACCGGAACTGCCCTTCGGGAGTTAAATTTTCTAACTTCAGTTGTTGCTGTTCGCTTAAATCGGAAAAGGTACCTACTCTACTATATGTTCATGCTGGGATTGGCTATTGATGCTTCTTGGCAATCACTAATTCCCGTTTACTAAAATTACTAGAATGTCGTTGCAGACTTGTGGTTGTCCTACAAGACAAAACATACATATATGATGTGAATACTGTTGGAATACTGGACACAATCGATACTGTGCCAAATCCAAAGGGTGAGTTTTGGAAAAATCATCTGATCTTGCAATGCTTACTGATTTGAGTAAAGTATCATTGGGCTTTTATAATTGTCGCACACAGGAGTTAGATTTGCATTACTTTGAGACGATATCATTCTTCTGTTGAGACCTGAAAGAATTAGGCTATAAACTCATGTGCAAAGGCAGCAAGAGTGCATTATACTGCAAAATTGTTATTTGAGCTGCATTATTGGCTCTCTATGTTATGTGACTACTTTATTCACAGGTAGACTTGGCCATGTTTCTTATGTCTTAGTTGGAAGGTTTGGCTGTTTATCTATGTAGTGACCTATCTTTTGGTGCCATAGATATTATGCAGAGCTAGGCAAGTAAAAGTTGCCACAAAGATGTGAAAACTTACCTATTCATGAGAAAAAGGCACCTTATGGTAGTAGCCTGTTGTCAGTCTAGGTTTTATCGTAATAACATCATGCTAATATGCTATTAATTGTTGAAGATCTTTTCTGAGCTGCTGCACAATCCACAAATTGTATTGTACTCTTTAATGATGATAGTAACTTTGCCTCATGTACTTAGCCCCTTAAGTTCTTCTCTATACAGGAATCTGTGCATTCTCTCCCAGTTCGGACGGTTGCTTCCTGGCTCTTCCTGCAAGTACAACTAGAGGAACTGTTTTGGTGTATAATGTCATGGAGCTCCATTCACATTGTGAGGTTACTTTCTCATACGAAAGGAACTCAAAACATCACATTTCAACTGCATCTGATTTTCTTTCCTGTCGGTCTATTAGATATTTGTCCTTGCAAGATTTTTGCTCGATAATGAAGGCAGCCATCCACTTTTTGCACAATGATATTCTTGAATCCATTCAACCAGTGGATTTGTAGATACTTTAATGATGATCAATTAAGTCACTTGTTCAGTTTCTGGTTGTTTGTGTGAGCTTTGTTAAACTCTAATCATGATGACTGATTCTATGTTGGCCATCCTCTTCTTTGCTAGAGATAGGTCTGAGCATGATTCCAAAACTCAGGTGGATTTAGGAAAAACGGATAGGGGCTATCTACTGATTTAGGATCAGAAAAGGAAATAGATAAATGATTGAATAAGAATTGAATCATGGTGCAAAAAATGTTGTTTATTAGAATAATAGGAGGAAGAGTTGGAGACTCTGGCTTCTCTTTGCTGCCTCAGAAGTTGAATCCGTTTCATTTGTGCCAAACAATAATGGACGAGGAGATAAGATTGTTTTTGTTCTTCTATAATTGTTATCAGACTTGATTAGTATCATCCCTCTTCCTATAACGAGAAATCACATTCACTAATATTCCATCGGATTGCAGATAGATGCCCATCGTTCACCATTGGCTGCGACTGTCCTCTCATCCAACGGGATGTACATAGCCACAGCATCTGAACATGGAACAATAATCAGAGTTCATTTGGTCTCTGATGCAAGCAAGGTAAGAAATGCAGGTAATATATCTAGTTTTGCTGTTAATTTTTGGATGTCTTTAGCATCTATGGTAGTTTGTAAATAGCTGTATGTTCTCTGTCAACAATAGAAGTATGCACGGCCCATGTCTGCAAAATGCATGCATTTCAAAATGCTGATACAGGGAGCCTGTTTCATATTCATGGAGGACGTGCTTAATCTTGTAGACTTGCGGAGAGTATTGTGGTTGAAATGATGCTTAATTATTCAATCGGAGCAAGTCAGCAGTTGGGTACACGCACATATGCACACCTTGCTTCTGCTCCACGATGAACAACCAAGACTTCACTTAATCCCTTCTTATGCAGATGGGGGAGAACACATACTTTTGGTAGCACTAGATTTTTATTTTTGCATTTATGCACCAGGCATATGTGTTCTTTTGTGTCTGTTGTAACTGTATTCAGTTTAGTGGCATTGGAGGGTAACATAAATAGTAGGGAGGCCTACAAAGTCTTACCATGTCAAAAGATTAACTTGTTGACTTTGTAGATGCCTTGACAATGTTGTTGAACTGACATTACTTCCAGCATTCTCAGCCGCTCTCTGTTTGCATGTACTTGTCTAACATTTAATTCATATGTTAGTTTTAGTTCTTGATCACTTTTCTGTGGTGACAACGTTGGTGTCATTTTTCTTCTCTTAATGGCATCTAACTATGCTTCATTACAGTCATATAGTTTCAGAAGGGGTACTTACGCGTCAACAATATTTTCCTTGTCCTTTGGGCCATCATTGCAACTGCCAGACATTCTCGCTGCCTCAAGTTCCTCAGGATCTGTTCATGTTTTCTCCCCGGGTATTGCTGTAAACCAAAGGTGAATATTGACTTTTCATATTTCAAATTGAAGTTGGGCCTTGCTTGGATGCAAGAAATTTATTTCAGATTCTAGCACATCCATTTGATGTTTGGTTAGTTATAGGAAGTTTCTCTCTCGTGTTTCATACTTTACTTCAAGAGAGGTTGCACTAATTTTAAAGAGATTGATAATCAATTTAGTAAATCTAACTGCAATGTCATTTTTACTTCTGATCAAAGCACAATTTGTTTCCTAAGATATTGTCATGCTCTTATTTTAATGGCAGCGCATTACTTTCCCCTTCAAAATTCCATGCGGTTTTGATTATCTTTCATGAATGTTGTCTTTCCAGAAGCAAAAGATCAAATAGTTTTCTTGGAGCAGTCTTACCTGATTCTGTGAATGATGTACTTGATCCAGCTCATCATCTTGTGCTCCATGATGCTACTCCAGCTGGAGTCAAAAGGTAATGTAGTTATTATTAATATCACTATTCAAGTTGGGGCAAGATGTTTGTATTGTAAGGAAGTTGTGTTCGACGAGCACTCGATCATAGTGAAGATATGTGTCTTCAGTTAGCTTTATGGTGGATTTTGGTTTTTTGTATATTAATACTTGGTCAAGGCTGAATGGGATTATTTTGTTCTATTTTTTGTGCTAGTACTAAGAATTATGTTATAGATTAGTTATTTCATGGTTTCTTTTTCTTCAAAAATTCGTGGGTAATTGCAAAGTGAAGATCAAAATAGCTGGAGGGAGATAGAGAGAGAGAAGGGGGTTTGCTTGGACATGAGATTAATCATTTATCTGGTGGGAGAAACTGGGAACTACAAATCTCAGTACTGTTGAGTTAGCTATTCGGCTGGATTCTGAAATCCCCGTAACTAGCCAAGCTGATGCTATTTATGTCGTTGAGCCAACTTTATGTTCTAGACCACTTATTTAGACTCAATGAGTTCTTATGACTTGAACTTCTGTATGCTTTTCCTTGTCTTCAACTTATGAAATAAATGTTTCTAATCCAGCTATGCAGTGATTCGCAAAGTAGATCAGGATCCGAAAACATCTACATCTGAATTTACTGCGTATAGGTGAGTAACTCATGATATCTGGCTTCTCTTTTAGTGCAGTGTTCCTTCATCTCTCATCTATCTCTCATCTATCAGTTTCGCTCCTTCTTTGTCCTTGTAATTCTTTTCTTAGTGTAGATCCTTGTAATTTGGTCCAATAGATCAAATGGAGTATAAGGGCATATGGACCAAGATTTCTTCTTCCTTAATAGTTACCCAATTCAAAATGTATTGGTGAGAATGCCTAGGATGAGCTGCATGTAGTACCTTGAGATGCCTACTTTTTTTTTAAAGTTACATGATTGGTTGCCACCTATTAGATCTGTAACCCTTTGATTATGACTAAGAGGCCACTATCTGGATTTTCAAGTGTACGGTTGCAGTCATATGTTTGAATTTGTGGCTTGTGGCTGTGCATATTAGTCCATTAGATGTTTATACACAATCCATTCTGGCATCTATAATTGGGCTTCTTAAGTGACTGAATCTCTACGATAACTTTTGACCAAAAAAAAAAAATCTCTACGATAACTGAAATGAGGTGTGATTTTTGTTGCCAATGTTCCCGTCACACGATTTTTGTAGGCAGCAGAACTTTCTACTTGGAAGATATAGAGCCAAACAGGGTGTCAGTATTCTCGTAAATGAATATTTTTACCGGCTCATGGCCAGTGCCTTTGAATGCTTGTCAAAATAACAAAGAAATTTGATCTTTCCTTAACCTCCATGCCAATATGTAACTGATTCTCCTTGTGCCTTTTCAGGGCGATAATATCCATCATAACCTTCAATGGTTATTTCCAGGAGTATAACTTAAGTATCAATGAAAAAAACGAGGCCTCCTGGTCCCTGGAACGTGAATTCAACATCTTGATGGTAAATTCCGTGCCGTAACACAGTACAGGAAATTTATGTTCTTTCCAAGAACTCTTTGGAGCACATGACAGGTTGCCAAAACTCATGTATCTGTCAGCTTGGCAGCAAGCTTTGTGCCAAGCACGCTTCTCATGCCGACAGCAACCAACGAACACTACGAAAGCAATGAAGAAAGATTAGAACATACTGTTGGGGTCATCAACTGAGCAAATGGGGTTTTTCAGATGTAATATAGTCAAAGCATGAACCACGTGTATGTATTCGTTAGTTTCTGCTATCCAGATTGGACTCTGGGTCTGAAGGTGTCCTTTTATTACTTCTCGTGAAAAAGACGAACAACCACGATATCTATGTAGTCTTTTTTCGACTGCGTGGAGTCGGAAAAATGTATAGCATACGACATCATGTGACTTGACAAAGATTGGCCTGCATAAAAATCCTCTCTCTCTCTCTCTCTCTCTCTCTCTCTCTCTCTCTCTCTCTGCAAGGTAAATGTTTGATTTTGCTGAAACAAGGTAAATGTCTGACTTTCAAATGGCAACCTCGTAACCATTTGAGCCATCTATTCAATGATGGAAAAAGGGTTCTTGACGAAAGCGAGCATACGCAAGCAAAAGTGGACGTTGGACAAGAAGTGACGGCCGAGCCCCTCCAATGCTTTCCTCGTGACAATTTTTCACAAGGCCGGCATTGAAACAGCAACTAAATTCAATTCAGTATGAAGTAGATTATTCAACAACTACGTATGTTGCTCAAAGGATATCAATATACAAGATCTTGATCTACAACATGGGGTCTTTGCATGAACAATGTTAGATAAAACATTTGTATAAGCGTGGAGCATGACATGCGGAAGCCTAATTGATGCACTCTTTAGAAACATCTAAGCAGCACGCGTGGGGGGCGAGGGTTTGAAAGCTAGTTCAAAATAGAACTTTGCGTCGTGACGGACCTCAAATAACGTTGACACATAGCTATGAGGAATGAAACAATGGCAAAAGGGGAAATTGGCTCTCTTCATTGGTATGTTGAATCTGTTGATTGCATTCGGCCTGCCCAATCTGAGTAAAATCAAAACACTTCGGACGAGAATTGTCTTGCTGCCGGAATAAACAAGCAATCGCACATACAATTCAAGAGACGGGAATTTGGACGGCGGATGGGTTCGGGCCCAAGATTAAGTTGACAACTCCAAACCCTTAATTGAAAAAAGATACATTCTCAGTCGTTTTCTGAGAAAATGGCCAAATATCACGCCCTTATGTGAAAAAATTTCCAAAGAAAACGAAAATACCGAACTTGTAGTAAAAAAAACTGTAAAATAAATACACTAAAGAATCTTGGCAGAATCCCAATACATATATATAGGGCGAGAGTATCTTAACCCGATTCCTTTTCGACATCTGTCCCTCGGTCTCGGCAATTCGGTTGTTATTCGGACGGTGTTCACCCAACCGTCCTCTTCCTTTTGATTGGTGTGGGAGACCATAAGACCCAACCGTGGGAGAAAAAGGAGAGACCTTTAGCGAAGCTCTCACTTCCATTTTCTTGTTCCGTTCTTTTCCTTCTTCTTCGCGCGCGCGCGCGCGCTGATTCTCGAAGTCGGATCACCTTCGCCTTTCCTTGGCATGGCCTCCTTGCGGAGGCTTCTTCCGTCCTGCTCTTCCCTCAAGGTGCGTGCTTTTCGTTGCTCTGTTGCGTTCTCTTGGCGTGTGTGGTGGTTGCGAGAGCGGCTATCCCTTCCGACCCATGTCCCCGTTGCTTCGGATTCGCGTCCTTCACGTGCTGCGCTTGTGTCTCCGGTGTAAAAGGTTGCGACTTGCAATGTGGGTTTGTCGTTGGCATTCTCACAAACACGTGTTTCGTGATTGCAGGGGTTGAACGTTCTTCGCGGTGAGGCCAGAGCAGGTAAGGTTTTTCGGTTTTCCTGCTGCCCTGTGGTGTTAAAAAACCGTAGTTGTGGAGGCGGAGTTGTTTCTGTCGAGCCCGAGTTTTCCGAAGGGAAAAAGGTTCATTCTTGATTTTCTTGATTTGCAGAGCTCGGAGGAAGCTTCCGAGGCCTTAGCTCGATTTGTTCACCGGAGCAGAAGTTCTTGAAAATGGAGGAGGATTGGCGGTCCGAGCATGACGGCCGGGGGCTCAATGATGAGATAGCGGAGATTCGGCGTGAATTCGATGCTGCCAAGAAGAGTTTTCTCAAGATACCTGAAGCACTCAAAGAAATGCCAAAGATGAACCCTAAAGGTTGCGATCATTTTCTTTCGTTTAAACTTCATTGCTCCTTATCAAATATATCATGTGTTTACATTTGGGCTTTACGAGCCTATAAAATGCTGATTAGATACTGACTGTTGTTGTGGATCACATTAGGAATATATGTGAACAAGAATATGAGACTGGATAATATACAAGTGTACGGATTTGACTATGACTACACCCTGGCACATTACTCTGCTAATTTGCAGAGTTTGATATATGATCTTGCAAAACAGCACATGGTTAATGAGGTCCGTATAATGGCTAAAATCACTGTATGCTACTTTTACGGCCTGTAGCATGGCTGTTTTATGATGTGATTGTTAATCACAGTTCCTTGCCTTATCTTTCAGTTTAGGTACCCTGAAATTTGTATGAATTTTAAGTATGATCCAAGCTTCCCAATCAGAGGATTATACTATGACAAGCAAAAAGGATGTCTCTTGAAGTTGGATTTCTTTGGCTCAATTGAGCCGGATGGATGCTACTTTGGTCGACGGAAGGTAATTTTTTCATTTTTTTGTATTTGGTTGTTGTAAACGTATTTCTCTCTAATGGATGAATCTGTAGATATTTCACATGGTCTTTTGTAATCATTTATCATGATTTTACCTGGAGACCCATAATTCCACTTAAAGGATATATCACTGCAGTAACTTTTTGACATATAAAGCAGGATAATCGAGTAAATTCTGAAATTTTCAACACGATTGTACATAGAAGAGCTTAAGCATCTCCTTTATTCCTTTTTATGCATGTTTTGGTATTGATTGCACGGAATTGCTAAAGAATAAGTACAAGCTTGATGAAACCATGTCTTTATGTGCTTGTTCATCTTATTTGTCAACTTGAATAGTTTGTGGTCTTTTCGGTTAGATTGAAGGTATCCTTAGATTGCTATTACGTGATTGGGATTGTTGTAAGATTTTTTTTTCTTTTGCTAATCGAGGGGCCCACCCCTTGATATGAAATACAGTTGTTCCAGCTGATAGCTTTATGCACATAAAATGCAGCTTTCCAGGAAGGAAATCAATCTTGTGTATGGAACACGGCATATTGGCCGTGATCAGGCACGCGGGCTTGTTGGCTTAATGGACTTCTTCTGCTTTAGTGAGGTTAGTTTTAGCAACTGTTTACTATTTTGAGAATGTACTTCTAAAAAGCAAGTGGCACAGTAAGAGTTCTGGTGGTATTTGTAACAAATCAGTATGCTACATCATGGCATGTGTCCTACTGCTGTCTGTGCTTGAAACAACGTCCTATAGACCTATTGATTGTGGCTCCAACTTGATGGATGTTGCTTTAATTTATACAACACCTGCTTCTCTGATTGGTTTAGATATGCGGTACTCTATTCGACATTACTTCTATATCTTCTTTGGGTCACTCTGACTTTAAGTATTTTTAGTTTATGCCACCATATAATTGTCTAAGCTTCTGCAACTTCTAAATTGGGTATCCTTTGTGTCAAACAGGATTTATAATACCTTATCTGTAGTACTAAACCTCATCTCATCAGCTTCTAACCTTAACTTTTGCTCTTTGTTACTTCTAGGCATGCCTCATTGCAGATATGGTGCAATTTTTCGTTGATGCGAAGCTGGAATTTGATGCCTGTTACATTTATGAAGATGTAAATCGGGCAATTCAGCATGTTCATCAAAGTGGATTAGTTCATGGAGGGATTCTTTCGGACCCTCATAGATACTTAGTAAAAAACGTAAGTTAGTACTTCCTGTATTCGTGTACTTTTTTACTGGATACTGTTCTAAATTTTATTGCTTATCAGATATGTGGAGTTCATCTGTTAGTAATTCTCAACATAACAGGGAGAGGTGCTACACTTCCTGAAGATGCTGAAGGAGAAGGGGAAGAAACTCTTTTTGTTGACTAATTCTCCTTTCTATTTTGTGGATGGAGGGATGCAGTTTATGCTGGAGGTTAGATTCATCCTTGAAAACTATGCCACCATGTTTCTTGTCATAGTGAAAATGAGAAGGTTGATAACTTCTTTCTGGCATTCTTTTCTACCACAGCAAAGCTGCTAGTGTTGATGTCTTGTGCATTAAAAGACGACAAACCGTTCTTGTTCTTTTTATCTCTCCTTTATGAGTTATATGGAGGTGTTATCATTTCATGAACCCTGTCTTGAAATTCTTTTCAGGAATACATGGACTGTAGAGATTCGTGGAGGGAGCTTTTTGATGTTGTGATAGCTAAAGCGAATAAGCCTGACTTTTACACATCTGAGCACCCGTTTCGGTTCGCGTTTATACTTCGCTCTTTATTTTTCCCTTTTATTGTTGATAAAATTAAGTGCATTTTTATCTTACCATGGCTATAGTTTGTTTCTGTTGGTAATATTAGGATTTATTGTGTTTTAGCGGGTATAAGCATCTCTTATTGAAAATAGAAGAGAGGGAACAGGGATTGTTTTACTGATTTAAGAAATTCAGAAATTGCCTTACCCAATAAAACTGCTTATCAAGGCAGCAATTAAATGCGCAAAGTCATCTCTCAGCCAGTATGCGGTTGTATTAGTCTATGAGATGCTTTTCATGCTATACAAAGTTGGTGATAAATCTTTGCCAAAATCTGTTGCTTCATTGCATCTGCCTTCAGAGTAAAGAGACAATTGATGATCGGACATTGCTCTGCCTAAAATTGTCGTCTCACCTCAACTGTCGATGCACACATTGTGCCACTGTCTCAACTTGTGATGCAGCTTCAAGTCACTGGAAATTCTGCAATCCGAATTCTCAGTCATCTAATTTTGATTTTTATATAACTTATGTCGATGAATTCACAATTTTCCCCTTTCTTGCATAAAAACAGCTAGAAAATTGGATTAATATCCTAGGAGACCAATTTTTCTAAAGAGGTATATCTTCTTCTATAAGACCAGAACAATCTGTTCGGTTTGAGGTGAAATCACATGCCCAGTCTATGATTCCAACTGTATGACCAATGACGCCAAATTTGTGATGCTGTGTCAGAAATAGAGCCATGGATTGTTCATAATCACAAATTGAGGCATTGGAAGGGAGGGAGGGAGGGAGGGAGGGAGTAGATTGTTTCCACTGCTCAAATTATTATCACTGCGTTCTGTATGGATGATTTTCACATTGAAGAGTCTAGTTACTAAGCATGAAGTTTATTAACTATTGAAGTGGCCTTGGTAGTTTATGCCCGGTTAAATTTTGTTTATACGATAATGTCGTTTTTTGTGATTTTCCTCCATCAAACATCTATGCAGTTGTTATGACTCAGAAAAGGATACCTTGGCTTTCACCAAGGTGGATGCATTGCTTCCCGATAAAATTTATTACCATGGCTGCCTTAAATCATTCCTTCAGATCACTAAGTGGAATGGTCCAGAGGTATGCACTAAATAGTTGTACGATGTTTGCTTATTTATCAAACAATTGATCGATTCATCCTCCAGTATATTCTTTTTGCACTGGGACTTAATTTGTAATCCCTTTTCCTCCTTGTAAGGTGATATACTTCGGGGATCATCTATTTAGTGACCTAAGAGGTCCTTCAAAGGCTGGCTGGCGCACTGCTGCTATCATCCATGAACTAGAAGTATGGTGGTTTATTTAGTTGTGATTCTTTCTGTTCAGAAAAGTTAATAGAGTTCATTGAACTTCTAGCCATTACTGGATTTTAAATTGTGTAGTGCAATTCAATAATGCAGCATAATACTGAAGAAGCTGGAGCGAAGTTGATGGAGTTCATTGAACTTCCTTCTTTTCGTACTTTATAGATCTAGAGTCATCTATAATTAGACAAAAATGAAGATAAGACAATCAAATCTTGTGTCAGTTGGATTGTTGACTGCTCTGTATATGCTGGGAAGCACTGCTTTTATTTCCCAGTCATGGTTTAGCTTTCTATTAGTTTACATACTCCTGTAGTTAAACAATAGAGCTGCTACTTTGTACTTATGTCAGTCTTGGGTTATATGCAGAATGAGATACATATCCAAAATGACGATCGCTACCGATTTGAACAGGTAAACTATGATGAAATATTTATAATTGTTTGCATACCCAAAAATAGTTTGAATGACGCATGTTAATATCTTGGATGATTTCAAAGATTGTTCAATTCTGAGGCATGCTATAGTGAGGCAGTTGAACAGCTTATTTATGTTAATTGTTTAGTGACAGTTTTGCTTCTGGTTTTGATATAACTCTTGGCTTTCTTGAAAATACTGACGGAACGGTGCAATTTCCTATTAAAAAGATGAATGCATCTAGGAGAACTTAGTGTTACCTCTAGAATTGAACTTCAGAGGGAGAGGCCAGGGGGAGTCACCTCTACAAAGGTTCATCTAATATGACATACTTCATATTGTTAGATCATATACTCGGTACTTTCATTTTAAAGTGGAAGTAGCTTTGCGGCTATTACTCTATCAAGCTGCTTTCTGGTTTGGATGTTTTGAGATTGCCACTGTTTGGGAGATGACTTCAACAAAAGTTCTCCCAACTTGAAGCTGCTTTCACCTTTTATACACCCAGTAACCACAGCTGTTCGCTTCTGTCTTATGTAAAACAGATTCTTTTGTCCTTATCCTTTTCATGAAAACTGGGCATCATTTAATTTTGTTCACGTCCAAAGATCACCTTTATTTTTCACAAGAAAATCTGTCAGAAGGCCTTATTTCCTGATTCCATACTTTGGTAGCCAATCATTGTAATTAAGGGTGCAATGAGGTTTTATGCTTTCATATTCAATTGAGAAAGGGGTTCTTCTTCTACTCTGGAAGCAACAAACTGAACCTTAATCTTGTCCCTAATTTTAACTTGAGTTTACAGCCATGTTTATCTCATGTCATTGACCTCTTCATCACTGAGGTAAACACGTTTTATGAACTTTGTTATTTATATATATGGACATCCGACTTCCGTTTGAGTGCCCCAGAAGTTCATTTTTTTTTTAATCTTTTCTATTCTGTTTAATTGGGAAGCTGAACGACAGTGTCAGCTGCTTGTTTCCTCAAATCACTCTATACCCCTATTAAATTGAACATTTGAAATTCGATTCAGATCCTATGTAGGATATAAGAGTTAATAGTCGACAGACTTAACTGGCAATTCAAATGCGAAAGTGTGTTATTTCTTGTTACCTATTTTACTTGTGGACTCAGGCAAAATTTCACATAATACAAGAGCTGCTAGGCAGATTGCATGCAGCTGTTGTCAGTAGTCAGAGTGAAGGGTTCAAGTCTCTTTTGGAGGAGCTGAACGAGGAGAGGCGGAAAGCATGTCTCATAATGAAAAGAATGTTCAACAGTTCTTTTGGAGCTACTTTCCTCACTGATACTGGTCAAGAATCTGCTTTTGCTTATCATATTCATCAATATGCAGATGTCTACACCAGTAAACCTGAGAACTTCTTGCTTTATCAACCTGAAGCATGGCTTCATGTACCCTTTGATATTAAAATCATGCCACATCACGTGAAGGTATAGCTGCCTTTTCTCTTCACTTTACATCTATGTAAATGCAAGTATGTTTCAGTGCATGTGCATGATCCATGCACGCACATGCTTGTGCATGTTTTTCAGTTCTAAAAATTTACAATCAGCAACTCCAATTCCCCTCCTGTGCAGGTTCCCTCTAGCCTGGTCAAAAGTCACTGATATCATTCCTAGTGCGCTTGGGGAGTGAGAACAGTTTTGGCATCACTACTCAGTTCTCATGTGTAAGATGAAGATTGCTAGTTTTTTTGGTGTCTTGATCATGCAGGTGATGATGAAGACACGATTTGAGGGCTCATCTTGCTGTTTCTTGGAGGATGTAGAATAAAAGTGGTCAGGCATTTATTCTTTCACATTACTGTAGACACAAAAATAATAATCTTGTATTTTTTTTACCTCAAAGTTTTGATGGTCACATGTACAAATTGAAAATTCTTTGGTGTTGTCCTATAAATGTGTCTTGTAGAGTTAGTGGGGGAAATAATGGAGTTTACCAATTAATAAGGACAGAGAATTGTGCAAACCATTGTTTTAAGCTGCTGATGGTTCTTCAATCCAGTATGCCGTTACCTGAAAGAACTCTCTGGCCATTTTATGGTAACTATGAATAGTTCAAGAATTTGAACTTTCATTTACGATCTGTGTCTTCCCATTGCAAATGGGATTTGGACACTCTCTTGCAACATTTAGAGATGATCATCAGCAATAAGCAATTTTCAAAATAAGGTCCAGCAAACAAGCAAAATCCAAAGCACATTTTTTGAGCTTTAAGTGACCATTCTGCCTTCCTGCAGCGTTCTTCTTTGATGGTCCGATCTTGAAGTTAAATATATGCTTCAGTCATTAGCCTTTAAATTTAAGGTTAAGATTACTTGTTTTCACCAGACTAAGGTTGGCATTTATGGGGTTGGTTCCTGCCATCAGGTTCTATGTAGGCTATTCACAACTTATAGGTTGTTTACTGAGAATCTGTTAAAACTGCTTTGATCTGAAAAGTGCACCGGGTTTTTGTTATACGCATCTTATGAAGTTCTAGACATGTCAAAGCCAGAGACATTCATCATTTTTTCGATCTTTGTCATGTTGTGCATTTGCGCGACTACTGATTGTAGCATCTAATGGAAAAGTTCAGCCATTATAAGCCGTGCCCATGTGAGCACAACAAATATGGATCTTCCCGTGTAGGGTCAAAGTTGGAACTACCTTAAGAATGAGATCGAAGAAAGGCAGCTCTCTAATCAACTTTATAGGTTTAATTTATGTACTTCCTTATCTTTTTAACTTCGTTACCTAGCTTACACCTTAGATGCTCTTTTACCCCCACCCAACATATCGTGCAGGTCAAAATATTGAGAGACATCATACCATAAATGTGACGAGTGCAACGATCGCGAGTACGAGGTGCATTGAGAAGTTGTACCTCTGACAAGAGGAATACTAGCTAGAGAGTCGTTCATATTCGAGACTTCAGATGAAGGACTGCTCCCTGTACCCAACATAGTCTTTGGGTGCACTCATGAGAATGAAGAACAACCGAATTCAATTATGGAAGTATAGGAAACATATTCCCCAATAGTGTTGGAAAATTAGGAATGCATCTCGTGGATTCAACCGGTTGAAGGTGCGATTCTTGAAGGTGACTTAACACCCCTACACTTATATTGGTGATTTATATACACTTTGGAAGGCATAAGTCTGTGGGGGTTGGGGTGGGTTTGGGCGGCGCGGGCGCGGTGGGGGCGTGGGGGGCGTGGGGGGTGGTGGTGTTTAAGCTTCACATTCCTACAGTTGCATTTGAGAGAACGACTTCAGGAAATGATGGACTCATAATCGACTCGGGCGCAGAGCTTAGTTATTTGGTCGACTCAGGCTCATACGAGGAGCTTGCTTCGGCAGTAAGAGACATTGATGGGAGTCAAGAGTCAGTTCAAGTCCCCTATCGATTTCTCTGAGACACGCTTCGAAGGTGTTGTTAGCAAGGACATCAAGGTTTTCCCGCCTTACTTTTCATTTTAGCTGGTGGCGCGGAGCTCGGACTAAGTGGCGGAGAGCTTGTTCTATCAATCTACACCAATTCTTTTCTGCATGGCGACTGCGGGTAGTCACCAAGACTGCTCTACGATTGGAATGAATGCTCCGCAACTTTACAATATGTGATGTCATATCTTAGGGAGATAATTGTGCTCGAGGAGGATGCACCATGAGCTCCTCGACGAATGACCGATTGCAGTATCCTAAAAATTGTAAAGGAGGGTGAAATGTGCACATCTTTCATCTGCTCTTGGTTCTAACATTTGTTCATTTTACTATCTCTGGCCATCTTATGGTTTTGTCAACATTTCATCCATCAAAATGGCTTATAGCAGGTAATCTAGGAATAGGTTTTCAGTAATTCCAACTTCCATCAGTTTCATTAGCAAGTTTTGTGTTGAGAGAAAAAACTAAACTTAATGCTTGGTTAGGTCAATGTGATCCCGCTATCTATTTATAATAAAGCCAACATGCCAAATTACAATATTACCCGTATTGCTGCTATACATAAAAATAATAAAGGAAATAGACACATATGCCCCTATTAGCCAAGTACTCTCGATACTTCTTCCCATCAGGAATGCCAATGCCATGTGCACACTCTGGTGCAACATTTGGACATGTCCATCAGCAAATAAGCAAGTTCCAAACCAGGTCCAGCAATAAGCAAACTTCAAATCACATTTTTCTGGCTTTAAAGGTGCATTTGTTTTGCGAAAAATGAATGATTTGAAAAACATTTTCTTAAAAATAATCGCTTGTTTCGCTGTTCATCTGGGCATCATTTAGCATTTAAATTAAAGGTTAAGATTATTTCCTTTAGCTGGATTAAGGTTGAGGTTTATCGACTTGGTTTATGCCATTAAACCACTGTGTAGGCTATTTAAAATCCATAGATTGTTAACTGAGAACCAATTGAAACTTCTCTTGAGTGAAAGCTGCTTTAGTTTTTTACGTGCACCTTTCAAATGCAAAATGACTTCGTGTAAATTTCTTCATAGCCTAGGAATTGCCAGTGCAATCTGTTCTGTATTCACACTCTCAAAAGCAGTTGAATTTCTCAAGCAAAGTGAAAATAGGAAGTGAAACAAAAAAAAAAACTTCAGACTTGCAGAAAACTCGAATAACAAATGCATGAGTACATATCTCATTGACCTGTCAAAGTATAGACAACCACTGATGATTGGACGTCGCGATCCACTTTGAAGTGAGCATGGAAGAATCTCTTGACCTGCAATCGTTGATAGTTCGAGTCATCAGAAAGAAACATAAACCAAAGGAAAATGCACTAGGATTAAGACAGTAGTTGTCGAAGTTGAAGTTAATATCTACCTCTTTGAAAGAATGCAACAGCAAGAATTCCCTCAACGCTCTTTCTTCTGATTCGAATAACACAATGTGACTTGGTAGTGACCAATCATTTGCAAGCTCTTTAATAAACCCCACAGGATCCATCATAAAATGGTCTGACTCATCTAGAACACCCCTCTCTTCACTGTCAAGCAAAATCGAATGCAAATCCATGACTTAGACCTCAGATAGATAGATCGGTTTTATACAGAATACCATCAAAGATTACCTTGGTGAGCAGTCCAAGAAACGCATGGGCAGGTCCCGATGAAGGGTTGAATAGTAAGGCGTGGCATGGCAGGGCATAAGGAAAACGATACTCTTCACTCTATCTTTTGCAGCTTCTCTCGAAAGAAAGTTCATCACATCCTCAGATCCTCTCTGTCCAGCATACCAAAGTATTCAGATATTCAACAAGAAGTTCCAACATACATGTAACGATGAATAACGAAAAAGGTCCTAGTTAACAGAGCCATTCCAGCATTCCAATTTACTCAACGTAAAAGGATAAAGAAAAGGTTAAATGAAACCAAGCATCCCAGTTTTTTTTTTTTTTTTTTCAAAGGCAGAAAAAATCTGGAGTACCTGATGAACTAAGCTCATGTACAAGGCCATAGGGATGTTAGTTGCAAGCAAGAAGCAGATGACCCATCGCATTCTTGAGGGCCATTTAGTGTGATGCTTCAAAGCTTCTGCTGTGTTGTTATCAGAACTGTAGGGTGTCGATATTGCAGCTAGAGAAAATCCCGAGAACATCAAGGTTATCGGAAGCGCAGGGAGAACAAATCTGGGTCCACACTTCTGGTTACAAAGGAGGATAAGTCGGGAAAAAAGGTAAGGAATTCAAAGCAGCAAATACGCAATTACAGAGGGATCGCCTGTACCTGAATTCTTTGTGGCCAAGTACACTGTAAAGTACTAAAACCCAGGCAATAAGCCCAGAAAGCCTCCAATTTCTGGACATGATGATGCCGGCTAAGGAGAATGGCAAAAATGTAAAGAGCATCACTGTGAATCCCTGAGTAAAGTACCAGTGCCACTTGTGTGTTCCATAGTAGTCGCCTCCAGAAGAAAGAAAATTGAACTTGAGAAAGTTCAGAGGTACTAAAACCCATGAGCCATACACTAGCCGATCGAGTAAAGTTGCCAGTCCAAGCACCAGCACCCTATACAGCATATTAGAAATGCATAAATCAGTCGCACAAATTGCATCCACAGTTGCATGCCATCTAATAGCCACAAGTACCAAAATAGATAGATGCATGATTACTCACCCAACAGGAAGAACCTCCAAAAAAATGAATCTCATTCTATCGCGGGCCAAAGAAAACTCTAGAAGGCCAACATACATCCATATAATGGCACTTGTTGGTCGAATTACACATGCTAATGCTGCCACTACCACGCCCCATATCCTTGTCGATGAGGCATCACTACTGGATGAAACTCTCACACACGGCCAGTAATACAGCCCCATGATTGTAAGTACAGTTTCCAAACTATTTGACAATGTCCGTGTAATGCAGAAGAACATAAACCAGTTTGTCAACTCTGAAAATAACTGACAGAAAGTTAAGGTCAATATTATTAAACTTCAAGCTGAAAATTCCACAAATCAACAATTTGGTCCGAAAGGTACAATACAGATGCTGGCAATTGTAATAGCAAAAGGATACTGCCCATCTAGCCACACGATTGCCAAAAAGAAGGTGAGAAAGTTTGTATGAGTAGAGATCACCAACTGCAGAAAATATTGACTGGAGCAGCCTTGGAGCCCTCATCTGCAAAGCAAGAAAAGCAGCTTCGCATATAATAGACGACAGTAAAAATATTGACCATTGTAATTCATCAAACTTATTATGGCAAAAGTTTTAGTTTCCAGTATTTACCATGAACCAAGGTTTATCAAGACCAAGTACTGCGAGAACTTTGTAAAGAAGAGCAAATATCATTGGATGCAGATAACCTCGGATACCCTTTTTCCATTCCCATGTTAGATGTCCATAGCTGGCAATTCATATATCAAACATTCAATGTTTATCCTGTTAGCAACAACACATATATAAAAGAATAGAATTTATGGAGGCTACCTTACCCAAATGCAATTTGATGTGCAACTTCCAGAGCTTGCCAATGCTCGTCCGGGTTGAAATATGTCTGTACAAGCAAGGAATTCAACACTCGCACAGCCAAACAAAGCAAAAACACTCTCTTTTCTGACAAGCATGGATATGATTCTTCTAATTTTTCTTCAGGGAGGTCTTCCAAATTCTGTGATATTTGTACACCACCAGCCGTAGCAGAAGCACTATGTCTCTGTCGCATGGTCGCTGCAAATGCATAGATAGTGATCACATTGTACATAGGTTAGCAAAACAGAATAAGGATAATCGGAGTTTAATCAGACATAGTGATGAACGAAAAATAAGCAAAATGAAAGTGCATTCACCATTTGCAATCAGAGTGAAATAACCATGCTTTGGCCAAAACTACCATTATATCTCTTTTGGCTGGGAAATGAATCACCTTTCACAACAGTTTCACATGGATAGCCAACAAAAAAACACGCATATGTGCACATTTGTGGCATCCGCAACCAAACCCACAAAGATGTCACTTTCAACTTGCGAAAGTTCTTCGAGGTCAAACCAACGAAAGGCTACTTCAATCTAGGAAAGAGCCCGAAACTCGCTGCACGCCTAAGTGCAAAAAGACAGTGCAAGCATATCCACTAAACCACGCTAAAGATTTCTTCGTTTTTGTTCGATTAAGATTTGGAGAACAAATCCATCACATTAGCACAACATGATTCAATCCATTTCAATATGACAGAAAACTCTGCAAGATCATATCCAGTTGGTTCCCTCCTGCAGTAAACTCGAACTATAACCAGTAGCCATTCAAGCGTATCTTTTCGTTTTCTTCTTTTTGGGGTAAATCTCACTTAACCCAGCTGCGATACGATCCAACTCAAGTTGCAGATAGTTTCAAAATCTGAACTTTACACGCGATTGGAATCGTGTAGCGGGGTACATCCCAGATCACGAAATGGGGCGTGCTCGTGCGCCTCCGCGGGCGTGTGGGAGAGGAGAGGAAGGGAAGAGGGCAGACGGGGAAAGAGGAATTACCTGCGACGGCGACCTCAAATTGAGCTAGCGGCAGCTTCGTTCATTCACGAGGAGAGGAACATGAGATAAACTTCTTCTGGGTTGAAATTTATAGAACCCCGCTAACTTATATCCGCTGATGTTTTCTATAGATTTGTAAAAACACATAGAAAGGCGAGTGAGACAGAGGCCGAGACTGGGACCGACCGAGCCATCAATAGGGGTGAGCAAGACTGATGAATCGAACCGAGAATCACCTGGACTGGACCAGATCAGCCAGTTAGATTCAACAATCGAGAATGTTAGTTCGGATCCCGGTTCTTAAAAATAGAATCGGTGTCTGAAAGGTCCGATTCCCGATTTCAAGGAAGCAACCGGACCGATCACGACGACGCTCACGCCTCATTTTTAATCTCTCTCCTTTCTTATTTAATCAGCCTATTTAAGGTGAAACTCGGTGTTCTTTGCTTAAATTTGTCTCTTACTAGACACGGAATCAATTGGGCTTTCTCTACTCGATTTTTTTTTTAAGAGATGTCCGTGTTGAACTTTGAGTTTAGCTCAATTGCCTCAACTGGTGCCCATCTCGGTACAACAGGAGCTTCTCATCAGCTCGACTGTTTTTATCATCAATTTTGAATTCTGTAAAACCAAAGCAATTATATAGATATTTCATATTGATAGGTTTTTCCATCCTAATGCATGCTTGCCTTTCTTTTTTTAATTTTTGGAAGGTGAAGTTCCGGAGACCTGCTAATATAGTAATATGTATGAAATCATTTCACTTGGCGACCAAAATCAAAGGTACTATTGATGACGCCGATTAAAATGAAGTGCTTAAAATGATCAGTTACACTAGATTGCTCAAGAACTGGACGGTTCTGGAAATTGAGAACCGGTCCAAGTTCTACTAGGGGACCGATCACTCCTAACTTGAATGGTTCGGGACCACACCGGTGCCTACCCAATATTTTCTGCGTGGAACCAACTCACGTTCTGCTTTGCTCATTTATGTCTGGTCAAAAGGTGTCTTGCATGGAAGAAGCTTCGTGCGAAGGATCGTGCCATCAAGATCAACCGTATTAGGTTGACGTCCATCGGACACTTTTATGGGAAAGCTTAGTCATCTTGATGAACACAGCTGAAGGTTGCAGACTGTGGGTATGGCTCATGTCCAAATTTTGTTGCGCAATCGCCCTCGTCCTCTGCTGAAGAAGACAGTGTGGATTATGCAGTGTTGGTTTCCTTGGTGAGTACGTTCCTAATGTCGGGCGCCCGTATATCTTCACAAGAGGCAGTGCTGCCTGCTGTATGTTTTGCTTCCAGAGGTTGCCAGGCATTTTCAGATTGGCTACCACCGGAAACTGCAAAGGGAACACATTGATGATGAAGAGATGGGCATCTCAGCGTTGTGATTATGGACATACTAAACACACCTCACCTCGTATCAAAAAACCCTGAAATCGCATTTATGTTCTTGATTCCCTGTTCACTGCCTTTCGAGAAGCTGTGGGATGAGTTTTTGCCGAGTCAGATTGCACATTTTTACTCTCTCTCTTCCTATTTGTTACAGTGGATGCATTTAGTTTGTGCATTCGCAAGTCTTTTCCAGTCCTGAAATAAAATAGCGAAGAACTCCAACTTCGTTCCAGCTTCTTCAGTACTATGCTTCATTGTTGAATTGCACCCGTGGGATTTAAAATCCAGTAGTGGCTAGAAGTGCAATGTAATTCGATTAACTTTTCTGACTAGAAAGATTCACAACTAAATACAACATACTTCTAGTTCATGGATGAAGCAGCAGAAAGGATATACTGGAGGATGAATCGATCGATTGTCTGATAAATAAGCAAAAATAGGCAAACATGGTACAACTACTTAGTGCATACCCCTGGACCATTCCACTTAGTGGTCTGAAGGAATGATTCAAGGCAGCCATGGTAATAAATTTTATCAGAAAGTAACGCATCCACCTTGGTGAAAGCCAAGGTATCCTTTTCTGAGTCATAACAACTGCATAGATGTTCGATGGAGGAAAATCATCAAAAACGACATTGTCGTATAGACTAAATCTACCACATGCTGAGTAACTAGACTCTTCAATGTGAGAATCATCCATACAGAACGCAAGAATAATAATTTGAGCAAAGGAAACAATCTACTCCCTCCCTCTCTACCTCCCTTCCAATGCCTCAATTTGTGATTATGAACAATCCATGGCTCTATTTCTAACACAGCATAAATTTGGAGTAATTGGTCATTCGGTTGGAATCATAAACTGGGCATGTCATTCAACCTCAAACCGAATAGAAGAAGATGATCCTCTCTAGAAAGATTGGTCTCTTAGGCTATGAATCCAATTTTCTAGCCGATTTATGCAAGAAAGGGGAAAATTGTGAACTCATCGACACAAGTTACATAAAAATTGTAAAAAACTAGATGACTGAGAAATTGGATTGCAGAATTTCCAGTGACTTGAGGCTGCATCACCCTCAGAAGGCAGATGCAATGCAGCAACAGATTTTGGCAAAGGTTTACCACTAACTTTGTATAGTATGAAAAGCATGTCATATAGTAATACAACCACATAATGGCTGAAAGATAACATTTCCGCATTTTAGTTGCCATGATAAGCAGTTTCATTGGGCAAGGTAATTTCTGAACATCTTTAAACCAGTAAAACAAGCCCTGCAGTGTTCCCTCTCTTCTATCTTCACTAAGAGAAGCCTATACCCACTAGAACACAATAAATCCTAGTATCACCTGTAGAAACAAACTACAACAAAGGGGAAAATGAATAGCAAAGTATGAATGCGAACCGAAACAGGTGCTCAGCTGGGTAAAAGTCAGGCTTATTTGCTTAATTGCCATTATTTCAAGACTTGAGATTGCGCAATCTAAATGCATTCACTGAAACAAATCGGAAGAGAAAGAGTTGGGATCTTTACCTGGCAAAAACTTCATCCCACTGCTTCTTGAAAGGTGGTGAACCGGGAATCAAGAACATAGAAGTTCTTTGGTTTAAGGGAGAGGAGTGTTTAGTATGTCGTCCTTAATCACAACTCACTTCACTCTGCACTATACTCTGTTTCTTTCCCGCGGAAACTCTTTTGAACTTCCCATTTTTCCCTTTTTTTCCTCGTGGAAGCTTTGGCCATGGCAGTCCAAGAAGAAGATTATCCGTACATTCATAATTTGCCCGACGAGCCTTGGGACTGGGAAGAAATATCTCTCCATCTTCTTCTCTGCTCCAACATCGATAGAGGCTCGTACAATCTTTTACTTTCTCACTGTCTCTCTTCTCTCTCTTTCATATTGATTTCTTGACCCTTTTCTTGTTTTTCGTATTCCAGAGTTGGGGAATGAGAGCAATTCCCCAATTGATTCTCAAGCTTCAGGACCCCAAATTCAGAGAATCTGCTCTTCACTTGCTTAGTTCTTTTCTTTTCCAGGTCTATTCTTGTTCAATTCAATGCTTCAATCTTCTCATGATTCTGTTTACTGAAATTTTTGTTGTTCTGTCAACAAAAGAGGGAAGAGGACCCAGAGCACTATTACAGAGCGGGGTTTCTTCTGTTCCATTCTTGCAGTACCATGGCCATTCCAATATAGGTCATTGCTCCTATTTACATTTTACTGTCACATTAGCATTTGAATGTGTAATGTTGCGGAATTTGAAGCTGAATCTTTGTTAAAAGACCCTTTGATGTAGATTTAGAGTATGACGAGTTAACGTTGTAATCCTTGAGATTAATGTCTCTGTTCCGGTTGTTTTTAAGGTTCCACGAAAGAGGAATGTTTAACTCAGCTTGCTTTGTTACCTAAGGTTATTTAGTCAGTGGTCTGCAAAGGGGTTCCACATTGTTTGAGAATTTCGTTTTGCTTGAAGATCAGGTGGGCGGGCAGTTTTCTCTTTAATCTCTTTGCGGTTCTTGTGAGTGACATGCAGGTTTTGTAAAAACTACTTTGGCACGATGAAAAGAGAATCTAGTGTTTTCATTGTGTTCCACAGAGAAACATTCTTCCCTATTTTCATCCGTACTGACGGTGATGTTTACGGTGATGGGTGGATCTTTGAGTTATGGTTGGTCTTGGTCTTCTGAAGCAGGAGGTGCTCTTGATCTACAGGATGATGGATGATGGAAGTCTAAATGAGAGAGCATGCATGCGCCTTATCAATGTGATTATACTATTCCAGGTAATCCGAAAGCAACTCAAAAAGAAGCATGTCGAGTGCTGTCTAATGCATTTGCATTATTGTTCATGTTGCCCTTGTCTCAGTTAGCTAATTGCTTCATTGCAGTGCATTGCAGCTAATAGAGAAACTCGGAAACATTCATCAGTGTCTGAAATTGGCTAATCACACTCTAGCATTTATCTTGATACAAATGATCTCGTTTCCTTTCTTTTGTTAGTTCAGCCTGCCTTGTTAACCTCTTGGTACCTTTAGTACTGTTCGCATCCACACTGGAGGTGTATGACAATGTGAGAGCTGTTGCCTTATCAGTGTTTGGCATTTTATGCCAGGTGCACTCTATTTCTCCGTGCAGTGAATCATCAATGACTTCATCTGATCTCAGAAAAAATTTAAATTTTTCTTCCATATTAATGTCTTTCTTGAAGGCAAGAGAATCCAGTGCTGTCCAACGGGCTATTGAAAATGTGGTGGTGGAAGAATGCTTGATTAGCATGGACACTGGAAACGAACTCACGAAAGTGGTGAGAGTTGCCCTTGGTGTTCTATAATTTCTTAGCACCCTTTCACCTGTCGTCCACCTATTTAAGAATGGCCAAAGTCTGGGATTCTCAAATTCTGTTATTTCTTTATCAGATTGGACTGCACATTGTTGAATCCATACTTTGGGTCGACTTTGGAATATCGTACATTTTCAGTCCTGCAGCTGATCATCTGTTGAATAGACTGATGAGAACATGGGATAATTTGGTACGTTGTTTATCAGCCATTGTGGGCACTATATGACATTATGTTGCACAAGTCTTAAAAATACAAACTTTGAAATTTGTCTTTGTTTCAGGTAAATCAGATAGCTGTTGTCCATGACTTCGCTCCTCAAATCCTCTTTCATGCATCCGGTGCCAGACTCTTTTGTCATGATGAAAGGTAATTCGTCTCATTTTCCTTTTGGTTGCGAAGCTGATAGGTACTAAGCAAGCATTTCCTCTTTCGAGATCCACATGCATACGGTATGCACAACCAGTGGATATTTGTGAGACGCTATGATTTATTGATGTATGCGCAGTGCATTATAAATCTGTGCTTCATCAAACTGCTTGCGACCTAGTAGATGCTTTTCAATCTTCTATTGCTTAAACTGAAAATGAATGTGGTGCTGTAAACTTCTAGCACTCAGGCAAATATTCCACTGTTCTTGATTTATGTAGCGACTCCTGATTCTTAAGTTAAGACCTAGCATTCATGACTAGCAGGGGACACAATCTTGTGAAGCAGTCACTTCCTGAATCCTTCATCAATGGCACTTTTCATGGAAGCCTGAAGGTACTTGCTGATAATTTGGCATCAGATTGATTTTTTACAAAGGATATGCAAATCTTGCAGCCATAATCTGTGGATGTATATCGCCGGAGTTTCCCATAATTCATAGATTGCTTTCACAACTACTACTGATCGCTGGTATAAATGACTCACGAGCGGCTCCTTCAGTTCACGAGATCTCATCATTCAGAAAGAGTCAGGACTAATGGTATCGAGTGTTTCCCAAAGCTGCTGCATTTCGGGGTTCGGGTGTTATATTGCATGATGTAGAAAACCAGTTCCTCGGATTATTACTTCGGAGAGAGAAATTACCAATTGTTAGCCCGCGTCTTTTGTTGCGTGTACAAAATCCTCTGTAAACTGCATTTTTGCTTGAAATTCTTGGTACGATCCTCGAATCCTGAAAAGTTTTCAACTTGTTTTTCTACTTTCCTCGTTTTACCGTCCATGATCACGTCTTGTGTAAGATGACTTTGCAGGTTTGGCAGATTTTTCTCTCTTTTATATATGATGATTAGATTAGGGAACAACTTCCAGGTCTCTGGATTATCGATCTGGCCAGCAAATCATATTCATTGATCTCTAATTCGGTTTTACTTCTGGAGACACAGGTAAAGCTAATTTAGGATATCAACTGATCATGGATACAAATTGCATTGAAGGCGCAAAATAAACAATTCTTTTTAACAGTCAACGTTCCCTAGTTTTTTTCGAGCTTGCAATGATAATTTGGCATCTATTAAATCCGACAAAACCAGGCCTTCTTACGCCGGGGAAGGGGCTCCTTCGGCCAGCAAGACACACTGATTCCACACTTGCTTGCTCCTGGGCACAGTGATGGAGGCGTTCTTGCTCAAAGCGGGCACGGTGATCATGTAGTTCACCATCGCCTCGTGGCACTCTATTCCAATCAACACGAGCTTCTTGCAGCATTCAGGGGTGAGCTCGCCCTGCTTCAAGAATATGCTGTTGAAGATGCGGTCCCCGCACTTCTCGGTCAGCTTGGTAGCGCATCTGACCAGGTAAGTTTCCGCCTCGGGTGCGGGCGCGGGCGCGTCCTCGTAATCCGCCCGCGTGACGGACAGCAGGGCGACTCCGCCAGCGATGAGCAAGAAGGCGAAGAAGCGGAAGCTGTCTGAACTTGCCATGGCCAAAAGAGGGGGAAGGGAACAGAAGCGGGAGGTGATGAGATGAAGGGTGCGAGCCGGTTCCATATTATAGAAGATTTTGGGAGGTGTGGTTCAAGAGGGAGGAAAAACCATTCAATTCACTCTTGGCATTCAGGAAACTGCCTCAATGATGTCGATTGCATCACTTTTCAATTAATGGCATGGCTTCAGTTACAAAGTGAGAGAGTTAAAGGGTTCCTTGTTAACAGACCTTGGAATGGAATGGAATGGTGGTGGAGTACCATTTCATGAACTTTTAATCAAGAAGCTTTATCACACTCAAGCGAGACAAACATGGCGATACACCATCAACAATCATCTACCCATTTTCCCAGTATGAATTTGCCCTTCAATCTTCCCTCATTTAGATACCAAAATCAATAATCATCAAAATAAACAAGATGGATCCCGAGATTTCCCGAAGAAAATTTAAGCTACCATCTGTAGGGTTCATCAACAAAAAACAACGCAGCGGAATATAGAACCCTAGACATGATCCATGTGTATATTAAAATCGAGATAAAAGTTCGGTATGTACCTTTTGTAAATCGAACGAAAATTAGCAGTTAATTGTGTCTGGATTAGCGCCCCAAGTGTTGCGCCTCTACCGGTATCCACACACGCGAACAAAAGTCTCCGACGATCCAAGTGCTAGCTAAAGATCGTGAAGTTCTTTTTCTTTAACGCCTTTTGATTTTCGATACTCTGTCAAAAAAACAAAAACCCTAGACAGAGAACGATTCTCTATCTATTTACACAACCTCATTATCTAGCGGAATTAAAAGAAGTGGGCCAGGCGATTTGGGCCCGCCAAATCGTCCACCTTTAATCGTTATCTCATAACGTGCACGACCGCGTAGATAAGTTGAATATGAGAATAAATTAAAAATCTACTTCTTATTTTAAGTAGATTCCGGCGTACAGAAAATATTAATTCAGTTCGCTTTTTGTGTGCGACCCTGTAGGTTCACTAAACATTAGCAGTGTGCTCAAAACCCTTTTTGGCCCATAAGTCATAAGCGGTCTCTAGCAAGACATTATAACTACCTAAGTATAGTGAAGGTCGATATTCCGGCACAACCTAATCCACAACTAATATTAAAGTATCAACCTTGATTGATTCCTAGGGCAGACCACTAACACCATCATCATTTCCCTTGAATTTAGCAACTGAGAAACTGGATTTGCTACCTAAAATCAAGAGAAAATGATACAAATGATCTCTAAACTTTGATTTAATGTGGTCACTGAACTTTTAACCTTTTGCCCAATGATACATATCCAATTTAGTATCTAAACTATACAAAAATGTTCAATATTGTCTCTGACCTTAAATTAATAGAAAGATAATATTAAATATTTTCATATTCAGCTGCTAGATTGAACATGTATTAAAATTCAACGGTCATATTGCGTATTGAGCTAAAGTTCAAGGACTATATTAAATAAATAAAAAATTTATAAATCACATTGCATATTGAGCCAAAGTTTATAAATTATTTGTGTCATTATCTCTATAATCAAACCTTGAATTTTCTTTTACAAAACAAAGAACAAACACAGCAACAAGAGAGGTTAGAAGATACTAACCTTTGGGTGAAGGTGGACCACGCTAGCCAAGCAATGATAATGGGTGGTGAGCGAGGGGTTGGGGTGTGACGGTGACTCTAGCTGCACTGGTGCATTAGTGGTAGAGAGGAGTGTGTTCAGAATTCGATGTAATTTCCCTTAAGGTATAAGGGTATTTTAGTCTAAGAGAGTAAAAATTATTTTCTATTTTTAGAGGATTTGAATTTCTTTATATATAAATCAATAACTTCATTCATTACCCATATATCTCACGTATGATCAAATTTTTAAGCATTGACTAATGCAAATGTTACGAAAACAAGCGATCAAACGATTATATAAATAGAACAGTAAAACAAAATCCGACATCTAATTTATATGATTTGATCGATCGATGTGACCCATGTTCACATGATCAGGAATAATTCTTTAAAATGAATTGGGTAGGTGCCAATGAAGACTTCACTTGGGCGCTTTACTCTGTTTCTTTTCCCGCGGAAACGCCTTTTGAACTTCCGCTCTTCCCCTTTCCTTCCTCGAGGCCAAGCTCTGGCCATGGCGGTCCAGGAAGGAGATCACCCGTGCATTCACGATTTGCCCGACGAGCCTTGGGACTGGGAAGAGATATCTCTCCATCTCCTTCTCCACCACAACATCGATCAAGGCTCGTACGATGCAATCTTTTACTTCCAACCCTCTCTCTCTGTCTCTCTGTTTCTCTTGCGCTCCGATCTTGGTTTCGCGACCCATTTCTCGTTTTTCGTGTTCCAGAGCAGGGGAGCGAGAAATCTCCGTGGGGAAGGAGGAAGCACAGGCTGCGCTGGTTGGGGAAGCCGAGAGCGATTCCCCAGTTGATTCTCAAGCTGCAGGACCCCAGATTCAGAGAATCTGCTCTGCACTTGCTCAGTTCTTTCCTTCTCCAGGTCTACTCTTGTTCATATTCAATGCTTCCATCTTCTCATGATTCTGTTTACTGAAATCTTTGTGGCTCTGTCATTTGTCAACAGAAGAGGGAAGAGGACCCAGAGAATTATTACAGAGCGGGGTTTCTTTTGTTCCATTCTTGCGGAACCATGGCCATCTTGATACAGGTCATTTCTCCTATTTACTTATCACTGTCACGTTTGCATTTGTATTTGTGATGTTGCGGAATTTGAAGCTGAATCGTTGCTAAGCGGCCTTTTGGTGTAGATTCAGAGTATGGTATGGCGAATCAACGTTGTAATCCTCGTGATTAATGTCACTGTTCTTGTTGTTTTTAAGGGTTCCACGGAAGAGAGAAGTCTTTGACTTTTTTCAGTCAGCGTGCTTTGTTGTCCGGGGTTACTTAGTCTGTGGTCTGCAAAGGGGTTTCTAGATTGGTCGAGAATTTCGCTTTGCTTGAAGATCGAGTGGGCTGGCAGTTTTCTCTTTCATTTCTTCGAAGTTCCTGTGAATGAAACTAGTTGACAAGTTTTTACTTCTCTCTATTAGCCTGTAAATTGGGGAAAAGGAAAGGACTGATACTTTTAACATGCAGGCTTCATAAAAACTGCTTTGGCACAGTGAAAAGAGAATCTAGTGTTTTCATTGTGTGGCACAGAGATAAATTCTTCCCTATTTTCATCCGTGCTGCCGGTGATGCTTAGGATGATGGGTGGATCTTTAAGTTATCGTTGGTCTTGGTCTTATGAAGCAGGAGGTGCTCTTGATCTACAGGATGATGGCCGATGGAAGTCTAAATGAGAGAGCATGCATGCGCCTTATCAATGTCATTATTCTATTCCAGGTAACCCGAAGGCAACTCAGAAAGAAGCATGTCAAGTGCTGTCTAATGCATACTCATTATTATTCTTGTTGTCCATTGTCTCAGTTAACTATTTGCTTCATTGCAGTGCATAGCAGCTAATAGAGAAACTCGGCAAAAGCTCATGATCTGTAGGCTTCGGAAACTATCATCAGCGTCTGAAATTTGGCTAATCACTCTCTAGCATTTATCTTGAAACAAATGTTCTCGTTTCCTTTCTTTTGTTAGTTCAGCCTGCCTTGTTAACTTCTTGGTACCCTTAGTACTGTTCGCATCCACACTGGAGGTGTATGACAATGTGAGAGCTGTTGCCTTGTCAGTGTTTGGCATTTTATGCCAGGTGCATTCTATTCTCCTTGCAGTGAATCATCAATGAATTTATCTGATCTCAGGCAAAATTGACTTTTTCCTCCATTTTAATGTCCTTCTTGAAGGCAAGAGAATCCAGTGCTGTCCAATGGGCCATTGAAAATGAGGTGGTGGAAGTATGCTTGATTAGCATGGACACTGGAAACGAACTCACAAAAGTGGTGAGAATTGCCCTTCGCCTTCTATAATTTCATGGCCTCACCATCACCCGTTTTCGACCTATTTAAGAATGGACAAAGTCTGTGCAATTTCTCAAATCCTGTTCTTTCTTTATCAGATTGGACTGCACATTGTTGAATCGATACTTCGGGCTGCTTTTGGAATATCGTACATATTCAGTCCTGCAGCTGATCATCTGCTGAATAGACTGATGAGAACATGGGATAATTTGGTATGTCTTTTATCAGCCATTGTGGCCATATATTATGCGACTTCATGTCGCGCAAATCTTAAAAGTTAGAACTTTGAATCTTGTCTTTGTTTCAGGTAAATCAGATAGCTGTTGCGCACAGCTTCTCTCCTCGAATCCTCTTTCATACCATCCGGTGCTACACTCTCTTATGTCACGATGAAAGGTAATTCGCCTCATTTCCCTTTTGGTTGGGAAGCTGAACGGTACTAAGCAAGCATTTCCTCTTTCGTCGTCCAAATGCATCCTGTATGCACAACCAGTGGATTTATTGACGTATGTGTGGGCATTATAAATCTGTGCATCGTCAAACTGCTTGCAGCCAAGTAGATGCTTTTGAATCTTCTAGTGCTTAAATTGAAAATTGAATATAGTGCTGCAAAGTTCTAGCACTTGTTTTTCAGGCAAATATTCTACTGTTCTCGATTTATGTGGCGACTCCTGATTCTTAAGTTGAGACCTGGCATTCATGTCTGGCAGGGGACATAATCTTGTGAAGCAGTCGCTCCCTAAATCCTTCGTCAATGGCACTTTTCATGAAAGGCTGAAGGTATTTGCTGGTAATTGGGTATCAGATTAATTTTTTATGGAGGATATGCAAATTTTGCAGCCATAATCTGTGGATATATATTGCAGGAGTTTCCCGTAATTCATAGATTGCTTTCCCAACTACTACTGATTGCCGGTATAAATGACTCATGAGTAGCTCCTTCAGTTCACGAGATCTCATCATTCAGAAAAGAATCAGGACTAATGGTGTCTCAGTGTTTCCCGAAGCTGCTGCAATTCGGGGTTCGGGTGTTATATTGCAAAATATAGAAAACCAGTTCCTTGGATTATTACTTCAGAGAGAGAAATGACCAGATGTTAACCCAAATCTGTTGTTGCGTGTACAAAAATCCTCCGTAAATTGCATTTTTGCTTGAATTTCTTGGTCCAATCTTCGAATCCTGAAAAGTCTTTAACTTGTGTTTCTGTTTTTCCTTGTTTTACCGTCCATGATCGCGTCTTGTGTAAGATGACTTTGCAGGTTAGGCAGATTTTTCTTTCTTTTATATCTGATGATTAGATTAGGGAACAACTTCCTGGTCTCTGGATTATCAATCCAGCCCGTAAGCCATATTTCATTTATATCTAATTCGGCTTTACTTTCGGAGACACAGGTAAAACTAGTTTAGGACACAGACTGATCATGGATACAAATTATATTAGAAGCGCAAATACACAACTCTTTGAACTGTCGTTATTCCTCTCTGTTTTTCGAGTTTGCGATGATAATTCGACCTCGATTAAATCCGATAAAACCAGGCCTTCTTACGGTAGGGCAGAGGCTCCTTTGGCCAACGAGACACACTCTTTCCACACTTTTTTGCTCCTGGGCACAGTGACGGAGGCATTCCTGCTGTAAGTGGGCGATATGATAATGAAGCTCACCATCGCCTCGTGGCATTCTTTTCCCATGGACACAAGCTTCTTACAGCATTGAGGGGTGAGCCGTTTCTTGTCCGTGAATATGTTGCCGAAGATCTCATACCCGCACTGCTCGGCCAGCTTGCTAGCGCAGTCAACCAGGTAGTCATACGTCTCTGTCGCGGGATCAGTCCGTGCAACGGACAGCACGGCGACCCCGCCGGCGATGAGCAAGAAGGTGAAGAAGCGGAAGCTGTCTGATCTTGCCATGGCCGTCGAAAGAGAGGGCAAGGGAACAGGAGCGGGAGGTGATGAGAGGAAGGGTGCGAGCCGGTTCCATCTTATAGAAGATTTGGGTGGTGGGTTTAAGAGGGGAGGAAGAAGCATTCAATTCACTCTTGGCATTCAAGAAACTGCCTCAATGATGTCGATTGCATCACTTTTCAATTAATGGCATGGCTTCAGTTTCAAAGTGGGGGGGACTTAAAGGGTTCCTTGTTCATTTTGTGAACTCAAGCTCAAGAAGCTATATCAATCTCAAGCGAGACAAACAAAGCTGAATTTGCCCTTCAATCTTCCCTCATTTAGATACCAAAAATCAAGAATCATCAAAATAAACAAGATGGAACCCGAGATTTCCTGAAGAAATTTTAAGCTACACCATTATCATTACCCTTTGAATTTAGCAACTGAAGAATTGGATTTGCTGCACAATATCAGAACCCTGAATTCTCTTTAACAGAACAAGAAACAACAACAAGAGAGAGAGAGGGAACTGCTATAATCACAAATCTGACCCCCCCCAACCCACCCCCCCCCCCCCCCCCCCCTCTCTCTTCCAGAATTTGTATATCGCTTGATAAGGAAAACCCCACTTTAAATCAAGAACTTCCAAACAAGAAAGGGAAATTAGGAGGAGAGGATCGTTCAATGTACAGACTTGCCGTGATTGTAGCCGTAATACGACAGGTACCACTTGACGAATCTCTTCAGCCCGGTTCGCAGGTCCGTCGTCGGCTTGTACCCGAGCTCCAGCCGTGCCGAGCTTATGTTGGCGTGCGTGAACGGGACGTCGCCGTTCCCGGGCATCTCCACCTCCCGCCGCCGGGCCTTCACCCCTAGTTGCCTCTCCAGCATGCTCACCATCTCCGGCACCGTGACCGGCGACGTGTTCCCCAGGTTGAAGATCCGGTACTGAGCCGGCCCGCGCTTCTTGCCGCCCGACCCGGTGCTCTTGCCCGCCGTGTCCAGCGACGCCAAGCACCCCTTCACAATGTCGTCGATGTACGTGAAGTCCCGGGCCAGGTCGACCCGGTTCTTGCCCCGGTATATCGTGACCGGCTTGCCTTGGAGTATGTTCCTGGTGAACGAGAAGTACGCCATGTCCGGCCGGCCCCACGGGCCGTACACGGTGAAGAACCGCAGGCCGGTGATAGACAGGCCGTAGATGTGGTTGTAAGCGTGGGTGATCTCCTCACCGGCTTTCTTGGTGGCGGCGTAGAGGCTGGCCGGCCGGTCGGTCCGGTCCGACTCGGAGAACGGCGACTTCTCGTTGAGGCCGTAGACGGAGCTCGAGGAGGCCCAGACGAAAGCCGGCTGCGGGTTGGCCGACTTGCAGGCCTCGAGGAGCCCGACGAGGCCGGCGACGTTGGAGTGGACGTACGAGTGCGGGTTCTCGATGGCGTACCTGACGCCGGCCTGGGCCGCGAGGTGCATCACGTGGGTGAAGGCCACGACGTCGAAGAGCTTGGCCAGGAGGCGCGCGTCGTTGACGTCGCCGTCGACGACGAAGACCTTCTGGACGCGGAGCAGCGACGCGCGGGACCTCTTGAGGGAGGGGTCGTAGTAGGGGTTGAAGTTGTCGAGGCCGACGACGCCGTCGCCGCGCTTCCTGAGGGCGAGGGAGGCGTGGGCGCCGACGAAGCCGGCGGCGCCGGTGACGAGGACGGAGAGGCCGGCGGGGCGGCGGGGCTGGGCGGAGACGCGGACCTGCTTCTCCCACTGGACGCCGCCCCAGGAGGCGGCGAGGAGGCGGTCGCCGGAGGAGACGAGGCCCTGGAAGCCGAGGTAGGAGGCGGCGAGGGCGAGGAGGAAGAGGGCACACAGGAAGGTGGCGCCGGCGGAGGCGAAGCAGCGGCGGAGGTGGCGGTGGCGGAAGAGGAGGAGGAGGTGGTGGCGGTGGTGGCGGTCGGTCTTGAACTTGCCGGGGGTGGACGGGAAGAGATCCTCCTGCTCGGCCACCAAGGGGGGCATTGCCGGGTCGCTTCGCTTCTCGGTTCTTGTTCTCGATTCCTCTCTCCTCTCTCTGTGGAAATGGAGAAAAAGTTGAGATTTTTATATGTTCTTATCAGCACCGGCTGTGCTGATGCAAGGCAAGTTCTAGAGGAGCGAATTTATAAAAAGGAAAAACGAGAGAAATTTATAGGCGTTGAGAGAGAAATTCCTTTTATAGAATTAACTCTAAATATAAAATAAATATAATACGTAACTTCCCTCCGGCTGACTATTCCATTACGTCCCGCTGATATCACCTCAAATTCTGCAGACGTTCTAGAGTCCTCATGAAAAAATAAAAAAACAAAAATCTTCGGAACTTCATGAGAATGTGGGCGTAGAGTTCGCGGAAATTGAACAAATCCTCAGGAATTACAGGGAACAAAAGGACAGAGGTAGCTCGAACAGCTCTGATAATGACTACACCAAGGAGCGCATCCATAAATATGATCTCTGAAGCTTTGCCATGCGTGTTGAAAAAATCAATTCCGGTGCCCCTTTCCCCTGCATTAGAAGAATTAACAGACGCACATCATCGGTTCCTTAAGATGCATTCCGAGAAATTTAATTTCGCGTTGGGCAATAATCATGCCTTTTGTCTTTCTAAGTCAATGGGTACAGCAAGGGCATACACATCTCCACTATAATATGATTTGATCCCGCGTCGTGCAAAATTATAAAACCACATTATAGTTAAAGTTAATTCTATAAAAAAAATTTGAGTCCATACACTCGGGCCATGATAGAATACAGTGGACTAGATATAGTAAATATAATAAGTATAAAATCAGCTGGGGAATTTGATTTGATTTCGCGTCGTGCGGAAGTCAAAAAAAAACCTATCATATCTAGAAGCCGATACAGCCGCGCCACGATAGAGCATTGACTAAATGAATCCCTGATATTTTTTTTTTTCTCTAACATAAGTCATGGGCAATGTTGCATTCCTTTTGTCCCTATAAAACAGTGCTGTGGCTAATTCTTGACGTCGACATTCAAGCAAAAGGTCAAGGACTAACGCGAAGCGTATCAATTGATTTGGTCCTAGCATTCCTCTTCGAGAATTGTCAAAACTCACGATGTTGTCCCCATCTCGGGAATTTGGTCAAGGTCGGGGAACGCGGGGGCGCCCCCCAATGACGAAATTGCACTCGTGATAGCTTGTCGTTTATTCTAGAACTCGTATTCTAGAACTAGATCTTAGCAAAAATGAAAAATATTAATTGATAAAAAGTAAACTAGAAAAAAAAGTCTTTTTTTTTTATAAGTAGTGGCTTGAGCAGCCGAAGCCGGGGGGGGGGGGGGGGGGGGGGGGAGGGTGCTGGGTTCTTCAACTAAGAAGAGACTAGACATTTGGGAATTGAGTGGTGCTCCTAAATTAATTAAATAATTAGGATTAACATGGGAAATTAATTAAGTTTTTCATCTGATGAATGTACCTTTTTACTGATAGCTTGTGTAGACGCCGAAATCTCTTGCTCAGATTTGCTGCCTGCTTTAGAGCATATGTCATCTCCCCAAGGAGATGTGGTAGGGCTCGTTCCATATGTTATGCTTGATGTTCTTTCTTTTGTAAGAAAATTGAAGAGAGAAAACAGAAAAATAGAATTATGGGTGGCATTCTTTAGGCATATAATCTTCTTCTAAACATGATAATTCTTTATGCACAATAGGTTGGCAAGTCGATTACCTGACACTGTGCGTAAGCATAGCCCAACCTGGCAGGAGCCGAAACTCTCTCTTGTCATTCCGGGTACGGGAAAGTACTATATCTGTCTATCCATATACTTGCCTACACAGAAATATCAAACTGAGGCTGATGTAAAATCTACCTTCCTTACCCCAAGAGCCCCAAGTCCCCTCCTATTCTTTGTCTTCGCTGGAGCAAAGGAATATGGAGAGAACTTATGAGGAGATCCCTTCACCATACTGAGAAGTTCTTTTCCCTATCTCCCCTTAATACTTTTAAGGTCCTACTTAAGACCACATTCTTTATGTTATGCTTGATGTTCTTTCTTTTGTAAGAAAATTAAAGAGAGAAAACAGAAAAAATAGAATTATGGGTAGCGTTCTTTAGGCATATAATCATCTTTCTAAAGATAATTATTGCCCTCAAGATGCACGGCAGCATGATGACTTGGGAAAATTACCAAAAAAGTCCTTAGTTTATTATAATTGTACCAATTCAATATTAAACCTTTTTTTTTTCATATCAATTAAGTCTTAAAATTTTTACATTTATGCTAATTCAATCCATTCGGTTAATTTTGGCTAGAAATTACTGACATGGATGCCAAACATCCTACGTGGCACCACCGGTGTTGATGTGGACAAATTTTAATAATATTATAATATTTTTGAATTTTTTATTATTATTTCTTTTTTTTTCCTTCCCTTCTTCTTCTAGCCGGCAAGGGTGAACCTCGTTCACCTATGGTGTGGTCAACCCTTGCCCAACCATGGCGAGGCTCGCCCTAACCTTGGCGATTGGCTAGAGGAAAAAGGGAAGAAAAAGAAAAGAAAGAGAAATAAAAGAAAAAAAAGAACAGAAACAAAAAATCAAAAAATATTAAAATATTATTAAAAATTATCTACATCAGTGCTAGTTGCACCATATAACGTAGGACAGCCTGCATCCATATTAGTGATTTCCGGCCAAAATTGGCTAGATAGATGAATTGACATGAATATAAAAGGTTTAAGAATTTTTTAATAATTTTCCTTACATGAAAATATAATTAGTTTTTTTTTCATGGAAAGCTAAAATGTAGTTTTTCACATGAAAACAGTTCGATGGTTAAGGATAAAATCATTTATTTTTAAAAGAAAAACAAACATAACTTATTATCGTAAAAGCACATATTGTTTGTTTTTTATAATAAAAAAGTGATTCTATTTATCTATAATTTCAGACTAATTAAGTGAAAATTTCAAAGCCAAAAGGCTGCAAATTTCTTCTATTTAAGAATAACGTGCAATTGATCACTTTAAAACTCTCTTTAAGATCACTCAAAAGAAAAAAACCATTTTAGTGATGCCATGGTTTTTTTAATTGAAAACATGTCCTGTAAGATCTATATAATTCGAAAAATATAAGAATTCATCTTTAATTTAATAATAAGCTAATTTAAAAAAAAAAATTGTTGAGAACCAAGCGGTGAGGGTCCATTTTCTTTTTTCTTTATAATTTAGCTTATTTTTAAAATTTAATTTGGATAAAAATTTTATTAAAAATCATATTTGAACCAAAATGACATCATTTTAGACTTATATTTCTTGTTTTAGTCACATTATCGCCATATAGAAGAGAGAAAATAAAACAAAGGACAAGTTAGCATTTTCCTGTAGTTAAGTTAGAGAGAGTTAACAGAAAAATTCGATTACACCAATTTGTCAAGTTTAAGGGCTTAATTGTACTTTTTGTAAGTTTTAGGACTCAATAGTACTTTCGTGATAAGTTTTAAGACTTCCAACACACATATCTCTTTAAATTCTTGTTGTTATGTGCCTCTTAATAATCATGTTATTTTAAACAAATTGAATTGGCTACAAGCAATTTGATGCTTGACTCCTGCTCTCATTGGCCGACATCTGCCTTGTCACGAGGGTCACCTTCTTCTTATGTCAATAAAGGAAATAGATCATATTCATCACGGTTCTACATTGCCTCATCGGTTGACTTCGTGAGCCAGACTGCTTTTCAAGGACTCTTTGGGGCTGCCGGATAAACTTTACTAATAATGCAAGGGAAAAAATCACCAAAAACTTTAAATTTTATCACCTATGATATATTTATCCTGAACTTTTTTTGTGATACCAAAAACCCTAGATTTTACTATTTGTGACACATTTACCCCAATATACTTTGTCAATGAACATTTTCGTCTTTTTTATTTTTTATTTTTTACTTTTTTTTCCTTTCCGGCGAGGGGGGCCCTCGCCGGCGTCAAGTGAGGGTGGCCCTTGTCGATGTCGAGCGAGGGCGGCCCTTGTCGATGTCGAGCGAGGGCGGCCCTCGCTGGCGTCGGGCGAGGGTTGCCCTCGCCGGATCTGGCGAGGCAAGGGCGACCCTCGTCGGCATCGGGCGAGGGCGGCCCTCGCTCGCCCAGGCGAGGGCGAGCCTCACCCGGCGCCAATGAAGAGCCCCCTCGCCGGAAAGGAAAAAAAAGTAAAAAATAAAAATAAAAAATAAAAAAGATAAAAATGTCCATGGACAAAGTACATTAGCTTAAATGTGTCACAAATAGTAAAGTTTGAGGTTTTTGATGTCACAAAAAAAATTCATGATAAATGTGTTACAGGTGACAAAGTTTGGGGTTTTTGGTAGTTTTTTCTCATAATATACAAAAACACAGCAGGTGCTCTCTTAAGTCATATTTAGCTTGCCCGAAAACTGTCTTCTTAAACGGTTGCAATGGTTTTGAGTCCCGAATGAATCAGAAACACATGTTAGACTAGTACCAATCTCCTGCGCGAGCAATGTCGATCTCTAGCATCTGTTTCGACATGCGCATTGACGAACCTCAGCATAATGAGAATGTCCCGTTCTCGACGTCGACGTCTTTTCACACGATGCTACTTGGCTATGGTTATCGTTGCCCATCCGCACCTCAAAATCTTACCTTGCTGAAGATCCTGAACTATATATATAACGGACTTCGGCCTGACTTCAGCCCGAGAGAAGGCAAGAAGTCCATTTGGTTTAGTGATTTCACTACGAATCTTGAAGTTCATCTGCCTCAATTATTTTCAGTTCCTGTTTAACTTATAATCTGCATTTAAGTGCGCGTAAGTTCTTGCGTTGCTGGTAGGGATGAATATTAATATATCTAGGTTGGCTTTTGTTTGGCTCCAATTAGTCTACTGTCTAAGCCATGAGCAGAAGTCTTATTGACTCGGCCGATTGAATAGGTAAAACACTTCGTTTCGATGTGATTAGATAGGGCAGCAATAGATGTCGATAGTTATTAAGATTCTTTGATTCACAGCAAGATGGAGACACTAAGATCAAACCCTAGAAAGTGGTTCAAAAGACCACTGGCACACTCACATTACTTATTTATTCATAGTCATTCTTGTACTAATACACTGGTGATTGAGATGATATAACAAAACATGCCACATGCTTATTTTCCCTGCCCTTGGTAACCTCCAGATCCAGACTCGGCCCTAGACCCTGCATAGGATCCGGCATATGAGCCAGCTTCGGAACCTGCACCAGATCTTGATCCCGACCCGGCCTGAGACCCCGCGCGAGACCCAGCAGATGAACTAGCTTCAGATCCAGCTCCAGATGACCCGGACCCAGAGCCCGACCCCGAACTTGATGCAGATGCCGATCCTGATCCAGAACTAGACCCGGATCCAGAACCGGAACCTGACCCGGCCCCTGCTCCTGAGCCGCTGCCGCCGCCCCCTAGCCCAATGCCTATCCCGATTCCAGCACCAGTACCAACCCCCAAGTTTCCAAGCCCAAGGTCCAGGCCGAGATCCTTCCTTGCCACCCTACTTTCGGACAACATAAAAAGAGTGGAAACAAGCAACAGCCCGAGGTATAAACATTTGAAACCAGCCATTGCGAAGACCAAATGAGACAATCTACCTGAGAATACTAAAGGGACTCAAACGCATGCACTGTTTCACTACTTTCTGTACCAATTGCTGAAGTTATGCTGTGAGAAGGACAGTGTGAGAAGTCAGTGCTATATATAGCAACAAAAAGAGAAGTTGGTATGGCATGAATGGTGGAGCACTTAAAAGTGATAGTACGCGTGTAGAGAGTAGCAATGAAGAAAGTGGAGAGAGCATGCGGAATCTTCATCTTTTTTTCGGTTGGTGAGGCTATTTAGGAGCTTAGCTGGCCAAATTTTGTGGCCAGGAAGGCTTAGTATTTGATGAAGATATGCAAGTCATATAATATATTGTCATAAGTTTTGGATTTTGGATGGTGGGTACAACCGATCCATCTGTTGCCACAAGGCATGGTGGAAGTATGATATGTAACCTCGCAATAAGTTTGTGCAAAGAATTGGATAAATGCATAATGCATTGATAAGATGGACTTGAGATGCTCCAAAAATGTGTTAAACAATTTTGGTAGGTCAACACTTAGAATAAGAGAGGATGATAGAGTTAGTTGCAGTATTTGCCTCTTTGAATCATGGAGGACCTTATCATCCGGAGCTTATTATTGTTTCTTGGGAAAATTGTCCAATTAGTATTAAATATATTGTACGGATGTTAATTTAGTTTTTAATTATTCAATTTCAACAATTTACTCCTACACTTTTGGGTAAAATTTCAATGCAGTCATTTCGATTAATTTTTGTTAGAAATCGCCGACGTTGTTGGCAAAATTGAAAATTTAAGAACTGAATTGACATTTATATAATATGTTTAGGATTGAATAGGTAATTGTTCATAGTTTCTTATTAGCCAGACAATTGAACCAGATGTTTCTTGGGGTAACTTAAAGCTTTCTAGAATTTCTAAATGTACACATGATGGACATACTGTTAGTCGGTACATGATGACTGTCCCACAAGGGGCTCGGGGACCAAGGTTGACTAGCATCCTTCTACATCCAAATCAAGATTATGAAAAAGAGTTGGAAGGAATATGTGAATCTTTTGCAAAAAAAAATACATGAATATATTTCAAATAGGATAATGATGCCAAGTGCTTATGGGACACTTATTAACAATACTTGATAATGTATTACTTTCATTATTTATGCTCTGATTGATCATAACACGAGAAGAAAGTATTTCAAGAATGATAGACTTGTCTTTAATCTTAGAGCACCCGCTATCAATGCTTTTTATATAAAGAGGAAATAGATCACAAATTCACAATAGTGCTTAGAGTATTCAAAGTTAAAGGATTTTGGGCGCTTTGGAAGTACCATAAATTTTTTTAATTCAACTAAACATGGAGTACCAAGTGTTGCTAGATCTTAGAGCACCCGCTATCAAAATCTTTTGGTATATGTTTAATTTAGTCCTTAAACTATTTAAAAATGTTCAATGTTGTCATCAATTAATAAGTTCAAGTACAATATTAATTATTTTCATGTAGTTCAAGGATTAGATTGAACATGTAGAATAAGTTTAAGGATTATATTGAAAAAATTAAAAGTTCATGGATGACATTACATATTATGCTAAAGTTCAAGGATCACATCGAACAAATTAAAAGTTTAGGAACCATATTGCACGTTGATTAAAAAATATTTGTTTTTATTTTTATGTTCACCTTTCATTGTATCATGCTATCCTACTTGACCGGGCAAATATGACAATAAAGCCTAAACTATGCCAATTGCCCCAATTTTTTTTTTGTATCACAAAAAATCCTAAACTCTTTCACTGTGACAGAAATACCCCAATTTTTTTTGTATCACAAAAAAATCCAAACTTATACATATGATGTATATCATTTATTTTAGTACCATCAATGGTATATTTGTCACATTAGTATAAGTTCAGGGGTTTTTGCGACATCATGAGCAAGTTTCGGATTTTTACTTTAGTAACATAAAAAAAAGTTTACGATATTTGTGTTACGGTGAGTATAATTTAGAATTTTTTGTAATATTAACCTTTATTTGATCCTCATGTCGAGTGTACTTTGTATGTAAAGTACGAAACAAATTGCCCTTCCATTTTTCTAAGTACGTCACTTGCCCCTATATCTTTCATGGGCTTGTTAGGCCTCAGCTTTCAAGGAGATGCGAAGAAACTGAGCCCGTTGCTTTTGAGTCTACGCTCTTCAGATTCGGAAGTCTCCCCGAAAGGAGAAGAACTTGAGCTTTGAATTTGATCCTCCCGGCGTCAGCATCTGGTGCGAGACTCTTCTCGAGCTTTTCACTCATGGCGGAGGTAAAAGATCTCTCTCTCTCACTCTCTCTGTGTAGCCTTGACTTGGGTGTCCGTGCTTTTAGCTGCTCGGTTTCGACGTGAGTATGGCTGTAAAATTTAACCGGGAGGAAAAACGAGGAAGAAACAGAGAAGGGATCGTCATGGAGCTCCGATCTTGATCGACATACATATATATCGAGTAGGGTACAATGGCAACGAAAGCTTCGGTTTTTCTTTTTCTTCTTTCTTTTTTCAATTATCTTACTGCCTTTAAGCTTGATGGGTAGGGCGACGCTTAGTCGTAACTTGAATTTTGGGATTAAAGTTCTTCGCTTTGTAAGAATTGAGCCATATGGTGTGTTGAGGATTTGCTTGGTGGATTTAATTGGGTTTAATTTTTTCGTGTTGAAGGTTGGATAGGATCGACGAGCTCGAACTTCTGATGGGTTTATGTTGAATACGAGTACTGATTTTTCTTATGATTTTCAACTGGGCTCTAGCATGGATGTTCCATATGGCAAATGGAATATCTGGTGGAAACCGTTTTACCACCTTGTTTCCATCATGACTAAGATAGCATTTTCTTGGATCTAGAAACGCCGTATCTTTTACGAGGGCCGGATATTCACGATTGTTTCTGCTTGTGACCTTTTACTAGATTTCTGAGAATGCAAACGCGATGCAAACATTCTAGCAATGAATGTGCTCCTGTTGTTTTATCATTGCAAAATATCTCTTGGCTTTCCACTGCTGTTAGCATTCGAATTATATACTATTGTTGTACATTATGATCGTTGGGGTTCTGCTTTGGGCTGAAGCATGCTAAAGGGTGGTGCTGAATTGATAATAGATTTTGGCTGGCACCTGGTTGATCAATGGTCTACCAGGGCAAGCCTGCTAATTTATCCTCCAAGCATTTATCTGTTTGGATTTTTTTATGCACGGGCCCTCAAATACCTGGATAGTTGGCTCAGACAGAGTCTTGAGCTGAGAAGGTATCAAAGGGAAGAGCATCCACAGAATTTTTTGGTCTTTGGAAGATATTGTAGCTATTTGGTGACTCTTTTCTTATTTAGCTTCTATGCTGCAGACTCTTTAAGTAATATTAGTAGGTTACTACGAAACCTGTATCTACTAAAGATTAGAGGCAATCGATAATGTCCTGTCTCAAGTAAATTTAAAATTTTCTCTTTTTTGTACTTTTCTTTCCTTTGATGGTTGCAGATGGTGGGCTGATTGCTATCTCTGGTCAGCTATGACTCGAGGGAGTTTTTTTACTTGCGAATTGTCTTTAACATGAATATGTTTATTCAGGAATTCCAGTGATTGAACCATCAGAACTTTACAGAATGTCTTCAAGGAAACATCTTCTTCGAACATCCCTTGATGGACGATCTAGTCAAGCACCAGGTTTAATGCGGCATGGTCCATATCCTGGTTTAGTTCCTCTACCTGCTAGCAATCGACCATTGGAACCATTACCTCCTTCCCTCAAACTTTTGGAAAATAAGATTCTGGCCCAGGGTGCAGAAATTGATCAACTTGCGGGAGAAAATCATAGATTGGCCGCCACCCATGTAGCTTTAAGGCAAGAGCTTGTTGCTGCTCAGCAGGAGGTACAACAACTGAAGGCACATATCAAAAGCACGCAGACTGAAAGTGACATCCAGATGAGGGTGTTGCTGGATAAAATTGCAAAATTCGAAGCAGACATAAGAGCAGGGGAGAGTGTGAGAAACGACCTACAGAAGGCACACAAAGAGGCACAAGGTTTAGTCACTGTGAGACAAGAGCTGATTGTGCAAATTCAACGGGCAAAAGAGGAGCTAAATAAAACACTGCTTGATGCCGAGAGCTTGCTCTGTTTGCATGCTGAACTGGATGGTTTGATGCGAGAACACCAGAGACTACGGTGAGTCATGAGTTTGGATTATTTAGTGATGCCTAAACAGAAAAAATGTCATGTTAATGACGGACTTGGAAGGCTTTTCCATTTTTCGAAGAACACAATTTTAGGCTAACAACTAATTATCGGTAATTTCGAGTGGTGCTGCTGAATATAAGTGAGTAATGACAAGTATAAAGAGTGGACACTTTCCCTGCAGTTCAGTTTCACCCTCTCTATTTAATACACGTGTTAGTAGACTAAAATGGATGGATAGGCACTAGGGTAAAAATAATTTCAAAAAATAAGTACCCAGCATTGGTCTATGTTCTTTTCATTGAATTTGCTGTATTACTTTCTTATTAAAGGTTGTTCTTTCATTCACTACTTTCCATTTATGTTCTGCATGATGAGAATTTTATCTGAAGTCCTTTCTTAACAGATTGGGTTGGCCAGTATGACTTGTGCATTTTGTCGATATGAGTGTAAATAATAGGACTGATGTATTCTAGAGACAAATTTTAGAAATTTCTGGATGTTTCTGGTAATGGTATTCTCCTTCCATCTGTAGCACTACATTCGAGTATGAGAAGAGTTTGAACATAGAGAAAGTACGGCAAATGCAAGCAATGGAGCAGAATTTGATTTCAATGGCAAGAGAAGTAGAGAAGTTGCGTGTCGATGTTGTGTATGCCGAGAAGATGGCTTACGGTTAGTAGTCTTGCCTTTTTCGAATGAGGTGATTATATGTCTCAATGTTCTTCCAGAATTTCTATATGCACCACCTAACAAATCTTTGTCGTTGATATATAACAAAGCACCGAACCCCCAGGGTGGTGTTGGCCTTTCAAACCCAGGTCCCTCGAATGTGGCCCGAATGCAACGTAGCAGCCCCTATGTCGATGGTTCCGGAGCTCATCATGGCGAAATGGGTCCTCGGGCTGCAGGAGAAAGAGCCATTCCATACAGTGGGAGCAGCGGTGCAGTTTCTGGCAGCAATATGGGTGGTGCGACGACTGCGAGTGCAAGTAGTGGTGTTGGCTGGGCAGGCACGTATGACCCTTCACTCACTGGGCGATGAAAAACATAGATGTGATGCCTTCAGATGTTCGATAATGCTCCTTGTATTATCTTGCACACGTTGGACATGACGTTATGTATATTAGTATACTAAATGTTCTGATAGCTCAATCTTTTGGGGTAAACAATCTCATGCCATTGTCCATAGCTCTCTTTGCCGACTCTGGTCTATAGTTCGAAAATCATGCTTCTTGCTTATTCTCTTGCTGAACCCCTTTCAAAACGATCGTCCAAAAAAAGCTTCTCTCCACTAGTCTACACTCATTCATCGCAGCAGCATGCTTGCTTCGCTCATTCATCGCAGCTGGTCAATGCATCAACGAAGTTTCTGTACTCAACAATGACCGAATCAGATCGTCTTTACTTGGCAACGCTATTGTTGGCGGAGAAACTCAGCTGCTCTGCGCCTTGTCAGAAGCATACTGATCGTCTTTGCCGGTCTTCTGCATTATGAATTAATCCAGCAAGGTGGACTTTGGCGAAGGGCGGTTGTGATTTGGGTGGAACTGTGAACCATGAAATGAAGATCTCTTGGTGACGATAAATTGAAGAAGTGCCAAAATTATCTCCTGAACCATGTTGACCCTTCTGATCATTCACTACTCTTTTCGAGCTAGAGAAAGATGGAAAGGTATACGGACCATCTGTGTCATTTTCTCGTCCTAAATCCAACACACTTGGTCAAATGGGCTTGTTCTTCGGCCCAGAAAATGGGCCTCATTCTACATGGTTACTACACGTGGCGTGCGCTAATTGGAAGGTGTGCTTTCTAGCGGCAAAGGGCGAGCCATTTGGTACGGTCTCCTTCGAGAGGCAAAAGAACACGAAGAAAAACTCCCAGCTTCGATCTTCTCTGCGCGTGGATCTGTGCGACGCTCAAGCTTTCTCCCAGATCACTCATGGCGGACGTATGATCTCTCGCTCTCTCTCTTGGTTTGATTCGAATGTTCTTTCTTATACTTGCTTGGTTTCTATCGTATTTCCCCCGAAAGATTGTCAAGAGGGAAAATTCTGGGAAAGAAATGGGGCCGTCGTCAAGCTCCGCCGTCGAGCAGCCTGCGAACGTGCTTGAATGTGTGGTCAAGTCAGATACGAGGAGATTTCTCGGAAAAAGATACTGTTTTTTTCAGCTGTTTCATCGGATTTTAGGATTTTAATGGTGTGAGGACGATTTGGGGGAGGATGTCGAATTTTTGTGGCTTTCCCGCTTGAAGGGTATGACGACTCTGAGTTGTCCTATTGATTTGATTAGTAAATTTCTCGCCCTTACGAATTGGGTCGGTGTTTGGTCGAGAAGTTGCTGTACCGAGAGAATTGTGTTGGCTTTTCGAAGTTGAAGATGAGTAAGGCTAATGGGTTCTGATGGGGAATATGTTGGACATAGGTGGTGCCTTTAATATGATTTCTTATTTTGAGTTCATTGCTATGGGTGAAACTTGTTGCACATGGTCATATTGTGCGGGCGATTGTGACTCTGAATCGGTACCGTTCAGCGTGATCTTTGATGGGCTGTATCTTTCGTGTATAGCATGTCGAATGGGGGATTTGGAGGGATTTTGATGACCTGGACAGTGCAGGAAATGGTAGAAGTTTTCAACATTGGCAGAAAACTACGTGGGAACCATTTGAGGCAACTCTCTCATGCATTGTTCATGTGAACATGTATTTTAAAGCAGTCTGCTTGTTCAAAGTTCATATTATTGGGAAATGGAGGATTATTCATGATCTGACCAATTTCCTTCGATTATCATTTATAAGAATTCTGTGTTGAAATTATTGATTTAAGGAATTCTTTCATGTTTCAAAGTTGCTTTTTGATACCGAAATATGCATTGAAGGCAATAGGACAATATTAGTGCTACTGTGTACCCTGATTCAGTCATAATAGATGGACAATTTGATGGCTCTTACTTTTTTCCATAGAAGGTGCAATGATTTACTTCCTGGGCAAGGTCTCTAGTTTAAGTCCAGGATGGCCTAACTTCGCCAAATTTGTTATGACAGCTCATGCTTTTTACCATGATATCTAAAATTTTTTTATTTGTTCATGATTCTTGTTTTCTTGTCTTCGTCCTGCAAATCCCTTGTACTGCATGCTAATTTTGTTAACCAAATTTGTTTTCATTGTGTATGACACATCCTTTCTTAGTAATTGTTGATTTTTGTTTTTGAAGAAACGAACGTCCTGGAGCCCCTAGTCCCTGTTCTAGAAATCTTTGTTTTAAGCCCTTTGCTCAATACTCTTTCCTTGTATTTCCATGACAACTCACTTACAGTAAGGCTAACATCCTATGACCATTATTTGAATTAGTTCTTTTTTATGTTAGATTGAACTGAAAACAGCACCAGCTGATTTTCGATTCCCTACAACAAACCAGACCAGACATTGCTTCACTCGATACATTGAATTCCATAGGTACATTCAGTTTTGATGGTTTTGATAATCGTACCATTGAGTTTGTCAGGCATTAATCGTATGCAGTCATTCCTCTTCTGCAGGTGCATTGCAGCAAAAGGCGAAGAGTCTGGTGACTGCGAGAAATTCGCCAAATACTATCGTTCCTTGTGCCCTGGGGAATGGGTGAGTGTGTCTGCTTCTTCTATTTTAGCACAGAGATTGGCTTTGTTTTCTGCCTGTGGCTTCGAGTGAGCTTCCATATGGCAGTGGGGCATGCAGTTAGTGCGGGCAAAGTTGGTTGATTTTGTGATGATAATCAACTTACCATGGGATTTGATTGTTTGATATGATGTTCGTCTCGGAAAAATTCACATTTCTTACACTCATTTTGCAGTATGAGGAAAAACTTAGGAAAAATTTCTACTTTTTGTCCCTGTACTTCACGCTTTTTTCTAATCAAGTCCGTATATTTTTTGTTTGTCTAATTAGTTCCTTCTACTTTCACAAATCTCTAATTAAGTCCTTCTGATACCAAATCCTGCCAAATCTAGCTGACGTACTTGTTGGCTGACCTCATAATGTGAGGTGGATAAATTTTTTGAATGTGGACGGCTACTTGGGTGTCCACATTGGGTGTCCACATTGGCAAAAATAATGCACATCATACTTCAAAGATGTCTCCATTGGCTAAATTTTTTCACATGTCCACCTGGGAATCCGCATGTTTTGTCCCCATTGTAATTTGGTGTTGTCTGATGGCTATTTTAGCCGAACTTCATTGGATTTGGTGTCGAAGGGACTGGATGGGAAAATTTGTGAAAATAGGAGTTGATTAGATAAATTAAAAGTATAGGGACTTGATTAGGAAAAACGTGAAAGTACAGATACAAAAATATAATATTTCCAGAAACTTATAGAAAAGAAACTCTCTCCTTGGTCCTGTGTTAAATTTTGGAAAACTACTGAAGCTTTCAGATTCGTTTGTTTTTTCAGAAGTTTATTCATGTCAGAATATGCATTCATTGTAGACTTCTTGCATTTTCATATTTGTGATGTACATCTGAACTTCAGTATAGAACTGTATTTTGGGGGATTTTACTGTTTCATCCCTTTGATAACCCGTTGTTTGCCTCCGTAGTCAGTCAAGCTTACTATTAAAGAATTTTGCTTCTGCCAAGGATAATGAGGTTCTGATCTCTGCACAATGCATGTCATTAGGTGGCACTTCTCATCACAAATTCTAGTTAGGCCACCCACCCTCTCCATAGGATGTGCAAAAGTAGAGGGCATGAGAACAAATATTCATTCTCATCAGCTCAACTAAGTGTGACCCAATTACCACTTTCAGAGCATATCACATTCAATTTTTAAATGCGCCTCAGATGTGCAAAAGTAGAGGGCATAAGAACAATATTCATTCTTATCAGCTCAGCTAAGTGTGATCCAATTACCACTTTCAGAGCATATCACACTCAATTTCAAACTGCAGCCGCCCACCTGTTTCGTCGTTGCATCCCATCTGCGATCTCATCTTTTCTGGAGATATCGATAACATGATACTGGGGATTGGGCTGGTTATATGTTATACGGACCAGCTTCTTTTAGGTTGTTTAGTCATCGATAGATGTTTGAGTGATGGTACCTTACTATGCATCATATTCAGTTTGTAATCTCTTAAATGCTTATCTTGGTGTAGGTTGACAAGTGGAATGAACAGAGGGAGAACGGGGCTTTCCCAGGACCTCTCTAATTTCAGACTTTGGGCATTCAGTGTGACCCTTATTGGTCATGGACGTGCAGATTGTTATGTTTGTTTCTGAAACTTGGCCCTCTAACTTGTGGATTTGATTCTAGAACAATAAGGCATCAAATGGAGCTTTTTGAGTTTACTGAAGTTACTTCGATTTCATCAAACAACAACTCTATCTTTGTTGAAAATATTGCCTTTTCTTGTTGAGTTTATGTATCTTTAGCAGGTTTGGGTTTTAACCTAGAATCACTAGCACTCACCTTAGCTGCTTTGTCTGTCACCCGACATGAGATATTTTACATTTGAAACGCTTTGCGCGTGTTGGGAAAAGCTGTTATATCCGCTCTTCACTATTTCTCTTTTCGAGTATTTGAAGCACTGTCGCCACATGATATTAGCATCATTCGCATCGACCACAGATGCCGGTCCTTGGAATTCTTTATGTGGTACTGTGGCATTTTTTTTTCTCATCCTCCTAAATTTCAGGGCTTGACCAAGAAACTAACTCAAGCTAACTAATGAGAGTATGACGGAAGAAATGTCCATCCTTTGCGCAACCCAAACGTTTGACCTGGACTCAGCTTATACGCAAGGGCTTCATCAAGCTCCTTGTTTGTGTACACAAGTTTTGAGATAAACACTACAGAAGAGTACACGGTAAGAAACAGGACCAGCAAATCATCTTCAAGAGATACCAAAGAAAAACAAGAAGGCTTGTATTCAATAGAATGTATCCACAATGGGTTGATCAATGGGCGGACATGTTCTTCTAACACTCGATTTGTTTGTTGTTGATAATTGCTTATATTGCTCACGAAATGATTAAACGAATAAAATTTTCATTGTCAAGATAAATATTTAGGTATAAATTATTATTGTTGATGAAAATATTTTTTAAGGAGCACCTTTCTTTTTTAAAATCTGACATATGTGAAGTCCGGGGCAGAAGGACGAGCAATAGAAGATGTCGGCTTGCTGCTGTTGATGCATTTTCTAATTTAAGTAAAAGAAAGAACTATCTTATTAAGTAAAAACAAAGGCTAATCGATGGCCAATGGTAATTGAAAAAGTCCAAACATATGGCATGATTCTTAACAATCTCACCTCACGTTGCTTTATTCAAGGTCCAGGACAGAGTAGACGAATGGGTCTTCTTATAATCCTTAGCAAGCATGATTGAAGGAAGACCCTGATCGCACATGCACAACCGTGTGAAACACGACTATTAAAGTATTTCACATCGCGGGGTCGGATGGCTTTGGAAAAATGCCGCTCTTTGCATCGCAATTCAGGCATCCCCATCTCGGGTACCTCACAATCTTCCTTACTAAGAACACAAAGCAGAGAAAATACATGGATCACAGCTCTGCTAAATTTATGTTAGCAAGAGCAAAATCTTAAAGATTTGACGCATTGAACAGTACTTCAAAGACCGGTTCTCGTGCTTGCGCGACTGATATTTCGACTAGTCAAAGCTAAATTTGTTTCCTAAAACCACAGAATGAAAACAAAAGAATCATTTTCCGAACCCCCCCCCCGGGGGTTGGCCAAAATACTGCCATACGTCGTAAGGATTTGCGTCGCCATGCTTGAGAACATCACGGGTCGTTTTCATGTGGTATCATATCGCAGCTGCATCATCGAAGTTTGAGAGAAATGGCAGTGACAGACAGAGAGAGGGTCACAATGTCCTGTTATGCATATGCTTAGAGTTAGATTGGACCGAGCAACCACCTTTCGCCAAGTTCAGCAATAACCCGACGAATGACACATGCTTCCAGTGCAAGTTTCTTTGCAGATTGTGTTTAGGACACTCATTAAGTAACTTAATATCTTGAGAATTAAACGCTAATGAATCATTCACGATGATGGTCCCACGTTGTATGACCTTTTCAACTGCAAGAAAAAGCCGGGGAGCTTTTCCTTGTCTCTCTCTCTCTCTCTCTCTCTCTTGCCTTCTTCATACTGTCAAAGCTGTGATTTTTAAATTGCTCACCGTCAGTCACCCCCAGACTCCAACTGTCCCAGCAGTCCTCGTCCTCGTCCTCTTTAAATCACTCGACGCACCCCTCCACCACCCACCGTTCCTGCATTCATTCGCCACAGCGTGCAGCCGGCGCAACCTCCGCCCCGCCACCGCAACCGGCGACTTCGCTCGGTCGCTCCTCGAGAGAAGCCCACCTCAAAGATCGCGCCTTTTTTCCCGACCCCGGCGCCATGGTCCGCCTGAGCAACAACCTCGTGGGCATCCTCAACCTCGTCACCTTCCTCCTCTCGGTCCCGATCCTCGGCGCCGGCATATGGCTCTCCAACCGGGCCAGCACCGACTGCGAGAAGTTCCTCGAGCGCCCCGTCATCGCCCTCGGCGTCTTCCTCATGCTCGTCTCCCTCGCCGGCCTCGTCGGCGCGTGCTGCCGCGTGTCCTGGCTCCTCTGGCTCTACCTCCTCGTCATGTTCTTGCTTATCGTCCTCCTGTTCTGCTTCACCGTCTTCGCCTTCGTCGTGACGAACAAGGGGGCCGGCGAGGCCCTCAGCGAGCGAGGGTACAAGGAGTATCGGCTCGGGGATTACTCGCATTGGTTGCAGAAGCGGGTGAACAGCACCAAGAACTGGAACAAGATCAGGAGCTGCCTGAGCGACAGCAAGGTCTGCTCGAGCTTTCAGGACCAGTACTTGAACGACACTGTCGGGAAGTTTTACACCGAGCACTTGTCTGCTCTACAGGTGAGTTCAGATCTGCCCATCTTTGTTTCTGGATCTTTGTTGTTCGTTCTGACTTTTTGGGTTCTCTCGTGAAGATGTGAAGATTGAATGTGTAACTGTGCTGTGGTTTCTTCTTGTGGGCGGTTTTGATTTAGGCGTCTGGAGATAGTAATGTTTCATGGTCGTTTTGATTGAGATCTGACCTCGTGGACTTGACCCCAGTGGATCGTTGATTGTGATTATCCATGTTTGATTATTATGGATTGTGGGTAAAAGCTTAGACCTTTTTGGACTTATTCCTGTTTCTTCTTCCCTCTGTCATAGATTTATGAATTTTTCATCAAAGTTTTCTGCAGGAAGATTGTGTATTCTTTTTTCTGGTCCTCAAAGATCTCTTTCTATAGAAAGATGGAACTGCTCTGACCATGAACTTTATGTCATTTTGCACTTTTCAAATTTCTCTGGGCATTACTCTGTGAAGTTCAATGATGCATCTTCAGAAATACCAGCACCTTTTTTCTATAAGAATGTCAGGTAGTCACTTTTCGTGATGGCTATTAAGCGTTTTAATCCAGGGGCATTACGCATGCACTATGCCATGACAGGTTTACAGATATTTTCTTTGCAATGCTATGTACAAATTCATTGTGCCGTTCTGGTTATGATATGGTGGTTTGATATGTATGAGTCAAATGAGGCCATGGCCAATTGCAATATAGCAACACATCTGCCTCAAATCTTCTAGACGAAAGTACCCACTGAAAATTTGAGCAGTTGGTTTGCAAATTTTGTAGCGTGGTTCTGATTGATTGCATCTCACTTTTTGAGTCTGAGCTTGCACGCACATGTTTGTATATTGGTTCTGCCATTTAGCTGCACTTGTTTTTGTCTATCAGAATATGACATTCCAATGATTTTTGTTTCTTGATGTGCAGTCTGGTTGCTGCAAGCCGTCGAATGACTGCAATTTCATCTATGTGAGCCCAACCGTGTGGAACAAGACTGCTGGCGCTGTCTACTCCAACCCCGATTGTAATGCATGGGACAATGACCCCAAGGTTCTGTGCTACAATTGCCAGTCGTGCAAGGCTGGGCTGTTGCAGAATGTCAAGAGCGACTGGAAGAAAGTGGCCGTGGTCAACATCATATTCCTCCTCTTCCTCATTGTTGTATACACGGTGGGTTGCTGCGCCTTCAGGAACAATAGAGAGGACAACTATTATGGTAGATACAAGGGGCCTTACTAAATGGTACACTATAGCTGGATCACATGCTTGTGCACATGACTGATTGTCGGATGACGTTATGTTTTTCCTTATTGTTCAGCTGCTACAATTCGATTCAGTTGGCCCTGTACAGCATCCTATCTTGGGGATTTGGTGATTACTCTATTGCTACATTGCTTTTGTGTTCGGTTACTTTACGTGCCATGAGTTTATTCGTATATCCACTTGGCCATGAGTTTATTCGTATATCCACTTGGCCCTTCTACCTTAAACCTACGGTGTGTCTAGGGAAATTACTGCCAGCGGGCTGCCACTGGTAGTGGCTCTTACTGCCGTTGCGGTGGTGTTGCTGGTTTTGTGCTTTTAGACTTTGGTATGCCATAGCTTATGGTTACTAGATCAGTTCTGTGGCCTTTTCTCTTGAGAGATGTTTTCTTTATCGCTGGGTCAACTTCATTTTTTTAAATGGGCGTCTTTATTTAATGTAAATTATGGTGTCTTAGTTCATCCCTTCAGGTTTCATTTTATCAAAGTAAACGTGTAGGTGAGGTGGAGCGGAAATGGTTGGTCAAAAGAGGAAAAGCAAAGGGTTGAGTACAAATGAGAAAGGAGGAAACAATCGGCTGAGAAATTCTGTTGTGGTTGGTCTATCCGATTGGGGCAGCTGACCTAACCCGGCAAATTAATTGCGTTTAAGAGTAGCAATTGATTGGAGACTTTCATAAGCAAATTATCTCTGAGGTGCTAGTTACATGTTTCTAAAAATCGGAACTTCATTTGACAAGCAAACAATTTTACAGGGAAGGTGGGCTTGACCGAAGATGTAGAACATTGCATCAGCATTTTCCTGTCAAATCGGTCCATCGGTTACTGCGATTGCTCATTGATAATGGTTAAACCCAAAGAATTGTTTTGCTCTTAAAGATAATTGACTTGCTTGGTGGGTGAAAACACAAATGAGACAGCACAGTTTTCGGAATCTCATCTTGTTTTAAATCACAGTGTATCTCGTGAGATTGATGTTGGTACACTTTGCATTGTCAATTTTTCAGAAATTGCACTTAACTTCTTTGGACAAAGTTCTGCTGCATTTGAGGGGTTACCATCTGCATAAAGAAAACTTTGGCTTAAAGGTGACTTACTTAGTACTTACCACATTGGCAGAACCAGGGCGTGTTTTTCTCCCTTCAATCCCGCACCTATACTAAATAAATTTCCTTCTCCTGCTGGCATTTCAATAGTTGGTACAAGCAACATCTGGAGTCCTGAAGGTTAAAGGACAATGAAAAGAAGTACACTGTAATTCAAATACAGTAAGGAAATTCGTAAAACTTGTCGATCTAGACGGGGCTTGTTTCATCAGCTGATTTATCTGACAAAAGAGGTTCTGATAAATGACATTTAGAACTTGACAGCTTCTCCAGTAAGGACTCATCGCCAGATGATTTCACAGTGTGAGCACAATCAATTTGAAGTTTTGGGTCTTGTCTCTTCATTGATCTCAACGTCTTTGGCTTTACTCCACAGCACTAAGTATAAGCCAGCTACTACCCCAATTGCACCTGCCAAGCTGCAGTAGAATACAGCATGTCAATTTCTTTGAAATCCTCAATTTGTACATCAGACTGAAAATTCAAGATCAAAGTATGAAGTTCAACCTATGGAACAGTAAGTTATTCTTAACACGCAAAATTGTTCCTCATAACACATAGGGCTGACCGTCCAAGATAGGAATGAAGACCCTACCCTCCGATATATATTTCTTCGTGCAGAAGGATAGCAGCGAAAATGGTAACTAAACAGTGCTCAGAGGGGTGAACGTGGAGGAGAAGAGAGGGCCTCTTTGGGAAACGCACCACGACTGGATGAAATAAGAAATTCCAGATCCTACTATTCCCTATTCACAACGAGCCAAACAAAGGAAATAGAACATCAAACTAGAGTAATTCGTATGAATAGTTCCAATTATGACAACTTTTATATGGTATCTCGTGTTGAGATGAACAGCTTTGATGTAGTTACTTACAGCATACAGAACAGCAGCTACTCTGAGCTTGGAATGGATCTTCCATGCTTCAGGATCTTGTTCTAGGAATAATGTAATGACTGCACATTGGATTGTGGATATAAAACACATCCAAGCCGTTAGAGATAGAGGGTCAGGATGGATTGCCGACATTGGGACCTGATCAGAAAATTATTGGCTACTTTAGTGATCCTAATGGCATGTATGCGAGAATCGATGGATTACAGTTCAATACATGCAGAATCAACCAAATCGACCAGCAACAAGCACTTCCAATGAGAAGTACGCAACCCAGCAACCGTCACCTTCAGAAGCAAAAATAGACCTTGCGCGTAGATGCGACTCTGCATTTAGAAGTTTTGGTCCCCTGAGCAACGTCAACACAATCGCTCCGCCGATGCAGACTGCCGTGCCCAATGTCTTGGCAATACTTCCTAGGCTTCGTCCATTAACCTTCTCCGTTCTCAAGTTTTAAAGCAACAAACAAATGTGGAATGTCAGTGATTAGATTTCTACATCAGAATTTATGTTCCTTGTCGCGACTTAAAAAATTTTCATTTTTCGGGCTAATGGATTATTAAGACTAATCTTAACTCGGACCCTCCCAAACCCTACCAATTCGCAACTTAGGGTTTAAGTTCTTAACATGCAAATGTCTTCATGCTTGGAGTCGCCACTAATCATTTTATGGTAGGTCGATTAGAAACCTAAATAAAACATAGGGAGATATGTTTTATTCCTACGAACCAGAGATTCTAAGTTCGGGGACTTGATTACGCTAGATCTAGTCTAACGCCCTTTCGGTACCTTTCTTTTCAAAAATATTTTGGCATGCAGTTTGGATCCATTTCAACTTAATTACTAACATGTGAGGTGTTCATGCGGGTGCGCAAACCACCAATTTAACACTCAATAATTGAATATTAAATTGCAAGATTGGAAGAATTACTTACCTCGAAGCAACGCAAACATCTACATAGTTAGCTAGAAAATCACATTAACATCCTAATATGATTTCTAATTAACAAGCAATTCACTCAGTTTCTCTTTTGATTTTCACTTATTTAAATGAAATCTAATCTATATGCAATGACGTGCAAAAATGACATGCAATTAATGCAACCTAGCATGCAAACTATATATCATGCGACGACGTGACCTAATTCTGATGACGGGCAAATTATTTATTTTTGATATTTTCTAATGAAATTCGGAATAAAAATATGCCTAAATTAACATGCAACCTATGATGACTTAACATATCCTAACATGACTTATTTTTGGGATTTTTGTTAAAATTCGAAATAATAAATTACTTAAATTAAGAATGCAATCTATCATATTCTACCATAAAGCAATTCATTCTTTTTTTGGGGTTTTCATGAAAATTCGGAATTAAAAAATAACCTAAATAATCTAATAAGATTAGAATATTGCTTAATTTAAACTAGGAAATAAATTATCTCAAGTCCTAATTTAAATTAAATAATTACTTTATCTTCTAGATACATTTAGGGTTCCCTAAACATGCAAAACTCAAATTCAAATCCTAACTGATATTTTTTGAATTTTCTGTTTAAAGGAAAGCAAATAATAAAAAAAAGACAATGATAGCAACCACATTCAAATCGTCCACGCGATCCGCCAAATTTGTTTCAAACTCGGATTAGGCACAAAAATCGAACTATCGGTCATATCTATAGGGTTATAGATATTGACGGAAAGTTGATCGTTTAAATTTGGAAAGCAGATAAAGATCATTATCGTATCCAAGTGGTTATAGATAGGATAATAATTTTCCGTATCACCGCGTATCGTACCTTAGGAATAAGGTCAGATAGTCGTCCAGATACGTTGCTAAATTAGGAACGATTCCTAATTTTGAATATTTTCAAATATTGCGGATATATCGAACATTATCCTAAGATATCTAAATATCTACATGATATTCATGAAATATTCAAAACATGCAAATTAGGAAATTAAATATTCTGAAAAATATAGGATAATGTTCAATCACCTAATTTGCAGATAATCTCTAACTTTATCAATTTCGGAGAAACATCTTCTGAATTCTAAAGAAATGAAAATAAGATCTGGACACAAATACTAATCAGATTGTGAAAATTCCTTTTGAAAATCCAAATGACCTCCAATTTTGATGAAATTAGTATCAATGGAAAGATCTCGATCTCAGTATGAACTTTCATGAAGAAAACTTTTTCAGATTTCGAACACACAAATTTATGAAAATTGAAGAACACACGAAGGTCAATCTGGAACTGATCTGTCATCAGATTCATGCATATATGACGTTGCAGATCGTATCATGCTAACACGCTTGGAATTTTATGAAAATTTTATGGTGAACAGACAAAGATGTGATCTACAATTTTCGTGAAGAAAGTTTTTTCAAAAAATGATCATAGAAAATCATAAAAATCACGGAGCAGCACAACATCAGTTAGAACATTATCAGAACAGACTTCAACATTATATTCCAGATTCTGATCCTAACTTCCGAAATAGTTTTGACATAGAAAATTAGGCCCGATTGAGGCATATGATATATCAAATCAAAGCTTAAGATGTGCTTTACGATTCTCTAGTTCATCACTTCACAAGATTTTGACATTAACGAGCTGAAATCGGCATCTCAAGCATACTGGTTTCTATGTACACGATTTTACAGAACAAAGTCCAAGTGCACTTATCTTGTTTAACGATGCTCCGGCACGAAATCGAGCGATCCGGCCTCCGTATTCAGATCAAAAACAACACGGAGAAGTCTCGGAAAGCTCAGCCGACCTATGATAATAGATTGCACAAAATATAGTGAGAATCGATTCGATCTGGCACTAGTGGATTAGTAATGAAGAATCAAATCAAGAGATGTGATCCGGCGGTCGTTTAACGAGAAACCGGCCACCACAGTGATGTGAAGACGCCAAGGAGTGTTGCCGCAAGTTCTGGATCGCCGGAGGAAGTCGCCGATTAGCCGGTTCAGCCGCTTGAACCGGCTGATCACATCATCGGCAGCAGCATTAGCGGAAGGCAGCGACGGCGGGCGGTTGAGGCACGACGATGGCGGTGCGGCGGCGTGCGGCGTGCCCCCGGTGGTGGTGCGCGACGTCACTTTCTCTCTCACACTTGCCTTTCTCTAAAAATCAGATCTGAATTATGTGTTGTCCCCCCAAAATTCTGACCTAAACATACTTATATAATACTAACCTAGGTCAATTAGATGGGCTCTCTAGTCCTAATGGGCTTAGACTTGAGCTTAGGCTTTAATCTAATTTCTGATTTTATTTAATTTTTAAGCGGGCTGAATTAACTTGGGTTTTAATTTAATTGAACATAATGCGCTGAATTAAGCTCAAATTAAAACGACCAAACCTATTTGACTCGTGATTTTTGGCCCTTGCCTTTCCGAGCGAACCGAGTCCCATTCGATGAAATTTAAGCTCGTTCGCCATCACCGGTCCGATGCAAAATGCGATTAAATTAAAATGAACCTAAACTATATGTTATGCAATTTAAATATTTTTGTTTAGGGGTTAAAAATTAATCCCTAATTTTCTATACAAATTACGACTAAATGATTAGTAAAATTTAGGTGTCAACATTCCTAATAACCACATTTGAGTTTTGAAGTACTTCTTTGAGGCGTGTGATCATTCTTTAGATATTGGTCATTGATTAGATTTCTTCGAGCTCAAGAAAACGTCTGGTTGTTCTTCATTAGCTTAATTCAGGTCATTGGTGTTTAATTAGTTTTGACTTTAATCATGGGGACTGTGGAGGGCAATTATTTCCTATACTATGCTTATTTGAATTCCTCAAGAATAATCGAAATACAGTTGTGTGTACTTACCTAATACCTGACGCCATCAGAAATGTGGTTGCAGGGATAAGATTGTTCCATCCCAACGAAGTCCTGTGAGACTTCCTGCAAAAACTTAAAATTGAGAGAGAGAGAGAGAGTCCAACAGAACAGTTCAGTACCGCCAAAAGAAGGCAATAGGTGAAATGAAAAGTGTGGCTGAGGCTTGTCTATACACAACAAAGACTCTAGGGCTCACCCCTTCTAAAGGTGCAACTCTAGCGAACAAAGTAAGAGCTGCATAAGTAAACTGCAGGCCAAACATGGCCATGACAGGCCTGAAATCATCAAACCTCAATATGAAGCCATACAGGCCGACAGATATTAGTGTGGAACAAGGGGATGGTGTTTGCGTTTATACTGCTATGTGAAGAAATTTACAAATCAGAGACAGAGAAAGTTGTGATCCTTATGTTCCTAAGAAGGTAAGCACATGGAGACAAAGCAAGAAGAAGCAAAAGACCAAGAGAAAGATGCAATATTTATACCATCCGAACAGGTTTCTTAATAAAATCAGGATTGCCTCAAGATGGCATCAGGTTTTACGGTAACTAGTTCAATATTTGGAATGATTTGCGTTGATGGCCACCAAAAAATTAACTTAATTATTATTAAAATACCATAACAGTACTAATGATTCTCATGCAAAATGCTGTCTTTCCTTATTCTAAGTTTGTGTTTGGAAGTTTGAACATCAGAGGAAAGAATTAATAGGGAAAGCAAAGACGATTTAGTTCCTTTTCTGGAAGAAGAGAGATTGTAGAGAGTGAAGGGAAGACAGCCGTTCCCTCCCAAGATGCAATCATGCGTAAAGTCATTACGAAAGTTGGATTTGGACTTGCAGATTACCTATCCTTATATTCCGTGGCTTTCGGGAGGCATTATATAGATCATATCGTGGGATTGTCTATAATTTCAGTTAAATGTTTAGGCTACAAAAAGTTGGTACTAATGACCTCGACTAAGCCACACAAATCAATGTCGTTTCTTTCATTTAGCACCTAGCAAACCCAAACCCTTTCTTCTCTTAGTGCAATAGAGATATTATGGTGATCATGATAATTACCTCCCTATCACAACCAAGAAGAACATATTTGTCTCTCTTTGACCTTTTTATAATGACAACATACCTTGAGCAAGAAGATGCATTTGCACACCACTCAAAAGATCCTCTCGCGTTAGAAAATTACTAGTAAAGTTTCAAAAGGACTTATTGACATGATTGATTTTCATTCTTCATTCGTAGTTGCATCATCAATAGATATATTTCATCAATTTGGGTCTTCTTCAATATCGTATTCCATAGTGATTATACTACAAAAAACAATATAATGAAAGATGAGCATATTGCATACAATGCATATATCAACCACAATATTCAATCTTTGAGAAAATTCTCGTAAATTTGTATAGAAAATCATAGTAAAAAAATTCATGATCATGAGAAAATGCAGTAATCATATATATCAACTAAGGAAAGCCCTATATGGACTCAAGCAAGATCCTAGAGCCTGGTACAAAAGGCTCGACACTTTTCTTGTAGAGAATGAATTTGAGAAAGGAAAGGTGGTATTACTCTATTTACTAAGAAGAAAGGTCATGGTATCTTATTCATTCAAATTTACGTTGATAATATCATTTTCGGTTCAAATAACGATTCGCGTGTATGATGAAAAGCGAATTTGAGGTGAGTTTAATGGGTTAAATTTCTTCATTAGACTTCAAGTCAAGCAATTGAAGGAACGGACCTTCATATTTCAAGAGAATATGCAAAGGAACTTGTGAAGAAGTTTGGCATGGAAAATAGTAAAAAGGAAGAATTGCTATGTCATCTTCATAGAAACTGAACAAAGATGAGAAGTGTAAGTCTGTTAATAGCAAGCTTTACAGAAGCATTATAGGTTCATTATTGTATTTAATTGCTTACAGGCCAGATATTTTGTTTAGTGTATGTATTGGTGTACGTTTTCAATCCAATCTAAAAATGTCACATTTCAAGGTTGTTAAATTAAATATCTGACCAAAAAAAAAAAACGTATCATTAAATATATTGCATCTTTTCCCAAGCTAGGCCTATGGTATGTAAAGAACTCAGATTTTACGCTACTTGAATATTCAGATGTCGATTTTATAGGATGTAAAATAGACAGAAAAAGCACCACATGTACTTGTCAATTAAGGGGATGTATGCTTAACTCATGGTTCTTGAAGAAGCAAAACTCAGTGGCACTATCTACCGCTGAAGCTGAATATGTGGCACTTGGAAGTTGTTATGCCCAAGTCTTATGGATGCAACAACAATTAAGTGATTTCAATGAAGACAGCTCAAGCACCATAATCAAATGTAATAATACTAGCGCAATCAATCTCGTGAAGAATCCTGCTATGCACTCCAAAGCAAAGCACATTGTGATCCATCATCATTTCATAAGAGACCATGTTAACAATAGTGATATTAGCATTGAGTTCATTAACTTGAAGCACCGATTGGCAAATATCTTTACAAAGCCATTAGACAAGGTTGCATTCGAATTCATAACTAATGAACTTGGCATTGCAATCCACTTGAGTGAATTATTGGTATAAGTAATGCAAATGATCAACACTCCAAAAAATCAGCACTACAAGTAAGTACAGGTACAAGATTTTTTGAAAAAGTTACCGTTGTACGGATCGTGTCCGTTACCATACTGGGAACATTTGCACCGCGACTTACTGATTGCACACTTATCCATTGTGATGATTGCCACACCTAACAATTTGATTCCTTCTAATTTTTTGAAAAGTTACCATTTGAATACGAGTAACTCTCTCTCTTTCTCTCTCCTCTTCACGTACGAAATCATCACATATTTATATGGTGATCGTGGTTCAATAGTGACTGGTGATTACTCACGAGTAACCATCTCCTTCTCTCTCTTGCTAATCCTCTTATAGTAACTTCTCTCTCTCTTCTATTCGAACACTCTCATTTCACTTCTCTCGTCCTTCTTCTAAAAATCTCCATGGCTCCTAAAGCTCCTTCTAAGAGCATTCACAAAACCACTAGCACGCGAAAAGCAACTCGCATGGCCACCGTTCTCTCTCGCGCTCCCAAAGGACCTTTCGAGATTGATCTCACCCAACATCAAGAAGAATCGACTGAAGTCATTGGTAGTTGCGACACTTCAACCACTCTATAGGATATTGAAGGTTCATGAACTGTTAGTGCTTTGCGTCCTGCAATTACAGGGGCGACTGCAACTGCTCTCTCTCCTAAGTCCCGTGTGCAACTACCACTGAAACAAGCTTTTGTTTGATCCATTTAGGAAGCTATCCTTACTGCACCTAAACCAAAAGTAGCCCTCATCACCAAACAACAACCGTAGCTTCTCGCACAATTGTTTCCTCAGGCTGAGGGTGGACAAGCAGCCACCTGAAACAAACTTGCAAATTGCACTTATGGGACTGTTGTAGCAACAAGGTCTTACCCTTGCTGGAAGCGCTACTGCTTTAACATTGGCATCAACCTCTGCCCATATGATCTCTAGCGTCGCTCCTATTGATGATATGAATGCTGAGGAACCGAAGCATGTCTCTCCTACTAACAAGGACAAGGAAAAAGAAATTGTTGGCGAAGAAGAACTAGATGAAGATATGGATCAAGAAAGTCAACTATATGAGTATGAATCATCTACATCATGGATATCGGTTTTCAAGGCAATTGATTTCTTACCTTTATGATTTTCTTCTTCATTGACACGTTTTGCTTCAACGCTATGAGAGTTCCAATCGGTTCATCAATAGTGGGAGGCATAATCCTCTGTGTTTCGCGTCTGGAGGTTGTCACATGATTCCATTTTTCGAAAAGTTCTCGTAGAGGCTTATTGACAGTTTTTGCAGTTTTGAATGTCTTTCCTTGATGCCTGAGTCCATCGATGATCTCTGTATATCCAGTGAACATCATAATGACATTTTCATCTCGTTTCATCTTGAATGATTCATATTTTCCCAAAAAATATTCGTCTTGGTTTCTTTAACTCTATTGATTAATTCAAAAATCAGCTGATGTTTATCCTATAACTCTTTGACTGTTTCACAAGAAGAAACACAATTATATTCAGCGGGAGATAATGCATAGTACAGTGAATAGGCTTTAGCATCTAGTGCTTCACATTTTGCCAACTCGTGAGGAGTGATTGTACCCAGAAGTGCAATTCTTTTCTCTGTTGAGTCACTTGACTCAGAGGACACAATTGTTATAGCTATTCTATTGGGCAGTATAGTATTTACTCCATTTTGCACGACTTTTCATTTAAGGGATTTGTGGATTTGAGAAAGGTTTTCATTTTATTCTTTCAGATATTGTATTTTTATCCATCAAAGTAAGGAGCTCTAGTGTTGCTCCATCCTTTGACAATACCTAGTCCAAGTATGCTAGCCATAGTGGAACATTAGCTCTAGAAGTCAACAACACTTCAAAATGAATGAGCACCAGGCTTTGATGCCAATTGTTGTGGTTAATAATATCTCCTAGAGAAGGTTGAATACGTGATTTTAAGAAACTAGACTAACTTTTGCGAAATTATAAACTTCAAGTTGGATATCATCATAATAACTTGATATCATAATAAAGTAAGTTGATATACACTGGAATAAGTGATAATAACGAGTGCAATGCACTTATACGAGACAGATATAGAAGTAATCAGAGAGATAGAAAATGATAAACATAGAGCTTTATAGTCGTACAGCTTAGTGTAAAACTACATCCCCTCTCTCATATTAATAGCCAACTAGTTTGATTCCACTGAGTAGTTACAGTAATATGTGCCACTTATACTCGAAGTACTTCTTCCCGAAGGTGTTGCTACTTATATCCAAGCAGATAGATTTACTATCATACACCTAAGTATAAACTATAATACTATTACATTTCTTAATTAGATTACATTTTCAGTACGCTTAGAAAAACAATATAAAGATCTAAAGCTTTCTTTGTCCATTGGATGAGTATTGATTATTGAGCCCAATGCCGGTGTCGGCAAAAGTGTAGAGGACAATGGGTTTGGCATCATAGGTAAGAAACAAAGGACAACAGGTTTGTGGAAGAAGGAGGAGGAGGGGGAGGCGTGGAAAGCGTGCAAGAGAGAATAGAGAACAGAGTAGAAAGCGTAAAAAAAAAAAGAAGAAGAAAAGTGAGACCCATATGAAAAAAAAAGAAGAAGAAGAAACAAAATAAAAACAATTGACCAAATAATCGAAAAAGGATCATATATAAAATTTTACCATAAATGATGGGCCCCACAAGGGATAAGATGGTCAAAACAACAAAAAAGGGAGTGTTTAAGCCATAGGAGGAGTGTAAAGAGCGTGGCCCTTTCATTTGGATTAGATTTATATTTTCACTCATAATTTTCAATCAGAGCCACGTTTTGTGTAAAGTATTCATGTGGGCTTTTTGTCTTTGTCTTTCAATAGTTGCTTATTTTTAGGCACATTCATCGCCAATTGAAATAAATTGAAAAGTTTTGGGCTTCGAATTTTTCTCTAAAATAAAATTTCAATCCATCAAAAACCATATTCATGAATTATTTTTCTGATAGCGAAATGAGGCATCTATTTCTAGCTTTTTACAATCGAGTAATAAATTGATCAACCAACTCACTATTATATTGATAAAGTCTAGCTAAATTAGTGATCGATACTTCGGGTAGCATTGTATAAAATTGAGAATGAAATTATCTTTCCATCTCTGCCAATTACATATTGAATTAGCTGGAAAATTTGTGGACGGAATAAAAACAGTTTTTGACAAAGACAAGGAAATAATTTAAGTATTAAAAACTCATTTATTCCTGTCCCCCATTAGGCTATAAATTGAATAATGTGTTTGATGATCGATTGCTCGTCCTCGGCAGTAAAAATAGCAAAGTTAGGTTTTTGAACCTCTTGAAAAAGGTTGATAATCGACCCATTTGGGATGTGGTTTCCTATAAATAGGTATGATAACACCTCTATATAATCCTAATTTTTGTCGAACTTCTTCAACAAACTATACTGGGTTCAAGTGTGTAGCCATCTTGCTCCCTAGGCGGTGATGCTGGTCTTGCTAGATTATTTACTTTAATTGGCATGTAAGGCCTAACAGAAATATTCACATTGGATTGAACCAATGAAGCCCCTGGCCTTACATTTCCAACATTTGGTAGTTGGTCGGCCTATCAACCAGTTTGATTTGCCAAATTATTATTACCAATTTGGTTAGTTTAACCAACATTAGCTTGATTATCCCCATCGTTCTAACATTGATAAGAAGATTCAGGCTTTTGCATAATTCTTGTAGGAGGTTGACTATTCAGACCAACATTGTTGGCATCAACAAATGGAGAAAAACTAAAAACATATGCATTGAATGATCCTACCCTCGAGAGAGCGTCATTCACAATATTGATGACTATCATTTAATCACATCGGATATATGACTCACAATGTAGTTAGCTATATAATTATGCTACTCTTCAAACATTCTTCTCATGGTTAACACTATGTTGGGATTTGGTGCAACCTCCCTCAACATCTAATCAATTTGATGCATCAAAAGATCAACAATCTTAGGTCGTTTATCTTCAACCGCTCTCCATGTGACTAAAGTATTAGAATGTATGGTTGTCTCATTACTAGTTGTGGTAATGGTTTTTTGTTGTTAGCATCATTTTTTTTTTATGTAAGATGTAAGTATCAGTTATCAAATGAAGTGCAAAAGCTTAGGGGCATCCCCTAGCATTGTAAATAAAACTAATAATGCGAAGATGGAGATAGAAAGTCCACATAGTAGTCAATACAACATTAACCTAGGAAGGTCTAATAATTTTGTAAAGTGAGGGTCTACCCTTAACGATTTTATGCACCTTAGCAAAAATAATGTGGATATCATTTGACTTTGTTTTGATAATGTCTACGATTTCACTCCATCCAAATGCAATATATTATTACTAAGAATGATACATTGAGAAGCCTTGCCACCAAGTCTTTGCCCTTGATAGCCTTGATCATCCATTACAGTTCGTCATTCCATCCACCAACAGAACACCGAATCCCATATTGTTGCAAGATACTACACTATATACTTCCAATCTAGTTGCACTAGAATAACAAACGTGTTCTGTCTTCTAAATGGGTCATACAAAAATTGCATTGGATATCTACTGAAGGCATCCATCGTGATACAATCTCTGCTATTTGAAGCCTGTCTATGCAACCAGTTGATAAAATTATGTTTGCTAATATGGCTAGTCAAAATTAGGTTATGCCACCCCACAATTGGTCTCATTTGTCTGAGTTCATCATAAATCTCTTTACAATAGTACCTAGAGCTAGATATGACCGAAGTTAAAGCAGGTCTCCACTTAAGAAGACCTCGCCAACTCTAGGCCATACAACTCTTGATGTCAAGTTACATAATTGGAGTGCCTCTGCATTTAATACTGTGAACCCAATTACTCCATAGGGAAGAGGATGGATAATTGATAAAGCTCCAAAGCATGCAACCTAGCAATACTTCGTTCCATGATTTTAGATCGAGCAATCCTAGTCCTCCCTGCCTTTCGGGCAAGCAAATGACTTGCCAAGCGACTTTGTGGGATCCATGTACTTCTGTATTTCTTACCCATAAGAATTATCCAGTCTTCTTCTCGACCTCGTAGATAGTTTGCTTCATTTAAACATTTACTTCCAATTAGTGCATATAGAGATTAGGACTGATTTGGCCAATTGGTCAGACCCTTATTAATTTTTGGTTCTTGCCATTGTAGTCTCCTCAAATCAACAAAAAGTGTCTCACTAGGCATGCCAAAAAAAAATGTTTCACAAAAAATGTGATGAAATATTCTTCAAGAATATGGATGGATCGATATGAATTGACAATGATTGTGAAGGGTTCTTTATTGATTTTGAACATGAAAGAAATGACAAGAAATTAAAGGTACAAAGACTAGAGACAATCTTATTTAGCCTTTTGCATATTGATAACTCTCCGCTGACGGTTACATATGATGCTCTCTAAAAAAGCAAAGCAAAAGTTTGAGAGTTAGATAAGAGTTAGAATAGGGCAAACCCAAAAAAAAAATTATGTTGGTCCAAAGGCTTGTATGACGAAACCTCAAAAGACTAAGGCAAGCATGTGGCGACTAGCATCATGACCACACATGTTGCGATTGAGATGTTGCTTGCCCAGTCAATCCTTAAGTTTACTAATACAAGATAGATCGGTCTAGACTTATAAAAAAACTAAAACATAAAAAAAGGATCAATAGCTAGATAAATAGATAGATGGTGTGTGTGTGTTCATCAATTTTCTAGAGTTACGCGCATATATTTATATTGGAATTACATGGACTTGAGTTTTGTTCAATCCTTAACGTGACGTTTGACTCGCAAAAATAGCTCCTGTTCTGGCAAATAAGAAATTCCACTAGGGATGAGATAATAAATAGATAGGGATGACTGTTCCACCAAATAAGAAATAGGCTAATAGTTCTTCCTTGACCTCTCCTCTTAAGTTGCTTAAAACCAGATTTAATTTGGTCTGATTTTTCTGTTCCATATATAACATTTCAATTATTTAAACTTATTAATATTGAAAATAATATTATCAGGCTAAGCCCGGTTGGGATCGAACATGCCTGAAATTGGGCCTGGCTTGTTTGGGTTCGGGTTTGGGCTTGGGATGTGCAAGCTCAAAAGTTTCGGTTCAGGCTAGTTTTCAAGAGTAAGCCCAGCCTACCCCGCCTCGCCCCGTTTATGTCCCTACATGTAAGCCCGGCTCACGCACCCTACTCCCCTCGTTGGAGGATAGTTTTTCTTCCCTTACCTTAGAGAATATGTAACGACTTGGGTCCCACTCGAAAGATATTGTCCACTTTGGATACTAAGTACTCACGATTTTGTTCTTCCAAGTGCAGCCCATATTACCTCCAGAAAAGATTTCTTGCAAGTTAAGGCTTCCCAAGCCTTTATAAGTAAGCCCAAAACTCCCTCACTAGGTGATGTAGGCTAAGAGACATGTCCCTCCATTGCCATCCTAGAAGCCTACCGGAAGTCGTTCCTTGTCCAGGTCCTCGAACCCCAACGATCACTCCCCGCACTCATTGGACCGGGTCGTTACAGAATACCTCTGTGTTTTACGTCGCAAAGTTTGAACAAAAAAAGTTTAAGGACCGTGCATTGTAATTTCCTCACTTTGGCTGGCCCAGAGAGAGAGAGAGATGGGTCCAGCCCTGTTGACAGATGTTTGTCCAGGAGTGACAAGTGTCTGGCTTTTCCTTCAGGCCCAAAAAGTAAGGCCATAAATCTTTGGAATCATTTTTTCATACCTTATCCGAGACTTTCCCAATGTTCTGTGTATAGCTTCACCGAACCAATTTCCTGTCTTCTCACAAAATTTCTGTGAATGGTCCCTCGGGTCGCGTTCCTTTAAGGAAGTTGAACGTTCGGAGACTCTTCAAGAACTCGGTCAATATCTTTGGATCCCGTCAAATAATCCGATGTTCTTTAAACCCAATGGAGGTTACTCATGACGAGGATAAACATGACATGTCCTCCCCAAATGGCAGAGCCACTTCCACATTCAAGGATCCCAAGTGGTGGCATACGTCTCTGCTTTTTTTTTTTTTTGGTTTTGGGTTTCGTTTTAGCAACAAATGGCATGCATCATGGTCCTCAAACAAGGAAGGCCCGCGGACACAGTGGCCTGAGGAGTTTCATGTGCATGACAAGATGGATGGAGGATAGTTTCATGCCGAGCTCAAAAAATGGGACCATCTCTCTCTCTCTCTGCTCTCTCTCTCTCTCTCTCTCTCTCTCTCTCGTTGTAGTTGACCACCATAGCTCATTTAATTCACGCCATTAAGGCATGAATAACGCCACCCTGTTTGAAGTCACTTTATGTCTAATGACATTGATGTTGGTACACTTTGCCTCGCGAACTTACAAAAAATTGGGGTGAATTCCCCCAAAAAAACTCTAAATTTCAGATCAAGTTCAAAATTTATCTCAAATTTTTTTTGTTTAAAAAAAATCTCAAACTTTAGGTCTAATCCCAAATATCTCAGAAAAAACCCCCGAACTTTTTCTTGTCTCAGAAAAAACTTTAAGTTTAGTCCCTTATTTACCCCGAAATTTATTTTATGTAAAAAAAATCAGAAAAATTTCAATTTATTTTTAGAATTATACCCACGTGATCCAGTCCCAACTTAATGCGACACTTCCATGTCAATAACAAATCTTCATCAGCAAAGTGATAGGGCGATATATACAGACCGATGTCGCATTTCCACTTCGATGACAAATCAAACCAAATAAAATTGTTGAAATTCTCCAAAATAACTATTTTAGAATATGAAAGTTATGGACGATAACAAATCTATCCCAAAAAAACTTTTTTAAATTTAAAAAAAAACCTAAGTTTGAGGTTCAGTCCAAATTTGCTACGAACATTTTTTTTTGTCTAAAAAAAAGCTCAATTACTTTGTTAATGTGGATTTGTTATCAATGTGGAAGTGCCACGTTAAGTTAGGACTGAATCACGGGAGTATGTTTTTTTAAAATAAATTGAATTTTGGTGATATTTTTTACACAAAACAAAATTCGGGACAGATTTGGAACAAGACTTAAAGTTCAGGGAAAATTTGGGATAGGACCTAAAGTTTTGGATTTTTTCTAAGATAAGAAAAAGTTTGGAGCAGATTTGAGATATGACCTAAAGTTAAGGTTTTTTAGGAAATTAGGCCTAAAAAATTGCGCTTTACATCTTTGGACGGAGCTCTTCTGCATTTGAGGGGTTACCATCTGCATAAAGAAAACTTTGGCTCAAAGATGACTTACTTTGTACTTACTACTTACCACATCCGCAGAGCCAGGGCACAAGCTAATCGTGGTATCACTGCTTGGAAGCTCCGTTCTACATAAATGAATTTGGTTGATCATGCTGTGATTTAGTTCCTTGCAATACTTACTGTGTGCGAGTTTAATCATTGATTTTGTTGCTGTTTTGGTGGGGTAACACACTATGAATTACGTCTTGTTTTAAACTGAAGTCTTGACAGTCAAGAAACGGACAATATGATTTTACTGTATGATCAATACCCATTTAAAAGTTTGTGGTTCGTGCTTTTTTCCCTTAAATCACGAAACTATACTAAATGATTTTCCTTCTCTCTGCTGGCATTTCAATAGTCGGTACAAACACCATTTGGAATCCTAAATGTAAAAGGATAATGAAAAGAAGTACACTCTGTGCTATTCAAATACAGAAAGGAAATTCGCAAAATTTATCGATCTAGACGGGGTTTGTTTTGTCAGCTGATGTATCTGATAAAAGAGGTTCTGACAAATCACATTTAATACTTGATAGCTTCTCCGGTGACAACCCATCAACAGATAGTTTTGCGGTGTGAGCACAATCAATTCGAATCTTGGGCTCTGTCTCTTCATTGATCTCAACAGGGTCTTTAGCTTTACCCCACAGCACGAAATATAAACCAGCTACTACCCCAATTGCACCTGCCAAGCTGCAAGAGAGTAAAAAATGTGAATTTCTCTGAAAAGCCGTAATCTGTACATCGGAGTCAGACTGAAAATTTAAGATCAAAGTACAAAGTTTAACCTTTGGGACAGAAAGTTATTCTTGATAGGCAAAAGAATTCCTCTTAACACATAAGACTGACTCTCCAAGATAGGAATAAAGATACTACCTTCCGGTATATATTTCTTCGTGCAGAAATATAGCAGCCAAAATGGTTACTATAACAGTGCCCAGAGGGCTGAACATGGCGGAGAAGAGAGGACCTCTTTGGGAAATGCACCATGACTGGACGAAGAAAGAAATTCCAGATCCTACAATTCCCTATTCACAACAATTCAAACAAAGAAAACAGGACGTCAAACTTCAGTAACTCTTGGGAATAGTTCCAATAAGAACGTACGAATAATTCATGTGGCATCTTGTGTTGATATTAACGGCAGATGTAGTTACTTACAGCATACAAAACTGAAGCTATCCCAAGCTTGGAATGGAGCTTCCATGCTTCAGGATCTTGTTCTAGGATTAATGTGATAACTGCACATTGAATTGTGGATATGATACACATCCAAGCTGATAAAGATAGATGGTCAGGATGGCTTGCCGACATTGGGACCTGAGTAGAAAATTATTGGTTACTTAAGTGACCCTAAAGGCATGTATGTGAATTGCAATGGATTACAGTTCAAAACCTGCAGAATCAGCCAAATCGACCAGCAACAAGCGCTTCCAATGAGAAATATGCAACCCAGCAACCAATTGTCGCCTTCAGAAGCAAAAATAGACCTCACGAGTAGATGGAACTCTGCATTTAGAAGCTTTGGTCCCCGGAGCAACACCATAACAATCGCTCCACAGACGCAAACTGCCGTGCCCAATATTTTGGCAATGCTTCTTAGACTTCTTACATTAACCTTCTCCATTCTCAAGTTTCAAAGGAACAAAGAAATGTGGAATGTCAGTGTTTAGATTAACCACATCATTAGACCAAAAAAACAAAAAACCAAAAAAGATTGCCCACATCTGAACTTATGTTACTAATAACCACATCTGACTTTCGAAATATTTCTTCGAGGCATGTGATCCTTCTTTAGATATTAGTCATTGATTTGATTTCTTTGAGCTCAAGAAAATGTTTGTCAATTCTTCATGAGCTTAATTCAGGTCATTGGCGTTTAATTAGTGTCAACTTTAATTATGAGGACTATGGAGGGCAATGATTCTGTTTATTTTGAATTCCTCAAGAATAATTGGTTTACAGTTGTGTGTATGTACCCAAGAGCGGACGCCATCAGAAATGTAATTGCAGGGACAAGATTGCCTGTCGCACTAGCCATCGATGATGAGGCTAAGTACATACCCTCAAAGTAAATGTTTTGATTGATTGCGACCCTGCAAATGTCCATTCTCATGAATCATACGATCTTTGCGCTGAAAATCACAAACATATGATTTGACAGGACCTAAGTAATTTAACTTCTGAAGGAAACTTACCCTATGAGAGATGCCAAGAATATCAAAGAGAAGCTCTTCAATCCCAACGAAGTCCTACAAGACTTCCTGCAAAATTAAAATTGAGAGAGAGAGAGAGAGAGAGAGAGAGAGAGAGTGAGAGAGAACAGTTCAGTACCTCCACAAGAAGGCAACAGGTGAAATGAAAAGTGTGGCTGCGGCTTGTCTGTACACAACAAAGACTCTAGGGCTCAACCCTTCTACAAGAGAAGCTCTAGCGAACAGAGCAAGACCTGCATAAGTAAACTGCAGGCCAAACATGGCCAAGACAGGCTTGTAATCATCAAAACCACCCATACTTTTTTAGCTTCTCAAATGATATCGGTCAGCCTCAATATGAAGCCACACAGTTTTGACAGATATAAGTAGTGTGGAACAATGGGATGGTGATTGCCGTTACACTTCTTTATGTACAAACTTACAAATCAGACAGACAGAGGAAGGTGTGACCCTATGTTCCTAGGAAGATGTGCACATGGAGACAAAAACAAATAAGATGCAATATTTATACTATCCTAATATGTTTGTTAGAAAAACCAGGATTGCCTCAACATGGCACCAGGATTCACAGAAAACCCATGTACCATGCTCTTGTTCAAATTTGGAACGATTATGATGATGGCCAATAGAAAAACTGCTATAATTTTAAGAGTAATATAACAATACTAATGCTTCTCGTGCAAGATGCTGTGTCTTCTTTGTACTAAGTTTTGTCTTCCCTCGTTTGGAAGGCAGAATAACAGCGGAAAGAATTAATGGGCAAACCAAGACTACTTAGGCCTTTTCTGGATGAAGAGAAATTGTAGAGAGCGAGGGGAAGAGAGCCGTTCCCTCCCAAGATGCAATCACTCGTAGTACATTCACCGTGAAAGTAGAATCAAGACTTGTACATTACCCGTTCTTATATGATATATGGATCAGAGAGCTGAAAATAATTAAGGTAAATAACACACCTAATTCAACCTCTGGCTTTCTGGAGGCATAACTACGATCATATCCTGAATTTTTCTACAACTTTGAATGAATGTTTTGTTTAGAAAATCGTTCCACGTCACCTTGACTAAGCGACACAAATCAACGTCCGCTTCTTTCATTTAGCACCTAGCAAAAGCTTGAAAAGAAATACCTATCTAGTGCTGGCAGATGGACATTCCTGACTCTACTAATTAAGAATTAAGACCAACTAAAGAGAAATGTAGCAAGAGACGTGCTGTCGACGAAACCTGGCGCCGGAAGCCAATCGGATCTCGGATCTGAACATGGCTCTTCTTTGACAGGAAAGCTGCGATATGATATGGAAGAAGTTCAGGCTTTGTCTGCTTCACTGTTTCGAAGCGGCGAGTCTTGGCAGCTCACGGCGCACAGTACGCAATCATTCTCATCCCCATCATCCATGCAACAGTACAAGGGCATTCTCATGCACATCCAATCGTCCCTCAGATGCGTGCCAACCGTAGTCCATGTCGAACTTATTATAAACTGTGTGATGAGTGATGAACGTGGATTTCTTTCATGTCGATCCTGCTAGATCAGAGTCTAACGATGGTATGAAGGAATTGGGATTTACACCCACGGTTAAAAGTTTGATGACCAAATCATTCTGATTTAAATATTGCATCTTTTGTAAGGCTAATTTGTCAAGAATCAAGAATTCACCGATCCATGGTGGATCTCTCTCTTATAAAAAAGGAGTTCTCGTACAATCTCCACGCTATTGTTAGTTTTTGTCCTTCACATGTAAACTTCTAAAATAGTTATACGCAATATTTCATCTATCAACCATATGTAAGCAAATTATGTGATATTGACACATGTCAAGCAGAGGCATCTTATCCAAAGTTAGGCGATTCTCATATAGTCTATATATGATCATCGATTATCAAATCTATATCATTGGATTGACAAAATTAGGTCGAATTTATTATGTCTTTCCTATAAAAAAAATAGAAGATAACACGAATAGACTCCATCGGTATATTCAAAACAATTAGATGCGTTGGCACCAGAGGTTAGCTGAATATTAAATGGAGAAAATTACAAAAATAATCGTAACCTTTTTCGTTAGTTATATATTTTTTCAGAGCACTTCGGATATTCTAGTTTCGAAGTCCGAGATTCACAAGCTTAAGTACCATGTGCTAGGAAAGTCTAAACGTGTGGCAAGCATCATGACCACACATGTTGAGATGGAGATGTTGCTTGCCCAGTTAATCATTAAGTTTACTAATATAAGATTGATTGATCGATCTATCCTTATTGGAAAAAATTAAAGATCGAAAGCTAGATAAATAGATAGATGGAGAAAAATGTATAAATATAAGTGTGTGCACGCGTGTTAAATAATTTTCTAAAGGTTCACGTGTATATATATATATCTTGAGTTTTTCTCAATCCTTAATGTGATGTTATGAAATGACTATTCTGTTGATTTATTAGGATTCATTGTTCAAACAAATTAGGAATAGGCTAATAGTTCTTCGTTGACCCCTCCTCATAAATTGCTCAAGCCAAATTTAAATAGATTTGGTTTTTCTATTCAATATATAACATTACAATTATTTAAACTAATTATAATAGTTGTTCCATATCATGTTATATCGGGAAAAGTGTCAAAAAAGTCCTAAATATTTAGCATTTGTGCCAATTTAGTCATAAACAATATTTTGGTGCCAACTGAGTGCTAAACCTTTTATCTATGTGCCAATTCAGTCTTTCTGGCCAATTTTAGCTAGATTTTGCTGACATGGATGCCGGTTGATCGGCGGTCAATCATCGACACTGACGTGGACAACTTTTAATAATATTTTAATATTTTTTAAAAATTTTATTTATTTTTTTATTATGTTATTTTCTTTTCTTTTCTCTCCCCTCCCTCCTTCCTCTAGTCGGTTGTCAGACCAACAACAGGCCAAAGGCTAGAGGCCGATGAGGTCCTTGCTAGCCTCTGGCAAGGCTTGCCCTCTCTAGTGACGGCGAAGGTGAGCCTCATCATGGCTGGGCGAGATCAGACCTCTCCAGATCGGGCGAGACTGGACCTCTCCAGATCTGGCGAGGTTGTGCCTCGCCAGTGACAACAAAGGTGAGCCTTACCATGGCTGGGGAGGGCTAGACCTCGCCATGGCTAGCGAGGTCGTGCCTCGTCCAACCTCCGCGCGAGGCTCGACCTTACTAGATCCGACGAGGTCGCCCAACCGCCGACGAGGCTTGACCTCGCTAGATCTGACGAGGTCGTGCCTCATCCAGCCGCCAGCAAGGCTTGACCTCGCCAGATTCGGCGAGGTTGGGCCTCGCCCAGCCGTCGACGAGGCTCAACTCTCACTCCCCCAATGTAAGGCTGCCCTCTGGCGAGGGTGACCTCACCAGTGGCCGACGAGACGACATTGCCAGCCTCTGGAGGAAGGAAGGAGGGGAGGAAAAAAAAAAGAAAAAAATAAATAAATATTCAAAAAAATATTAAAATATTATTAAAAGTTATCTACATCAGTGATGGTGGCCAGCCGGTATTGACACCTAAATTTTAGCACATCATTTAGTGGTTAATTGCATAGAAAATTAGGGATTAAATTTTAATCCCTAAACAAAAATATTAAAATTGCATAACATATAGTTTAGGTTCATTTAGATTAATTGCATTCCGCATCGAATCGGCGGTGACAAGCGAGCTTAAAATTCATCACGTGAATCGAGCTCGGGCATCGAACAAGACTCGGCTCACTCAGAAAGTATGGGCCGAAAATCACACGCAAAAGGGCTTCGTTGTCTTAATTTGAGCTTAAATTAGCCCATTATGCTTAATTAAAGAAAAGCCCAAATTAATTCAACCCACTTAGAATTAAATTAAAGCTTAAACCTAAGCCTATTAGGACTAAGCCCGCGAGAGCTAAAAGGTTGGCTAAAAGCCTGTTCTGTGACCGAAAGTTTGATAGACTTGGAAAATTCTTCCCCATAGCATGATTAGATAAATGAAGAAGGAAGGATTTTGGCACAATATAATAATGTTCACGTGGAAAAGGGGGTAATATATTGAGATATCTTTCTGGAAATCCAACTTCCTTAGAGAAATACACATGAAAAGAACAATCAAAGCTGGAATTCAGACAAGAAAGGAAAGTGGGCTTATAAAAGATGGACTTTCCCCCCGACGGAAAATTTGGTCAATGACAAGAAGAGGAAAGAAATTTTGTTGATGCGCCTTTGCGTATAAAGGGGGCTCTCTGGCTTTTCCCTGGGGGAAGAGATATAGATATACGATCACCATTGAGGAAAAAAAAGGGGAGAACACACGTGAGAGGCCACAAAAAATTGACATACACAGCCATCGTTGAGAGAAAAAGAAAGAACGGGGGAGAGAGAGGATCACGGGTGGACCTGTCCCGCCTCCGCGTCTGTGTTGCCTCACCGCCGCGCCTTCACCGACGTCGCATCCACTCACGGCCAGACCTGTGGCCCCGTGTCACTGCTGTCCCGGAGGTACCATCCTTGCCACTATATCTGGCGGTCCAAGCTGCTGCTTCCTCTCGTCGGCGTTGACGACGACGCCACCTGCTCCTGCTCGACGTCCACTACCACACCGATCCAGTGATATCCATTCGTCATCAGCCCAGTTTTGGTTCTTGACGATATCAACGAGTCCATACGTGAAGGAGTAAACGGCATAAATCTAAAAAAAAAAGTCAAAAGTCAAAGAAGTGGTCTTACAAGAAGGCTTGCGTCTTCAATTCCAGTGAGTTTGGCAACAGGCAATTCGACCACTTGCCATAGTTCTTGGGGCGAAATCATAATTTCCAGCATCAAACCAGCAAATAACAAGCAATCGTCAACGCACTTTAGTCAATTCGGACGACTCCGGAGGCCTTCCTTCGAACCTGATTCGCTCTGCAGCAACTAGCACCGCGACTACAATCGAGACGAACTCCAGTCGCAAGCCAACAACACTCCAGTAGTCACACCTGGTTTCTTTCTTTTTCAGGATTTCCGGCGATACATCATCGCCAGTCATCCTCTCGCTGTCGCTACAGTGTGACGACCAGCGCTCAAACGAGCACATTGCTCAACCAGCCGTAGACCACCATCCCGAAGCCGCCGTTTCCGACGCCGCGCCGCCATTCCCGACGCCGCACCGCCGTTCCCGACGCATCGTCGATCCGCAATTCCGATCCACTGCAAATTCAAATTAGGAAAGAAATCTGCAAATCAGGTAATTATCTTATTCCAATTTGATTTGAATATTTGGTTGCCTATTTTGTGCTTATTGATATCTAATTTTGTATATTTGAACAATAAGCATTATTCCAATTAGGATTTTATTTCTTTTTTTGAAATCTTGGATATCTATTACTTTTCAAACTTGGATAAATTTAGAATTTTCAAAATCTTTTGAATATATCCAAGATATTTAAGATATCGAGAATTTTTTCAAGATGTGATCGGTTAGGAAAATTTCCTAATCCGCAACCGCACACGTGGAAATAAATCTATCTATCAGGCTTTAGATAGAGTTATTTCCATAGCGGGTATTTCAAATTTTAGGATCGATTTGTCAGGCTTCAGATCGAAACTTAATTTGAAAGATTTAGCGGTTATTTATTTATTTATTTATTTTTTACTTGATTTTAATTTCGAATTTTGATTTAAAAAAATACCAAAAGATTACTCTAGAATAGATTAATTTCTTTAGTTTAAAATTGCATGTTTAGATAATTGGCATTTTTAATTTCGAATTTCATTAAAAAAATACAAAAAAAAATAATAATATGCACGTCATTAGAAATAGGTCACGTCGTCGCATAACATATAATTTGCATGTTAGGTTGCATTAATCGCATGTCAATTTTTGCACGTCATTACATATATGTTAGTTTTCATTTAAATAAGTGAAAATAAAAATTTCTGCACCTTTAAACTCTAAGTCGGGATTTATCAAAATTGCCAAATTGGGTATTTTTCTTAAAATTGGTACCGAAAGGGCGTTAGGGAATCTAGCGTAACCAAGTTCCCGAATTCATAATTTCTGGTTCGTAGAAATAAAATAGTACTCCCGCTATTTTATTTAGGTTTCTAATCAACCTACCTTAAATGATTAGTAGCGACTCCTATTGAAGATATTTGCATGCTCATAATTGGACCTAAGTTGCGATTTGGTAGAGTTTGGGAGAACTCGAGCTAGGTTAGTTAATTTAATTGATCTAGTAATCCATTAGCCTAAGATCGAAAACACGATTTTTTTAGGTCGCGACAGCCGGCGTCCATGTCAGTAAAATCCGGCCAAAATTGGCCAAAAGGACAGAATTAGCACAAAGATAAAATGTTTATGACTAAATTGGCACAAATGTCAAAGGTTTACGACTTTTTTGATACTTTTCCCATGTCATACTCTTTCTTACTGGGTCTTTGGGTTGGTTTGGATTTAGACCTAAAGCCCAAACCATCCCCGTTCAACCTAGAACCGACCTTGAAGAGATTCGACCTCAAAATACTTCGATTGGGTCAAGCGGGCTCGTGTTAAGTTTTGCTGATTATGGCTCATTTGACACCCCTAGCTAAAACAACCTAATCTTATGTGGGTAAGTACAATATTAATTATACAGTTGGAGGTGAGAATGAAAACTCAAAAGCCTGACCTAGTCTGAAATTTCTAAAAATGATCACTTATATGAAACTTAGGCTTAATTATTTTGTTACATTTCAGGCCAGGCCGGCTGTTCAGGCTTCATTATGTGAAGCTCAAAATGGCTTGGGTGGAAATTCCTTCGGTTTGTATGGTTTTTTATATTTTTGACAATATATAATTAATATTTCTCATCCTCAATGAAAAAAAATGAAATTGACATGTGAATCAATTATTCTGTGATGTGCGTTGAATTAACTATTTCAATATACTATTGAATTAATGAAATTTCACAAGCAAAAAAATAATTGATTTGTTTGAGATTGAATGAACAACTTAGGGCTCGGCCTAACTCCAACAAAACAAGCCTGAAATTTTCAGGTTGGACTAGCCATGTCCCTAGCCCGAAAGTTTTCTGATTGGGCTAGTTTCAAAAAGTAAGCCCGGCCCGGCCCGCTTGAAATTCTCACTAAAAGTTCTATGAAATGTCTCTTGGGTCGCCTTCCTTCAAGGGAGTTGAACGTTAGAGACACTTTCAAACAAGAAGTTGATTAATCTCATTGAATCGCCGTCTCACGATGTGATTTCCTATCACCCCCACCCCAATTGAGGTTGCGAACGACATAAGATACACACAACATGTCGTTCCGGACATGGCAGAGCCGCCTCCACATCCAAGGATCCCGAGTGGCACAAAACCCGTCTTGGCTTTTTTTTTCGTTTCAACTTTCATTTTTTTGCAGCAAATGGCATGCATGTTGCGCTCATGGTCCTTAAAAAAGAAAGGCCCACGGACGCATAGTGGCCAAAGGAGTTCCATATGCATAATAATGGATGGAGGGGGACGTCTCATGCTGAACTTGAAAAGTGGGACCATCTCCCTCTCTCCCTCCTTCTGTTTAAAGTTGACTGCCATAACTTATCTTGTCGTGCCATTAAGGCAAAGGAAACAAGGCTTTTTGGCCCATTTGGGTCATCGCTAGGAAAAGAGCATTGTTGTTAGTTGGCATTGGCAATGAAGATCATGTCTCTTGTCGGCCACAACAATGGCACACCTAGGAACACCACGAACAAAAATTGAAACACATAAATGGAGAAGTTATCGATTTACACACTTGATTTGGAATCCATTGAACTTGACGCGAAATTGACAACAGCTTCCGAGCATGAACTCAAGCACTTTTCCCCTATTCCCTTCGCCGGAACACTAGCCAAATGAGATAACTACTCACGAGAAGAAATTCCTCTCTAGATCTATATGTGAGTCAAATTGTACATCATTATATTAGAAGAGGGACTTGAGCGTTATTTATAGAATTTTAGGCCATGGGCCCTCTCATCACGACCAGGTCATACTCGGCTCACATTAGCCAGCCTCATATTAGATTTATTAAGAATCAATATATCTTACTTTTATTAGACCAAACTAATATAGTTAATATCAATTAATGAAGCCCACATTAGGAAATTTCTTACATTCTCCTACTTGGGCGCTATTAATTGAAACAGAACTGCGTATACGCACCCTTATGTTGGTCTAGAGATTATTCTTAATAGTCAATCTGATACTATAAAGTTTCAAATACCGAATCATTGTGGTAATTACATATATACACACAAAACCTTCCATGGTCAAGAACGCCTTTAACTTCACTGATATGAATTCAATATGATAGTGTGGCAAATGGACAATACATCATAATGAGTGACAGTTCATGTGTTTTCCGTTTGCTAGTCCAAATTTCTCTCATTAAGTGTCACAAAACCTAGTGTGTCACTAAAAAATATCTTTCATGGTTCCAATGAACCTGCATATTTCTTATCCTTATAGTTAATTATACCTTATGTGTAACAAGACATATCGTTTAAGCTAATACCAAGGATGCCCCTAGCCTATACTCAAGGTTTACACAATGCTTCGATATTTTCATAAGATATATGTAATCAACTTGGTAAAATTACATTCGCAAATACCTCATTGAATGCAAAGGAGTTGATACATATCCAAATATTACAAAATATAAGAAACTTAGATACAAACTTCATAAGAGTAATACAAAACTAAACAGCTCCTACTAATTAACAATATCCCATGATACTCCTAAGCCCATGTTATTGACATGTCGATAAAGAACGAAGGCCTTTAGTTAGTGGATCTGCAATCATATTATTTGTTGAAATATATTATACTGTAATGTCACCATTCTGAACTATTTCCTTTATGGTCAATAACTTGACCTCCATATGCTTAGACTCCTTGAGACCTTTGTTATTGTTGACAAACAACACTATAGCTTTATTGTCACAATACAACTGTATGGGCACGTCCACAAAGTCAAATATGATCAATTCTCTAATGAGGTTCCGAAGTTAAATAGCCTGAGTAGCGACTGAAAAGCAAGAAGAGTAGAGGATGAAATGGATTTCTATTGCTCGCTTTTCCATGATATTACACCTCCCACTAACATAAAGATGTACCCTATTGTCGACCTCTTGTCATCCTGACAGCCAGCAAAGTCTATATCCGAATACCCTACTAGCTGCAAGTCCTGAACATGTTTGTAAATTAGCATATAATCTTCTGTCCTCTTTAAGTACCTCAAAATTTTCTTGACAGCAACCCACTGATCATGTCCTGGATTTGACTGATATCTGCCTAGAAGTCTTGTTGCAAAAGCAATATTTGGTTTAGTGTAAACTTGAGCATACATGATACTCCCAAGTGTACTGGCATAAAGTATACTTTTCATTCAGGCTTTCTCAAAATCTGAATTGGAACACTGTGACGGATTCAGCTTATCACCCTTAATGACATGAGCAATTCCTGGCTTGCAATGTTGCATGCTGAATCTTTCCAAGATACGATCAATATATGCTCTCTAAGATAGACCCAATGTATGACGATAATGATCCCTATAGATCTCAATTCCAAGGACAAAATATGCCTTACCAAGGTCCTTCATATCAAAATTTTTTAACAACATTCGCTTTGTCTCATGCAGTAAATCAAGGTCATTGCTTGCAAGCAAGATGTCGTCTACATAGAGTACACGGAAAATGAATTTCCTCCCATTGACCTTGCAGTATATACATTGATCTACTTTGTTCTCAACAAAATCGAATGAAGTGACATTGCTATGAAATTTCAAGTATTATTGTCTAGAAGCTTGCTTGAGATCATAAATGGACTTTTTCAGTCTACATACAAGTGTACCTGAATCATCTGCCGCAAAGCCTTTCGATTGCACCATATAGACCCCTTTATTAAGGTTTCCATTGAGAAAGACAGTTTTAATATCCATCTGGTGTAACTCCATATTGAAATGAGCTATCAGTGCCAGGATCACTCTGAAAGTATCTTTGGAAGAGATTTCATAAAAAGTTGCTTTATAGTCTACTCCTCTCTGAGTGAAATCCGTAGCTACCAGTCTGGCTTTAAACTTTTCAATATTTCCTTTGGAGTCCCTTTTAGTCTTATATATCCATTTGCAGCCAATGCGTCTGTGACCTTCAGGTAATTCAGCAAGTTCCCATACATCATTATGCTTCATAAATTGCATTTCATCTCTCATTGCATCTAACCACAATTCCGACTGAGGACAAGAAACAGTTTTGGCATAAGTCACTGGATCAACCACAAAACTGATATCGTAGTCTTGCTCTCCTATACAAACTAAATAATCCAGTGGTATAACTGATCGTTTCTCCCTAATGGATCTCCTAACTAAAGCAGCAACAACCTCATCCTGCACCTAAGAGTTTAAGGAACTTCATCAAGAGCTGTCTCGATAACAGGATCCTGAGCCTCAATAGGTTTAGTTTGAGGTGTGAGAGACTCCACAATTATCTATATGGGAGGAGAAAAATATACAACATTACCCACCGAATTGTTATCCTCAATAATATGTGAGCAGCTACTTTTTTCGGTCATATCAAACTCCAAAAACTTCGCTATCTCTAATTCCATAATTTTTATGCCTCCATTGAGATTATAAAACCGATATTCCTTCGAATGATCCGAGTAAGATACGAAGTAACACCGAGTGGTTCTAGAATCCAACTTACTTAATATTGGATTATACAACTTCACTTTTGCAGGACATCCTAGGCTTACGTCCAATCTATAACTCAAAAGGAGTCGGTGAAATAGCTTTAGTAGATACACGATTTAGAATGTACAAAGCTGTTTTTAAAACTTCACCCCACAGAAAATCAAGTAAATTTGTTCTATTAATCATACTCATCACCATTTCCATAAGGGTACGATTGCGTCTTTCGGCTAGACCATTCTGCTCAAGATTCCCAAGTATAGTAAACTAAGCCACTATCCCAAAATCCTCTAAATATTTGGCAAATAGCTTTTTAAGCTATCCGACATCGTCATGCTTGCCATAATACTCTTCACCTCGATCAGATCTAACAACTTTTATGACCTTTCTCAACTATTTTTTGATTTCAGTCCGAAAAATCTTGAACTTGTCAAGAGACTTAGACTTTTCCTTAATTAAGTACATATAGCCATATCGAGAATAATCATTAATAAATGTGATAAAATAAAAATTTCTACATAAGGTTGTAGTATAGGGTCTACTAATGTTAGTGTGAATGACTTCCAATAGGTAAGCACTTCAAACTGTAGTTTTCTTCCTTATCTTGGTCATTTTACCCTTACAACAGTCTCCGGATATCTGTAGGTCATTTTTAAAAGCAAGTAGGATGTTAGTATCTATCGGCATTTCTACTCTTTCCTTAGAGATGTGGCTAAGCCGTTTATGCTACAATGCATAAAACTGTTCTTTAGATAGAGATCTCTTGGAAACAACCTTTTTAGCCGTATAAACGATGTATATGTCATTGGAAGACAAACACAATCTATACAATTCATTGGACATATTACATTACCCAATCTTATTTGAATCAAGAAACAAAGAAATACCATTATTTTTAATTTCAAAAAAGTAGCCATACATATCCAAACACAATACAAAAATTAAGTTCCGTCTAAAAGAAGGTACATAAAATGTGTCTTTTAACATTAATCTAAAACTAAAGTCTAGAATTAATATAACATCTCCCACAAACACAACGTCGACTTTCCCATTGTTTCTCATAATGAGTTTTGATTCATCCTGACTTGGCTTTTTCCGGTTTATAAATCCATGTATGGTAAACGCAACATGATTAGTTGCACCGTTATATAGCCATCAAGAACTTGATGATGCTTCTGATAGGTTGAATTCACAAATAAATGCTAAATGATCATTATATGCAGCCTCACGTTTGGAGAATTAAGCCTTAAACTTTCCACAATTCTTCTTTATGCGACCTTTCTTCCTGCAAAAGAAGTAGTGATCACCATCCTTCTTGAATGATGTTTTCTTTGAACCCATATTGTTAGATTGACCGGAAATTTCATAAATACCTTTATAAGTACGATTTCTAAACTTTTTATCCTTCCTTTTGTGAGAACCAGAAACGTACAAGGTAAGATGCCATCGTTCCTTCTTAAGTTTTTCTACCTCTACCACCACCCTATCTATCAGGTCATTAACCGACTAAGGCTCATCTTAGGAATTGTAATATATCTTTATAATCCCAAAATCAATTGAAAAAGGTATTTAGGGCTTGATGCACAATACAAGCATTAAAAAATGGAAACATTAAGAGCTTGAAACTTTATCTTTAGGTCTACCATCCTAAGGACATAATCTTTAACCCTAGCAATATCATCATACTTCATATTGAAGAGTTTTTGAAGAAGGGTACCAACCTCAACATTAGTTGAAACGCAGTTTCTAGCCTCTAAGGCTACCGTCATTTTATTAACAGTACAGTCAGCTGGCAAACCACTTTTCAAGTGTTCTTGAATGGATCGCTTCATTGTCAACAAACAAATTCGATTGCTCTTTTCCCAAGCAATATAGTGCACTTTCTCAGCTTCACTTCATTGTCAACAAACAAATTCGATTGCTCTTTTCCCAAACAATATAGTGCGCTTTCTCAACTTCAGTACTAGTGGCGGTGATATCTGCCGATTTATCCTTAGTAAGAGCAATGTGAACATCCGCTAACTCAATTCCAAATAGCAAATTTTCTTTCAATTTCTTAAAATTCAACTCAGTAAGAACCTCAATGGAAATGGAATTGCCGTTTACATAAAAGGTGACTGGAAAATAAATAAACAATACAATCAGCATCATGTAAGTACTTATCTAGAGAGTTACATATATCATCACATAATCACCTTTGAGCAGAAAATATGATATGCAGTTATACACTCTCCAAATGACAACGACTAAGAGAATATATTCCAATTTTTCATGAAATCACCACCTTTTAGTATATAAACCACTAAGATCAATCACTTCGCAAGCACATGTTGTGCATGTATCACTCTATGAACCAAATCAAAATCACCTCCTTTGGGAGTATGACCACATATTAGAATATGAGACATCCCACAATAATATGAGACTGATATTTTTCAAATCCAATCAAGTATGCCACTTTGATGGTCACTACCCCACTAAATCTTTGAAACTCTCTCATACATAGGATATGAACTATATATCTCACATTCACTGTATACATGTAGTTATTTGTCTCTAAAAATTACATGCCATGCTAATTATACTGTTTCATTCATTGATAGACAATGAATTACACTCTGCACATTCCTTATGTGGTGATATATTTGTGAGCTACCATATACATTTCCGAAATCATTGAAAAATACAAGAAAATACGCAAAAATACACATATATAGGGTTCTATACGTATTTTTACATCCTTAAAAGATTCAAAAATGTAAAATAAATATACCACAGTGTATAGAATTTTGATACAAGTGCGGCGGTACCAATAATATCCTAAATGGATATCGAACGCGCCCTCAAGCGCCGTTGGAACGCACGGCATGTGTACGCGTGTTCAGCCGGTCGCGTGTGTTCAGCCGGTTAAATTAGTCTGAATCATCGGTCCGACCAATTGACCAGTCAGGTCAACAGGGTCAGGTCAATGGATCGGGTTGAGTCAGGATCCGGGTCAACCTAGACCCGTGTCGTTGACGGCAGCACGACGTCATGTCAGCAGTTATCGGCGATAAGATGGGCCGATTCGTCATAGCCGCGCTTGGCCATCATGCATTATCGCACCCACAGCGGTGTGTCGGTGTGTGAGGGCACGTGCCGTATCCTCCGATGACGCGCCGCCCCTCATTCTTCTAGTTTGATGAGTAGATTCCAAATATGCAATAAAATTTAACTTTATCTGACAAAAAATTCCAAAAAATGGCAAAAGCCTATTGGACAAAACGAAAACGGTCATAATCCGCATGTTTAAGTTCTAATCTACGGCAAGCTCTAATACCACATGTCAGTCACAAAAATAGCACGCCAAGGAACACCATGAACATAAACTAGAACACGTAAATAGATAAGTTATTGATTTGCGCGCCTGGTTTAGAATCCATCAAATTTAACGCGAAATTGGCGATGGTTTTTGAACACGAATTCAAGTACTTCTCTCCTATTCCCTTCACCGGAATACTGGTCTAATGAGATTGCTACTCACAAGAAGAAATTCCTCTCTAGATCCGTATGTGAGTCAAATTGTGTATTATCATGTTAGAGGATGGACTTGAGTACTATTTATAGAGTTTTTAGCCACGAGCCCTCTCATCATAGGCCGGGCCATACTCGGCCCACACTAACTAACCACATATTAGATTTATTAATAATCTATATATCTTACCTTTATTAGACTAAATTAATACAGTTAATCTCAATTAATGAAGCCTACATTAGAAAATTTCTTACATCTCCGTCTTCTGTTCTCAACTTAGGCGAATGTTACAGTGTTTTCTTTCCTTTCCTGAAATTAAGGAAACATGTCGATGAGCAATGGCAGTGATGACTGATTAAGCTATAGTTGGACCTAGACGTGCAGATGAGTTTCTCTCTTTTCCAGAGGCAAAACTCCTCTTTGATCTCCACAAACTTTTCGGCCAGAAGTGCAGATCAAGCTTGTCAGCCTAAAGGGCAATGAACCGCACCACTCTTTTCTTTCTTTCTCTTATTTTAAAGCAGTTCATTGTGAAATGTGGGCTTAATTCCAAAAAAAAAAAAAAAAGCATCAACTTTACCTTGAGCGACAATTATGGCCTAAACTTTTTTTTATCTCATAAAAAGTCACTAACTTTCACTTAAATCCCAAATTTGGCCTGAATAATTTGAAATTTTATATCACGGGAGCTAGATTTGGAACTTAAGTAAAAGTTTATACTTTTTATTAAGACAAAAAAGAGTTCGGGCCAAAATTTTCACTCAAGATAAAGTTGGTGCTCTCTTTTGGAACTAGCCCGTGAAACGTGTGAAACATAGAATATAAAGTCGGTGTTTTGGCAGTTTTGTTTGTTTGTCTGATTTTTACTTATTTTTTTACTTAATATAGATCTTGTGATTGATAAATTTTAACCTTTTAAAAAAAATCCAAAACATTTAAAACTTTTATAACTGAAAAATAGTGACACGTAGAGCCGCATATAAATTTCTCATGATTTTTAAAAATTGAATAGCATTTTAAATTTTGGCATAAAAATATACGTACATTTTACTTTGGGATAATGACATAAATGGCATCTGAACTTTGACCTAACGTGAAATGTGGTTCATGCACTTTAAATTTGTTCAATATAGTCCCTAAATTTTAATCCAATGTGTAATGTCGTTCCTAAACTTTTAATTTGCTCAATGTGATCTTTGGACTTTTCATACATGTTTGATTTAATCCCCAGATTGTATAAAAATATTCAAAGTTGTCTTTCCATTAATTTAAGTTCAGGAATAACGTTAAACATTTTCATATAGTTCATGAACTAAATTGAACATGTGCCAAAGGTCTAAAAAACACATTAAACAAATTAAAAATTTAGGAACAATATTGCGCACTGGGCTAAAATTTAAAGACCACATTGAACAAATTTAAAGTTCAAGGATCATATTGCATGTTAGGTCAAAGTTCAGGGACCATTCATATCATTTAACCTTTTAGTTTTGCTAAATCTTACACAAACAAGTAAGCAAAATGATTTTTTTTTTGGTCGGAGTAAGCAAAATGATTACTTTGTAAGTTTCCAATCCAAACTTAGGATACAATTCATATTCTTAAAAAAAAAAGTGCTACATATGATACTATTATCAAAATTGGTACATTTTGAGATGTTTGAGATGCTTCAAGTTAGGTAAAAGTCGAATTATAAAGACCTAAGATTTAAAAATACATAAAAAGCATAAATAACTTGAAAAAAAATACAAGAAACTCTTAATGGAGTCTGAAAGATTTCTTTGACTTCTCAACTCCTTGACCATTTAATCCTGGAAGTCCATTATCGTTATCTTTAGATTTAGGTCTGTAATGAGTGCCCTCAGAAACTTATAAAACATATGTAACGACGAAATACTTAATTTTCGAAATATTAATTATTCATATCACGAAAACGAAAACAATCAGTACATTAGAAATTTCATTATCTCATTATTTTTATTGCTTAACAAGTATCTCAGGACATTTTTCAACAAAATCCTTTGCATTTAAGATTGCGACGTAACAGGCGCCTGAATATTGTTGGCTCATTTAGTTTCAACTTCCGATAGAGAAATTTCTTACACGACATTGTCACTACATCTCAATTTTGTCTTCTGGAGTTGATGATCTTGGCTTGGCATGGAGATTGCAAGTGGCCAAATGAAAGATCTCCTCTCTTCTTGCACCATCTATTATTAGTTGGCTCTTATTGCTGGTGTGGAAAAGTAGCTAGGAGAATGCGACGGGTCGATCTCAAGTGGGAAGTCTCTCCATCTATGTTTCCATTCTGATATCCACCCCAATTTAATAGAACTCAATTATATTTGTTTCTCTCTCCCTTTGCCCATCCATGCATTAAACCTTTCACATTATATCTAATCAATCAACATCTTAAGTATAATCACGGTCCAATCGTTAGTTTTCCGAGTCTAGCTATATGAGAGTTGTTGATAAAATGATGTAGCTAGGGATAATAATAAAGCGGGTTTGAGAATTTGACATTGTCTCAAATTTGAACTCGATAAAATTTTGTTATATCCTCGAGTTGAGATAATGTTTAGGACTCTTGACTCATGACGATGTGCCAAATAGAAAAACCCTTGTTCTTATATTCAATTTTTCCACCGCTAAACAATTTTTTAGTTGATGTTTTACGTAGTAAAAAATAAAAGATGAATCATTTCACGTTTTTGTCTAACCATAATTAATCACAATATTTTGTATTTGGAGGCTCGTATAGTTTCGAGTATAAGCTTGTGCCTTCCAGAGGACGGATAAGGAATATGTTAGTTTAATAGTAAATAGAATATTTGGAGATTGCTTTGGATTCCAGTTTTGACTACCGAGCAAATTATTCAGTTCAATATCTCCCAATGAAACGAAGTTATTATGGTCACGCATGGAGAGGAGGCTTCAAGCAATCCATGAGACTAAAAGATTAGAGCTAAAATAAACAATAGACAATATCCAGTTATCTCATAACTCGATGGTTTAAACTTTTGAGTGAAATTAAGTCCAATTGAGCATGTCTATAATTTTTTTCATGATTTTTTAAAAGTAAATAGGGTTTTAAATTTTGGCTTGAAAGTATGTATACTTTTTATTTTGGCTGAATCTTAATCAAACAAGCAAGCAAAATGGTTATTTAGGGTGTTGAAGGAAATGGTTTTACCCGAAAATTCCTTTTCAAGGAAAGTGCTTGATTTTTTCTTGTTTGGTTGTGAGCATGAAAATGATTACTTCCCTCTCATTTTCATGCTCACAGCCAAACTAGTTTTGGTAGGGAAGTTACTAAGGGTGACTTAGTTTAGAGTAAAACTATTTTCAGGAAAAAAAATTCGTACTTCTATCCTGTTTGGACACCAGAAAATGAATTGTTCAACAGAAAATATTTTCCTTGACCAAAAATTAGTCCAAAAATTAGTTTGCTAAGACTTTGGAAAATGAATTCTCTTCTCATGAGAGAGAGAGAGCAAGAGAGAGGGAGAGCCGCTCATTGGTGTTGCATTGGTAGCACCACCATGCTGTCTCTTTGGCAAGCAAATCACGTCGAATGAAAATACTTTATAGTCACATAAATCGGCTCGATAAATTGTGTGACTATGAAGCATTTTTACCTTCGTCAATAGAGACTAAAACGAAAATTTCGAAACGAACGAAGGCCATGGAATGATTCACTGACACCCCCTCCTCAAGCTGGTGGTGCTCACCTGGTCGGGAAGGTCACCGTTCGACTGGGAAAGCCGCGGACTTAAGCCCTTACGATCAGCTCGTAAGTGGCACTTAAATGATTTTTTTTTTTGAAGCTATGACACTCAAGTGAGCCAAAAAAAAGTTATAGCATTTAAGTGTCTTCCATACAAAAGTTATGGCACTTGCGTTGTACTTACCCCATTATATGTGCGTTGGTAATATTCTTTAATTATGAATTCCTAAAAAGCATTTATTTTATTTTGGATCGATATTCCATCATCTAAATTTTGTAGTTAATTACCCCATGGATTTCTCTTTCTTGAATAATGTCATTGGATTCGTTTTTTTAAATATTGCGCACATGCAAAAGCAAAGATTGTCTACAGCAAATTACAGTGCATTTGGTCGAGCCTCACCTGCCCCCGGTGAGGTTCGTCCTCGTCATGGCTGGCGAGGGCTCAGCCCCGCTGACCTCGTCCTCGCCACGGCTGGTAAGGATGAGGCCTGCGGGGGCTCGCTCTCGCTAGTTGCCAGCGAATTTGAGCCTCGCCAAATCTGGCAAGGGCTCAGTCCTGTCGGCCGCTGGCAATGTTCGACCTCATCAGCGTTGGGCAAGGCCGAGCTTTGCCAACCACAGCGAGGATGAACCTCGCTAGGGGCGGGCAAAGCCGACCTTGCCCAACACCAGAGAAATCGAGCCTCGCCGGCCCCCACCTCTAGCCAGTCGTCGGACTGGCAACCGGCCAGAGGTTGAACGTGAGGGGAAAAAAAAAGAAAAGAAAAGGAAAAATAAAAAAATAAAAAAATTCAAAAAAATAATATTAAAATAATTATTAACAGTAATATTGGATGGAAAAGTTAATGGTAGTAGATTTGGTACAAAAGTAAAAGTTTGAAATTTTTTATGAGATAAAAAAAAATTTATGATATAATTGAGATAAAAACTAAAGTTTGAGGTTTTTTTGGGTATTAGGCCAAACCACAGGGGGAAGGTCACGTTTGCATCCCTAATCTGGTTAATTGTAGGTACTTGTTTTTCGGAACCAGACCTTGCATTCAGTACAAGCATCTTCAAGCAAACATGCATTGAATGCTCTGATTGAACTGGACTCTCCTCAATCTCTGCGTTGTAAATTTGCCACCACCATCCGAAATACCCACAGATATTTGTCGGGACCAACACGGTCCTAATGTTGATGATACGTGGATCGGGATATTTATAAAAAAAAAGTCTTAAACATATTTTACAATTATCTATCAAGTTACATATATTTTTTAATTTGATCAATTTAGTTCTTGATTTGTCAATATAATAATTCTAGTAAATTTTGATTGGAAATTGTTGACATGGCGGTTTGGTTAGTGTTAGCCATCTTATTTGACATGGCTGGCATTGACATGGACAATTTTTACAAATTTAAAAAAAATGAATTTTTGAATGTTTTCTTTTTCTTTTCTTTCTTTTAATACTTATTTTCCTTCTTCCTATGCCGATCATCGAGCTTGGCTAATGGTTGGTGACTTTTGCTGGCCATAGGCGAGGGTCGCCCTCACCTTGAAAAGAAACAAAGAGAAAATTCAAAAAATTTATAAAAATTGCAAAAATCATTCACATCAGCGTCGACCGTACCACGTAGGATAACCGACGTTTATGTTAGAAATTTATGGCCTAAATCGATCAGCAGTACTATATTGGCAAATTGTCAAAATATTTATGATTAAATTGATCAAATTAAAATGTTTAGAACAATATTGGCATCCATATAAATAGGTTTAGGACTCTATGGGTAATTTTTTTTTATGTAGATCTTATAAGGATTGGAACTCAAGAAATTCAAGGACTCTAATTGCATCAGATCCATGTATCGGATTCACATTAAAAAAAAAAACTTTAACCTTCACACTCATTCTCTGCCATATTTTTAACCTTCATATTGGCTTACCTCTGTTACCGTTACTTAGAAACTTTCTCGATTGACTTCTGGCCTTGTTTTATATAACAAGAGCCTCCTATTTAGAAGTATAATCCAAGCCTTTTATCTTAATTTCTTCATTGAATAGGTTTTCTTAACCATGCTCGTTGAAAGCACACTAAAAAGAGCCAAATTATTTCATGCCACAACCAAGGTATCCCAACTGTCGGCACGAGTATCAAGTAATAAATATAAATTTCAAGATTACAACATCTTGAAATTCATTCAAGTGTTCCGACATGCTACTTCCCTTATTATATCTCAAATTTACAGGTCTTTTAACTAAAAAAACTTTTTTTTGTAGGGTTTTCCTCTAATAGAGTTCATGTAATTTCTTCTTCAAAGTGTTTGCTTTCTTCTCTTGTGCAACATGATGAAAACATTATTATCAATCCATTGTCGAATATAGCGGACTGTTTTTCTATTCATTCACTCACATTCTTTGTCTTCCTCGTTTCCTTTAGTTTTATTAATATCAATGGGATGAGGCTTCCAAATGGAGTAATTTGAGGCATTTAACTTCGACATTGTGCCGCTTGTTTCTTCCATTTAACACTAGAATCTCAGCACAAGCTCTTATACCACTTTGTTGAGAAGAATTGAGCAACAATTCACCAAGAACTATTTCAATTCATGATCAATTTCTTCTCAAAACGAGATTGAAGAAAACGAAAGACAACTTGGAGAAGGTTCTCAACGAATGAAATGATCAATATACTAAAATTTGAGTCAATCACGACAATGTTTGGCTTTCAAATTGAGACCAAAAAACTGCACCCTTTTTTCTTTTTCTTCTTCTCCTTCGATCTTCTCGGTGCTCTCTCTCTCTCCTCTTTTCTCTCTCACACTCCAGCTCAACTCACGAACTCCTCTCTTTCTTTTCTTTTTGAGTTTTCAATTTTTTTTTTAATGTTAGCTGGGCCCCACAGAGGCGAACCCCAGCCAACACTAGGTATGCGTGTTACAACATCACAGGATGGCGCGTCTTGTCAGCATAAATCCCCGGTGACTCTTCGCTGGGATGAAACGCTAGCACCCAAGGATGGGATTGGCACAGAGATGTAGTACCAGGGCCATAACCCCATCCGTCGAAATTCCGTGCAAAAACCTGAAACAAGACAGACCGCTGAGCATTCAAGAAGAGAAAAAAAAAATGCTAGTATGGAAAAGTTGGTCAAAAACTAGTCCTAGTAGGTAGCTAAATAATGTGTACCACAATGTTAATCCAATCAAGGTTTTAAGTAGGGATATAACATGGGAGAGGACAACTTATTATTGGCGTGTCCCTGTCCACGTTGACGAACGAAAGAGTAAGAAAATGCCACATCTCTGTCGTTTTTCCATAACAATCGAAGCGGAAGGCTCCTCCCTCCAAAAGAAGCTCAAAAACCATATCCCCTATGATGACATCGGCAGCCACCACCTGGCCACCTTGGATGATAGTCGTTTAAAATGTCAATCTTGACTCCTTAGTCTTTGTCGTCCCGGCTTGTCGAGACCTAAAAAATCGTGTTTTCGATCTTAGGCTAATGGATTACTAGATCAATTAGATTAACTAATTTAGCTCGAGTTCTCCCAAACTCTACCAATTCACAACTTAAGTCCAATTATGAGCATGCAAATATTTTTAATGGGAGTCGCCACTAATCATTTAAGGTAAGTTGATTATAAACCTAAATAAAATAGCGGGAGTACTATTTTATTCCTGCGAACCAGAAATTATAGACTCGGGGACTTGGTTACGCTAGATTACCCTAACGCCCTTTTGGTACCAATTTCAAGAAAAATACTCAATTTGGCAATTTTGATAAATCATAACTTAGAGTTTAAATGTGCATAAATTTTTTATTTTCACTTATTTAAATGAAAGCTAACCTATATGTAATGACGTGCAAAAAATGACATGCGATTAATGTAACCTAACATGCAAATTATATGTCATGCGACGATGTGACCTATTTCTAATGACGGGCATATTATTTTTTTTGTATTTTTTTTTAATGAAATTCAGAATTAAAAATGCCAATTATCTAATCATGCAATTTTAAACTAAAGAAATTAACCTATTCTAAAGTAATCTTTTGGTATTTTTTTTAATCAAAATTCGAAATTAAAATCAAGTAAAAAAAATAATATAACCGCTAAATCTTTCGAATTAAGTTTCGATCTGAAACCTGACAGATTGATCCTAAAATTCAAAATACCCGCTATGGAAATAACTCTATCTAAAGTTTGATAGATAGGTTTATTTCCACATGTGCGGTTGCGGATTAGGAAATTTTCCTAATCGATCACATCTTGAAAAATTCTCGATATCTTAAATATCTTGGATATATTCAAAAGATTTTGAAAATTCTAAATTCTATCTAAGTTTGAAAAGTAATAGACATCCAATATTTCCTAAAGAACAAAAAAAAAATCCTAATTGAAATAGTGTCTATTGTTCAAATATGCAAAGTTAGATAATGATAAACATGGAATAAGCAATGAAATATTCAAATTAATTCGGATGAGATATTTACCTAAATGCGCAAATAACTTTCCAAATTCGAATCGCCGGCGTAAAGGGATTGCGCGAATGGATTGGTCAACGAAGGCACTGGGGGGAGCTCGGCTAGGCTCCGAGCTTACAGACGAAGCGGCGTCGGTGGGTCACTAACGGTCGTCGTCGGCACGGTAGAACGATGGCCTGCGGTGATCCTCACAAGGTCACGGTCAGCCATACTCGGCTCGGTGGATGGTCGGCGGATCAAGCTATGGTCGACAAGATGGCGGCTAATGGTGGTCAATTGAAGTCGCCGTTGGATGATTCACAAACTCACAGGAAAAACGTTGTCACAGCTAGTCTTTTTTGATGCAGAATGGAATGGCTGGGTCAACTCTGTGTGCAGCAACAGTAGGCACTGCTCGAGAAGACAACAGCAAAACGGGGCAACCACGTTGGAGCCTGCGTCAAACTTGCGCCAGAGAAGCAGCCTCAGATCGTGGAGATGGAGGAGTTCGGTTCTGGTCGTCGAGGTACATGCTCGAGGAAAGATGATGCTCTCCCCACTCTCTTGCTCGCGTTATTTCTCTTCTTGAAAGTTGACCGAACTCTCTTCTCCTTTTTTTAACGTTGGCCCTCTCCCCACTTGCTGCGCTTTCAAATGAGAAAATATCCCCCCCGATTTCCTCCTTTAGACTAGCTGAAATTTGTTGGTTGATTAGCTCTCTCCCAAAGATTCAGCTTTTGCCCAGAATCATGCAAATATTTGGCCAAATATACTCTGCACTCAACCGTGGATATGCTCTCTCTCTCTGGACATTCCTAGAGTATATTTCTTTTGTTCTTTCTTGCCCTGCACATATTCTGGTTTCTGATGACTCCTCCTGGTACTTCATGATTTCTTGCTATTTCAATTTCGCATGTACGCTCCTTCATTGAATTTGTTTCACATTCGCTCAATTAAAATGCATGTGGGTCCAATGCTTATGAGAAATGAAATTTAAGAGTCGGGATCGACCCTTAATTTTGTATGTCACCAAAATTTAGGTGTCAACACGGCTTTGCTCTGCACCGAGTTTTAATGTTTATCCACATGCCCGCAGATACGAAAATGCTAGATCCCATCGAAGAGTATCCATTAGAGTATAGTAGTGTATGAAACAAGAATTACAACGTTGTTATTATCATTATTATTGTTATTATTTTGCTCTCTATCCTAGAAGTTGGCAAATGCGATAACCAAATCGATGAATGCCCCACTTGAGAGGGAAATTTCTAATTAATACAACCACAAAATCTTGTGGACTCTTCTCCAAGAAATAAGAGCACCCTTTTAATATAGAAGTTTATTTCACTTCCACATACATTCTCATCAAAGAGGTGAAGTGTCGACAGCGGAGGTGAAGAGCATGTACCCTACACTGAAAGCAATCATTTCTTTTTGTATAGTTTTAGGGACACGAGTGCAGAAAATTGACAATTGGGAGATCCATGGAATACCTTCTAGATACATAAACCGATTAGTACAGATATGTGCGGGTGACCTTGATTCAAAGTAGTATATATTGGTAATCAATTATATCTAATCTCCAATTCCAGATTCGTTGAAACTTAAAATCTACCTCGTGATCCACGCATCTCCTTCTAACACTGGGAAACTGTTGTTTCAAATTATTTTAGGGTACCCTATATTTTTATCAATTTTTATGTCAAACGAAAAAAAAAAGTTTTACAAACACATTAACAACATATGTTTGTCACGAAAATAAAAGCTAATATAGCAAAGTCTGTATTGTCATTTTATTTGGCAGTGGGAATTTCTTTTCAAGGGCAATACAAAGCCATAAAATTGTCGATCGAATTCAAATATAGGTAAGTGACGAGATATCATGTAGTCTAAAAAGAGCATGAACTCATGCATGCTTCTCCTTTCCTGTACACATGCTAAGGACACTTCATCTTCAAATTGTAGCTCTAATAGGTAGCGTTCATGTTCTTACATCATTTGCATTTTCTCTTAATATTTTGTATTTGGAGAAAATAGGTTTTCATTATTTGGAAAGAGAGAAAAATTAACAAAAACGGAAAACAATGTCTTTGAATTAGAGAGAAAATCGCAACAGAAGCGAGGAAATTAATTCCTTTAACTTTGGAATTGGCATTTTTTATACCAATTGAAGGAAAAAGAGTGTAATATTTTTACTTTCGAATTTTGCACTTTTTTTCCATTCACTTCCGTTCCCAATATTCTTCTTCATCAAAACAAGACCTGAAAAATATATTTGTATCCCTCCTCATTTTTTTTTATTCTTTGATTACTTTCCTCCCTACAAAAGTAATTTTAAAAGTAATACCACCGAAAATCCCAAATTGGTACACCTAAGACAAACGTACTCCAAATTATTTTTTTGATCACCAGAAACTCCAAACTGGTACAGAAGTGACAATTTTTTGTGTTAAATTTTACCGTCAAATTTCTGAATTGGATGACACGTAATAGTTAATGGGTGTACTAATTTGGGATTTGACTCTCCATTTGTCACAGATGTACCGGTTTGTAATTTTTCATAATATTAATTCAATTTAATAGAGGGTAAATTTGTGACAAATGTATCAATTTAGGGTTTTTGAGAGTCAAAAAATTAGTTTGGGGTAAATTTGTCACAAGTGTACCCGTTTGAGGTTTTTGTGGTAAAAAAATTAATATTGAGTAAATTTATCATAAATATATCGATTTGAAGTTTTTCGTAATATTAATCTAATATTTTATTGATAATACGTGTCAACATAAATGTGCATAGCTCGATCGGGCACCTCAACTCAAACCACTCGTTCGTTTCACCTGTTCTCTCTCTTATGATCCTGATAAGGACATGTGGTCTTGTGCATGACGAGACAGTCAATTGCTGGATGTGAGACTTCCTCGTACTGATTTCGCTTCTCCTGTGCCTATTTAGCTGAGATAAGAAACATTTGTGCTTTTCTGCTGAAATAACAATAAGAAAAGGGTCCTTCCTACGATGCTGTGGGTCAAAACCATGGAAAAATTATCAGACACTTTACATCAGCATTTATTGGGTGATCGATATGGGGGCGTTGAATCGTCAAGCATTTACCTGTTCATCGAGACCGATAGCTTGATGGTGAATTAGCCCGTGGCAGACCAGAAGTACCAATTGCCATGATCCAAAGCTAAAAAGGCAAAAGCATAGAAAGAAAGATGGGAAAGAAACTCAAGTTCTTAGGGCAACCAGCAGAAAACTTAACAGGTAGTGATCATCTCATAGTTATGAGATACCAATTCATGTGGATGCATCATGCATGCACGCACTTTTATAAAGACACTGCAACATGTCATATTTACCAGCTTGTTGGTTCATTTTTTTTTTTTTTTTGTGTGTGGTTTGAGCCAGAATAATCATTTAAGTAGTTGAGAAGCACAAAATGCGAAATCATGACGTGCAAAATAGAAACAAAAAAGAAAGGAGCAAAAGAGGATGGAGTGGACATGCAAGGGGCTGAATTAGGCAAGAAGCAATTGAGGTAGCTAAATAATGTGTACCACAATGTTAATCCAATCTAGGTTTTAAGTAGGGATACAACAAGGGAGAGGACAACTTACTGTTGGTGTGTCCCTGTCCATGTTGACGAACGAAAGAGTAAGAAAATGCCACATCTCTGTCGTTTTTGCAGAACAATCGAAGCGGAAGGCTCCTCCCTCCAAAAGAGGCTCAAAAACCATATCCCCTACGATGACATCGGCAGCCACCACCTGACCATCTCGGATGATAGTCGTTTAAAAATGTCAATCTTGACTCCTTACTCTTTGTCGTCCCTGCTCTACTCTGCACCGAGTTTTATTGTTTATCCACAAGCCCACAGATACGAAAATGCTAGATCCCATCGAAGAGTATCCATTAGAGTATAGTAGTGTGTGAAACAAGATTTACAATGTTGTTATTATCATTATTATTGTTATTATTTTGCTCTCTATCCTAGAAGTTGGCAAATGCGATAACCAAATCTATGAATGCCCCACTTGAGAAGGAAATTTCTAATTAATACAACCACAAAATCTTATGGACTCTTGTCCAAGACATAAGATCACCCTTTTAATATTGAAGTTTATTTCACTTCCACTTACATTCTCATCAAAGAGGTGAAGTGCCGACAGTGGAGGTAAAGTGCATATACCTTGCACTGTAAGCAATCATTTCTTTTTGTATAGTTTCGGGGACATGAGTTTAGAAAATTGGCAATCGGGAGATCCATGGAATACCTTGAAAATACATAAACCGATTAGTACAGATATGTGCAGGTGACCTTGATTCAGAGTAGTATATATCGGTAATCAATCATATCTAGTCTCTAATTCCAAATTCGTTGAAGCTTAAAATTTACCTCGTGATCAACGCAACTCCTTCTAACACTTGGAAAATGTTGTTTCAAATTATTTTAGGGTACCTTATATTTTTATCAATTTTTATATGTCAAACGAAAAAAAAAGTTTTACATACACATTAACAACATATGTGTTTGTCGTGAAAACAAAAGCTAATATAGCAACGTCTGTATTATCATTTTATTTGGCAATGGCAATATCTTTTCAAGGGCAATACAAAGTCGTAAAATTGTCGATCGAATTCAAATATAGATAAGTGACGAGATATCATGTAGTCTAAAAAGAGCATGAACTCATGCATGCTTCTCCTTTCCTGTACGCATGCTAAGGACACTTCATCTTCAAATTGTAGCTCTAATAGGTAGCGTTCATGTTCTTACATCATTTGCATTTTCTCTTAATATTTTGTATTTGGAGAAAATAGGTTTTCATTATTTGGAAAGAGAGAAAAATTAACAAAAACGGAAAACAATGTCTTTGAATTAGAGAGAAAATCGCAACAGAAGCGAGGAAATTAATTCCTTTAACTTTGGAATTGGCATTTTTAATACCATTTGAAGGAAAAAGAGTGTAATATTTTTACTTTCGAATTTTGCACTTTTTTTCCATGCACTTCCGTTCCCTATATTCTTCTTCATCAAAACAAGACCTGAAAAATATATTTGTATCCCTCCTCATTTTTTTTTATTCCTTAATTCCTTTCCTCCCTACAAAAAAGTAATTTTTACAGGTTAATACCATCGAAAATCTCAAATTGGTACACCTAAGATAAATGTATTCCAAATTATTTTTTTGGTCACCAGAAACTCCAAATTGGTATACAAGTGATAATTTTTTTCGTTAAATTTTACCGTCAAAATTTTTGAATTGGATGACACATGATAGTTGATGGGTGTACTAATTTTGGGTTTTACCCTCCGTTTATCACAGATGTACCAATTTATGATTTTTCATTATATTAATTCAATTTAATGGAGGATAAATTTGTGACAAATGTACCTGTTCGGGGTTTTTGAGGGTCAAAAAATTAGTTTAGTATAAATTTGTCAGAAATGTACCAGTTTGGGCCTTTTTTTTTTTTGATGACCCAGGAACCGCCGTACAGCCGACAGCCGGCAACATAAATCCGGGGTGATGCTAGCGCGGGGACCTACCACCCACAGCACCACACTTAAGTAGCGCAAAGTGTGTGCGTGGAGAATCAAACCCCCTCTCTCCCCAAGCGAGATGGGGGACGTCTGCCCGAGCCAACGCACCCACAATGGGATGGGTCCGATTTGGGTTTTTTGTGGTAAAAAAATTAATTTTGAATAAATTTATCACAAATATATATATTTGAAGTTTTTCGTGATATTAATCAAATATTTTTATTAGTAATACTTGTTTAGGGTAAATGTGCATAGCTCGATCGGGCACATCAACTCAAAGCTCATTCGATTTATTGGGTGATCGATATCAGGCGTTGAATCGTCAAGCGTTTAGCTGTTCATCGAGCTCTATAGCTTCATGGTGAATTTGCCCGTGGCAGACCAGAAGTACCGATTACCATGATCCAAAGCTAAAAAGGCAACAGCATAGAAAGAAAGAAGGGAAAGAAACTCAAGTTGTTAGGGCAACCAGCGGAAATCTTAACAAATTGTGATCATCTCATAGTTATGAGATACCAATTCATGTGGATGCATCATGCATGCACGTACTTTTATAAAAACACTGCAGCATGTCATATTTACCAGCTTGTTGGTTCATTTTTTTGTGTGTGTGGTTTGAGCCAGAATAATCATTTAGGTAGTTGAGAAGAACAAAATGCGAAATCATGACGTTCAAAATAGAAACAAAAAAGACTGGAGTAAATGAGGATGGAGTGCACATGCATGGGACTGAATTAGGCAGGAAGCAATTAAGGCACCTGCTTGATGGTTGGGCCCCATACCCCTGCCACACGGTGTACATGAGTCTACCTCTGCTTTCTTTCCTATTGAAATGTTTTATGTCTTCTAAAGTAATCATTTCGAGTACATTTGTCCCTAAAGCCACAATTGTTCATTTCATTCATCAATTTTTGCTCTCTCCTCTCCCGTAGTTTTCAAATTCATTTCGATCTTTAATTCTATCAGAAAATTACTCGACATTTCAAATCTGTCATAAATCTATCCCGAACCCTTTAGCACAATTTATAAAGGGAATAATCCATTGGATTCCTTCTCAAATACCAATTGTGCCCTGATTTTCACTTTCTATAATTTGTGTAACCTTTTTCTCATGCGGCCTCTTTTCTTTTGTTTATCATCTTTTAAATTGGAAAATATTTATACAGCTTTATATTGACAATCTTTATTTTAGTATAACATTTTTAAATTATTTTAAAGTAAAAACAAAGTTAAAAGTAGGTTATCAGGATCTTGTAAATAAACAATGCAAAAGGGAAAAAATAGTAATTAAAATATAGTTTTAAGAGGGAATCTAATCTTGGGATAGATTTGATGTGAGCTCAAGAGGTGAGGATTTATCTTGATAATCTAAAAAGATGGGGTTAAAATTGAAAATGAAGAAAATGTGAGGATTCTAATTGCAATTTGGCCTTTTTTTATTGTTTATGATACATCTAATCACACAATTCTATGTTCTTTCCGGTGGGAAAGCACCCAGCCAATTTGTGTAGTAGCCTGCATAAATCTTCCGACCTCCGTTTCCTACTTCATAGGCATAGGTATTAACGAAATATTACATAGTTTACAACAACAACAACAACAAAAGTCTGGTTGTCTCATAAAATAGACTATAGTGTGTGAAAAATGTGTTCCTTCTCACTGGTAGAGCTGATCATGGTCCGGCGGCCTGCTGATTGGGTTAGGCCTCGAAACGCATGTAAGTAAAGTCGAAGTAAGCTATTTCCTTCTTATGCACTGATTAACTCAAGCCAAATGATTTCATAAAATGAACTAATTTATACTTTAACTAAGGAGGAGTTTCAGCAAAGGTTTTGTTATGCTCCATGACTTGCACTCCCCACACTTTGCACCTTGTCATCATGTATGTGTCGATGCTCGAGTTTAATCGACGTCACTGGGATAGGGCTAAGCGGGGCGAAAAAGGGTTTTCCATGAGATATGAAATGAAAACTACTAGCCCCACACGTGATTTGTGAATAGGTGATTGTCCGAACTGTATGGAATGCAACATTTTAGGAAGATTATAGTAGATGAAGAAATGACTAAGAATATTCTAGGTTGGCATCGGTTTCTAGTTGTGCCTTTGACATAATTCGAAGTTCATGACATTAGCAATCTTTGATGTGGTGAGGACATGTTGGTGTCCTAATTGATTTCCCAAACCATTTCGATCCTGACTTGGGAACTGCGCGTCCGTAGAGATAATGACCGATCCCTACACAATAAAATCTGCACTTTGTTTTCTTCCTGTTTTTAGTAAAATTGGAAAGTTGTTTGGTCTATTTTTTCTTTTTTCTTTCCGTTCAGTGTTGATATCATGTGCAATGGCGACTCATATTATGACTTTTGGATTTCGGGAGTGAAGGTGGATTAATTCGAAGTAATGCAAACCTACGTGCATTAATCTTCTCAGAGGCATGATCCACAAAAGGATTTTCAATCTCTTTCGTAACACATCAGTGTGGTTAAGTCCAATAAAAGCAAATAGCTCAGACGTGAATCACATTCTATAGAGTGAGTAATGGCACTTAGGAGCATCTTTAAACACTTCTAAAATCAAGGTCCGTATTACTAGATGCTCCTTTTCTTGCACCTTGCAAGAAATTTATTATCTTTTCATTCCCATCTCTATGTAGTATACACTTAATTTCCCACGCTTTTATTGCTTATAAAAATAAATAAATAAAAAATATTTTCATCATCAATGAAAATAGTTAAGCATAAATTATTATTGATAATGAAAATATTTTATGTTGACTAATTTTCTAAGCGACATAACCAATCATTGTTCGGAAAATGTTTTCCAAATCTTGAGTTTTTCATGAAACAAACGGATCTTTAATATGGTGTGGGGAGTGTCTTGAAAAAGGGCTACCATTTTTCGAACGTAATTGTCAAGCTTGTGTGTGGGTCGATGTTGCTAGAACAATACAATTCATCTTAAAGTAATGAACAAAAGAGGTACTAACAAGTCCAAATTTTGAAAGAAAACTTGGTGCATGCAAATACTCCGCATGGGAAATAATGCTTTGAGAATCATGTACTGGCACACTCGATTAAATGATCAATTGTCCTAATCGTCCTAGCCTCCAGGACTGAAGAATTTTTGTGGCATTCAACCAACCACCAAATAGCGACTTTTAGTAATGAAACAAAGGGTGTGGGCCAAAATGAAAAATGAAAAGAATAGTAATAGTAATGAAGGAGGCCCGTTTCGTCATATTCCCAACCAGGAGTAATTAATAGGCGGAGACTCCTTGCCCATCTCTCCAGCTGTGCCGGTAAACAGGTCGGTACGCAAGCAGGGACGCGTCGGATGTACATCCAAAAACGACAGCTTTCGGTCCACGCTGTCAAACTCAAGAATAGAAAGATTTTCTTTTTTACTTCATTCGATGAAAATCGGTGACAATAATTAGGGAGGGATGGGGACTGATTATGAGCTTTAACTGCGTGGGTGCAACTTCGCTTGGCTGCTTTTTGGACCTTAAAAGTAGGGTATGTGGGTGGGGTGGGATCAGTAAAAGATTTGTTGTTGACTTGTTTGAACTTCGAAGCTCTTTAAAAAGATGAGAGATTTCAGGCCAAAGCAAGAAAACAACACCAGAAAGCATTCTTGACTTTCACCCAATATACTTCGCGCCTCTGTTTCTTCTCAGGAGCGTCCCATCTATCTGGGAGCCGTTTTCTTCTGCTTCTTGTTCTATAAATATTGCCTCTTCTCATCTTGCTTCTCAGTGGTATTGTATCATTTGGTGTTTCCTGGTTTGGACGAGAGAGCACACAGAAGAAGAAGAAGAACCAGAAGCAGCTGCAACTGAAACAAGTTGAGAAGGAAGAGTTTGAGATTCTGCCACTGCTCAGTTCAGAGAATGGTTGCTCCCTTGTCTGTCTGGCCTTGGGAAAACTTGGGAGTTTTCAAGGTGATAAAAAAGGACATCAAGAAGCCTTTTTTTTTTTTTTTTAATTTTACTACTTTACATTCTTGGTCATGCAATTCTTAAAGTTTGGTTGATCCGTATAGAATATCCAGTCTTAAGCTCTGTGGGCATCATATTAGTTAGTTATAAGTTTTTGCAAATTAGTATCATTGCTAAAGTTTTACTTTTGAAATGTTTTCTGTTTGGGGGTGATCAGTACTTGCTTTATGGACCATTCGTCGCGCAAGTTCTCTACTCAAGGATGTTTGAAGACACTGCAAAGAGCCGCTGGTGCCTACATCTTCTCATTATATGGGGACTCAGATCTTCCTTTTATGTGAACTTCGGCTCTTTTAGTAACATGCTGTTCCTGAATCAAACCCGCCGGATCATCAAGCAAGGTGTAGATTTCAAACAGATAGACAGAGAATGGGACTGGTAAGATTTCTGATATGGGATCATACTTTTGCATGTATGTGTGTGTCTATCTATGTGTGAGAGAATTTTTAGTAATCTCTCTCTGTTTTTGTTCTTTTGGGTTCATTTTGCTAGGGATAATTTTTTGATTCTTCAAGCTTTCGTGGCTTCCATGGCCTACTACATCTTCCCATCACTAGCAGACCTTCCTCTTTGGAACACAAGAGGCCTCGTCACAGTCCTAATGCTTCATATAGGAGCTTCAGAGCCACTCTATTATTGGGCACACCGATGTTTCCATGGGGAATACTTATTCACCAATTACCATTCATTGCATCATGAATCTGCAGTCCCCCAGCCTTTTACAGGTGAGATAAAGTAATCTGATCCCATGAAATTTGTGAGATATTGCTTTTTATATTCATGCCTGCTTATTAATTGGTACAATTCATTCGCTGCAGCTGGACATGCAACATTTTTGGAGCATCTCGTATTTACCACAATTGCTGGAATTCCAATACTGGGCTCTAGTTTGCTGGGACATGGATCACTAAGCCTTGTTTATGGATATTTGGTTATGTTTGATGTTCTGAGATGCTTGGGTCATTGCAATGTCGAATTCATTCCTTATCGCATCTTCGAGAGACTTCCCTTCCTCCGATATCTCATTTATACCCCAACGTAAGTTAGATTAGACTGCCAATTTGCAAATTGGACATGTTTATCAAGATTCAGTGCTCAACTTTGTTAGGTTCAGTTATAGTCAGTTGCTCCTTTTTGAGCCCAATAAAGAAGCTTTCACATTCTCGAGCCTCACATTACCTTAAAGAGGAGAGAAAAATTGTACTTTTACGAGCCCCTAAGATATAATTGTTGCCAATTTGGCAATTTTGGAATTCAAGCTTTTAAATGTTCTCCATTTTAATGGAAGCCTTTCACCTGCGTCGTTAAGATATGCAGTTTATACATTTATATCTCAAAAGAAGCATCTTTGCATAGATGAGGTAGTTGCAATAAAAGGGTTCACCGATCAATCAAAATTTGGATAGAAGAAGAAAATTTAGTTTGCATTTTACAAGAAACTACAGTTTAAATGTTTCTTTCTCAGTTATAACGCAAATGTGTGATCTTTTGGCTGCTGATTGTGCAGATACCATAACCTCCATCATACAGATATGGACACAAATTTCTGCCTCTTTATGCCACTTTTTGATGCAGTTGGGAACACACTAAATAGCAAATCATGGCAACTTCAAAAGGAATATAATACTGAATGTGGTAGGTCTGAAGGTTTTCTCCCTTATTGAGTAATCAAAATATTACTTAAGCAGTAACGCCCCTGTTTAGATCGATAATTGATCAAGCAATTGTAACTGTATGACTTAAGCTCAATAGAACTTCCAATCAGATCTCCATTCATCATAAGGCGATCATCGCTCTGGCTCTGGCCCATTTCAGCCTCTATCTTTGTGTGTGCAAGACTATGATTGTGCTATTTATCAAGTGGCCCCCTGGACGGAGAGTTGACTTACAATAATTGACTTGTCATTGCTGCAGGAAAATATAGGAGGGTCATCCCAGACTTCGTTTTCCTGGCACATGTCGTGGACCTATCATCTTCAATGCACGCCCCCTTTGTATTGAGATCATTTGCATCATTGCCATATGCCACTTGTTTCTTCTTTTTACCGGTCTTGCCCATCGTCTTTATGGTGATGCTGGTGATGTGGGCATGGGCTAAGGCTTTTGTGATCTCTTTCTACAACCTAAGGGGCCGTCTGCACCAAACGTGGGCAGTGCCAAGATTTGGATTTCAGGTATATCTCATATTCGAGGAGCGAGGAATAGTAGAATAATATGCTCTAACTTTCTTTGTCGTGCCAAAATTTCATGGATACAGGCTAAAATGGAAACTATTTCCTTTTTTTGCAGTACTTCTTACCTTTTGCAGCTGCTGGCATTAACAAGCAGATAGAGGAGGCTATTTTAGATGCTGATAAATTAGGAGTTAAAGTCATCAGTTTGGCTGCATTAAATAAGGTGGTTGTTTGTTTCCTCTTCCATCCCCACATTTATCTCGTCTGATTTTCCATTTCATGGTTATTGCGGGAATTACTATCAACCTCCACGATACATGTGCTTGATTCTGGAATAGCAGTAATGGAGTGTGCACCATATAGGGTTGGAGAAGTTACTTGAAAAGCGTGCTGTCTTGGAGGTTTCGATCTATTCTATTATCTGCACGAGGACCACCACAATTGGCAACTCTTTCTATTGTTAAGAAGAAGATGTCCCATCTATTTGATAGCATATTTCTTCACCAACCATCCCCATGACTAGTTTCTACCGTAGGGAGCCCAAACATTCTTGAACATGTCGAAGCCACCTAACTTGTTTACCATTCTGCTTTGCCAAATCACGAGTAAGGGCTCTTAGAATTACAAATAGCTGCCGGAAGCTGTAAAAATAAACATTGAATGTCCACTAACGTATCTGCCGTTGTTGGTTTATTCTACTAATTTCAAAAGCGCATGACAGGATAAATAGTGATTTTTTCAATTGTTTTTCCTATGAATCAAATTATTATGAATCCTCTCTGGCTACTTCTATCATAAGATGTAGGTCCTTTACAGAAACAGATGTTGATTTGTTGTTGCATTGGTAATGATTGCTTTTTCCCCTTTTGAAAATCTCTCTGCAGAATGAAGCACTTAATGGAGGAGGGACATTGTTTGTCAACAAGCACCAGGACCTCAAAGTCTGTGTCGTCCATGGAAATACCTTAACAGCGGCAGTGATTCTGAACGATGTCCCCAAAGATGTCACGGAGGTGTTTTTGACGGGTGCCACCTCCAAGCTCGGGAGGGCGATTGCTCTCTATCTTTGTCGAAGGAGAGTACGAGTCCTTGTAAGTGCAGTATATTTCTCTCAAACTGCACTGACTGGTCCAGATCCTGATTGGAAACCAACGGCCGTAATATGTTTGGTGATCTGGTTTAGATTCAGGACTGTAGTATCAAAAAGAGTTCGAGATCAATGTCTTCACCTTATGATTCTAAACCAGCAGATTGAGACATCCAATGCTAGTTCACATTATGCTCACAGATTGTTCCGTATGATGCAGATGCTAACTCTCTCAACAGAAAGATTTGAGAAAATCAAGAAGGAAGCACCAGCTGACTGTCAGAACTACCTTGTGCAAGTAACGAAGTACCAAGCAGCTAGGACTTGCAAGGTATATTAAATTAAGAACAGTTAATACTATAACCTAACAGTTTCAATCTTCCCCTTACACCCTGAACGATGAACATTGGGGTTAATCTGTTGTGCGCATATTAGACATGGATAGTTGGGAAATGGATCACGCCGAGAGAGCAGAGTTGGGCTCCACCAGGAACACGTTTCCATCAATTTGTGGTGCCGCCGATTTTTCCATTCAGAAGAGACTGCACATATGGCGATCTTGCAGCTATGAGACTGCCGGATGATGTCCAAGGACTTGGAAGTTGTGAGGTAAGTCAATGCTAATGTTCCTTAAGAAAACTCATAATGCTTGAGCTATCTAGAGAACGATCATAATAGTGTGATTAGTATCTTTCGAACTCTCCACGAGAAAAATAGTTTCATTCCTTGTAGCTTGGGTTTGTTCTTTGACAATTCATGTCGACTGCATTTCTTGCATACGCTGCCCAATTTTCTTGTATTCTTAATCGCTGAAACACAGGCAAAAGTGCAGATCCTTGTGCATGTATTGCTGAATTGTTGTTCGTGTGATGTTGGAACAGTATACCATGGACAGAGGAGTGGTTCATGCATGCCATGCTGGTGGGGTGGTGCATCTCCTGGAAGGATGGACTCATCATGAGGTTGGAGCGATCGATGTCGACAGGATCGATCTGGTGTGGAACGCCGCATTGAAACACGGATTGAAGCCGGTGACAACCAGCGAACAACCTCATTCCGTGAAAGTAACTTGATAAGTTGAGGAAGCACTGGCTGGCATTGGCAGGAGCTCGTCCTTTACATTCTTTTAGCTTTTTAATTTGGACCCTAAAATAAAGTCATAAGACAACGATCTGTCCATTCGTATCAATTTCAACTTCAGCTGCTGTGCCAGATATAAATATTATGAAACCAAGGTTATTTGCGTATGATCATGTGTTGTTTTCTTTCATTTTGATCGGAATCGATTAAAATCAAGTCACCCTCGTGTTTTTGGTTGCAAGTGCGACGGATGAGCGAATGACCGATCTGTGATGTTATGCCCGTCAAATGACTTAGTTCTATTCATCAGTTGGTCATCTTAATCAGACATAACCCACTTCAAAAGAGAGAGTTTAGATCCATATCATCAAATTCCTTTTTGTTAGAGAAACGGCAAATCTAAGCGAAAGCCACCGCTAAAACTCATGCGCTTAGTCTAAATCTAGAACACTTCAATACCTTCATGTAGCTGAATCAGACTTCAGCTCCAATTGCACCGTTTCCTGTCATACCCATTAACTACAAACTAACCCGAAAAGACCATCAAAACTTTGTGGACTCTTTGAAGTGTCTGTCCAATTGAATTCAATGTCAAATCGGATCGAAAGGTCCATCTGTCAAAATATACTTTGGATGACAGAGTGGCACCCTTGATTCGTTCACAGCTTTAAATAAGAATATGGCACGTCGTGAGATGGTTTGCGCAACTTCGACATTGGGACGTGGCTGATGCTATACCAGCGAACGTGATGTTTATAGGTCATATAGAGATTGCAATTGAATCGGACATTATGTTTGTAACATTCTAAAGTGAAGTGACGTTTATTGTCAACCGCTTTTTAAATGTATGCTGACTGTATTTTCGTTGTATATTTTTTTGGTATGTAAAAGGGTTAAAGTCGAATACAAAAATTTAACTTGTAAATTTACTATCCCTATTTTATCACAAAATAAAACATGAAGTAACTCTATAGGAGGTAATATAAAGAAACTAGTATCTAGGCTCTTATCAATTCCAAGTTTAGCAAGTTATCGGCTTCTATCCAAAAGTTATGTTGCACTTTAAATTCAAAGTGAGAGCGCAACAATTTTCTGATATCTTTAAGAAAAACAGGTCTAGTATTATTAATCATAAGTTTTGGACTAACAATATCGGTGATGGCTTTAAAATCAATCTCAATAATGATATTATGAAAACCAAGTTGCTTTGCGAAGTTGATTCCCAGCCACAAAATCCAAAATTATGCTTGTGTTGATTAACATATTACTACGAATGCGGCAAAACCACTAAGCTAGTCAAGCCATTCATTTCCAAATAAACCCCATGTACCAGCAAGTCCTAGGTTGCCTTTAGAGGCCCCATAAGTATTCAGTTTAATCCATTTGGAAGGTGGAGGATCCCATCTGACTAAAATTGGAGAAGTGCATAGTTCACTTAATGTCCAATTATTCACAAATGAAGCTTTAATGATTTCCTTTGTGTATGATCGAATTACTTGTACTGGATTCAAAGGGAAAATAAAATTGTCTCGGAAAAGTAACTTATTTCTCCATTGTCAAAAAAGCCACACCCCTACTCCAAAAATTATGCTCCAATCAAGATGAAAATTCGATTGCCCTTTATCAGCGAGATTTGAATTCAACCATTACGACAAATTCATTTATTGTTGTGAGACAAACTCAAGCCATATCTTATGGACAATTCGACAATCCTTTAGAACATGTTAAGTTGTTTCCACATGAGACTCACATCTCAAGCAATATGGATTTCCTCGCAAGTTGCGAGAAGTCTTTAGTTCATTAATTGACAGTCACTTATGAGTGGCTAGCCAAAGGAAAATTCTAATACTTTGAGGTCCCTTCTACTTCCAATTTGTGTAACATATACTATCAGATTCTTAATTGCCTACCCATTGATTACCTTGTATGCTGACTTAACAGAGAAAAACCTGCTTCAGTATCCTCCCACAAAAGAGTATTGTCCCCGTTAGAAGCTAAAGGAGGTTTAACAGCTCTAATACAAATGATTATATCTTCTGGTAAAATTCCTCGAAATATCCGAAAATCCCAATTTCCAATTAGCACATAATCGCAAACTTTTATGTCCATCTTGAAAGGAGATAGTTGGGTACTAACAATATTATAGAGCAGCTCCATACTTAATATCCATCTATCTGTCCAAAATCTAACATGTTTGCCATTTCCCAAACTCCATAGCTCATTCCTATAAGATCGGCCATACATTCACAATCGCTTTCCATAAAATCAAGTCACCAGATTTTGTCACGCCTCGAATCCTGCGAGTGCGCAACACCCCTCTTCAGTCATTGAGATGCAACGTCCTAGGACTTATCGCCGACCCTTCATTTTATCTTTTAATTATGCATGCGTAAGCGATTACAACAATTCCCAGACAACAATAATAAATAGGGATAGTTAGGAAAATAAATCACAATAGTCAAACAATACTATTTTGATTTTCACTTGATTAACCCCTGGGAACATTCTTATAAGCCCACTTTAGGCGTTTCCACAAAAAGCCAGCAAAAAGATACCAAGCTGGGGTCAATCTACTCCACTGACAGGTCAATCCCAAAAAGCCAACTTCTAGACACCCTGAATCAAACTGGGTGCATCAACATACTAAAGGCCTAAAAAATGGTTAACAACAACAAATGAGACAAAAGTTTCAATAAGTTAACGGCCTAAACCCCGTTTAGAAGGCCAACTCGTATGAGGGTCCTTAACCAGGCAATATAGTATCAATAGCAACATCATTAAACAATTACAAATATTCTTACCTTGCCTTGGTACACTCGTTGATGAAATGAACATGTCACATACTCGAAGCATTTAAAGGGATTTTCCATGCATTAATGCATCACAGGCGCGTGTGTCTCGATTATAAGATAGAATCCACTTGGGTACGTCCCATACCATATCTAGCAGTTTCTACCATATAATCATGTACTATGCATCACACGTATTCCAGTTACTATGTTCCCTCGGGGTCACCACACATCAAGCGATCTGCAGCAATATGGTAGTTTTCCGATATGATCGGGCTCCGTCCCGCCTCTTCGGACACGGCTACGTCAAATGATCTACAGTAAGATGACATTTCAATACGGCAACATCAAACGATATGTAGTAAGATGGTATCCCGTAAGGAGCATCAAGTCCGGCCTCGGGCCACGACAAGGCATTCGAAGTATTGACAATCCAAATAATCTCTAAGCATCCGATAAATGGAGTATTGTCAAGCGATCTATAGCAAAACCCCGATAAATTAGGCATCGTCAAGCGATCTACAGCAAGACGGCTCCGACGTGTGACCACACAAGCACACAATCATTTTGGCCAATTATTATCTTTTCAATTAGCCCATGCTTCCATGAATTCCATGAATAGTACTCACACAATGCCGCATAACAAACCAAGTGATCACACATGCAAATAGTCAATCAATTCTTGCAAGCTTTGATGCCAAGCACGTTTATCAATCACAAAGCATCACTATCATTTCTTGTCATAATAATAAAATAATTTAATTCCAAAAATCTCGTAAATTTTCCTTATAACTTTCATTCAAAACAATCTGTCATAAATCAAATTAAGACGACTATTCACGGCATAATCGTCACCAATCAAGCATAGAAATCATAATTTGAGATTAAAAATTTTTCAAAATAATAATAATAAATTCGGAAATTAATTATTTAATAATAAAATAATAATATTTAATTTCGAACATAATTTATTAAATAATAAAATAATATTTAATTCCGAAAATAATTTATTTAGTAAAATAATCAATAATAATAAAATGATTGATAACTTATCACCACATTCACGATAACTTATTGCACAACTACCGATAACGTATCGCCTAATCCCAATTGACTAAACATAACCTTAATTTAAACTTAATCTAAACTATCTTAAGTAAATTTAACATCCTAAACACGAGATTAGATGTTAATTTACTCGGCTAATGTCGGTGAAGGCACGAGGACGACGACGGCGATGAGGACAGTCCGCGGTGGTTTCCGACTCGGGCTCGGTGGTCGGCGGACAATGGCGAATGGGCACGGTAAAGAAGCGGCTGCTAGTGTGGCGGTTCAGGGCTGCTTGGGCGCGACCTGGGTTGTGGATGGCGGCGGATGGTGGCTAGTCTGACGGGTGGACCGGCGAGTGCGGTAGGGGTGAATGGCGCAATGAAGGAGCGGCTGTGGGTGGCGGAGACGGTGGCTGAGGGGTGACAACAGGCGAGTCGGGGTGGACGATGCGCAACGGTGGGGCGAGTAGCGATTGGGCGAAGGGTAGCGTCTGCTAGTTCGGGCAGAGACAGCACCCACGTGCAGCTCGGGTGGGCTGGTAAGGGAGGCTAAGCGGCGATGGAAGGCGGCGCGGCTTGACTAGGGTGGAGCCTGGGTGGCGCGGTGAGTGGCCAATTCCGGTGAGGACAAGCTGGCGGTGGCAACAAATGAAGAAGCCGAAGGAAAAGTAGAAGCATGGGTAGAAGCAGACCAGCGAAGGAGAAGAAGAAGAGAAAAAGAAAAAAGAAAAGAAAAAGAAAAAGGGAAGAAATGATGGGGTTTGATGGGGGTTAGGCGTAGGGGGGCAGGAAACTGACGGAGAGAGAGAGAGAGAGAGAGAGAGAGAGAGAGAGAGAGAGAGTGTGTGTGTGTGTGACAAAAGTCAAACATCGCACTTGAGTGCGATCCGACGGTCACAATTCAAAACCGAAAACGATCCAACGGTTCCCGAAAATACTAATTAATAATTAGGAAAAAGGGCCAAGAGAAAATAACTAAAACCTACTATGAGGAAGGTCTATCAGTTCAAATCCGCACAGGGTCAAAAATTCACTTATCACTTATGCCTGGTAATATCGAGGCTGGCCACAATAATATTGACATCGTCAAATTAAATTTGTCATGAAACTCCGAAAAATTTGATATCAAAGTTCGAGTACTAAATAACAGCCAAATTCGATCGAATGCAATTCTAGCGAAATCTCAATTTAAAAATAATAACCGAGAGTGATCTGTTCTTGGGCGAGATTTTACTATAAGCACACTGACGAATTACACGTTTTATAAATCTAAAAAATGAGTCGAAATTCGAAATGTCACAACTCTTCTCCCCTTACAAAAATTTCATCCTCAAAATTTACAATCCAGCTCAATTACTCAAACAAATGAGGATATTGGTGTCGCATCAACTCCTCGCTTTCCCACGTCGCACCTTCGGTTTCATGGTACTCTCAAATCACCTTGACCATCGGAATTGTCTTATTCCGTAACACTCGTTCCATTCTATCAACAATCTTGACCGGCCTTTCCACATACGACACTCTATCGTTCACTTCTATTTCTTCATAATTCAACATGTGGGTCAGGTCCGGTTCATATTTTCGTAGTATTGACACATGCGTTGTGAATTTAGGACAAATTTTGTGATAGTGCGAAACGGTAGGCCAGAGTACCGATTCTTTCTAAAACCTCGAATGGACCTACATACCTCAGGCTCAACTTTCATTTCTTGCCAAATTGTGATAATCCTCTCATCAGTGATATTTTGAGGAAAACGTGGTCCACCGCTTAAAATTCCAAGGGCCTACGTCTTCGGTTTGTATAATTTTTTTGGCGACTTTGAGCAGTCCTTAGCCTACCCCTGATGACTTTAATGGCATCCGACGACTATTGCACTAACTCGGGTTTCGAAATCTTTCGTTCTCCAACTTCGTTCCAACAAACTGGAGTCCTACAGGGTTGCCATAAAGTGCTTCGAAAGGTGTCATTTTGATACTCTGATGATAACTATTGTTGTACGCGAATTCGACAAGATGTAACTATTCTTCCCAACTCCCTTTGAAATCCAGAACGCAGGCTCGCAGCATATCCTCGAAAGTCTGAATCGTTCTCTCGGATTGTCTATCTATATGCGAATGAAAAGCAGTGCTATACTGCAACTTTGTTCCTATGGCGCCTTGAAGACTCTTCTAGAACGTGATGGTGAACTTGGGGTCTCGATCTGCCGTGATCGTCACCGGCACGCCATAAAGATGAACTATATGCCTCACGTACAACTTAGCATACTTATCCATGGCAAAATCCCTTTGCACCAGGATGAAATGAGCAGACTTTATCAGTCTATTTATCACGACCCAGATGGAATCGTTATCTCTTTGGCTCCTCGGTAGACCCATCACAAAATCCATCGTGATATGCTTTCATTTCTATTCTAGTATTTTCAGCGGTTATAATAGTCTGCCAGGTTTATAGTGTTGAGCCTTCACCTGTTGACACATTAAACATCTAGTTACATGTTTAGCAATATCTCATTTCATGCCATTCCACTAATAATATTGGCGAAGGTTCTGATACATCTTTGTGCCCGGATGAATACTGTATTTACTGCAATGAGTTTCCGCTAAAATTTCCTCTTTAAGTCTTTCATCATTGGGCATACACAACCGTCCACGAAACTTTAAGATCCCATCATCGGATACTTGAAAGTCATGTTTTCTTTAAATTATATCCATTTGCAGAATCTTTTGCAGCTCAGGATCCGAAAGTTGCGCTGCTTTAATCCCGATTTGCACTTTGGGCTCAATTCCGAGAGTGGTCATTAAACTCGAGAGGTGACTTACCTTGAACCTGAAATTCGAGTCCCAAATTCCTTCAAGCAAAATCTATTCTTGAACCATCATAAGCACAATCGAGGACTTTCAACTCAACGTATCGACTACCTTATTAACCTTACTAGGATGATACAAAATGTTACAATCATAGTCCTTAAGCAACTCCATCCATCTATACTATCTCATATTCAATTATTTTTGCGAAAATAGATATTTTAGACTCTGATGATCCGTATAGATATGAAACATTTCTCCGTACAGATAATGTCTCCAAATCTTAAGCGCGAATATGATAGCAGTCAATTCCATGTCATGCATCGGGTAATTCAATTCGTGAGGTCTTAATTGTCTGGACGCATATGCCACAACTCTTCAATGTTGTATTAAAATACATCCCATTTCTTTGTATGACGCATTACTATAAATCTCATATCCTCTTGAACCAGACGGTAACGTTAGAATAGACGCAGTAGTTAGCTTCTGTTTAAGCTCTTGAAAACTACTCTCACACTTATCCGTCCATTTGAACTTCGTGTCCTTTTTCAATAATCGCGTCAAGGACATAGCTATAGCAGAAAAATTTTCCATGAACCTCCTATAATAGCCAGCCAATCCTAAGAAACTCTGAACTTCAGTTACCGTCGTTGGTCTAGGCCAATTCATAACCGCCTCAATTTTAGCCGAGTCCACTGAAATTCCTTCCCTAGAAATCACGTGTCCAAGAAAAGTCACTTGAGTTAATCAAAACTCGCACTTGCTAAACTTGGCATACAATTTATGATCTCGAAGGGTTTACAACACTGTCCTCAAATGCTGTTGGTATTTCTCTGAACTCCTTGAATACACTAAAATGTCACCAATGTGTACGATTACAAACTTGTACAAATACTCCTTGAATATCCTATTCATCAAGTCCATAAAAGCTGCAGGCGCATTTGTTAGACCAAATGACATCATGATAAGCTCATAGTGTCCATAGCGTGTTCTAAATGCCGTCTTCGATATATCTTCCTTTCTAATTCTCAACCGGTGATAACTTGTTCTTAGCTCTATCTTCGAAAATACCGAAACTCCTTGAAGTTGGTCGAACAATTCATCTATTCTGGGTAACGGATACTTATTCTTAACTATTACCTGATTGAGTTGTCGGTAGTTGATGCAAAGGCGCAATGACCCGTCCTTCTTCCTTACAAATAGAACCGGCGCTTCCCAAAGCGATGCACTAGGACGAATAAATCTTTTGTCCAACAATTCCTACATCTGAACCTTTAACTTATTCAATTCCGACAACCTCATTTTGTAAGGTGCCTTAGAAATCGGTTCCATTCTAGGGGTTAACTCAATCATGAATTCTATCTCCCTTTCTAGGGGCAATCCAGGCAATTCCTTAGGGAAAACGTCCGAAAACTCTTGCACTACAGCAATATTTTTCTATTCTCAGCTCATTTACCGACGTATCCACTACAGTTGCCAAATAACCTTGGCAACCTACTTCCAATAACTGAGTCGCCTTGAGTGACGAGATCAAAGGGATTGAAGGTCCTCCTCAATTTCCGACAAACTCAAAACCGACACTCCTTACTGGCTCAAACTGTATCGTCTTACGATAGTAGTTTACCGTGACTCGTTACTTGGTGAGCCAATCCATTCCAACAACCACGTCAAAGTCGAACATCGTTAAAACAATCAAATCTATGCTGCCCTTACGACCACCAACAGATAACTTGCAACAAGTACAACTTATTACAGATACTATGCTATCCTTTAAAGGGGTAGAAATACTATAAACTACTCCCAGTGGTTTCAGACTTAACTCAACTAATTCCACAAATTGCTTAGCCACAAATGAATGTGTAGCTCTAGGATCAAACAAAACATAGGCAGTATGGTCGTGTAACGAAACCGTACTTGTAATTACGGCAGGTGAGTCCTCCGCCTTCTTCCTTGTGACAGCAAAGACTCTTCCTTACACTTGCGATCGGTTCAACTGGTTCGGCGAGGCATTACTTGCAAGTTGTCCTACTTACTGCATTGGTCTTTGCGCTCCCATTACCTGGCGTGGACAATCTTTAATATGATGGCCATGCTGGCCCCAATCAAAGTAAGAACCCGTCCTAGCAAGACACAGGGCTGATCCGTGGCGGTTTCAATATAAGCGACAAGGGCTATTGTTGTTGTACATCGGCTTCCTCACGCCACCTTTCTTATTAGGAGGGATGAGAAATCTACCTCCCGTCATCGGTTTCTTCCCAAATCGATGGTTATCCTTGTTTGGCACAAACCGCGATCCAGACGCGGTTGTCTTTTCAGCTAAGTTTCTCTCAATTAATTGCACTCTCTCATACAGCTCATCATAGTTCTTTAGATTCAAGGGCACCAGTTGATCCTTGATCTCAGGTTTCAGTCCATCCATAAACCTTCTCACCTTATCTACTGAGTCTTCAATCAATCTCGGGACATACTTAGACAGTTCAACAAACTTTGCCTCGTACTGGTCTACTGACAGCTGGTTCTACCAGAAACGCTAAAACTCATTCATCTTTTGCTCTCGAGCGCAATCCGAAAAGTACTTATTGTAAAAAGCATCCACAAAGGCACCCAACACCTAGGCTGTACCTTCTAGAAATACTCTTCTCTAGGTAGCTTCCCATCAAGTACTGGCGTCACCTTGCAATTGGTAAACTACTAGCGTCACCTTGTCTTCATCTGAACATCTCAGCAAGGCAAAAGCCTTTTCCAACTCCCTGATCCAAAGGGTTGCAGCCTCAAGATCACCCACGCCAGTGAACTTAGGCTGCTTGAGTTTCAAAAATTGTTCTACCAACTTGTGTATGGGTTGGTTCCTATTTTCATTGCCAATCAACGGAACATCTACAGGCACAGGTGTAGGTGTAGCGGCGGCGGCTTGATTCTAAGCCTACTGTCCTACTAAGGTCTCTAAAGTCTGCAGGATCTGATCCAATCTAGGATCCCCTGGTGCTCTCCTTCTGGCACCAGCCTGACCTGGCTCGGGCCTCCTTCTAGGGGCCCTCGGTTCAGGATTGTCCATTTTGCAAGAATTTTACAGAAATCTGCTTTCCAAATCTAACAAGGAATTAGAATTCCTGAGCAACTCACTTACGAACGAGAAAGCTAACAACAAACACAGGCACTAAGTGTTTTCCTAGCTCACTATCCCAAAACCCATCGTACCTTATCACTTCAGGTCTCGACCAAACTTGGATTGAGCTGACCTTGCTCTGATACCACTTCGAACAGAGATGTCACACCTTGAACCCCGCGAGCGCGCAACACCTCTCTTTGGTCGTTGAGATGCGACGTTCCATGACTCGTAGCCGACCCTTCATTTTATCTTTTAATTACGCATGCGGAAAAGATCATAACAATCCCCGGACAACAACAATAAATAAGGATAATTAGGAAAATAAATCACAACAGTCAAACAACACTATTTTGATTTTCACTTGATTAATCCCTGGGAACATTCTTACAAGCCCACTTCGGGCGTTTCCACAAAAAGCCAACAAAAAGATATCAAGCTGGGGTTAATCTACTCCACCAACAGGTTAATCCCAAAAAGCCAGCTTCCATACACCCTGAACCAAACTGGGTGCATCAACATGCTAAGAGCCTGAAAAATGGTTAACAACAACAAATGAGATGAAAGTCTCAATAAGTTAACGGCTTAAGCCCCATTTAGAAGGCCAACTTGCATGGGGGTCCCTAACCAGGCAATACAGTATCAATAACAACATCATTAAATAACCACAGGTATCCTTACCTCGCCTTGATACACTTGTTGATGAAATGAACATGTCACATACTCGAAACATTTAAAGAGATTTCCCATGCATCAATGCATTACAGGCGCACGTGTCTTGATTATAAGATAGAATCCATTTGGGCACGTCCCATACCATGCCTAGCAGTTTTTACCACATAATCAAGCACTATGCATCACATGTATTCCATTTATTACGTCTCCTTGGGGCAACTACACATTAAATAATCTGCAGCAAGATGGCAGTCTTTTGGTATGACCGGACTTTGTCCCGCCTCGTCGGGCACGGCTACGTCAAACGATCTATAGTAAGACGGTATTCCAATACGGCAACATCAAACGATCTGCAGTAAGACAGTATCCTATAAGGAGCATCGAGTCCGGCCTCGAGCCACGACAAAGCATCCAGAGTATTGGAAATCTAGATAATCTCCAGGCATTCAATAAATGGAGTATTGTCAAGTGATCTACAGCAAGACTCCGATAAATTAAGCATCGTTAAGCGATCTATAGCAAGATGGCTCCGACGTGTGACCACACAAGCATATAAGCATTCCATTCAATTATTATCTTTTCAATTAACATATACGTCCATGAATAGTGCTTACACAATGTCACATAACAAACCAAGTGGTCATACATGCAAGCAGTCAATCAATTCTTGCAAGCTTCGATACTAAGCACGTTTATCAATCACAAAGCATCACTATCATTTCTTGGCATAACAATAAAATAGTTTAATTCCAAAAATCTCGTAAATTTTCCTTAGAACTTTCATTCAAAACAATTTGTCATAAATCAAATTAATACGACAATTCACGGCATAATCGTCATCAATCAAGCATAAAAATCATAATTTGAGATTAAAAATTTTTCGAAATAATAATAACTAAATTCGGAAATTAATTATTTAATAATAAAATAATAATATTTAATTCCAAAAATAATTTATTTAGTAAAATAATCAATAACAATAAAATAATTGATAACTTATCACCACATTCGCGATAACTTATCGCGCAACCACCGATAACTTATCACCTAATCCAAATTAATTAAACATAACCTTAATTTAAACTTAATCTAAACTACCCTAAGTAAGTTTAACACCCTAAACACGTAATTAGGGGTTAACTTACTTAGCTAACGTCGGTGAAGGTGCGAGGGCGACGGCGGCAACGAGGGCAGTCCGCGGTGGTTTTTGGCTTGGGCTCGGCGGCCGATGGACGACGGCGAACAGGGAGCGGCAAAGAAGCGGCTGCCGGTGTGGCGGTTTGCGGTTGCTTGAGCGCGGCCTGGGGTTGCTGGATGGCAACAGACGGTGGCTGGTTCGACGGGCAGACTGGCGAGCGCGGCAGCGGTGAGCAGTGCGACGAAGGAGCGGTTGTGGGTGGCGGAGACGGTGGCTGAGGGGTGACAACGGGTGAGTTGAGGTGGACGACGCGTGGTGGTGAGCAGCAGTTGGGCGAAGGGCGGCGTCCGCTGGTTCGGGTAGAGACGGCACCCGCGTTCAGCTTGGGTGGGCCGGCAAGGGAGGCCGAGCGGCGACGGACGATGGCGTGTCTTGACTAAGGCGGAGCCAGGATGGCGCGGCAAGCGGCCAATACCGGCGAGGACAAGCCGGCGGTGGCAGCAAATGAAGAAGCTGAAGGAGAAGCATAAGCACGAGTAGAAGCGGACTAGCGAAGGAGAAGAAAAAGAGAAGAAGAGAAAAAGAAAAGAAAAAATGAGGAACTGATGGGGTTTGGTGGGGGTTAGGCGCATGGGAGGGGGGAACCGGCGGAGAAGAAGAGAGAGAGTGTGTGTGACATTTCGAATTTCGACCAATTTTTGGGATTTATAAAACGTGTAATTCGTCAGTGTACTTATAGTAAAATCTCGCCCGGGAATTGATCACTCCCAGTCATTGTTTTAAAATAGAGATTTCGCTAGAATCGCATTCGATCGAATTTGGCCGTTATTTAGAGCCCAAACTTTGGTGTCGAATTTTTCGGAGTGCCGTGATGAATTTAATTGGACGGTGTCGATATTATTGTGGCCAACCTCGATATTGCCCGGGATAAGTGAAAAGTGAATTTTTGACCGGGTGCGAATTTGGACTAGTAGACCACCCTCACAGTGTATTTTTAGTAGTACCCTTTTGGACAAAATCCTAAAATTATTAAATTAGGATTTTTCGGGGATCGTCGGATCGTTTCTGGATTTAAATCGTGACCATTGGATCGCAATTATTGCGATTTAACCCTCTCTCTCTCTCTCTCTCTCTCTCTCTCTCTCTCTCCTTCCTCTTTTTCCGCCGGTCTCCCCCTCTGCCATGTTTGACTTCTACCCACCAACCCCGTCCACTCCTTCTCTCTCCTTTTCTTTTCTCCCTTTCTTCTTCTTCCCCCTTCGTGCTTCGGATGCAGCAGCTTCTGGCTTCTTCTTGGCTGCCTGACGCCGACCACTTGCTCGCCCGCCCAGCCGCCACCAGCCTTGTTGTGCCGACCGCGTGTCGCTGTTGCCGCGCCTCGCCCCGGCCGCCGTCCGCTAGCCGCTTCCTTTTTCCCTTTCCCTCGGCGTCGCGTCTTTTGGCTTCTGTGCGCCCGCAACCGCGCCTCGCCGGAACCGAGACCGCCGCACCCAGTCGCTCGTCGCGCCACCGTAGCTCGCCCTAGTCGCGCCGTGCCGTCTCCGACCGCCATCCCGACTCCCCTCTGGCCAAGCTCGCCCCTGCCCAGCCCACTCGCCGTCGAAACCGGCTCCGTTGTCCTTCTCCACTGCTCGCTGCCGTCATCCCGAACATCGCCGCCTCCGTCCCGGCTGCCAGGACACCGCCACCAGCAACCAGCTCCGCCCGGAACAACCAAGCCGCGCCGGACCAGCCACCACAGCGGCTGTTTCTTCGCCGTTCGTAGTCGTTCGCCGGTCGCCGTTCCGAGCTGGAACCATCGCGGACCGCCCTCGTCGCCGCCGTCATCCTCGCGTTGACGCCGTCGTTAGTGGTGTAAGTTAACCCCTAATCCCGTGTTTAGGATGTTAAACTTGCTTAGGGTAATTTAAGTAGTGTTTAGATTAATATTATGTTTGTTTAGTTATGATTATGTGTTAATTGTGGGTTAGTGTTTAGTTAAGTGTGTTTAGGCTATAAGTTGTTAATTAGTTTATTGTTATTGATTATTATTATTAAATCGATTATTTTCGGAATTTAAATATTATTTTATTAGTTAATATATTAATTTCGAATTAAATATTATTATTTTATTATTAAATAATTAATTTCTAAAAATTAAATATTATTATTTTCGGAAAATTTTCTAACACCAATTATGATGCCAATGTTGGTTTTCGCCGTATAAGTCGGCGTAATTGGAAAATGATTTGATTGATTTTGATTCGAGAAAGTATTTTGAATTTTGGGAAAATTAAATTATTCTTGGATATTATTAATTAATTATATTCCGAATTTAATTATTATTATTTCGGAAAATTTATGATTTCAAATTATGATTTCTAGCTTGAACATTGGCGTGTATGCCGTGATTTGTCGTATAAAATTATCTTTATGATAATTTATTTTGATCGACAGTTTTTAAGAAAGTTTACGAGATTATTTAGCATTTAATTATTTTATTGTTATGCCAAGTAATGATAGTGGTGCTTTGTGTTTGATATTTGTATTTGATAACGAAGCTTGTAAATTGATTGACGGTTGCATGTGTGACCATGTGATATTGTTGTATGGCATTAATTAGAGCACGATTCATGTATGCATGTGCTAATTGAAAAGAGAATAATTGGCCGGAATGCTTGTGTGCTCGTGTGGTCACACGTTGGAGCCGTCTTGCTGTGTATCGCTTGACGATGTCCGATTTATCGGATGCTTGAGGATAATCTGGAATGTCGATACCCTGGATGCCTTGTCGCGGCCCGAGGCTGGACTTGATGCTCCTTATGGGATACCGTCATACTGTGTATCGTTTAATGTTGCCGTATTAGAATGCCGTCATCCCGGAATGCCGTCATCCTGTGTATCATTTGACGTAGCCGTGCCCAACGGGGTGGGACGGAGTCCGGTTTTTACCGGTAGACTACCATTTTGCTGCGTATCGCTTGATGTGTAGTAGCCCCGAGGGGCGTAATAACTGGAATACGTGTGATGCATAGTGCCTGATTATGTGGTAGAAATTGCTAGGCATGGTATGGGACGTGTCCAAGTGGATTCTATCTTATAATCGTGACACGCGTGACTGTGATGCATTAATGCATGGATAATTTATTTAAATGCTTCGGGTATGCGACATATGCATTTCATCAACGTGTGTATCAAGGCGAGGAAAAGATGCCCGTGGTTGCTGTTGTTGTTGCTGTTGTGCCTATTAGGGACTCCCGTGCGAGTTGGCCTCCTAAGCGGGGCTTAGGCTGTTAACTTATTGAGATTTTATTTCAATTGTTGTTAAACCTTTTCAGGGCCTTAGCACGTCGTTGCTTCTGGTGCGGTTCGGAGTACCGCAGTTTTGGTTGGTCCCTGAGGGTTAGGCCCGGGAGCTATTTTGGTTGGAGTAGGTTAACCCTAGCCTTTCTTTTGCTGGCCTTTTTGTGGTAGCGCCGGAAGTGGGCTTGTAAGAATATTCCCGGGGATTAATCAAGTGAGAATTAAAATATTGTTGTGTTTGGTTTTCCTCTGCTATCCCTGTTTATTGCCGTTGTCTGGGGTTTGTTGTGTTCGCTTCCGCATGCGTATTAAAAAGAAAAAATGAAGGGTCGGCGATGAGTCCTGGGACGTCGCATCTCAACGACCGAAACGGCGTGTTGCGCATCCGTAGGGTTCGGGGCGTGACAGAGAGAGTGACAAAAGTCAAACATTACACTTGAGTGCGATTCGATGGTCACGATTCAAATCTGAAAACGATTCAACGGTCCCCAAAAAACTTAATTAATAATTAGGAAAATGGGCCAAGAGAAAATAGCTAAAACCCACTATGAGGAAGGTCTACCAGTCCAAATCCGCACCCGGTCAAAAATTCACTTATCACTTATTCTGGGCAATATCGAGACTGGCCACAATAATATCGACACCGTCCAATTAAATTCATTACGAAATTCCGAAAAATTTTACACCAAAGTTCAAGCTCTAAATAATGGCCAAATTCGATCGAATGCGATTCTAGCGAAATCTCAATTTAGAAACAATAACCGAGAGTGATCATTTCCTGGATGAGATTTTACTATAAGCATACTAACGAATTACACGTTTTATAAATTTCAAAAATTAGTCGAAATTCGGAACGTAACAGATTTAGCATGAAAACAAGTTCTCCTTAGCAATATTTAGCAATCACAACTTATGCCCAGAGATTATTAGGCTAGCCTCATCATAAATCTTTGATTAGTCAATTCAAGAGATCTAAAACCAAGACCACCGCATTTTTTTAGCTTGCAGATGGATTCCCAATTTAGGAAGTGAATACGACATTTATCGATCGTTTGTGTCTCCCGTATGAAAGCACGACAATTCTTTTCATTATCTTAATAAACTTGAGTTGAAACTTTAGCTCACTGCATGAGATAGATAGGGTTAGACATAAATGCAAACTGTGATAAAGTAATTCGACATGCCATTGACAAGCTTTCGTATTTGCATCCGTTAAGCCCTTTATCCGTCCTCTTTAATACAGATTGAAAATGCCTCGAAACATCCATGGAATTTCGTAAAGCAACCTTGTTGTGCACAAGTTATGATAACGTAAAACGTACGACCTTCATTAATAAATAGATGGTGATATCTATATAATTACAACAATATCTTCCGCACGAAAATATCAAAATTTAATATTCGCTAATTTATTGTCCCTCTCCGTTACTTTACTATTTAATTATAACTCATTTGTATTTAAGAAATGCATTTTATTTTAGCATAATAACATAAATCAAAGGCTTTCCCATATTAGTTAATAGGGAAAATCTTCTATTGTTTATATGCAGTCCAAAGATAGTATAACATCACGATATTTATAATACATCGTATTATTATGGTTGCATTTTTTCGATTTTTTAGGAAAGCCTCTGAGGAAATGCAAAATACTTTAATTTGAAGTGATTTCATAAAAATTAAAAATTATTTGGTAAAGTATAATTGAAAAGTGTCAAGAAACATCCTGTTGATCCACGAGGCCATCGTCATTGAAAAACCAGAGGACAGCCCAGTTTTTCGGAAGCCGCTTGTACCTCTCTTACCTCCACGTGTCACTCCAGAAGTTGAAGCGGTTCCCTCTGACCGCCACGTGTCCTCCTCTGTCACAAGCCGAGCACCGCCTAGCGAAAACTGCTTTTGCGTGGAGATGGCGAAGCGGTTGTGATGTTTTCGTGTTGGAGCTTCGAAGATGGAGAAGAGAGCGTAGCTGGGAGTTCAAAAGAAGAGACCCACGAAGCGAAGCAAGAAGAGGGGCTTGCTGAGTTTTCTCGGGACCGACTCTCACATGTTCGCCCCCTCGATCTCTTGTTCAAGCTCTCATCTTTACCCGCGAAAGGCTCTGCTTTTTTCTGATACTGGTGAGTGATTCCGTATCCAAGCCATGAAATTGGAACTCCTTTTCTGTAATCTTTATCATAGCTATGGGTTGTTGTTCCTTGTCATTTCTCGAAAGGAGGGAGAGCAAGAGAAGAAAATGGAAGGAGATTGGTGGAGAAAATACGAGAGTACTTGAAGTCCGATTCATACATGTATGCGCCGATAGCAGACACTGAAGAGAGTAAAGACACTGTCGCAGGTACTACAGATGACCCTTTTATGAGTTCCTTCAATAGTAATAGAATCCTTGTCGTTTTGCTTGGGGTGGTATATTCAACTGGGTGCCGGATTCCTGAAAGTTCGCTCGGCGCATATTGGTAAGAGGAGATTCACACGGGCGTTGTCATGTCATTAGTCCAAATTCACAATTGGCAATTTGTTTCTTTTGATTTTGGTGCTGAGATTAAGTCTTTCCGTGGTTTGTCGAGCTTTGCTGCTAAAGCAATGCCTTGGAAAGCAGTTGTCAGGCTGCTCAAATTTTGTACCGTTGCAATTGGTGCATATCCATGATATGGCTCTGAAGGATGAATTGGCTATGCCTAGCGACGTGTGTGTGAATTTGGTACTGTTGCTTTAATTGACAACTGTTGAAACATCTGATCGTGCCTCTTTAGAGCAAGATCAAACAGAAGCCTACGTCTCAATGTTAATTAATGAAATGGTGCACATGCAATCCATCCTTATCACGGACTCTGCCATAGTTTGGAGTTTTAATAACTTTGGAAGGATTTTGGGCCCTATAGCTTCTGTATCTTATATGAAGAGCAAGTTGGCTTGATGCCTAGTGCAGTTAAGGTCCATTACACTTTCGATGTGTCTTTGAGCTAGGTGTATAAGGTTATCGGGACAGGGCGAGATAGGATTTAAAAGGCATTGGCAGATTTGAACAGGCTCACTTGCGAGATGACATGTTTATGGTTGTGAATGTGCCCCGGCCACTGTAGCACGTTATTGAGTAATCAATCGTGCCATTGGGGAATGGAGTGTATTGTCAATCTGTGATTGCTAAAACTCCCTTGTGAAATTCGGCTTGTAAAATATGTCACTTTTCATGCGTTCTACCTGACATTTTTGTGCATGTTTGTTCTGAAATTAGCTTATTGGAGTAATTGGCTCAAACTGTCAAGCTGTTGCAACAGTCGAAAGTCCACCGGAATCCTAGAGATGGCATGGAATTTGCTTGCAGTCTGATAGCACCGGTTGACATAACTTCTAGAACAGAGAGAGCCCTTGTGGAAGAGATAGAGGTCGAGATATTTCAAAGTGGTGGAGTTGACCGAGTGAGATAACTACGATGTTAAGTGGGTTAATAAGACATCGCTATAAGAAAGCTGTTAACAAAAGAAATGTCAGGAATGCAATTTGATTGTTGTCATTACATTTTCATTCCTTTTTATTCTTTGCACTTGCTGAGCTTTCAAGCATGATCAGTGTCACCTAATGCCCAGCAAATGTCAACAAATAGCTTTGTCATCGCAGGTCCAATCTGCCAACTTGAGAAGGCATTTGTTGTATTATCAGCTAGGAAAACGACAACGGACGACCATTCGACAAATCAGTTGGCATGTCTAATTGTAGAGAACCACCTCTCCAATGACAACCACCCCGAGATTAGTCTTGCAGGCCATAGTTTAGGACAAAGGGAGACAGTTAAGCACATGGTGTACCAGAACTGCCGCACGTCTATGGTGTCAGGCTGTACCCTGCACCACTTAAATCGAGTCATTTCAGTATTTCTCATATATGAGAGAAGGCTAAATGCTAGAAGCTAGTAACATATCCAATGATTCTTAAATGATTCTTGTTTGATGAAGTGGTTTCAGGGAAACAGAGGCTGAATAAAGAGTCCACGAAAGCTGTCATTGACTGAAGGCCGTGTCAAGAAGACAGAATATCCTAGTTTCCACGCCTCCCACAGTCGGACCACAGAGAATTGGGAAATCTCTCTTCCGTGCGGTGCTTCCGTTTTTGTGTGCCAGGTTACAGGTCTAATGCTTGTGAATTGGGTATGTATGTTTTTCTGTTTTCTTGAAGTTCCACAGTATAGCGCAATGTGTACATTTGGTGGCATTCGACTATCATGGTTTATGCAACAAATGTTCTTAGTTGAAGTATGTTGAGGTAGTTTTTGGAATGGAACACCTATATCAATATAGGCGCGGTTGCTTCTGAAATGTCAAAAGAACTTACGGTAACATGGTTTTGTGATTGCGAGTTTTTTCATCCAACACCGTTCCAACTTTGGTTTGATGTCCGAAGACACATGAAGGATGAACATCTCACAAACTAAAAAGTTTGCCGGATGCTGGACATTTTCTGTCCTTTTGATCCCCCTTGCAAGTTCTTTGTCTGTATCGTCCAAATCAAGAACCAATTTTGGTTGGATGTGATCCGAGTTTGATCTAATTTAGCAAGCCAAAGCAGTCTAAAGATGATTTGGATGCAGATAAATATCAAGAAAGATACCTTGATGAACTAACTGTTTGCAGTGACTCGTTTGTTATGCTCCCCTGTGCAATTATTTTATCAGACACACGGTATATGTCCGGTGTACCCCACGAGAACACGCGTCGAAAATGATCGATGTTGGGATGTACATATTACGGGCCGGGATGATACCACACAGGTTGGACCTCGCTAGTGACTGGCTGTCTATGATAATTCACTTATAAAGCTGTCAATGGGTCATGTAATGAAGCAAGGGGGAAGTTAGGAGAATGGTACAGTTTTGAGGCCCAAAATCAAGGACGCACACGTGGTCACTTGTTCCCATATAGGAAAATTGTTTGACATGTTGTACAGACGTCAATTCGATCTTAAATTTTTTAATTTTATCAATTTTATTCTAAACTTTTGCGTAAAGTTCCAATATCGCTTTTTCGACCAATTTTAACAGAGATTGCTGACGTGACAGTATGTCATGTAAAACGGCCTCCAGCAGAAATTGATTGGAATGATTACATTAAAATTTCGTATAAAGATTTAAAATTAAATTGATAAAATTAAAAAAATTTACGATTGAATTGATATTGAGGGACTGAGGGATGATTTGATGTCAAAACTCCATCAATCAAAATCCCTGCATGCACGTGCATAGCACTAAATGTGACCCTATCAAATTGCATCTCCTCTTTCTCTCTCCTAACTTCTTTCTAGTAGCCACAAATATGATTCTCAATCGATGCGGATTAATGTCACAATTTGATCTTTAGACCAGGCATCTCATGACAAATGATCGGTGACACCCTCAAACCTTAATGTGGAGCTAAGTTAAGCTGTTTCATTGGCTCATTTCGACTGGGGAAAAGACCCCCGATGTCTAGATATGACCCAGGCACGTACTCGTGGACCAGAGCTAGAGCGACAGTTTAGTTAAAATTTAATTAGAGGAATTAAGTTAAACCAAGTTTGGACCACGCAGGTTCTAATTTTAGCTGGTACAATAGTTCTTATGTTTCTAGGTCTTTGGTACATAAAAATATCATAATTATAGGGATAGGTGCACTAAAAATCCTAAAATTTGTCACAAAAATGCAATAGAGTCTTAAAACTTTCAAAAAGTGCAATTGAGTCTTAAAACTTTTAAAAAATGCAATCAACAGAAAGAATTGATTGAACTAATTTGAAAAGTTTTAGGATTTAATTACACTTTTTGGAAATTTTAAGACTCAATTGTACTATTGTGATAATTTTTAGGACTTAATTACGTTTTTTAAAAGTTTTAAAACTTAATTGCATTTTCCTGATGAGTTTTATGATTTTCAATATACTTCTCCCGTTAACAAAATTATGTGGAGAAAATAACTTTACCTCAAATAGTTTGTCCTGACAAGATATATTATTTAATCTCGTGACATCACATCACCGAAAAGAGTTTGAAGAAAATTTTTGGAATATTTTAATTGACTTTTAAAACTTTTCAATTTGTATAATCGAGTCTTTATAACCATCGTTTTATCAATTGAGTCTATCTAGCCAATTTTGATCGGAAATTGTTAACATGGACATTGGCCATCCTACGTAATACCGACAACGTTGACGTGGATAATTTTTGCAATTTTTAAAAAAATCAAAATTTTAATTTTTTTAATTTTTTCTTTTCTTTCATTTTCTTTCTCCTTCTTCCTATGTTGCTTGCCATGGCCAACGACTGACAAAAGGAGAGGGTTGCCCTCACCAAACCTAGTGACGGCCGACCTTGCCAGCTTTAGGCGAGGCTAGCGAAGTCGAGTCTCGCTTAAGGCCAACAAGGGTCCACCTTGCCGGATCCAGCGAGATCAAGTCTTGCACGAGGCTCATGACAACCATTGAGGTGGAGCCTTGCCTGAAGCTAGCGAGGTTGGCCCTCGCCTTTGGTCGATCGCCGTCCGGAGGAAGAAGGAAAAAGAAAAAAAATTAAAATTAAAAAAAATTGAATTAAAAAATTGTAAATATTATTCACGTTAGCTCCAGCCATGCCATATAGGAAGGTCAGAGTTGACGTGGCTAAAATTTGCTGGATGAACTCAATTGGTAAAACGTAAAAAAGTTTAGAACTTAATAAGGACAATTGAAAAATTCACACTTAATTGGCATAAATGTAACAAGTTAATGGCTTTTGTGATAATTTTTATGTACTTTATTTGAGTTGACAATAGCCCTAGACCCGGAGCTAGCTTTTCTGCAAGCAGGTCTCTACGACTCAACCACTTCTTTTCCCATTCGCCATATATAAGGATGGGCAGGTGCAATCAGGTTTCATCATTCGTCTCTTTCAAAGTATAATGGGCGTTCGTGCTAGACAGCTTGGTCCATTTCCATGCATTAAGCAAGCAACTACCCTACGTTTAGCTGACTTAAACATTCTCTTACATCAGAAATAATTGTCGTAAAGAAAAAACACAAGAAGACAAGACCTAGTCAATGACACAGCTTCAGAAATGTAATCATTATATTTTATATATCAATTGATGTCTTTGTAAAGGAAAAAATTATCCAAAAAATCTTAAATTTAATATACGATGGCCAATTTAGTTCTAAATTTTTCAATTTGATCAATTAATCTTTAACATTTTAACGATTTGTCAATATAATTTTTCCGGATAATTTTATTCAAAAATTGCTGATGTGGCGGTCCAATCAACGCATGCCATCTTACATGGCATAAACAGAGTTGACGTGAACAATTTTTGTAATATTTTAAAAAAATTGAAGTTTTATAAAATTTTTGCGTTTTTTTCTTTTCTTTCTTTTCTTTATTTTTCCACTCGAGGGCCAGACGACCGCTGCCAGCCCTTTTGGGATGATGAATAGTGGAAAACAAAAATGAAAAGAAAAGAAAGGGATAAAATAAAAAAAATGTAAAAAAATTCAAGAAAAAATCAATAAAAATTTGGAAAAATTGTTCACATTAGTGCCAGCAATGCCATATAAGACAACTAACATCCACATCTGCAATTTTCGACCATAGGAATAACTATATTGAAAAATCGTTACAAAGTTTAGGATCAAATCTGTCAATTAAAAAGTTTATGATTAAATTAGTCGTCGTGCAATAGATTTAGGACTCTTTGGATAATAATTCCCTCTATAATGCATTGTTATGACTAGAATGCTTACTCTATCTCATTGTCAGAAAAGTGAGAGGTACTTCCTATCTATAATGGACATCCAATTCAAAACTATTTGTAGAGTGATTCTTAATTGGGTAGGAAATTTAGGGTTTCTATAGTACCTAGTTACATCAAGAGTTGAGAAACTGTTCACTCCTACAGTTGCCACATGGCTCATAAATTTGCTTCTGTGATTGCCACGAGTCAAGTCATATTGCATAATTATGTCACATGGCCCATACTCGGCCCATTAGCATTAGTTTAGTCATTTTCATCCTCAACATTTGTTGTTTATTAAATTTTAATGTAAACTTTGAAAATGGATAACATTTATTCAAATTTAATCTTAAAAGTATTCGACCAACAAAATAAATAAAGATAAAAATAAAACATCTTGAGATAATTTCAAAAAGATAAGTATAAGTAAAAAAATCTTTAAATATATAAATTATCATTTAAATTGAAATTAAGTCAAAACGAGAGATATATATTATTATGCTAAAGTTACTTATAATTTGAAGCATATTTTTGGTTAACACGTGAATAATTGCATTACTTATCTATCCAATTCAAAATCAAGTTAAAATAATTTGAAGGATAAATTTTTCATTATGTGAACATATTTCACTTAATATACATTAAACAAAAAAAAGCTACAACAAAATAATAAAATTTGCAAGTTACTAGAATCATGCACGTACTTTGCATTTAGTTTATTTATTTATTTTTGGTAAGGTGCATTTAGTTTATTTTCTTCCTTCAAAATTCACTTATTTATAATTCACTTAATTTTCAATATAGCTTAATTAAAGCAAATTAGTTTAGGAAAAAATTGAAAATTTTATAAAAATCACCTTAATTTGAAATTGAGATCTTTTATGAAAAAAATATCAAATAAGAGATAAGTTCAAAAGCTTTCATGCAGCCTTTGGTATGTTTAATAATATGCATTTTCCATTTTTAATTGTTTAACTTTGCATATTTTTCTATTTTACTATTTATGCATCGATATAGGTCCAAAATATTCATAGAGTGACAACATCCTAGAGATCTAACAAGTGACTTGTCGCGACCTAAAAAAATCGTGTTTTCGATCTTAGGCTAATGGATTACTAGATCAATTAAATTAACTAACCTAGCTCGAGTTCTCCCAAACTCTACCAATTCGCAACTTAAGTCCAATTGTAAGCATGCAAATATTTTCAATGGGAGTCGCCACTAATCATTTAAGGTAGGTTGATTAGAAACCTAAATAAAATAGCGGGAGTACTATTTTATTTCTACGAACCAGAAATTATGAATTCGGGGACTTGGTTACGCTAGATTCCCTAACGCCCTTTCGGTACCAATTTCAAGAAAAATACCCAATTTGGTAATTTTGATAAATCCCGACTTAGAGTTTAAAGGTGCAGAATTTTTTATTTTCACTTATTTAAATGAAAGCTAACCTATATGTAATAACGTGCAAAAATTGACATGCGATTAATGCAACCTAACGTGCAAATTATATGTCATACGACGACGTGACCTATTTCTAATGACGGGCATATTATTATTTTTTATTTTTTTTAATGAAATTCGGAATTAAAAATGCCAATTATCTAAACATGCAATTTTAAACTAAAGAAATTAACCTATTCTAGAGTGATCTTTTGGTATTTTTTAAAATCAAAATTCGAAATTAAAATCAAGTAAAAAAATATAAATAACCGCTAAATCTTTCGAATTAAGTTTCGATCTGAAGCCTGACAGATCGATTCTAAAATTCGAAATACCCGCTATGGAAATAACTCTATCTAAAGCCTGATAGATAGATTTATTTCCACGTGTGCGGTTGCGGATTAGGAAATTTTCCTAATCGATCACATCTTGAAAAATTCTCGATATCTTAAATATCTTGGATATATTCAAAAAATTTTGAAATTTTGAAATTCTATTCAAATTTGGCAAGTAATGGATATCCAAGATTTCCTAAAGAAATAAAATCCTAATTAGAATAATGCTTATTATCAAAATATGCAAAATTAGATATCAATAAGCACGAATTAGGCAACAAAATATTCGAATCGAATCAAGATAAGATAATTACCTGATTTGCAGATTTTTTTTTAAATTTGATTCGTCTCGAGATCGGATTCGGGATTTGCGAAGCGGGATGGTGATCGACGGCGGGCACGGCGGCAAGCGCGGGTAAGGCCACGGGAGTGGTGGTGAACGACGTGGCTTGACCCGATGACGGAGACGACGTCGCGGTGGTGCTTGACGATCACCAACCAACTTCGCAAATCCTGCAAATATAGAAGAGTGACGCAGCAAAACAGCAACGGGATTGGATGGATTGTGCCGAGAGCAACAGTCACGTGGCTTCGTCGATCAGCACTGGAAGCAGCAGAGGACTGTGATGACTCGAGTGCTTGCTGAATTTTGATGGACGTTGCTACAATTCACGCCAAATTGCTGACTTCACTGGCCAACCTCGTTGTTGGGTGATTCAGGAACTTGCCCAGAAAATAAACCTTCGTGGGTCTATTTATTCGAACTTCCACTGAAGACTTTGACCGAGCAATCTTCTTTAGCCACGTTTATATCTCAAAAGAAATATGAAAGTGACGTCTTCTGGATGTGTGATGAAACCATGGGATAATTGCAAGAAGATGCCAAAAAGTCTTCGGGAAAAATAAAAAACTAGAACTTTGCGGAAATCGGGAGCTAATGTCAGGAATACTAGACAAGGCTGAGAACTTGGTATAGCGAACGACGCGTGGTGGCTTTGTCATCAGAATGCTGGTTCAACGTCATCGTGCAGGGACTTCTGAAGCTGATGAATGATGGAACTCGCTGGAACACCAAGGTTGCAAGATCTTCGGTGGCTGTGAAATTGTTGGACTGGTGAGGCGCAAGTCCGCGACTGCGCTATAAAGAAGGAGCAGTCGTCGTTGGCTTCATGGAGAGTTTGCTGGTTGTGGTGAGCGATGTTGCCAGACAAAGGGAGCAACTGGTCTGATGTGACGATGAAGGTGCAGCCATGAGGGACTCGGCCAAGACTCACCCTCCCTGGACAATTCTCTCTCTCGCGTGTATCTCTCTTCCTCTCAAGTATTCACTCGTGTGTTCTCTAAAAATCTGATTTCTGAAATTCTGAAAGCTCTCCCTTGATTATGAGACATAAACATATATTTATAGTGTAAACCTAGGTCAATTAGCCGGGCTTTCTAGTCCTAATGGGCTTAGGTTTAAGCTTTAATTTAATTCTAAATGGGCTGAATTAATTTGGGCTTTTCTTTAATTAAGCATAATGGGTTAATTTAAGCTCAAATTAAAACAACCAAGCCCTTTTTGCGTGTAATTTTCGGCCCATGCTTTTCGAGTGAACCGGGTCTCATTCGATGTCCGAGCTCGATTCACGTGATGAATTTTAAGCTCGTTTGTCACCGCCAATCCGATGCGGAATGCAATTAACCTAAATAAACTTAAACTATATGTTGTGCAATTTTAATATTTTTGTTCAGGGGTTAAAATTTAATCCCTAATTTTCTATGCAATTAACCACTAAATGATGTGCTAAAATTTAGGTGTCAACAGCTGCCCCTCTTTGAGTGGAGGCTCGCAGAGGTTTCGCTCAAAGACTGAGACCTAAATTTAAACTATGCAAAATGATAAATGATTTGATTTTTTTTTTTTTAAATGCAATGATGCATGGTATGCAAACAATAAGGAACGTATGTTAAGGCTTCTCACTTCGTGTAGAGTGATGAAAGAGCCTTACATACGGATCGCACAAAAAACGTCCAAGTGAGGGAAAGCTTTATAATGCTGTGAGCTCCCTCGATCTCCAAACTTCTAGTCCACTGGAAGTAAGGTTCTCGAGGTACAGAATTGCCTATTTGTTACCTGTAGTTTCCTACAGATGCGAAATAGCACATGATATGAAGAAAGAATGGGACGTGTTGCCTATTCCACTAGGCAATCACGAAAAGGATCATGTCACCTCTTCTATTGGGTGAGCATGAGGTTAGTTGTGCCACCTATTCCACTGGGTGAACACGAAATGAAAAACTATGTTGCCTGTTCTACTGGGCAAACATGAATTGGGGTGTGTTGTCTATTCCACTGGACAACACAAACTGAGAAACTATGTCGCCGCGTACTCCACTTGGCGAACATGAAATGGGGTGTTATGTTACCGCGTACTCCACTTGGCAACATAAAATGGGGTGTGCCGTGTACTCCACTTGGCAACACCAAGAGATGGGGTGTGCTTCGTACTCTACTTAGCAACACCCAGAGATATGTCACCTATTCCACTTGGTAAACATATGAAAGAGATAATTTCTCCTATTCCGGAGGGAGAAATAATGAAGAATAATTAGTAGACGTACCTGATTTCTTCTTGTGTTATAAAAATGGCAACGCCAATTGCATTGCACCTGTTTTTACCTGAGAAAAGGTTAAACTAGCACATGCGCAGAGGCAAAGAAAACATTTTTCAAGAATCTGCTTGCATTACCAAGCTTCACTGAGGAATTTATCAATAAGAACAACAATTTCGTCCTCCTGACAATTTGATCACATTAAATGAGAGACCTTTGATCAGAAAGGACTTTCCACTCACTCTCAATGAAAAGCTTTTGACCCGACCTTTGATGTGGGTATAAGAATCACTCAAACTCTTTTCGTCGTGCTTGACAAGGGTTCGGATATTCTCAAAATCAGTATGACTTGGCCAATCTGAGAGGTCTTTATAAGGACTAAAATGAAGGCTCGGTCAATGGCTTAGCAAAAGAGACTCTTCGAGTCGAGGCTATCGAAAGAATTGATATCACCAGTTGCTCCGGGTTTACAAGTCAGGAATGCTGCAAAAAATGAGATAGAAAAATCTTGCTCGCACTTCTTCGAGGAACACTTATAAGCATTTGAAATTCTACGTTAACTCAAGTGCCCTATTCTGAAGAGACTTCGGTAAGGGTTGTAACGTAGATTCGGGTAGGCTTGAAATGAATGGCCTATTTCCATCAAAGGGGGTATTATGAACATGGAAATTGGTGATCATCCAATCATGCTACTGGTACCATTGATCTATTTCTAGCAATTGCTCCACAAATGAACCTTCAAATGGTCTCTTCCCTGAAGAATGATTTTGCATATTGACTCAGTTTTCACCAAAGCCTTTCTTTCTCTCATCATTTTTACTGGCATTGGCCTTGCTTTTACCAGGCACACTGCTTTTTCATGCCCCCTAGTTTTTTTTTTTTTTTTTTTTTTTTTTTTTTTTTTTTTTTTTTTTGACTTTTGACATATACTGTCTATAATGCATACATTGGCTAGCCACACTTTGGCTTGTTTTGACTGAATGACTAACATTTGGATTCTCGGGGTCTTCATTTTCCATTGGCGCTCCGAATATGCTGTGCGGATAGCAATGTTTTTTTACCTTGCCCCAGTGTGAGGGATGATCACCAATTGGGTTCTTATGAAATGAAATTGTAGGCTCAAATGGGCTAAGCAACGGATAAAGTGTGTAGGATAGCGAAAGAAATGCTCTTCGTCATATCTAAGGCACTTAAGCTAACACAGAATTTTGATGCAGTAAATATACTTGAAGATTGATGCAAGTGAAAGCAAGAAAATTCTAACCATTTTGAACTTTCTAAGAAATTGCCCCAGTATGGGGTTGTTCCTGACAGGGGTAACAAATGAAACTCCGTTCAAAGGGTTAAACAAATGATAACCTGTAGTGTTTAGATAGAGGAAATGAATGCTTCTCATCATTTTGGTCGTCATACTTTTCATGAGATAATCCTTTACCTTGTCAGCACGGAATTTTCACTCAACTCACATTGAGGATTATTATTCAGGACATGTATGGAAATGGCTTGCCTTTCGTCATCTTGAAGTTTCTCATACAATATGATCGCCTCATTAGGACAGAAATAGATTGCCAAATCGAAAGCCTTCCTCAAACGAAGCTTAGTAACATAACAAGAAAATCAATTGATTCATGAAATTCTATCTGAGACAAAGTCAGAATGAGTACAAATCAAGTATAATACTTCTTCACAGAATCAGAATTAACTGGACTGGAAAAAACACGACCATCCATCTCGGCCAAAATTAAAGCACCTCCTGGAAGGACTTTCTTCACAATGTACGGGCCGCCATAATTTGGGGCGAATTTTCCTTCTGCAAGAGGAACTATCGGCAATAACTTCTGCAGGACAAGGTCGCCTACCTGAAAACGTCGAGGCTTGACTTTCTTGTTGAAGATTTAGCAACTCGTTGTTGGTAGCACTAGCCATGACATATAGCTCTAAGCCTTGTCTCATCAATCAGGTTCAACTGGTCTAATCTCTGTTGGATCCAATCTGCTTCTGACAATTGTACCTGTGAAAGAATATGTAACGAAGGAATTTCAACCTCAACAGGTAAGACTGCTTCCATACCGTACACAAGAGAATATGGAGTTGCCCCTGTAGATGTCCGGATAGAAGTCCGATATGCCATAAGTGCAAATGGTAATCTCTCATGCCAATCACGATAGTTCTCAGCTGTTTTAGCCAAAATTTTCTTGATATTCTTGTTGGCTGCTTCGACCGCTCCGTTCATCTGCGGACGATATGGAGAGGAATTCAGATGCTTGATTTTGAACTCCTTGAACAGATCATCCACCAATTTATTATTCAGATTCGACCAATTGTCAGTAATTATGGTCTCAGGTGCACCATATCGAGCAATGATGTCTCGACGAATGAACTTCACCACATTCCGTGCCGTCACTGACGTATAGGACATAGCTTCAATCCACTTCGAAAAATAATCGATAGCGACCAGGATAAACCGATGTCCGTTTGACGCTTTAGGATTGATTGGGCCAATCACATCAATGCCCCACATAGAGAATGGCCATGGTTCAGACATCTGATGCAATTCATTCGGGGGAGTATTAATCTTGTCACCATGGATCTGGCATTTGTGACAACTTCGGACATGTTGAATGCAATCACTCTCTAAAGTGAGCCAGTAATAACCCATCCTCATTATCTTCCTTGCTAGCATATGACCATTCATGTGAGGACCGCATGCTCCCTCATGTACTTCTAGCATCAAATGAACAGCCTCAGTTGAATCAACACACCTTAATAAGACCGAATCATAGGACCGCTTGTATAGACATTCTCCGCTCAAGAAGAACTTCGACGCCATTTTCCTGATATACTTCTGGTCAGATACGGTACTTTTGTCAGGAAATTCTTGTGTTTGAAGATATGCCTTGATATCATGATACCACGGCTTGCCGTCACACTCTTCTGTCGTGGCCATGCAATAAGCTGGTTTCTGTAAAACCTCTATATTTAAAGGTTCAACTTCTAACCCACTTGTCACTCGTAGCATTGCCGATAAAGTAGCCAAAGCATCGGCAAAATGGTTTTGAGTCCTCGATAAGTATTCGAACGAAATGTCTTCAAACTCTTCCACTAACTCCTCTAAATAGGCGTGATAGGGCTGCAACTTAGCATTCCTAGTTTGCCACTTACCAACGGTCTGAAGAATAATGAGGGTTGAATCCCCGAACACCTTAAGTCGAGCTACTCCCATTTCGATAGCGGCTTGTAACCCGATGATGCATGCTTCATATTCAGCGATATTGTTCGTGCAAGGAAATATCAATTTTGCAGCCACTGGATAATGTTGACCGCCTGGGGATATTAAAACGGCCCCGATACCTGATCCTGATAAGTTTACGGCCCCATCAAAATACATGGTCCATACATACTCATCAATTGGCATGACTCTATCCTCTAACGGACCTAGATCCTCATTTTTCCCAGGATTTTCGGCCAGGACATCAGCAATTACTCGTCCTTTGACTGATTTTTGAGACAAGAATTGAACATTGAATTCTGAGATGAGAATCTGCCATTTTGCCAGTTTTCCAACCAAAGCGGGTTGATTGAGCAAATATTTGATGGGATCACATTCTGTTACAAGCAATATCTGATAATGCAAAGTGTATTGCCTCAACCTGTGTAGCACCCAAACCAATGCGGCGCACGTTCTTTCTATTTCAGAATAGTTCATCTCAGAGGCGGTAAACTTCTTACTCAAATAATAAATTGCACGCTCTTTTCCATCCTCTTCACTTTTTTGAGCAAGCATAGCGCCTAAGGATTCACTGTGGATTGTAAGGTACAGTGTCAGAGGTTGCCCCGGTGTCGGCGGAACAAGCACCGGCGGATTCATCAAGTAGTGCTTAAGCTTGTCAAATGCCTGTTCACATTCTTCATCCCATCTAACCAGCGCATTCTTCTTGAGAAGTTTAAAGAAAGGCTTTGCTGTCTCAGATAGTTGAGAAATAAATCTGGCTATATAGTTTAGCCTACCCATTAAGCTACGAACTTCCTTCACCGAAGAGGGAGATTTTATTTCACAAATGGCCTTCACTTTTGACAGGTCAATCTCAATCCCTTTGTTACTGACAATGAAGCCGAGTAGTTTGCCAGAGGCTGCCCCGAACACGCATTTTGCTGGATTGAGGCGCAATTTGAACTTGCGAAGCCTATTGAATAATTTCATCAAAGTTTCTATGTGATCTTCTCCATGCCGAGTTTTTGCAATCATGTCATCAACATAGATCTCAATCTCATTATGCATCATGTCATGGAACAATGTGACCATTGCCCGCTGGTAAGTTGCTCCGGCATTTTTGAGACCAAAGGGCATCACCTTGTAGTGAAATGTCCCCCATGGAGTGGTAAATGCTGTCTTGAACTTATCATCCTCATTCATCAAGATCTGATTATAACCTGAGAAGCCATCCATGAAGGAAAATAGTTCGAACCCGGCTGTGCTATCCACAAGCACATCAATGTGTGGGAGTGGAAAATCATCTTTAGGGCTAGCTTTGTTCAGATCTCGATAGTCAACACATACTCGAACCCGACCATCTTTCTTCAATACCGGGACTATATTAGCGACCCATTCTGAGTATTGGGTAGTCTCAATAAATCCTACGTCAAGAAGCTTCATGACCTCTTCCTTGATCTTCTTTGCCAGTTCTGGCTTAGCTCTTCGCGGCCTTTGCTTTACAGGCTCAACCAAAGGATCAGTCGGTAGACAATGTTCGACGATTGATCGATCAAGACCCGGCATGTCAATATAAGACCAGGCAAAGATGTCTTGATAATCCTTCAACAATTGAATCAAGCGTTTAGCCACATCTTTAGGGAGGCATGCCCCAATCTTCACTTCTCTAGGATTCTCCGTGTCGCCAAGATTGATCACCACGGTTTCTTCAACAGTTAGAGGCTTGGATTTCTCATGGATTTCCAAGTTCCGTTGTATTTCTTCATCATTCGGATCAGAATCGTCTAAGTTATCAGATTGATTTGCATCACATATATGAGGATCCATGATTCCCGTCCCTTCGCATGCCTCGAGATTAATCCTGAAACATAAAGGAAATGGATCAAAAAGACAAGACAGGGCTTAACCACATGCAATTTTCGAAAATTGATCATTGCTTTTTTGAAATTCATTTTGCTTTTGAAGATCTCAAAACAAGAATTCTTGAGAAGCCCAACCCTCAGTTCTTACCGTAGATGACAAATTTTTCCAATCGTTGGTTATCGTCATCGGGTTGGTTTGGGGTACTTCAACAAGATTCAAAATAATAAAAACTTCTGTAATTTTATTGATATCGAATCAATGAATTACATCTTATTGGATTGAAAAACCTAAGGGCAACATGAAAATCGAAAACAATAAAGATTCCCACGCAGGGGAGATACGAAAACTGGAAATAATTACTCTTGAGAGCCAGCGCCCATCCCTTCAAGTGGTCCTTCAGTGATTACACCAATGGAGGTCTCAGCAAACCAACCAGTGAGGTAGGATATACCATCATTAAAGTCAAAGTCGACCACCCTCGACTCCGACTTCTTGAAAATACAAGGTGGCTGATCATCTTCAAAATCATCAAACAAACTGACCAAAATCGCTTTACCATGTTTCCTGGGCGAGTCAGTTAGGACTGGTGGCGACTTAGGAAAGATAAGCCCGAGATCATCCTCAGTAGGGCTCGATTTTAAATGCTCATATCCCCCGACTACTCCAGTTGAGCGAAAGATGTGATCAATAGGAGGTGGTAAGGGACTTTGACTTACTCCTGTTTGGCCTCTGTAACAACCAAGGTCTTGTTCGCGGCTTCGAGGCCCATGATATCCTAAACCAGCCTTGTGGGATTGTCCATTTGTCTCAATTGGGGCACGAATGCCTTGACCTTCCTTTCCAAGACCCTGTCCTGGCTCAAAACCATTACCGACCATGACCTTGGCTACCATGATAGCTGCATTAGAAACCTCTGGGATGGGGAATGGCATTTCAGAGGAAGCTTGAACAACTTGAACTATCTCAAATGAATGATAGCTATCCTCCTCAACATGATCGGGCTCTATGTATGGGATCGATGTCGCGTTGAAGATTCGGTGATCTTCCTCCCCATAAATTGTAACTAACTTTGCCTCAGCGACAAACTTGATCTTCTGATGCAAACTGGAGGGCACTGCACCTGCATTGTGGATCCATGGTCGCCCTAACAAAAAATTGAAAGCAGAAGGGATATCCAGCACTTGAAAAAGAATATCGAACATCGAAGGTCCGATTTGCAGCTCTAAGTTAATCTGGCCTATCACATCCTTCTTTGCTCCATCAAAGGCTCGAACAGAAGTCTTGGCTGCTTGCATGATAGATGGTTTAATGCCTAGCCTTTTCAAAGTAGCCAACGGGCATAAATTCAAAGCTGACCCGTTATCAACAAGCACTCTAGCCATGTGAGTCTCCTTGTACTTCACTGATATATGAAGCGCTTTATTATGACCACGTCCTTCGACTGGGATTTCCTCATCAGAAAATGCTACTTGATCCTTAAGGAGGATCGTCCCGACAAACCCCTCTAGCTTATTTTCTTCAATAGTTTCGGGCACATGAACCTCACTTAAAACCTTCATCAGAGCACCCCGATGCTTCTCTGATGGCTGAAGAAGTTCCAACAACGAGACTTGTGCAGGCAACTTTCTCAACTGATCAACCACGCTATATTCGCTAGCCTTGATCACAGCTAAGAATTCCTTCGCTTCTTTCTCGACCACTGGCTTAACAGGTGGATTATCAGCATAAGTTCGCCCCGATCTTGTTATCAGATCAACATTGTATGACCATGGAACCATCTTGTCACTTTCATAAGCGTAGGGTTGAGGTGATGCCAGCACCAATACTTCAAAAGCATAAGGTATAACGATCCCGAGGTCATCATCAGAGGCATCCTCAAGAGGGGGCATGTCAATTAGCTCAGGATCCAACTTAACTTGTTCATCGGTTAGCATTGCGAGTTCTTCATTCCAGTCAATGATGACCTGAGATATAGTAGCCACTACCCCGAATTCATCAGCCATCCCAATCATTCCCTCTCTTACCAACTCATCCACCTTCTTTTCTATTTCACCGAATGATACCATTTCACCGGTCGAAACATAACCAGCTCGGACTAAAGCGTCGAACATATCTTCGAAAGGGACCCTGAAGTCTTGAACTCACTCAACCGCCGGGCCAAGGACAACATTTGCACTGCTCGAATGATCAGGAAGTGGATTGTTCTGCACATTGGGCTTACCGGCTAGCTGTAGTGCAAACGCTCCAGTCTCTAGTAGATCCTGTACTCGATGTTTGAGTACTTGGCAGTCGTCTGTCGAATGTCTCACCTCACCTCTATGGTAATCGCATTTCTTCGATGGATCGTATCGTGCAAAGCCGGCAGCGTTAGATCTTTGTGGCTCCGAACTCAGCAAATTCTTCTTCCTTAGCACTGCTAGTACCTGAGATAACGTTCCAGGAAGCGGAGTAAATTGGCGAGCTTTGCGCTGCGAGCGTGGGTCTTGTCGGCCTTGCTGCACATAAGAGGTCGGCTGCTTGGTGGTAAATTGTAGTTTCGGGGCCTGAGCTGGCGTCTTCTGTACATAAGTCATGTTGACTTCAGGGGCATGCTCTTTGTCTTTCTTACTAATAAATCTCCTACCTGATGAACCTGACTCACTGTACCATCCTTTCTTGAGCCCAGATTCAATCTCTTCACCCATGGCTATCAGCTGGCTAAAAGATTGGACGGCCGTCACTAACATTCGTGAACGAACCGGCTGCGGTAGAGTGGACACAAACAACTTCATTAAGTCACGTTCTGAGGGTTCGGGCATGATCTGTCCCGCCATGTTCCTCCAACGAGTGGCATACTCCTTTAGAGTCTCGCCTTTTTTCTGCTCAGCTCTCTCCAGGTCTTCCCTTGTAATGGTGACATCAAGATTGAACTTGAAATGTTTGACGAAAAGATTTGCTACTTCTTCCCACGAGTCTTTTCGGTTGATCTGGTGGTTGGTATACCACCTCATTGCAGCATCCTTCAAGCTTGCTTGAAAGGTTTGAATCATTAAAGGTCCATTAGAAACATATCTGTTCATGAGCCCCTGGTACATCTCGATGTGCTGAATTGGGTTCGAGGTGCCATCATACTTCTCGAAGGCTGGCATTTTGAATTTATTGGGCACTTGGACCCGAGTAAAAACAGACAAATCAACAGGCGGAAAACTTTGAGTTCCCTCTACTTCACGTAATCTCTGGTCGAGCTTAGCCAGCAATTTAGCATTTTCATCATTGGGGGGTGGATGAAGAACATCAGCCGCCGGAGACGCACTAGTGTCAGTCAAAATGACATCGTCCAGTTGAAAGGTTGGATTAGTATTCACTGCAGGAGCTTTGTCGAGGCGGAGACCTTGATGAGTTGGAGGCGGAATCTCCGATTGAGAGATAGCATTGATCTGTTGTTGCTTGGCCATGAGATCACTCATCATTTTGGACATAGCAGCCGTGATCTGCTCATTGATTGTATTCATGTGTTCTTTCAGCTTTTCGTCAATCATGGCTGCAATCTCAGCTTGATTGGCCATCCTTCTTTTGGTCACCGATCGAGTATTATGAGGATGAAGGGGATCCGTGGCAAATTACCTACAAAAGTAACGATTGAATGAATACAACAAGTAAGAATAACGAGTCGGTCCATGACATCCTTTAGACCCTCAAGATGAAATTTCTTTCAAAAGACCAATTCGTCCAGTAAATCCCGAAATTCCAAATTGCTTCAATAAAAACTTAGACTAATTCCAAAATTTACATATTATAGCTTAATGTTTTTCATTGAATTGCTCAGAATGGAAAATGTCTCAAAAGAATTCTTATAAAAATCGTTCAGAAACGACATCTATTACCAGAAAACGTTGATAGCAAGCTAACATTTCCTCCTAAAAAAAGAAAAACTCCCTAAACCAAACAAGAAATCAGATGGTCTTCCTCTTTTTAGAGGCTACATGATCTATAGACGAATGGGCCTTCAAGGCACGCCGTAATCGTGCATTCTCTTCAGCCAGAGCATCTGCCTTATCCTGGGCCTTCATCGCCTTTTCTTCGCTGATTTTGATTTGACTCTGAAGGGTATGCCGTACTGTCACGACCGGGATCTTCGGGAGTATCTCAGCAGGGATGGTATGATACTGAACATACCGGTCCGTGGCAAAGTGACGCTTCATTCTTCCAGTGGGTTTATCTGCGGGCCAAATCAGCTTCTGAGTGGAACAATTCTGCCAAGCCTCAGAATGACGCCTAAGCTCGACTCTGTAGGACTCGCCTTTCTCGAACTGGACTTGAAATTCATTGGGCCTGAGTGGAGGTGGGACATCCTGCAGAACTCGGAATTGACGTGTAACCCGAAGGGGCTGATAGCAGGTTGCCCCATAAATGCCCATCAAAGGTACGGGCTTCTGATCGCCATGGTATAGTCGAGCCTCGACCTCCCGAAACCACACAGCTTGCCAAAGGAAAATCTTAGAGTTTGGATCTTTGAACAGATGGACCCATTGCGTATAGTGCAAACTCTTAGTTTGATCTTGTATTTGTTTGAACCTTAAAATAGGGTTATCGGTCATGCCCATTTCAAATACAGTCATATCTTCCCCAAATTGAGAAAGGTATGAGAAAAGCCAGATTTGTAAAAGCTCAATCGGGGCTCGAAAAGTTCTATCTTTTCCTTTCTTGAATCGTGTTAGAGATATGAAAGTCTCTGCTAGAATTGTGTTTATAAAATTAACTCCACCACATATTAGTTTTACCGTCCAAGCTATGACAGGATCAATAGCATTTTGACGGAATGGAAAAATGATGAGTCCAAAAAAAGATAAGATAAAAATTTTAGATCTCATGAGGACAGAGTTATTTTCAAAACATTCGATAAGAAAAGATAATGGGCATGCTTGACAATTACCCCTTAGAACTTTTTCAATTTCCTTTTTAGTCAAATTCAAAAATTCAGCAAGCACTACCACAGGATCTACCTTAATGGGTGGTTCGACTATATCCAACTCAATCGATTTTCCGATGGCAATACTATATTCTTCCAGAGTCGGTGTGAGCTCAAACTTACCTCCCAACACAAATGTGGTTGTCTCGGGGCACCAAAAATGAGCGAATGCCTGCATGATCCCGCTCTGAACATCTATGTCTAGGATTGGCAGCATGAATCCAATGCGTTTGAGAACGTACTGCTGACCATCTGGCTTCAATTGGCTCCATAGCTTCTTGAGCTCCAGCTTCGGAGTAGGCACGAAACGGATATCGAGGCGACCCATTCTTATATAGACTATGTGCCAAATGACTCAACCTAAATCATGGACCGACTCAAAATAAGATAAAGAAAACTAAAGATAAAGCTCAAGAAATTACCGTCTTTGGGGAGAAAATGTCAATCACAGAGACATGCACATGAAACGTGAGTTTAAATCTTAATCTATCTATCCTAATGGCTTTTGCAAAGTGAAATGATGAACGGAACGACGCGTCACAGCCTCGCGTACAATCGTCATGACTAGTCGCAGTCTCGCATACAATAGTCATGACTAGTCGAGTCCAATCACTTCGGCTTGGTTCGGTCGACAAGGGCAACCCCATGCATTGTAGCCTCACGTGCATGAGGACGACCCTTGAGCCATTTTTTGGAAAAATTTTCGGGATTCAAATGGGATAACCTTTAGCGAAGCCTTACCGCCAAAGTTAAAGAACCACCTAAATACCATCTTAAAACTATGGGTGTGACCCAGGTCCGGTCACAGGTTGTGTGTGATGTAGTGCAAATACTGTAAATCATGCACAACAATTATATGCAACCAACACTTCAATAGTACGAAAATTAAATTAAATTTCACTCCACCAAACCTGCAAAACAAAGGGTTAGCCAATCACTACTCCCCTTATAACTTCCATCCTGCAAAAACATTTAACACTTAAAAATGAGAATTCAATTAAATTTTGCCAAATCGAGTGATTTTTGTTTCAAAATTCTTTTTTGGCCTAAGTCCTCCATAAATTTTCAAAAAAAATTCAAGTTAATCCCCAGCGGAGTCGCCAAGCTGTCGCGACCTAAAAAAATCGTGTTTTCGATCTTAGGCTAATGGATTACTAGATCAATTAAATTAACTAACCTAGCTCGAGTTCTCCCAAACTCTACCAATTCGCAACTTAAGTCCAATTGTAAGCATGCAAATATTTTCAATGGGAGTCGCCACTAATCATTTAAGGTAGGTTGATTAGAAACCTAAATAAAATAGCGGGAGTACTATTTTATTTCTACGAACCAGAAATTATGAATTCGGGGACTTGGTTACGCTAGATTCCCTAACGCCCTTTCGGTACCAATTTCAAGAAAAATACCCAATTTGGTAATTTTGATAAATCCCGACTTAGAGTTTAAAGGTGCAGAATTTTTTATTTTCACTTATTTAAATGAAAGCTAACCTATATGTAATAACGTGCAAAAATTGACATGCGATTAATGCAACCTAACGTGCAAATTATATGTCATACGACGACGTGACCTATTTCTAATGACGGGCATATTATTATTTTTTATTTTTTTTAATGAAATTCGGAATTAAAAATGCCAATTATCTAAACATGCAATTTTAAACTAAAGAAATTAACCTATTCTAGAGTGATCTTTTGGTATTTTTTAAAATCAAAATTCGAAATTAAAATCAAGTAAAAAAATATAAATAACCGCTAAATCTTTCGAATTAAGTTTCGATCTGAAGCCTGACAGATCGATTCTAAAATTCGAAATACCCGCTATGGAAATAACTCTATCTAAAGCCTGATAGATAGATTTATTTCCACGTGTGCGGTTGCGGATTAGGAAATTTTCCTAATCGATCACATCTTGAAAAATTCTCGATATCTTAAATATCTTGGATATATTCAAAAAATTTTGAAATTTTGAAATTCTATTCAAATTTGGCAAGTAATGGATATCCAAGATTTCCTAAAGAAATAAAATCCTAATTAGAATAATGCTTATTATCAAAATATGCAAAATTAGATATCAATAAGCACGAATTAGGCAACAAAATATTCGAATCGAATCAAGATAAGATAATTACCTGATTTGCAGATTTTTTTTTAAATTTGATTCGTCTCGAGATCGGATTCGGGATTTGCGAAGCGGGATGGTGATCGACGGCGGGCACGGCGGCAAGCGCGGGTAAGGCCACGGGAGTGGTGGTGAACGACGTGGCTTGACCCGATGACGGAGACGACGTCGCGGTGGTGCTTGACGATCACCAACCAACTTCGCAAATCCTGCAAATATAGAAGAGTGACGCAGCAAAACAGCAACGGGATTGGATGGATTGTGCCGAGAGCAACAGTCACGTGGCTTCGTCGATCAGCACTGGAAGCAGCAGAGGACTGTGATGACTCGAGTGCTTGCTGAATTTTGATGGACGTTGCTACAATTCACGCCAAATTGCTGACTTCACTGGCCAACCTCGTTGTTGGGTGATTCAGGAACTTGCCCAGAAAATAAACCTTCGTGGGTCTATTTATTCGAACTTCCACTGAAGACTTTGACCGAGCAATCTTCTTTAGCCACGTTTATATCTCAAAAGAAATATGAAAGTGACGTCTTCTGGATGTGTGATGAAACCATGGGATAATTGCAAGAAGATGCCAAAAAGTCTTCGGGAAAAATAAAAAACTAGAACTTTGCGGAAATCGGGAGCTAATGTCAGGAATACTAGACAAGGCTGAGAACTTGGTATAGCGAACGACGCGTGGTGGCTTTGTCATCAGAATGCTGGTTCAACGTCATCGTGCAGGGACTTCTGAAGCTGATGAATGATGGAACTCGCTGGAACACCAAGGTTGCAAGATCTTCGGTGGCTGTGAAATTGTTGGACTGGTGAGGCGCAAGTCCGCGACTGCGCTATAAAGAAGGAGCAGTCGTCGTTGGCTTCATGGAGAGTTTGCTGGTTGTGGTGAGCGATGTTGCCAGACAAAGGGAGCAACTGGTCTGATGTGACGATGAAGGTGCAGCCATGAGGGACTCGGCCAAGACTCACCCTCCCTGGACAATTCTCTCTCTCGCGTGTATCTCTCTTCCTCTCAAGTATTCACTCGTGTGTTCTCTAAAAATCTGATTTCTGAAATTCTGAAAGCTCTCCCTTGATTATGAGACATAAACATATATTTATAGTGTAAACCTAGGTCAATTAGCCGGGCTTTCTAGTCCTAATGGGCTTAGGTTTAAGCTTTAATTTAATTCTAAATGGGCTGAATTAATTTGGGCTTTTCTTTAATTAAGCATAATGGGTTAATTTAAGCTCAAATTAAAACAACCAAGCCCTTTTTGCGTGTAATTTTCGGCCCATGCTTTTCGAGTGAACCGGGTCTCATTCGATGTCCGAGCTCGATTCACGTGATGAATTTTAAGCTCGTTTGTCACCGCCAATCCGATGCGGAATGCAATTAACCTAAATAAACTTAAACTATATGTTGTGCAATTTTAATATTTTTGTTCAGGGGTTAAAATTTAATCCCTAATTTTCTATGCAATTAACCACTAAATGATGTGCTAAAATTTAGGTGTCAACATGACTACCGCTATGTGCTAACACAGACGAAATTGTCGTATCAATTAGAGGTGAACGGTTTCAGGTTCTTTATAGGTTTCCCATGAAACCTAGAACCTACTCTCGGGTAAAGGCTCCTTATTTTTTGGAATCTAAAATGTACTCTATCATAGGTTTCAGGGTAAGTTTCAGGATCTAACAGGTTTTTTTTTTTTTTTTAATTTCATCAAAACGAAAATGAATGTAACAATACTGAACAAACTCGTTATTCATTAAAGAGAATACAAAAGACTAGTTTTCCTGACATTACGGTTCAAATAAATATAACTAAAATGAGAAGTTATTGCGTGAATTAATACTAGGGGCGAGTAGTTCCATATTCCATATAAGTTCCACCCATGATAATAGGTTTCTTATTTTTTGGGACTTAGAACCTACCCTATCACAGATTCGAGGGTTCGTTCAAGAGTTTACTCAGGTGCCACATGTATTATTAATTGAATAATTATAGTGAATCATCACTTTTAATGACCACCATTTACTTTTATAATCCACTAACAACAACTTATATTTAGACACACGAAAAATATAAAACATTAACAAGTTATAAAATAAAAGCTTAGAGAAGTGGTTTCAAATTATATTATCACCATCTAATGTCATAAAACACAGTAAAATCATGCACAGATATAGACCAAGAAAAAATAAAAAAAACTTGTTTAGGTTTTAGGTTTCATGTTCCAAGTTTTAGGGTCCATCTATCTAGAATTTGAAACTTACCCATCAAAACAGGTTTCCTAATTTTTGGAACCCGAAACCTATTATGTATATCTTGAAATCTAAAACCTACAGGTTCTTACTAGTTAGGTTCTAGGGTAGAACCTGTAATCATGTTCACTCCTGATATCAATGTACCATAAATGTCTATAAAACACATATGTAATATATAAAAACTCGATCTAACAGGTAAACTAGTTTGATATTTCAAGTATAAATCCTCATGATGATGTAATTGAGAGCATACATTGACAATCATAAGCTCCAAGTAATTTTTTTTCAATTGAGTTGCAGCTGATCTCTTGTAAATTTCAAATTGTTAGACAATGACGCGATATCTAGTTTAAGTTGTAGAAAACCCTTAATTTATGTGCAAAGCAAACTACAAGGAATCACGAGACCAACTTGTCATACCCCATTAAACTGAGATACCTTTCGGGAAAAAAAAAAAAACTGAGAGACCTGCCAATCATTGCACAACTTAAAATCGTTACGGAATCTATATTTTACATCTAAATACAAGAATGTGGTTACTTGGTAAGAAGAAGAGAAACATGACCAACAAATTGAATTCTAGAAAATATGGGCCATTGGTGAATTTAACATATCATTTGTAATGACTTTGTCAGTCGAGTCACTATCATGCCTAGGGACACGATTGACAAAGTAATTAAGCATGGATTGGTTGAAAGGCTTAAAAGATAATGTTGTTATAGCATATCGAGATGAAACCTGTTACCACTGCTTGTTTACAATTATGTACTTATGTTATTTAATACATTCATAGTTTGGTATCATCCTTTGTTGTAACAGTTTTAGAGGAAACAGAGTTACACACTTATACATGCCATCCTCGAATATTTTAACCTGAAATGTTGCTAAAAATTGCCAAAACATGACCAGACAAAGGACAAAAGGTATCTTAATCCCAATCTAAGTTCATAATAGTATCTACAGTCAGCAGATCAGGTCAGATCTAAGCCAAGGGACAGTCCATTGTTTTGCTTCTTAGGATGCAAAAGCATCTTTGCTTAAAATGCGGCAACACTCCCCATTACTTCCCGACTTGTCTTTGAACTTTATAGGAAGATAACATGGGGCACCGAGATCAATAATAGTACTCTGTATACGCACATCGTATCACTAGTCACAAGGCCTGTTCTCATTCGTCAGGATTTCCTTCTCTCCACTTAGAGCGGGATTAAGAAGAAGATTGACAATAATGTCCAGGCTTGTGAGGTTAGCTCAAACGTCGACGAGAAAGCGAAGTCCAGCATCGAAATCCTAGCCACTGTTCCTTGACAAAGGCTTTGGTTGCTCCATCAGCAGACAAGAATAGGACGTTTATCGTACAGATTTGGGTCAATGAGTACTGATTAGTTCCCTAAATTATTCGTTAATAATGTGTTCCCGGTGGATATATCAATGACAGGTCTCTATAGGATCAATTTCGTATCTATAGTTTCTGTGATCATTACATTTTCTTAACTATCATCACCGCAAAACTTTTCTCTAATTGCGCAGCAATGAAGCAAGCATAATCTTCTCACTCGAAGGAGTTGCCTCCATTGGCACCAAAATCCGCTAGTAGCGCATTTCTTCATTTGGGTTTTGATATTAAGTGATAATTGACTCGGAGAATGTATTAATGTTTCGAAGCATGCTTAAATAACATGACTATGATATGGCCAAAAAGCTAACAATAAGAATAGCAATAATATTGTTAACAATAGTGCCTTTGGTAACACTTGTTAAGTAGCCAGTTAAGGAAACTGCACGATCTTTCGTGCCTTGTACTTTTCTGATTGATACCTTGAATACTAAACTGTTTAAGCTAATCTGTTTAAACAAGTACTCTCTAGGATGGGGCTGCGGCATTACCACATAATAGTATGGTTGTTATGTAGTCGTCCGTGGGTTGAAGCTCGTCAAGCGGGTTTGTAATTCATTAACCCCGCCCGCCCCACCCCGGCGTCTTCTCTATCGCTATTTGAATCCATCATTGATTACCAGTTCACGACCTCAAGTTTGAAGTCCTCGGTTGGCAGCCACGACCTCTGAGGTCATGAGTTGGGAAAATTACCAAAAAAATTAACATGTTGTATTTATGCCAATTTAGTCTTAAATTTTTCAATTATGTCAATTTAGTCCTAAACATTTTTACATTTTGCCAGTGTAGCCTATTTAGTTAGTTTTGGCCGAAAAATTACTGACATAGATGTCAACTATTCTACGTGACACAACTGGTGTTGAGGTAAACAAAATTTATTAATTTTTTCAATATTTCTAAAATTTTTTGAATTTTTTGTATTTTTCTTTTATTTTTCTTTCCTTCTTCCTACACCAGCTGCCTAGCCTCAACGATGGTCAGTAACCGGCCATAGGCTATAACCAGCGAGGGTCACCCTTTGAGATCTGGTGAGAGGGGATCTTGCCAAAGGCCAATGAGGGCTGGCCTTTGGTGAGGTTTCCCCTCGTGACATCCCAGCGAGGGCAGCTCTTGATGGTAGTTGCCTTTGGCCAGTCAACAAGACCCAGCGACCGACAGAGGAAGAAGGAAGAAGAAAAGAAAAAAAATTAATAAATTGTCTACATCAGCATCGGTTTTGTCATGTAGGACGACGAGTGTCTACTTCAGCGATTTCCAATCAAAATTGACCAGATTGAATATATTGGCAAAATGTGATAAAAGTTTATGATTAAATTGGTACGATTGAAATGTTTATGACTAAATCAGTACAAGTGCAATAAATCCAGAACTTTTTTGTTAATCTTCCAGTCACGAGCGCTCCAGAGACAGGCAATAAAATCGGTCATGACCATGACGATGGTCGGCATTCATCATCTAGCTCAATGCTGGCTTGAGCCTGAGGACAGAGGGGATTGGGGAGAGAGAGAGAGAGAGCGGACCTCGACAACCGATGGTAGAGACCACAGAGCAGTAGTGGCATAGGTCGGGCTTGGGTTGAGTCGGATCGGGCTATGTGGGGCTGGCGGAGAGAGGCGAGGGAAGAGGGAGAGCGTGCGGAAGTTCTAGAGGTTCTAGAGGTGCTATCGGGACCGGGCGAAGCGTACTCGCACGATGATCTCGCGAAAGGGACAGGAGATTGCAGCGCGGACCGCGGCAGAGGATCCGCACCCAAAGGCAAAGTGGGGTGGGGAAAGGAAGGCAACTAGCATAGCCACCACTTTTGAGAGAGAGGGAGAGAGGGGGAAACGTCAATGAAAATTTAATGCTCCTCCCCAAATTTGCATCATGATTGAAGGGTGTAGGGCTGTAAACCTTTCTCCAGGCAGAGCGGGCCCCGTCCATGTGTGCCACATGACATTGCCCGCTGGTGTTCATGTTCACCCCCTCCCCATGTTCGCGTGTGCGCGCGCGCACGAGCACGGCCACTAAATTGCGCCTTTGCAATTCACCCCCACGCCCCCCGGGGGGTCCACGTCATGTGCATCCTCCCCATTCCAAACGCGTGCAGGTGGTCGCGTGCGGCCCACACGCCCAGTTAACCCGGATTGATATACTGAAGATCGATTTTTCGTGATAATTAGACAACCTGTGTAAAGCACGATTTCATCTTTTTACAAGTCTACCGCTCCACATGTCATGTTTCTTCAAGTCGATCTTAGTATGTCCGAGCGTAACTTTCGATTTAAATTCACATCGTCAATTCAGAAATATATCTTCAGCAAGCTTCGAAACCGTGAGTTTTATCTAATTTTATTTGCCGTCTCAATTTTATCGTGAGAAAATTTTGTACATCTCTCTGATGCTTTTAGAAAATATTTTAAAGGATTCCAAGTCGTCTTTGAGGGGAAAGCTTACATGGGGATATTGCTAGATTCATAGAGATATACTAGTGAAATATTTAGCATTTCTTTTGTTAGTAAACGTGATTATTCTTGTAAATTAACTTTGATCGTATCATTGATCATCCTAACTACAGGTAGAAGTTCGTCCAACCATGTTTATTAGAAAAAAGGCTTCGGATACGAGATGGTAGCATGGCTGCCCATATCACTTTAAACGAGAGATGATATAATTCGAAACGAGAGATTGATATCGCATCTGAATTATAAATTGATATCTCGACTTATCTCTTGGCAATTAAAAGAGGGATAGGCGTCACTTATATTTCAAATTGATAAAATGCCTCCTAACTTTAGGGAAATTCATCAAAGAACACAAGCATAATCTATCTTCTTTCTCCCCCTGCCCTTTAACTTTGTCGGGTCATTATGCCAAGCCACCAACACCATCTTTTACGCAGCTCGCATGGAGGCTGGCGCCAACAGGAGAAGGGGCAGAACGTGAAAGAGGAAAAAGCAAATGACATAAGGGGCAAAGAAGGAAAAAAGAAGCGGAAAAGCCAATTTGGACGATCCAATATTTGTGTTTTAGGCTAAGTTTGGCTACTGCTCGATTGGTGACACTAGTTCACTGGAGCTCTCATTATGCACCTAATACCTATGCTATGCACTCAACCACACCCCTATCAGTCGTTGCCGGCCTCGGATGACCCACATCTGGTGTGGCCAAAGACCGGCGCTCCATTCATGGCGGTGGCAGGGTCACCACGGCATGACTTGAGCAGATAGAGAGGGACGGGGACAAGGGCTTGATGAGGACACGACGACTCGATTACATGGCGGCGTGGTATGAGGGCGGTGGACAATGGTGCAATGACGCAACGCGACATTGATGGCAGCACTCGAAAGGGTGGCGGCTTGCCGTTATTGCAAGTGGGAGAGAGAGAGAGAGAGAGAGAGATTGGAGGGAAAATTACGCTTTTTTGGGTGTTAATTTGCAAAATGATCGTGTGTGGTTGGCTACAAGGTGCACGATGAGAAACACTGATAAACAAGCGATACCTAACGAGCACCAGTTAATTGTTGCTCGAGCACTAACTCTTGCCCTTTTTCAGACCGACATCTATACAGTTTTGGGAAGATGAATTAAATATTTCAATTCACCATCCAAGATATGGATCTTTACAAAGGGGTGAAACGACTCGGCAAAGATCCTCTCCCCCCCGCCACACGATGCACCCCTAACGACACGGACACATCTCAACTATTAATGAGAACCCCACTTCTAGTAATCGAGAATCGAGATTTCTCGAGGCACCGTGGTGAAACTCTTGCCAGAAACAGCGCGTGGGATGCAGAACTCTCACTTGTAAAATGGAGGTATTACGAGAACGAGAGGTAGCGGAAGGTTCGTGGAGACAAGGACATTGGGACATCATTAACTTCTCTTATGATTCTTTCCTCATATTTGGCTGTTCACATGAATTTAGCAGAGGGACTTTCTTCTGATACCGGACAACAAAAGGAGGGGAGGGTTGGGGGGGCGCAGTGGGTCGTCGATTCTAAGGACGGGCGCAAATCACGGGGGCTGACCCTCTCGGCTCCCATTTCCTCCTCCGTGTCCGTGCAAAGCTTTTTTTCTTATTCATGTGACTCCCCCCCACGATTAACGTAGCTTTCAACACCCAATGTCCATCCCTTTTCCTTAAATTATTGTCTGAAATAGCTTCTGCATAAACTGGTTTCTGCATCAGAATCTTGACTGTACGTCTGACCCTAATTTCCGCTTTCCTAATGGCTTAATACAAGTGATTTTTGCGACATGCTTCGCGAGTATCTGTTTCTTAAACCTTGCGGCTACCGCCGAAACGCCTCCGTGACCCACCACCGTGAAAAGAAAGAGGGTTTTGTGATTTGCAATTTAGCCGTCCACGAGAACCAATCACGAGTACCATTTGGATCTCATTCGAGCAACGGGATTTTCTACATTGATCGATCGGAGTTATTGGTTGTCCGTGATTTGGTAGACGTAATTGCTTTACTTCTATCTGCGGGCGTGCTTGGTCGTCAAGGAAAAAAGCATAATGGAAAATGGTATTTTAGGTACAAAGCGAGATTGAGCGGGAGCTGCAAAGCTTTCTTTCACTCTTCTTTGCTTCTCAAGAAAAATGACGAAGCAAGATAATGATTGATACTGGTGATCAGTTCTAGGGTGGATAGGTTCCATACCTAGTATATGAAAACTAGATACTACCTTCTTAGAATCGATTCCCAGTTTTTGAAACCTACAATCTACCGTATTTGACCTAGGACCGATCCTGTTTATTCCGATCCAGTTCCACGATCCACCCGAGAACCTGTTTTCCTTCTGTTCCTTGTTTTGTTTCATTTTTCTATAGCAAAATAATATAAGCAACAAAACAATTCAAAGTAAAAGATGAATGAGAATGAACAAAATAGGGTTGCAAGGCTCGAATGAGCGAGGGTGAACCACGAGCTAACGAGGAGGGTGAGTCTAGAGAAAGAGAGAGAGATGTGAAGTATCTGAGTAAGGTTGGAAAGAATAGAGAAAAATAAAGAGATAGAGAAAAAAACACCAAGAAAAAAACCAAAAAAAAATACCAAGAAAGAAACCAAGATTTTTAGATTTTATAAAACCAGTTCCAAATTCGCTCCGGTCAATTCGATTCTCGAGTGGTTCTTCACTCGGAACTAGAAATCGAAGCGGTTCTAACAGAAACCAGACTAGTTCCAATAGGCAGTCCAGTCCGGTTGCACAACTCTAATAATTAAGATTTTTCACGACTATCTTTTATTCTAATTTAACTAGGTCATGAAGAGAACAGTTTGGAGTGTGAGAGTATGCCTACCTCTATACATTTGATTCTCATGCAGTTCCAGCTATATATTAATCATATCACAATGCTAGACCATAATCTGTGGAAAAATCTAAAATTTACAGACTTAACTGGGTTTTACGTATGTTTTCATACTCAAATATGTAGGCTTGATTAACAAAAATCACATTTTCGATCCACTATGATTTGGCTTAGGACATCGTAAACCTAATAAAACCGAGAGGATAAAATTGAATGTGATATAAACTAATTAGTAGGTGAACCGGCGGTGCTTAAGGTTATTTCGACACTATAAATATCTGAGATTCAAATTTGAACTTTGCCATCCTCAGTTTTCAAACTACTTGCATGATAATATCTCGGATGGACTTTCGAACAGGACTATCATGTCGTAAGTTCAGGTACGAAAAATGCATGCGCATAGTCTTCCAAATGAGTATGTATGAAGGTACAGTTTCACTTTTGGTTTCTGCAATCACTGCTTTTCTTGTGTGGCGTGGTCTTTCTTTTGGTCTGAATATATTTGGTATTTGCATACGGTAATATGAGTTTAGTTGGAGTGTCTCTATTATTTACAACGTTGTCCCTATGATTAGCAACTTAGCACCATTAAGATAATATATCGTACTTCAGGTGGCCTTCAACCTAAAAATTGATCTAAAATATTCATGAAAATCCACGTCTTATATTAAGATAAAATAGGAATCTTATATCATACATGATGTAGATATCTTAATTCAATAAGTCCGACATGCATGAATCCTTCATGTACTAATCACCAATTGAGATTCAAATCTTCATCGGCTCCAGCCCTTTATATTCCCTTGTTAGGATGATCCAAGTCTTCAAATTTTTTTCCCTTTTTGCATGCGCTTTGACGAATTTCTTTTTTTCTTCCACTCTTTTTTGTTCACACCATGTTCACATTTGCTTCTTTGCTGGTAAGTGATCTAAAAAGGAACACCTACCTAGTAATGAGCGTGTGATAGATCCACGGTACTATGGTTTGTCTGTGCCTCCTCTCATTTGAAATTCAAAGAGCTCGTTGGCGCACTCCGATCCGTCCCCATACAAAGCACAGATTAAAAGGGGAAAGAGAACAAACTAATCAGAGTTGTATGGTGATTTGGGAACAAATTGTTGTAATCCAGCATATGGGGACACCCATTCAAACCCGTTGACAATCTGGTCCCACTAGTCCACATGAAAGCCAAAGTGCCACAAATCAAGCAACTAAACAGGGCACAGAGAGAGAGAAGAGAGAGAGAGAAGTAAAGAGAGAGATAGCTTTGGAGCGTGGAAACTTTCTTCTATTAATTCCTCAATCACTTGGGGAAATCCAAAACTTGTCTCAATGGTGAATAACCCGTACGGCGATCATACCATGAATGTTACCTCTACAGAATCTTAGGTTTTCCATATCCATGGGAAAGAGGGATCTTGACACATCTTTCAACACAACAGATGGTTGAGATAACAGATTCACATGTAAACATTGGTGCAATGTTAATCTTTTGGGTCCTTTGATTTGGACAATGCACCACAATAACCTTAAGGGTGATTAAAATAAAGTAATAAAGCAATTTTGCCCAACATTTTTACATGGAGGGGGTTCTTACCAAATTTTGTTTACAAAAGCGGTATATGAGAAATCAAGGCAGAAGAAAGAAAACAACGGAGTTGGAGGGGAAAAAGTCCAAATATCCCTCTTTGTGCAAGCAGCAAAAATCTAATTATTGAACGAGATCTGTACTTTGTGCGTGGCTCAAAGGCCATGTTTTGAAAACCCCCATGTGGAGACCATGTGAGGGGAGCTCTTCTTCACCTCCCCTCCCTCTCTCCCGTGCCCAAACCCGATGCCCTAGAATTCCTCTCAATTTGTAGGACCCGTCTGTCCTCCCATCATTACCATGTTTTCCGGATCCTGCCAATTCCCTCCTCTCAATCACACCCAATTAAAAAGCCCTTATTAGTCCGAGAAGAGATTGAACAAGACTCACACTCGCAACTAAGATTCCACCATGTTCCCTTTTTTTTTTTTCCATGTTATGTCAATGAAACATCGACCCATGTGTCCATTGAAGCTTTTATTTCTTTATTCTTGGTTCTTAATTTTTCTCAATGAGACATGTTTTTTTTTCCAATGTTGGGTTTCGCTCTATTTAAAGGTGGTGAGCTATTCACATGGGGTACAGATACAATGTTTGTGGCAGCTGGAGATGGAGGTAAAAGCGGGAGTAGGAACAATGCCCAAAAACAACTGTAAAGTTCGCTTGTTTATACTATTTGGGAAAACATAATGTTTACCTATTCACATTAATGTCTAATGAATATTAATGAAAAGCTGGCGCAATCTTCACATGGGGTACAATGGATATGGCAGATGGACATAGAGGTAAAAAGGCAACCGGAATAATACCAAAAAGAATCATTTGACTTTTGAACCTCCCCACCGTTTTAGGGAAATTAGTATATTGAATATGCAAAGATGTACTTTGTATCACGATGCAGATGGAGAGAATTTATATAATATACGTTGATATATATATATATATATTCCGGAATCACCGAATGCCTGACATGCATGATAGAAGTTTTACTTGTTTTCTTTTATTTCATGCTGGAAAAGGAAAATGATGAACTCCATTTTTCATTTAACCGGCTTGAGACATTTAAACATGTTGTAAGAATATGAAATTAGGACTATATAACCTAGTAGCTATCCATTACTTATATTTCATATGCACAAGTACATTGGGGCGCACCCTTATGGAGAATATGAAATGTGTTTTTTTTCTTTAATTTTATCATGCAATGTGCTCATTTAAGTATCCCTAAAATAATTGGCTTTCACTAAATTTTCTTTCTTCCTTTCTTTCTTTTTACCTTCGGAGTTGGCGTAATTAGTTGGGGCATTGAGGGATATAAAGGTCACTCGCTCGAATTCTACCAATTGTGTGCAAATTGTTCTAAGCCAGAGCCACCTGCATAAGCTAAAGGCTTAGTCTTAACCGGTTCATGGGACTTGCAAGGTGTTTCATAAGTCATAGGTAGCTAACTCTTCACACCTTCCCCTCTATATTATTAATAAAACAATTAATTTCTTTCCTCCTACAAACTCTATTGAATTTTTTTGTATCTTGTGCTAGATTTTATCTATCAATATTACCTCCAGCAGATAAGCGCTGCAACACGAGAATGCCAAATCAGGGTGTATGAGCATTATCTTGTTGGAAGGATGTGCAAGGCAGATATTTGGTTCTCTTGGTTACATATCATTTCCAAACACATGCATGTAGAAAAAGAAGAATGCTTAGTTTTCAATGACACGCACATTATGTCAACTCATGACAAGTCAAAGATGGAGCAGCCTGGTGAAAATCTTGGTCCAAGCCATTAGTTATGAAAACCCCACAAGTTTCTGTACCGAAAGAAAAAAAAGAGAAGAAGATATAGGCACTCTCTATTATGCTCCTATATTGCCCACTTCCCCTACTTCCAAAATAGGGCCAGAAAGCACATTTAGTGAGTTTTGTTTGTTTTAGTAAGAAGTCACAAATGTTAGGTTTGCATGACACTAAGGGGACCTTTTTTCTTCACTTTACATAAAATAAAACCAACAAGAACTATGTATATGTCTATGAGGCTGCTGTTTTTTTTTTTTTTTTCTTGGCTTTCTTTCTATTGTATAGGGAAGGTTTAGGTGGCGGGCCATGGTCACCATGTGCATGCATGTGCTGTGTCTTCCTCGGAAAGGCCCACCACTTCTCTCCTTTGAGCAAATAAAATGGGGGTTTCTTCTCATTCTTCACCTTCTCATTCCCTCTTTTCTCTCTTCAAAAACTCACCCAAACTTTTCTTAGTTTGTTTTTCTTGGGTTTCTGAAACTTCTCTGGATATCTATCTTTCTTGGATCAGGATCTGTGAGTTGATCCTTGTGGTGTGTCATCTCCAGTCATCTTCCTTCTCATGGTCACTTCTCACAACACTGAAAGAGGTATGTTTCATTTTGCATATGTCCTACGAACACTTCTTTTTGCCGTGATTTATCCAAAAGAAGTGTTGATGAGGGTTTCAACCCTCTATTCGTTCACAGGAATCATTTTGAGCTTTGTTTAAGGTTGCGTTGATATTGTTTCATGGACCATTTGGGTTAAAAAGCAAGAAAACGAAGCATACATTTAGCTGGCTCAAGAATTCACAAATTAGCTGGACAATTCCTCATGAAATGCGTAGGATGTAAAGAACAAGCATTTCCAAATCAAATCCAAGAATCTTCCCTTCATGTTGAAGCTAATTTCTTCATTCATCTCTATGTACAGAAAGCCTTACATAATTGTTCGTTGTACATTTTTCTTCAGAATGCACAGTGCTAGCTCAATAAAGCAAAAGTTCCTCAAGAAATGGATAATGGGTCTCCAGCTATGCAATTCCTCAAAGAAGAAGATGACGATCATGGAGAGAAGGAAGGCCATAAAGCTCTCAGCAGACCTCGCATTGGCTTCGGTCCGGAATTGCAAGACCCGTTGGAGTCGTGCCCTAGTCGCAAGTGTCTCCCAAAATGATGACAACAAAGCTCTCCTTCAACATATCGTTGGCGCTGATGCTGTGAAGCACAAGAAAGGTTCCATTGATGTTGTAGCAAATTCACCAACTTCCGTTGCCAAGAAGATTGCCAGCAAGAAGATATTGAAAAGGAGCTGGGGCATTAGGAGAGTGAGAAAACTGAGCAATGGCGCTCTAAAAGATCCACCAAACTCTATTGCCAAGAGGTTGGTAAAGAAGAGAACACAGTTGCTCAAGAACCTTGTACCAGGAGGAGAATCGATGGACGCTATCTCTTTGATAGAAGAAACCCTAGATTATATGGTGTGGCTCCGAGCTCAAGTTGACGTCATGCGTTCTCTCGCTCGTGCGAGTGAGCTCCTAGATGGTAAATGAAATCATCGTCTATGATGATTTAAGTTGATATATAGATTTTGTTTGATCTCCACTTTGCAAGATTAGGTGGGTTGAGGCAAAATGTGATTAAGCTATATATAGTTCAATGCCTGTTTATGCAACTCAATGTCACTAAAGTCCGAGTCTCTTCCACCTTTTCTCTTTGTCATTTACTATTTACTCGTCAAGTTTTCAAGATTTAGATTAATTGTTTAGCTTTACCCCACCTACTAATTAATTTCTTTTATTGTCGACAATCTTGCAATTTCCAAAGCTCATTTGTCAACTTCAGTATCCTCGATATAAATGAGTTTCATACCCACAGGAGCGGCTTGAATTATGTTGCATTAGAAGCGGAATTACACATTGAGTATAATGCCCATTCTAACGTGAAAAAGAAGGATGCTTACCCTAACCAAATTAAGTCTTCCTCATTCGAGTTTATCTGAGGAAATGCCTCACATGTTTTTGACCTCATTTCACGGAAGCTCGAAGTTTAAATTCCGAGGACAGAGTAAAGATCTGCCTAACATACCGTTTTAAGTCCCGATGATTCAAGTTCGCAACGTCACATGGTTCTCTAATAATTTCAACAAACCCATGACGCATGGTCAATAGAAAGTTGAAATCCTCATGTATGCAGAGGGAGATGGATAATGAAGGAGAGATTGAGTGTACTAGCCATCTCAAGGAACATTATACGTTGTTTTCAAGCCGCATGTGTTCGGTATTGCGTGTGTGTGTGTGTGAGAGAGAGAGAGAGAGAGAGAGAGAGGGGGGGGGGGGGGTTGGGCGCGGGAGGTGTGTGGCACTGTGTTGTACGCAATTCAATGTAGTCATAAATGAGGGATGACATCTAGACGTATGGATTGCTTTGTCGAGCTGATTTTGGTCAACAATAGCAGAGATGGGTCTTGAATCATGGAGACAAATACGAGTTAGAGGAGTAAAGTTGGTACTGACCCGGGGGAAACTAGCTTAACAAAAGAAGGGTCACACCCGTGCACACACCACGTTTGCTTAGTCTCTTTCTCTGAGAAGGACGATTTGAGAGAGAGAGAGAGAGAGGGGGGGAGATGCTTCGAGGCCATAAATCGATTCCAAGCTCATTAATTTGACCATGTGTCCTTGTTGGGACATAAGGTCCTTGATTGGAGCCTCTTCTTTTGCTTTGATTACGCTCTCGTGCTCTCTGACAATCATAAGATCACACTTGGATTGAATTGAATTCTCCCCAACCAAGTCCATGGAGGGCCTGGTCAACTAGAACCAAGTGAATTTGTACTACCATATCCTCGAAAAAAATCATTTGGGACCTATGTAGCAATTCACGAATCGTTTACAAATAACCTTTCAAATCTTCCTAAGTTTGTGGTTGCTGCATAGTATAGTTTTGCTAGTTGATTAAGAATGTTCTTGTAGTCATTCAAGTTTGAAGTTCTAGTATATCCCAAGCTGGAGAACTTGAATTTGTTCTATTACAGGGATTCAAGGGAACGGATTAATCTTGTATTTTTGTTGATTTGAGTACTTACTTGGATAAGTAAACTTGCGCGAATCGATTTTGTTGGAGGACAGACACAATATTATGTCATTGAGCAACATATGTTAGGGGTACCTTTCTCGGTCTTTTAGCTAAGATCAAGTGAAGATTACAAATTAGGGTACATGACGTCAACAATTGGGCCGGACAGCCTTTTGCATTTCGGCCTCCCTAGCTTGGGTTTTATGCAATCGAAAGCCCAAGGAATGGGAGTACTTATGGCCCATTCTCATTCAACATCCCAATATACAACTATTTTATGGATATGTTGCATGTGTCTTATGGTATAGCGCGCCAATCACAAGATTGCAATTACTCTTTTGTGACGAAGTTCTATCTGCAACCGTATGTCCAATTGGCATAAAAAAAAAAAATTAAAGTATGGGACTTTGTGATTCAAACACTATACGTGCCACATCCAAATCTGGAGTTTGTCAGCTTGGCAAACTCTATTTGTTGAATCTTCTCAATTTTTTACTCGATGTTTCGTTTATCGTATTATTTTTAGTTGATATATCAAGCCAGTCAAATCCTTATTGATCCTGTTCCTTATAAGAGTGAGATATGACTGTTTTTTTTTTTTTTGGTCGAAAGATATGAGTCTTTGACTCACATAAAAATGTAGCAATCTCATATATCTACCACAGTAAGACTTTGATTTCAAATCACATAGCTCTTTTCCTTTTGCTATTCAAGAGGAAACCCGCTGATAGGATATTGAATTTATGACACGACCATTGTGCTTATACGAGCATCTGTGGATGCACATGTGAACATTCCTTTCTTGTCCGCAACTTCCATTTAAATGTCAAATTAACTTTGTTAACAGCATGGGTCGCCACATATAAACTAACTATTGATGATACGAAGTATGCTTGCTTCCACATGACTCGAATAAGCGCAACTTTAATCAAATCTCGAATAGTAAGCTCAACACGATCCCATCAGGAAAAGAATGTTAACCTCCTTTTGAAGATGAGCAACTTCATGGAAGCCCCCTCCAACAGCTCTAGCTACTGAATTATATAACCAAAAGCTATAATTTATCTCCATCATCGACCCAAGTTGTTGATTCACAAGCTTTTGAGGGGACTGCTAAAGAATGTTCAGCTTCAATGATACATGTCTTCTGCTTTTTTCATCAATGCTTTTACATCAATCATGTGTGTCTCCCACCTTTTAGCTTTCCATGGCCCAAGTGCACGCTTGCTCATAATGCCCCTCATGCTTTACCTTCCTTCCATTTTTTTTTTTCTTCTTTTTTTACAAGATTGTTTGGTTAGGGTTCTTCCCTGGGATGGCCCTTGAACAGCTCTTGCCTAAAGTTCATTCGTTATTCTCTTCATATCCAAAACATTCCCAAAGCCTTAGCTTGAAGATATGGTTTTCATTTGGAGACACGAAAGAGAAGCAGGCCTCCCCCAATTCTCTGTAGGGCAATGCCGGCTCTGCGAGTTCCCAGCCTTACACTTATCCAACTGCTACATCTAAATTCTGTCCACTTCATTGGGAGAAGCTTTTTGATCTGCATAAGGGGATGGGAAACAACCTGTCATTTAGTGTTGAATGTCCCTCTTTGTCTTCCACGGACATATACTTGGAACAACATTCACAGCACTGACTAGTTGTATATGGAGGGGGGAAAAAGGTACAAGTTGCATATGTTGGTGATGAGTACTTCGAAGTTGAATTGTGCCCTGGCAATGGAAAATACACGTGTCTGGATCGTTCATGATCTCTTTTTTAAGATCCATTTCAACATGTTAAGCCCTGTTTCATATAACTCAATTGAAAATCCAACACTTAATTAGATCATACTTTTTTTATTGTTCTATTTATTATTGATTTAACACACTCAATTAATTAAGTCAAAAATTCACTTAACCTAGTAAGTAAGGAATGGTTACTCAATCCCGCGAGTAGGAAAAAAAATAAACGGTAATTTGAATACTGCCAATTATTTTGTTAAACTCTAACAATAAGATCGCGGTTCCATGTTTGATGAGAAATTAGTCATATTTATCTACCAATTTCAATGATTGTCCGACAAATTTGTATTTGTATTTTCGACATTTATAATTCAGTGCTTAAATTAACGTCCATAAATTAACGTCCACGACTTTTTTTCTAGAAGAGAAAAGAGCTATAAAACCATTTAAACTAACATGGGAAATTATAGAGGGTTCTTTTAGGGAACTTATTATGACTTATTAAATATATTTTGAAAAACTGATAGATTTGATTTTTGAGTTATGTTTTTTCTTCATATTTTTTTGGACATATGTTCATTTTCCAGTTTCGAAGCATCTCAACAAATGAGGGCACAAAAGAAAGTATCTTCATTAATTTTCTTTTTATTTGAGTCATCTTACCAAGGACATCTATCAATGAGATTCAAAAAAATAACTCAAACTTTAAGTTTCATCCTTAGGTAAGAGAGGAAATATTACGGATAATAATGGGCTCTATCTTGCCAATCTTTATATATGTCATTAAGGAAAACACACAGAACTTCATCCTGAAACTTAAACAATTTCTTTTCATTTCCTTTCTATTTTTCTTATAATTTAATTATATTTAGTTATAAAAAATCAATCGAGGTCTTCTATGATTAAGGCCTAGGGGTTATGATGATACACACCACCACCGCTCTCTAAATGGGCCACAGTGTAAAGTCAGAGTTGGGTCCCACAATACAAAATTCAGAGATTAATAATAAGAGTGATTAAAGAACCAATCTATTTAAGCATACCCCCCATGCTTAGAGCTTGCTCATATCTCTGCTCATCTCCTGATCTTATTCTTCTTCTTCTTGAAAAGCAATCACATTCACATGGAGTCCAACTTCAGCTCTGCACCAACTCAAGCTCATCCCGAGACCATGGACTTCCTCTCCAGTGCATGGTGCAATTTCGCAGTCCAAGCTTTTCAGCCTCCATTGCACGATCCTCACCACCAGCCGATCGTCCTCCTTGATCCCCCGATCGAGAAACTCGAGAAAGAAATGAGCTCTCCTAGCAATTTCCTGGTGAGTTGAGTAAAGCGACTTTAACTTGTTGGATCATCGAGTGATTACGTGTAAGTTTTATTTTGGTGAGAGGAGATATGATGCTAAGATGTACAATCTGCAGAGGATGGACAATAGTGTGACCACGGATGATGCAGGTTTCCAGTCTTTACCTCCATGGAAATCGAATGACGTCAGGGTACTAATGTTATACATTTGCTTAGTCATAAATAACGAAGTGAACTCTATCCATATATTTATACTCAGACATAAATGACTAATTGATAGTGCTAATGAATTGCCCATGTTTCATATTCTTTTTCCACAGTCTTGGATATGGATGCAACAGGCCATGCACCCAGAACTAAACTATAACAGCTGTTTCAGGAAAAAATGGGTAAGTGAAACATTTCAGATGTATAGCAAGTTAGCAATGTAAAGTCTTATGCTAGATATTTCAAAAGAATGGTGGTAATTATATCTACTAAGAACCGGGCCGTGAAATTGGTATGGCTAGTTAACCTAAGAAGTGATAGCATGCAAGTGGAAATACGATATTTAGACAAGTGGGTCATTATAGTTGGCGCCGATAACTATTCACCTTGTCACTTTAGCTTGTCAATTTTCATAAAAACCGATCTTAGCGTATCTATCATTGTTGTTTTAGTCATAATATGACTTTTAATATTGGATCTCATGCTCCTCTCGCACAGGCTCCGTGGAAGATGATGTCATTCAAGATCATCTCAATTAAGAAGTGGTTGAAAGAGATGAAACTGAAGAGGAAGGAGGAAGAGAGGTTGCAAAGAACTGAAGTTCACGCCGCGATGTCGGTGGCGGGTGTAGCAGCCGCCCTAGCTGCCATCGCTGCTGGGAGCTCGAAAAGCAGTGAGCCTTTGTCCTCAAGCTCAGAGAAGGATGCAGCGGTGGCGTCCGCAGCAGCCCTTGTGGCGGCACAGTGCGCACAAGTGGCGGAGGCAATGGGAGCGAAGAAGGAGCAGCTTAGCAATGTGATAAGATCAGCCATGAGCAGCACCAGTGCAAGTGACGTCTTGACACTCACCGCCGCAGCTACTACATGTAAGGCGCTCCTTTACAATCTAATTTCTCTTTAATTCATTCTGGAAAAGTGACGATAAAAGATTGGTTTGCATGAGAGATTAAGCAATATTTATAACTAAAAAAACACGAAAAATTAATATGTTCAAACTAGGAAACGAGTAAGTTTGGAATCCTAGATTAATTCTAAATCAAACATTTCTAAATAGAAATAAACCAGATCTCTAAAATCCTACAAATCTTAAACACGAGTTAAAAAAGGAAAAATCTCCTTCGCGTTCCAGCACTTGAGCTTATATTTCACTAATTTTACCTTGCAAACATGAGTTGAGTTGCAGCTCACAAACACGCAAGCTTACGCAGTAACGAAGAAAACTCTCTCAGTTCATTAGTTCATCGAAATAAGTGGGCTGTCTTTACATGAAAAATGAAGCGTTATGGAAAAAAACTATAGACAAAAACATTCAAACTAAGAAATCTTACCAGATAACCTAAATTAGTGATTTCTACATCAAAATAGATAATATCCCTATAATCCTAGTTAAATCTCAAAGACGAAAGGAAATAAAACTATTCAACTCTCTAAAATAATTACCTGAAAATTCTAAAATCCTGAAACAAGGAAAAATTAAACAAATTGTAATCTCGGAAGCTTATCACGTCCCGCGTCACGTTCTATCCACCTTATAAACAATAAGAAAAGAATTAAAATTAGTTTCGTCAGCGAAACTCATTCCTCCTTTTTCTATGAGCTGAGCAAATTTCCACATTATTACCACATAATCTTCTCAAGTAACTCAGATCTGTCATATGTTGCTTTTGATGAATGTTTTCTCTTCAGCATTAAGAGGAGCTGCCACGCTCAAGGCAAGGACCGGATGCAGAAACAGATTGAACGGGACTTTACCAGTTCTTCCTATCGACCACGACCAGAACGACTTTGAGTTCGACTTCGACAAGTGTCGTTCCATCTTGGCCAAAGGTGCCGAGCTCAGCATCGAAGCCCCAGATGGTTCGTAAAACTCTGGGATCCTAATGCATAATACTACTACCGATCATACTATAATCGTCGTCTAATTTGCTAATTACTATCATATTTTTTATTTTTGTTTCTCTAGAACTTATGCTTTTCTACTTTATGAATCAATTCGGACAGGGAGGTACGTGGCCAGAACAGTTTCTTTGTTCCTAAACAACGAAGCCAAGGTGTGTGTTTATTCCTTTGGGCGATTATAGTTTAAGATATACATGGGAGAACAATTTTTGTAAATATTAATTTGTTCAAGATATTAGCATACATACATGGCCGCCTAGGAAACTAGATACGTCTTAAATTCAAGAACAATTTCTTATCCAATGTACAATGTATAGCTAGATATGTATATATACGTGCATGTTTACGTATTTTAATGGCAAAATTACCTAATCAGTCATAAGCCTATTGTATGGCCGCCAATTCAATCTTAAACTTTCGCATTTGGCCAATTCCAATGTAACCCTAAACCTTTGTGCGAAATTCTAATATAATCCGTCTAGCCAATTGTCACCAGAAATGGCCGACGTGAAGCAGCGATCCACAAGTTGTCCACGTCGGTGTGCCACGTATGACGTCGGCCATGACTTCGACGCCATGTTAGTGATTTTCAGTAGCAATTGGTCAGAATGACTACATCAAAATTTCGCAAAATAATTTAGGACTGCGTTGGAAAAATTGAAAAGTTTACACCGAATTGGCATATGTATAATAGATAAACGTTAAAACTGATTGGGCAACTATTCATGTTTTAATCGATGAACGTTAGAACTCTGTAAATTATATATAGAGCAATACTGAGTGCAACTTATCAAGTGAATCAACCATGGCTCGTTCTTACTTTTTCAGTTGATTCTCCAACTTAGGAAGCTCAATCTGTTGAAAAGCAAACAGGAAAGTACGTTCTCTCTTCTCCATCTTGGTCTCAAATTAATCTCTCCTCATTATCGTTAATCACTTATTAATGAATATACTTTTTGAATAGGCATTGTATTGGACTTGCATGCTGAGCTATATAAGGATGGAGAGGCCGAAGAGACCGGGACATGCTATCTCATTGTATTGACGACGAGCCGTGGAACGATTAAGTTGGACATGGTGGATGATTATCGACGATACAAGTTGTGGACGACCACTATCAATCATCTACTAATGCTGTCCACTTCATTTACCAACTATGAGCTTCAGTTTTATAGGAAATAAAACCCTAATAATTTGTATGGATGCGTAATAATGTCGTGTGTGTATATCAATATAGTTTTTGTCAAGCACATAATTTGTATCTGCCACAATCACGGCTTCAAGAACCATTGAGATAGGAGATTACCAAAGAGAGATGGGGATATCCGGTTTGTATGAGTACGAAACTGCTTCGCCAAAAGGCGTCAAACGAAATACCTTTCGGACCGTGGATCAATGAACATATCAACAAAGGATGTGAATAGTCATCTGTTGATTCTTGATAGGCAATGCAAATCAACGAGAAAATTAAAAGTATTAAGAATGGAGATAATCGTGTCCAACCATTTTAAAGTGTACTGAAATGTAAAAATAAACTGGAAGTAAAAATTGAATAAATGATGTTCATTGATTGATTGGCAGTCCCTTGTATGGATTACAATTCTAGTATTTATAGCTACTGCCAAGTGCCAACAAAGTTAACGACCACAAAGAAGTTAAATACATTTTGCGTGACTCCTAGAACTCACAATTTCATTACCCAACAGTTGCTCCTCCACTCTTCACATCCAGCATCACCGATTACTTTTGAAGTCCCTTGATCCACTACAAGACAGTTGCAATAACCCACATTTCTTGGCCTCTATTATTGGTGGCTTTCGAGATCTATGGTGGTTTTGTGTAGACGATGAAGATGAAGTTGAGGGGTGTTTCTGAAAAAAGAGCTGGCTACTGAGAAAGGGATTCTTGAAAATCTGAAACGTGGACCCCTGCCTGGACACATAGCGATCAACGAGTAAAGAGGAGCGTGGTTGACGTGGCGTGCAGGACCACCCAATATTTTCTCCATTTATGGCTGAGTAGGAAACCGCAAGGACTGCTTTTGGAACGCCGGGCCTTGCGGGGAACTGCCCGGAGAGCAGACCGAGAGACAGAAAGACCTTCACTGTTCTGAGTAAGTTTTCCGCGCTTTATTCTCCCTCTTTAGTGAACGTGTGTTCTTTTTGTAAGTGAAGAAGTTGGGCGCCAAGAATAGAACTGTAACTTTCTTTTTGTGGGTGAACGTGCATATACTTTGTCTGCTTGATCATTTTTTGCTCTTGATTGTATATATTCAGATTGCCATTCCTTGAGGTAACGAAACTCTCAAAATTTAACCACGTGCCCAAAATCCTTTTCTTGTCAAGAATCCCGTGCCTTCATTAAATTCAAAAAAAATTACATATTTTCTAAGTAGAATCTCTTCGTCTCTCTTATCCGTATTTGCCGAAATTCTCAAGGAATATGCCTACCCGCTCTCCAATTTGATACAAGAATATAATCTTCCTAGTTTATGCCATGCACGTGTGATTTTTGGCCATATTATATATTCAAAGGGATTGGTCAGATTTTGTTCTCTTGCAAGCTCGGTCCAGATAATTTAATTAAGCTCAAAGCTTCCCTACACCAATCCCATCAAAATGCAATTTATGTGGGCGTATTATTATCTAATGAAAATGCTCTTAATATGAAAATAGAAATTAATAATGTTTTTGTTTATGGGTCAGGTCAGTCCCTAATTTTTTATACAATGAATGACTAAATGGGTCGCTAAATTGAGATGTCAACAATCCTTATAATGAAATCAACATGATTATTCGTATGCTAAGTCATATCTTTTCGCTATACACTTGTGATGTGCAACGAATAAAATCATTGGTAAATCACTCTTTCAATATATAACAAGCATCTCAATTATCAATATTGAAATCCCAAATAAGTTTCTTTTATCGGTTTTCTTATCAATGTCTCTTTTTTATGACCTTCGGGTACAAGCACAGAGATGGAAGACCCTGCATGTAACATATGCATCTTCTTTTGACCAGGTCAAAAGACTTAGGCTGAAGGAAAAAAAAAAGAGAGTCAAAAGGTCAAAAAGTGAAGATAAAAGGAAGAAAGCAGCTCACGAGAGAGCAGAAGAAAAAAACAGAGGAAAAACAAAAGAAAAAAAGAGAGGAGAAAGGGAAGAAGGGAAAGGGAGGGTTTGTGCACGCGGGTCCTCGTTGAGCCGTTCCAACTATGTAACACAACGACTAGTAAATACTCGCAACCCTCGTTAGTCCTATCGGAGTAATTTTTCGATTAGGGCTCGGAAATAAGAGTTATGTGGATTTGAGTTGCGTAGTTCAAGTTTTTGAGTTATCAAGTCTTAAATATCCATGAAAATGAAAGATTATGGTGTTGTGGGGCTGTGCATTTTGACGGATATCGATTCAAAGTTACGGTTTGTTCGGAATCAAATTTTCAAGTTGGGAGCATAATATGGAATTTCATTAATAGTACTTTCTAGGGCTTTTATTATTGTTTTTGGGCTGTTGTTTGGGTTGGTTGTGTTGGGACATCCATAGTATGTTGGATGAGTTTCGTTTTGACTATAAGAGCATGCAAAACGGAGTCCGATGGAGAAAGTTATGGCGTGTGGAAATTTGGCGTGCGAGTTGTTCATTGTGGTTGATATTAGATTTTTCCATTGAACAAGCCGTTGTAGGCACGTGGGTGTCAGATTATTGGCTAGTTAACCTTAGCTTATTGGAGTCGCGCGTTAGGGGGAGGTATTACTCTATTTTGATTCATTTTCTGTATGTTTGATAGGATTTTGGAACCGTCGGCTCGAGGAACACTTATAGGTTAGTTTTTGGATTACCAGGTGAGGGACATTATATCTTCTATGAATTTACAAATTCATATTTTGACAATGAGATGTAATTTTTAATGCAATGTAGCATGTTTTCTGCATAAATTGGATTGATCATTTACTATCTTTTGTCGATTGTGAAACGAGTTGAAAAGTCTTATGATGTTATTGAAATGAAACTTTTGTGAATACTTATATTAAAGGTTTTGTGAAGAAGATTAGCTGATGGCTATTCTTGTTGCGAAATGTTTGTGAAATGGATTTATTGGTGTTGATTATGGATTTCTGGATTGAGTTATCAGTTTTTGCTGCTCGTTTTCCTATGTTGAGAACCCGTTGAGAGGGGAGTATGCATATTATCAGGATATCTTTTTAGGCCGAACCGCCGGCTTATAATAGATGGTAGACCTTGCCAAGAGGGGTAAACTTGGTCGCCTTTGTCACGGTGTTAAACTTGACCATAATTTGATGACGAGCACGAGATTGGTTGATGGATGAACCATCAACATGTTATGTGATAAGATTAGTCAATGGACAGACCATTGATGATTGGTTATTGTTGTTAAGTGAGTTGTTATTAAGTAATCTGATACGGATGACTTTTATTGAAAAGTTATTATATATTTGAGATATTTTTTGCTATATTATACATTGAGTTTGAGTTATGGGCTATGATATTTTTTATACTATTGTATAGTGACTGTTCGATCCGCTTAGAAGAAATATGTTACTCACTAAGCCGTGGTAGCTCACCCCTTATCTTACATACATTTCAAGTTCTTTTGCTGGTTGCAAGTAGGGCGTGAGCGGGCGTTAGTCTAAGGATTTGTAAGATTTTGGATACGTTGTATATAGTGACGTTGAGCTATTGGAATAGTTTTTTTTTTGTTGGATTTGTATATATCCATTTGATGGTTTTAGAAAGTTCTGATGTTATTCGGGTTTTGTTTAAGTTGAGGCTGCATCCTTGGGATGAAAGGACAGCCGTGTTATGATCTCGTTTTGGTTGTGTTCGGGATGTGACATTTGTTGGTATCATAGCGTAGGTTATGATTTTTGGGTAGGACGTTGTGAGATTGTGTGATAGACTTTAATGCATTAGTTTTAGATACTAAGGTGTATTCTTGATTCTGGATTTAGGTAATCATGAATTCCGACTCGGAGCTGCTCATCTATTTTCGTAAGAATAATAAGGGAAAGAGAGCCATTACCTTCGACTCGAGAGATGTGCCTCAAGGTCCAAGAGTAAGGTTTCCAACAAGAAGGCGAGATGACGTAGGAGCAAACTCGCAAGAAACAAGAGAGGAAAGTCAACAGCCAAGGGCCCAAGATGTTGTAGTTGAAGCTGGTGAACCTAGGAGTGGCAGAGGCTACACCTTTGCCCAGTTTAGAAGGTCAAAGCCGCCCACTTATGAAGGGAAAATTGATCCTCTTGCAGCTGAGCGATGGATTAGGAAGATATAGGGAATATTCAAAGTTGAAGAAATTTCAAATTCTAAGAAGGTGGACTTTGCCACCCAATATTTGGAAGGTGAAGCTGAGTATTGGTGGGAGGGAAAGAGGTCCACTCTTGGAGATGAAGATGCTACTATTTCTTGGAAGTACTTCAAGAAAGCGTTCAACGCCCAGTTCTTTCCAAAATCCTTCCAAGCAAAGATGAAGGGCGATTTTCTGCATATATCGCAAGGTGATTTTTCTATTTTAGACTATGCGGGTCGCTTCAATCAGATGAGCAGGTTTATGGGGCATTTTATGACAAATGAGAAGGAGAAAGCTGAACATTTTTTGAAAGGACTTCAACCTGAGATTCATTTTACACTCGCATCTCTTTTACTCACCACTTATGAGGATGTTCTGGAGCGAGCAATTAAGATTGAACAAGAGATCATGGAGAGTGGCACCCAGGTTATTCCTCAGCCCAAGAGGCCGAAGTTCACTAATTTCCAAGAGATCCGTATTCGTGACAGCAATAAACAAAGAAGCACTGGTAGGTTTGAAAGGGGAGAGAGTCAAACTGTTCAGGGTGCTTGCGTTACTTGTGGGAAATATCATAGTGGCCAATGCTATTGGAAGTGGGGAACTTGTTTTCTATGTGGAAAGATGGGACACATGCAGCAGAATTGTCCAATGCAGAGAGATACTCCAGCAGGTAGTAGATTATGCTTCATATGTGGACAACCTGGTCATATAGCCTGCTTTTGTTCCATGAGAAAGGATGTTCCCTCAATTGGTAGGCCCTAGGAGAATTAGCCAAGATAGAGGGCAACAAGGAAGGTTTATGCCATGACGGAAGAGGATGGGGTAGTATCTAATACAGTAGTTGTAGGTAATATCTCAATTACCTCGCAATATGCTTATGCATTGTTTGACCCTGGTGCTACGCATTATTTCATTTCTACTGAATTCGCAAAGAAACTTGATATGCTCCCTGATCCTCTTGAATATGAATTGCGTATTGAGACCCCTACAGGTGACTTCATTATTGTGGACCGTGTATTTAAGCGATGTATGCTTCGGGTCAATAATGTTCAAATGCCTGGAGATTTGATGTTGATGAATATTCGATATTTTGATGTTATTTTAGGGATGGATTGGCTATCAACATATCATGCTACTATTGATTGTCATTCAAAGAAAGTTACCTTTCGACTCCCAAATGAGCCCGAATTCTCTTTTTCGGGAAGTTGTAAAAGTACTTTTTCAAGATTAATATCGGCAATGCAAGCGAGGAAGCTTCTACGGAAAGGTGATTGCGGATATCTAGCTTGCATAAAAGACACCAGTAAAGAAGTTATGAAGCTGGAAAATGTTCCAGTTGTTAGAGAATTTCCTGATGTGTATCCTGAAGATTTGCCCGGCTTACCACCTGATAGAGAGATTGAGTTCTCTATTGATCTGATGCCTAGTACAGGACCTATCTCGAAGGCACCATATTGGATGGCACCATCTAAATTGAAAGAATTGAAAACACAGTTGCAAGAATTATTGGATAAGGGCTTTATTAGGCCCAATGTCTCGCCTTGGAGAGCTCAAGTCCTATTTGTGAAAAAGAAGGACGATAGCATGCGGCTTTGTATAGATTACCGCGAACTCAACAAGGTAACGATCAAGAATAAATATCCTTTGCCACGGATTGATGATTTGTTTGATCAACTTCAAGGAGCTCGGGTATTTTCTAAGATCGACCTTCGCTCTGGATATCATCAATTGAAGATTAAAGCAGACGATGTATCTAAAACTGCTTTCAAAACGAGGTATAGGCATTACGAATCTCTCGTCATGCCTTTTGGATTGACAAATGCGCCTGCTACTTTTATGGATTTGATGAATAGGGTGTTCAAACATTACCTCGACCAATTCATTGTGGTGTTTGTTGATGATATCCCAGTGTACTCGAGGAGTTTGGAGGAGCACAAACAACACTTGAAGCTTGTCTTGCAGACCTTGGTGAGAAGAAATTGTTTGCTAAATTCAGTAAGTGTGCTTTCTAACTTGATCATATTGAGTTCTTAGGTCATGTTATCTCAAAGAATGGCATCGCAGTTGACCTAAAGAAAGTTGAAGCGGTTGTTCAGTGGAATCGCCCTACCAATGTAACAGAAGTGAAAAGTTTTCTTGGGCTAGCTGGCTATTGTCGCGACCTAAAAATCAGGTTTTCCGATCTTAGGCTAATGGATTACTAGATCAATTAAATTAACTAACCTAGCTCGAGTTCTCCCAAACTCTACTAATTTGCAACTTAGGTCCAATTATGAGCATGCAAATATTTTCAATAGGAGCCGCCACTAATCATTTAAGGTAGGTTGATTAGAAACCTAAATAAATTAGCGAGAGTACTATTTTATTTCTACGAACCAGAGATTATAAATCCGGGGACTTGGTTATGCTAGATTACCCTAAAGAAAAATACTCAATTCTGCAATTTTGATGAATTCTGACTTAGAGTTCAAAGATACAATTTTTCTTTTTCATGACATATTTTCGAATTTAAATCCAAGTCGCAAATCTTTTAGTAGAAAGATTATATCCGCTAAATCTTTCGAACCAAGTTTCAATCCGAAGCCTGATGGATCAACCCTAAAGATTCGAAATACCCGCTATGGAAATAATTCTATATAAAGCCTAATAGAGAGACTTATTCCCATTTGTATAGTTGGGGATTAGGAAATTTTCCTAACCGATCACATCTTAAAAAGATTTTGCTATCTTGAAAATCTCGGATCTATTCAAAAAATTTTGAGATCTTCAAATTCTATCAAAATTCGGTTTTCACAAAGGACTCAACTGCAAATTGAATTTTAACCCGAGAAGACCTCGTATGAAATTTTTAGCAAATTGACCCTCTAAAAATTACTATTATGCCCTCAAAATTTCTTGTCAACATAATGAGACCCCAAGCAACAACTTTGTAGTTTTGAGTTTTCATATAGAAGGAATCTAACTTTATCAAATTCGGAGAAACATCTTTTGGATTCCAAAGGAACGAAAATCAGATCTGAACACAGATTTGATTAGATAATAAAAATTCATTTTAAAAATCCAAATGAATTCCGATTTTGATAAAATTAGTATCACTGGAAAGATCTCGATCTCAATGTGAACTTTTGTGAAGAAACTTTTTTCATATTTTAAACACATGAATTTATAAAAATCGAAAAACATATGAAGGTCAGTTTAAAACTAGTCTGTCACCAAATTAATGCATAAATGGCGTTGCAAATCGTTCAATCCTAACATGCTTGGAATTTTATGAAGGACAGATTAAGATGTGTTCTACGACTTTCATGAAGAAAGTTTTTTCAAACAACGATCATAGAAAATCAGAAAAATCATAGAACAGCACAACGTCAATCAGGAAATCATCAGAACAGACTTGAACATCACATTCCAGATTCTGATCTTAACTTCCGAAAGAGTTTTGACCTAGCAAACTAAGTCTGATTGAGGCATACAATATATCAAATCGAAGCTTGAGACGTGATTTACGACTCTCTAGTTTATCACTTCGCAAAATTTCGATATTAATGAGCTGAAATTAGCATCTCAAACATGTAGGTTTCTCTGTACACGAATTTACAGAATAACATTCAAGTGTACTTATCTTGTTCAGTAGCGTTGCTGTGCTCAAACGAGCTATTTTGGCAACCGATAAACTCCGGAATGGCGCCAAATATAGCTCCCGATATCTGATTTGACAAATTTGAACGTCGGGCTTCGTAGGAGTATTGCTGAACGGCAACAAGAAGAACCTGTACTGGATCAACGAAACACTGGCGATCTGGTATGCTGTAGCAACGTCGCCTGATTGATGAGACGGTGGAACCAATATGGTGTGGACCGCGAGGGGTAGCAAGTGGAGCAACAGACCAGCGACTTCGTTGGCAAAGACGTCAACAAAGTTAGATGCGGGGCTGCTGCTTCGTGATTCAGCAAGGCTCGTCACGGCAAAGGCAACAGGCAAGGACTTGAAGCAGCAACAACGGGCGGCAGCAGGGTTGTTGTCGCGGAGGGTGAAGCTCGACGGGATGTGCTCGCTCTCTTCACTCACCAATGACTCTCTTTCTGGCCGTGTATCAAATTGTGTGCCCCCTCAAAATTCTGATCTCTCTCCCCGAACATGTGTTCTTCCCCCTATGCTTCTTTTCTGACGCTTTTTCTATTCTCTCAATTGTGTCCAGTGAAGCCCCCTCACGATTTCTCATTGAATGTATTTATAGGCAAAGTTTAGGGTTTTGCTTGCAATTACTTCCTATTTTGATTCAAAGAAAATATTGTAATATCTCCGTGATAATATCAATTCATTCAATTTGAATCGTGATAATATCAAGATTGACAAACCAATATTTTCCAACTCGATATTTTCCAATGAAAATTTTAGCTCTTATAATGTTCATGGGCTTGGCCAAGAATTTTCTTGAACGCGAGCTTAGTCCAATTTCATTAAGTTTAGAGCCATTCACTCGAGTCAATTTACCGTCGGTCCAATGCAAATGCAACTATATTAGCCGATTACTACAAACGAAATGCTCCTAATATCTATATGCAATTTAGCTAATTTTTTTTTCTTTTCTAGGGACTTGGATCGATCCCTAATTTTTATGCAATGAATGACTAATTGGGTTTCCAAAATTTAGGTGTCAACAGTTGCCCCTCTTTGAGTGGAGGCTCGTAGAGGTTTCGCTCAAAGACTAAAACCTAAATTTAAACCATGCAAAATGATGAATGATCTTCTTCTTCTTCTTCTTTTTGGGTTTTTAATTCCAATTTTTCAAATGCAATGATGCATGATATGCAAACAATAAGGAACGTATGCTGAGACTTCTCGTTTTGATGAAAGAGCCTTACATACGGATCGCACAAAAAGCGCCCAAGTGAGGGAAAGCTTTATAATGCTGTGAACTCCCTCGATTTCCAAACTTCTAGTCCACTGGAAGTAATGTTCTCAAGGTACAGGATTGCTTATCTGTTACCTGTAGTTTCCTACATATGCGAAATAACGCATGATATGAAGAAAGAATTAAAAGAGACGTTTTGCCTATGCCACTAGGCAATCACGAAAAGGATTATGTCACATGTTCCATGAGGTTAATTGTGCCACCTATTCCACTGGGTGAACACGGAATGAGAAACAATGCCGCCTGTTCCACTGGGCAAACATGAAATGGGGTGTGTTGTCTATTCTGCTGGGCAATACAAAGAGATATGTCACATATTCCTCTTGGTGAACATATGAGAGAGATCATGTCTCCTATTCCATTGAGTGAACACGAAAAGAGAAACAATGAAGAATAATGAGCAGACATACCTGAATTCTTCCTATGTTATAAAAATGACAGAGCCAATTGCATTGCATTTGTTTTCACCTGAGAAAAAGTTAAAATAACACATACGCATGGGCAAAGAAAACATATTTCATGAATTTGCCTGCATTACCAAGCTTCACTGGGGAATTTATCGATAAGAACAATAATTTCGTCCTTTTGACAGTTTGATCGTATTAAATGAGAGACCTTTAATCAGAAAGGACTTTTCACTCATTTTCAACGAAAAGCTTTTGACCTGACCTTTGATGCGGGTATAAGAATCACTCAAACTCACTTTATCGTGCTTGACAATTGTTCGGATATTCTCAAAATCAGTATGACTTGACCAATTCGAGAGGTCTTTATAAGGACTGAAACGTAGGCTTGGTCAAAGGTTTCACAATGGGGACTCATGAGAGTCATGGCTTTGAAAGAAATGATATCACCAGCTACTCCGGGTTTATAAGTCAAGAATGCTGCAAAAAATGAGATAGAAAAATCTTGTTCGCACTTCTTCGCACAACATTTATAAGCATTTGAAATTCTATGTTAACTTAAGTGCCCTATTCTGAAGAGACTTTGGTAAAGGGTTATAACGTAGATTCGGGTAGGTTTGAAATGAATGGCCTATTTCCATCAAAGGGGGTATTATAAACATGGAAATTGGTGATCATCCAATCATGCTACCGGTACCATTGATCTATCTCTAGCGATTGCTCCGCAAATGAACCTTCAAATGGTCTCTTCCTTGAAGAATGATCTTGCATATCGACTCAGTTTTCGCCGAAGCCTTTCTTTCTCTCATCATTCATTTTTTTTTTTTTGAGAGAGAGATTTTCTTTTCGAGAGATTTTTCTCCCTCTTTTAAAGAGAGCTTTTTCTAAGAGAGAGAACTTCAATTTAATGGAGTCCTTTTGCATCCTTCCTGATGAATTTCCTTTGAGCTCCAATTTGCCTCAAGTTACCTTGAACTTGCTTTGAGATGATTTCATTTGTTTATCACAATAATGATCATCAATCGGGTTGAAATGAATTCACCGCTCAAATTGGGTATGCAAAGGGTATAATGTGTAAGGATATAAAAAAAATGTTCTTCGTCATATCTAAGGCACTCGAGTTAACACAGAATTTGCATGCAATAAATATACTTGAAGATTGATGCAAGTGAAAGTAAAAAAATTCTAACCATTTTGAACTTTCTAAGAAATTGCCCTAGTATGGGGTTGTTCCTAACAGGGGTAACAAATGAATCTCCATTCAAAGGGTTAAGCAAATGATAACCTGTAGTATTTAGATAGAGGGAATGAATGCCTCTCATCATTTTGGTCGTCATACTTTTCGTGAGATAATCATTTACCTTGTCAACACGGAATTTTCACTCAACTCGCACTGGGGATTATTATTCAGGACGTGTATAGAAATGGCTTGCCCTTTGTCATCTTGAAGTCTCTCATGCAATATGATTGCTTCATTAGGATAGAAATAGATTGCCAGATCAAAAGCCTTCCTCAAACAAAGCTTAGTAACATAACAAGAAAATCAATTGATTCATGAAATTCAATTTGAGATTTGATAGAAACAAAGTCAAAATGAGTACAAATCAAGTGTAATACTTCTTCACAGAATCAAAATTAACTGGACTGGAAAAAACACGACCATCCATCTCGGTCAAAATCAAAGCACCTCCTGGAAGGACTTTCTTCACAATATACGGGCCGCCATAATTTGGGGCGAATTTTCCTTCTGCAAGAGGATATCGGCAATAACTTTCGCAAGACAAGATCGCCTACCTGAAAATGTCGAGGCTTGACTTTCTTATTGAAAGATTTAGCAACTTATTGTTGGTAGCACTGGCCATGACATATAGCTCTAAACCTTATCTCATCAATCAGGCTCAACTGGTCAAATCTGTGCTGAATCCAATCTGCTTCTGACAATTATACTTGTGAAAGAATACGTAACGAAGGAATTTCAATCTCAACAGGTAAAACTGCTTTCATACCGTACACAAGAGAATATGGAGTTGTCCCTGTAGATGTTCGGATAGAAGTCCGATATGCCATAAGTGCAAATGGTAATTTCTTATGCCAATCACGATAGTTCTCAGCTGTTTTAGCCAAAATTTTCTTGATATTCTTGTTGGCTGCTTCGACCACTCCGTTTATCTGCGAACGATATGGAGAGGAATTCAGATGCTTGATCTTGAACTCCTTGAATAGATCATCCACCAATTTATTATTTAGATTCGACCCATTATCAGTAATTAAGGTCTTAGGTGCACCATATCGAGCAATGATGTCTCGACGAATGAACTTCACCACATTCCGGGCCGTCACTGTCGTATAGGACATAGCTTCAATCCCCTTCGAAAAATAATCGATAGAGACCGGGATAAACCGATGTTCATTTGACGCTTTAGGATTCATCGGGCCAATCACATCAATGCCCCACATAGAGAATGGCCATGGTTCAAACATCTGATACAATTCATTTGGGGGAGTATTAATCTTGTCACCATGGATCTGGCATTTGTGACAACTTCGAGCATGTTGAATGCAATCACTCTCTAAAGTGAGCCAGTAATAACCCATCCTCATTATCTTCCTTGCTAGCATATGACCATTCATGTGCGGACCACATACTCCCTCATGTACCTCTAGCATCAAATGAACAGTCTTGATTGAATCAACACATCTTAATAAGACCGAATCATAGGACCGCTTGTATAGACATTCTCCGTTCAAGAAGAACTTCGATGCCATTTTCTTGATATACTTCTGGTCAGATGTGGTACTTTTGTCAGGAAACTCCTGTGTTTGAAGATATACCTTGATATCATGATACCACGGCTTGCCGTCAGGCTCTTTTGTCGTGGCCATGCAATAAGCCGGTTTCTATAAGACCTCTATCTTTAAAGGTTCAACTTCCAACCCACTTGTCACTCGTAGCATTGCCGATAAAGTAGCCAAAGTATCGGCAAAATGGTTTTGAGTCCTTGACAAGTATTCAAACGAAATGTCTTCAAACTCTTCTACCAACTCCTCTAAATAGGCGTGATAGGGCTACAACTTAGCATTTCTAGTTTGTCACTTACCAACGGTCTGAAAAATAATGAGGGCCGAATCTCTGAACACCTTAAGTCGAGCTACTCCCATTTCGATTGCAGCTTGTAACCCGAGGATGCATGCTTCATATTCAGTGATATTGTTCGTGCAAGGAAATATCAATTTTGCCGCCATTGGATAATGTTGACCGCCTGGAGATATTAAAACTGCCCCAATACCTGATCTTGACAAGTTTACGGCTCCATCAAAATACATGGTCCATAGATACTCATCAATTGGCATGACTCTATCCTCTAGCGGACCCAGATCCTCATTTTTCCTAGGATTTTCAGCCAGGACATCAGCAATTACTCGTCCTTTGACTGATTTTTAAGACAAGAATTGAACATTGAATTCTGAGATGAGAATCTACCATTTTGCTAGTTTTCCAACCAAAGTACGTTGATTGAGCAAGTATTTTATGGGATCACACTCTGTTACAAGCAGTATCTGATAATGCAAAGTGTATTGCCTCAATCTGTGTAGCACCCAGACTAGTGCGGCGCACGTTCTTTCTGCTTCAAAATAGTTCATCTTAGAGGCGGTAAACTTCTTACTCAAATAATAAATCGCACGCTCTTTTCCATCCTCCTCACTTTTTTGAGCAAGCATGGCGCCTAAGGATTCACTGTGGATTATAAGGTATAGCGTCAGAGGTTGCCCCGGTGTCGGCGGAATAAGCACCGACGGATTCATCAAGTAGTGCTTAAGCTTGTTGAATGCCTGATCACATTCTCCATCCCATCTAACCAGCGCATTCTTCTTGAGAAGTTTAAAGAAAGGCTTCGCTACCTTAGATAACTGAGAAATAAATCTGGCTATATAGTTTAGTCTACCCATTAAGCTACGAACTTCCTTCATCGAAGAGGGAGATTTTATTTCACAAATGGCCTTCACTTTTGACGGGTTAATCTCAATCCCTTTGTTACTGACAATGAAGCCGAGTAGTTTGCTAGAGGCTGCCCCGAACACGCATTTTGCCATATTGAGGCGCAATTTGAACTTGCGAAGTCTGTCGAATAATTTCATCAAGGTTTATATGTGATCTTCTCCACGCTTAGTTTTTGCAATCATGTCATCAATGTAGATCTCAATCTCATTATGCATCATATCATGGAACAACGTGACTATTGCCCGCTGGTAAGTAGCTCTAGCATTTTTTAGACCAAAGGACATCACCTTATAGTGAAATGTCCCCCATGGAGTGGTAAATGCTGTTTTCAACTTATCATCCTCGTTCATCAAGATCTGATTATAACCTGAGAAGCCATCCATGAAGGAAAATAGTTCGAACCCGGCTGTACTGTCCACAAGCACATCAATGTGTGGGAGTGGAAAATCACCCTTAGGACTAGCTTTGTTCATATCTCGGTAATCAACACACACTCGAACCCAACCATCTTTCTTCAACACTGAGACTATATTAGCGACCCATTCTGAGTATTGGGTAGTCTCAATGAATCCCACGTCAAGAAGCTTCATAACCTCTTCCTTGATCTTATTTGCCAGTTCTGGCTTAACTCTTCATGGCCTTTGCTTCACGAGCTCAACCAAAGGATCAGTCGGTAGACAATGTTCGACGATCGATCGATCGAGACCCGGCATGTCAGTATAAGACCAGGCAAAGATGTCTTGATAATCCTTCAACAATTGGGTCAAGCATTTAGCCACATCTTTAGGGAGACATGCCCCAATCTTCACCTCTCTAGGATTCTCCGTGTCACTAAGATTGATCACTACGGTTTCTTCAACAGTCAGAGGCTTGGATTTCTCATGGATTTCCAAGTTCCATTGTATCTTTTCATCATTCGGATTAGAATCGTCTGAGTCATCGGATTGACTTGCATCACATATATGAGGATCCATGATTCCTGTCCCTGCGCATGCCTTGAGATTAGTCCTGAAACATAAAAGAAAGGGATAAAAAAGACAAGATAGAGCTTAACTATCTGCAATTTTCAAAAATTGATCATTACTTCTTTTTTGAAATTCATTTTGCTTTCTAAGACCTTGAGACAAGAATTCTTGAGAAGCCCAACCCTCAGTTCTTACCATAGATGACAAATTTTTTCAATCGTTGGCTATCGTCATCGGGTTGGTTTGGGGCACTTCAACAAGATTCAAAATAATAAAAACCTCTGTAATTTTACTGATATCGAATCAATGCATTACATCTTATTGGATTGAAAACCTAAGTGCAACATGAATTGGAATGAAAATCGAAAAAAAGCAACAAAGATTCCCACGCAGGGGAGATACGAAAACTGGAAATAATTACTTTTGAGGGCCAACGCCCATCCCTTCAAATGGTCCTTCAGTGATTACACCAATGAAGGTCTCAACAAACCAACCGGTGAGGTAGGGTATACCATCATTAAAGTCAAAGTCTACCACCCTCGACTTCGGCTTCTTGAAAATACAAGGAGGCTAGTCATCCTTAGAATCATCAGACAAACTGACCAAAATCGCTTTACCGTGCTTCTTAGGCGAGTCAGTTAGGGCTCATGGCGACTTAGGAAAGATAAGCCCGACATCATCCTCAATCAGGCTCGACTTTAAATGCTCATATCCCCCCACTACTCCAGCTAAGCGAAAGGTGTGGTTAATGGGAGGTGGTAAGGAACTTTGACCTACTCCTCTTCGACCTCTGCAACAATTGTAGCCTTGTTCGCGGCTTCCCGACCTATGATATCCCAAACCAACCTTGTGAGATTGTCCATTTGTCTCAATCAGGGCATGAATACCTTGGCTTTCCTTCCCAAGACCCTGACCTAGCTCGAAACCATTACCGACCATGACCTTGGCCACCATGATAGTTGCATTAGAAACCTTAGGAACGGGCAACGGCATATCAGAAGAGGCCTGAACAACTTGAACTATCTCAAATGAATGATAGCTATCCTCCTCAACATGATCGGGCTCTATGTATGGGACCAACATCACATTGAAGATTCGGTGATCTTCCTCTCCATAAACTGTAACCAACTTTGCCTCAGCCACAAACTTGATCTTCTGATGCAAACTGGAGGGCACTACGCTTGCATTGTGGATCCATGGCCGTCCTAACAAGAAATTGAAAGCAGAAGGGATATCCAGCACTTGAAAAAGAATATCGAACACTGAAGGTCCGATTTGTAACTCTAAGTTAATCTGGCCTATCATATCCTTCTTTGCTCCATCAAAGGCTTGAACAGAAGTCTTGGTTGCTTGCATGGTAGATGGCTCAATGCCTAGCCTTTTCAAAGTAGGCAATGGGCATAAATTCAAAGTTGACCCGTTATCAACAAGCATCCTAGCCATGTGAGTCTCATTGTACTTCACTGATATATGAAGTGTCTTATTATGACCACGTCCTTCAACTGGGATTTCCTCATCAGAAAATACTACTTGATTCTTGAGGAGGATTACCCCAACAAACTCCTATAACTTATCTTCTTCAATAATCTCGGGCACATGAATCTTGCTCAAAACCTTCATCAGAGCACCCCGATGCTTATCTGATGTCTGGAGAAGTTTCAACAACGAGACTTGTGCAGGTAAACTTTCTCAGCTGATCAACCATGCTATAGTCACTAGCCTTAATCACAACTAGGAATTCCTTCACTTGTTTCTCGGCCACTGGCTTGGCCGGTGGATTATCAGCATAAGTTCACCCCGACCTTGTTATCAAATCAACATTGTATGACCATGGAACCATTTTGTCACTTTCATAAGTGTGGCGCTGAGGTGATGCCGGCACCAATACTTCAGAAGTATCAAGTATAATGATCCCGAGGTCATCATCAGAGACATCCTCAAGAGGGGGCATGTCAATTAGCTCAGGATCCAACTTAACTTGTTCATCGGTTAGCATTGCGAGTTCTTCATTCCAGTCAATGATGACCTGAGATATAGTGGCCACTACCCCGAATTCATCCGCCATCCCAATCATTCCCTCTCTTACCAACTCATCAACTTTCTTTTCTATTTCACTGAATGACACCACTTCACTAGTTGAAACATAACTAGCTCGGACTAAAGCATCGAACATATCCTCGAAAGGGACCCTGAAGTCTCGAACCTGCTGGACCCCCGGGCCAAGGACAACATTTGCACTACTCGAATGATCAGGGAGTGGATTGTTTTGCACATTGGGCTTACTGGCTAGTTGTAGTGCAAACGCTCTAGTCTCGAGTAGATCCTGTACTCGGTGTTTAAGCACTTGGCAGTCGTTTGTCAAATGTCCCACCTCACCTCTATGGTAATCACATTTCTTCGACGGATCGTATCTTGCAAAGCCGGCAGCGTTAGATCTTTGTGGCTTTGAACTCAGCAAGTTCTTCTTTCTTAGCACCGCTAGTATCTCAGATAACGTCCCAAGAAGTGGAGTAAATTGGCGAGGTTTGCACTGCGGGTATGGGTCCTGCTGGCGTTGCCGCCTATAAAAGGCTGGCTGCTGGGTAGTAAATTATAGTTTCGGGGCCTGAGCTGGCGTCTTTTGTACATAAGTCATGTTGACTTTGGGGACATGTTCTTTGCCCTTCTTACTAGCAAATCTCTTGCCCGATGAACCTGACTCACTGTACCATCATTTCTTGAGCCCAGACTCAATCTCTTCACCCATGGCTATCAGCTGGCTAAAAGATTGGACGGCCGTCACTAACATTCATGAACAAACCAGCTACGATAGAGTGGACACGAACAACTTCATTAAGTCACATTCTGAGGGTTCAGGCATGATCTGTCCCGCCATGTTCCTCCAGCGAGTGGTATACTCTTTTAGAGTCTCGCCCTTTTTCTGCTCAGTTCTTTCCAGGTCTTCCCTTGTAATTGTGACATCGAGATTGAACTTAAAGTGCTTGACGAAAAGATTTGCCACCTCTTTCCACGAGTCCTTCTGGTTGGTCTGGTGGTTGGTATATCACCTCATTGCAGTATCCTTCAAGCTTGCTTGAAAGGTTTGGATCATTAAAGATCCATTAGGAACATATCTGTTTATGAGCCCCTGGTACATCTTGATATGCTGAATTGGGTTTGAGGTGCCATCATACTTCTCGAAAGCATGCATCATGAATTTATCGGGCACTTGGACCCGGGTAAAAATAGACAAAACAACAGGCGGAACACTTTGAGTTCCCTCCACTTCACGTAACCTCGGGTCGAGCTTAGCCAGCAATTTAGCATTCTCATCATTGGGGGGTGGATGAAGAACATTGACCGCCGGAGAAGCACTAGTGTCAGTCAAAATGACATCGTCCAGTTGAAAGGTTGGATTAGTATTTACCGCAGGAGCTTTGTCAGGGTGGAGACCTTGACGAGTTGGAGGTGGAATCTCCGATTGAGAGGCAGTATTGATCTGTTGCTGCTTGGCCATGAGATTACTCATCATTTTGAATATGGTAGCCGCGATCTGCTCATTCATTACATTCAAGTGTTCTTTCAACTTTTCGTCAATCATGGCCGTGATCTCGGCTTGATTGGCCATCCTTCTTTTGGTCACTGATCGAGTATTATAAGGATGAGGGGGATCCGTGGCAAATTACCTACGAAAAGCAACGATCGAATAAGTATAACAAGTAAGAATAGCGAGTCGGTCCATGATATCCTCTAGATCCCCAAGACGAAACTTCTCTCGAAAGACTGATTCGTCCAGCAAATTTCAAAATTCCAGATCGCTTTATTCAATAAAATAAAATAAAAACCTGGACTAATTCCAAAATTTACAGATTATAGCTTAATATTTCTCATTGAATTGCCCAAAATGGAAAATGTCTCAAAGGAATTCCCATAAAGATCGCCTAGAAACGGCAACATCTATTACCAAAAAACATCAATAGTAAGTTAACATTTCCTCCTAAAAAAAAACTCCTTAAATCGAACATGAAATCAAATGGTCTTTTGTTTTTTAGAGGTCACGTGATCTATAGACGAATGGGCCTTCAAGGCATACCGTAATCGTGCGTTCTCTTCAACCAGAGCATCTGCCTTTTCCTGGGCCTTCATTGCCTTTTCTTCACTGATTTTGATTTGGGTTTTAAGGGTATGCCGCACTGTCATAACCGGGATCTTTGGGAGTATCTCAGCAGGGATGATATGATACTGAATATACTGGGTCATGGCAAAGTGACTTTTCATCCTTCTGGTGGGCTCATCTGCGGGCCAAATCAGCTTCTAAGTGGAACATTTTTGCTAAGCCTCAGAATGACACCTATGCTCGGCTCTGTAATACTCGTCCTTCCCGAACTGGACTTGAAATTCATTGGGCCTGAGTGGAGGTGGGACATCCTGCAAAACTCGGAATTGTCGTGTAACTTGAAGAGGCTGATAGCTGGTTGCCCCGTAAATGCCCATCAAAGGTACGGGCTTCTATTCACCATGGCATAGTCGAGCCTCAACCTCACGAAACCACACAGCTTGACAAAGGAAAATCTTAGAGTTTGGATCCTTGAACAGATTGACCCATTGTGTATAGTGCAAATTTTTAGTTTAATCTTGTATTTGTTTGAACCTTAAAATAGGGTTATCAGTCATGCTCATTTCAAATACAGTCATATTTTCCCCAAACTGAGAAAGGTGTAAGAAAGCCAGATTTGTAAAAGCTCAATCGGGGCTCAAAAAGTTCTATCTTTTTCTTTTTTGAATCGTGTCAGAGATATGAAAGTCTCTACTAGAATTGTATTTATGAAACTAACTCCACCACATATTAGTTTTACCATCCAAGCTATCACAGGATCAATAACATTTTGATGGAATGGAAAAATGATGAGTCCAAAAAAAGTTAAGATAAAAATCTTAGATCTCATAAGGACAGAGCTATTTTCGAAACATTCAATAAGAAAAGATAGTGGGCATGCTTGACAATTACCCTTTAGCACTTTTTCAATTTCTTTTTTAGTCAAAGTCAAAAATTCGGCAAGCACTACCACAGGATCTATCCGAACGGATGGTTCAACTATATACAACTCAATTAATTTCCCAATAGCAATACTGTATTCTTCTAGAGTCGGTGTGAGCTCAAACTTACTTCCCAACACAAATGTGGTCGTCTCGGGGCACCAAAAATGAGCAAATGCCTACATGATCCCGCTCTGAACATTTATATCTAGGATTGGCAGCATGAATCCAATGCGCTTGAGAATGTACTGCTGACCATCTGGCTTCAACTGGCCCCATAACTTCTTGAGCTCTAGTTTTGGAGTAGGCACGAAACGGATATCAAGGCGACCCATTCGTATATAGACCACGTGCCAAATGACTCAACCTAGATCAAGGACCGACTCAAAATAAGATGAAGAAAACCAAAGATAAAGCTCAAGAATTTACCGCCTTTGGGGAGAAAGTGTCAATCACAGAGACATGCACATGAATCGTGAGTTTAAATCTTAATCTATCTACCCTAAAGGCTTTGCAAAGTGAAATGATGAATGCAACAACATGTCGCAGCCTCGCACACAATCATCATGACTAGTCGCGGCCTCGCATACAATAGCCATGACTAGTCGGGTCCAATCACTTCGTCTTGGTTCGGTCGACAAGGGCAATCCCCATGCATCGTAGCCTCACGTGCATGAGGACGGCCCTTGAGCCTTTTTTTTTTGAAAAATTTTCGGGATCTAAATGGGATAACCTTTAGCGAAGCCTTACCGCCAAGGTTAAAGAACCATCTAAATACCATCTTAAAACTACAGGTGTGACCCAGGTTCGGTCACAGGTTGTGTGTGGTGCAATGCAAATATGATAAATCATGCACAACAATTAAATGCAAACACTGCTTCAATAGTACAAAAATTAAAATCACAATTCCAATCCACCAAGCCTGCAAAACAAAGGGTTAGTCAATTATTACTCCCCTTATAACTCTTATTCTGCAAAACCATTTAACACATAAGAATGAGAATTCAATCAAATTTTGCCAAATCGAGTGATTTTTCCATGAAAATTTTCTGGCCTAAGTCCTCCTTAAATTTAAAAAAAAAAAAAATTCAAGTGTATCCCCAGCGGAGTTGCCAAGTTGTCGCGACCTAAAAATCAAGTTTTCCATTCTTAGACTAATGGATTACTAGATCAATTAAATTAACTAACCTAGCTAGAGTTCTCCCAAACTCTACCAATTAGCAACTTAGGTCCAATTATAAGCATGCAAATATTTTCAATAGGAGCCGCCACTAATCATTTAAGGTAGGATGATTAGAAACCTAAATAAAATAGCGGGAGTACTATTTTATTTCTACGAACCAGAGATTATAAATCCGGGGACTTGGTTACGCTAAATTACCCTAACGTCCTTTCGGTACTAATCTCAAGAAAAATACTCAATTTGGCAATTTTGATGAATTCTGACTTAGAGTTCAAAAATACAAATTTTCTTTTTCATGACATATTTTCGAATTTAAATCCAAGTCGCAAATCTTTTAGTAGAAAGATTATATCCGCTAAATCTTTCGAACCAAGTTTCGATCCGAAGCCTGACGGATCAACCCTAAAGATTTGAAATACCCGCTATGGAAATAATTCTATCTAAAGCCTGAAAGATAGACTTATTCCCAATTGTGCAGTTGCGGATTAGGAAATTTTCCTGACCGATCACATCTTAAAAAGATTTTATTATCTTGAAAATCTCAGATATATTCAGAAAATTTTGAGATCTTCAAATTCTATCAAAATTCGGTTTTCACAAAGGACTCAACTATAAATTGAATTTTAACCTAAGAAGACCTCATATGAAATATTTAGCAAATTGACCCTCTAAAAATTGCTATTAGGCCCTCTAAATTTCCTGTCAACATAATGAGACCCCAAGGAATAACTTTGTAGTTTTGAGTTTTCACATAGGAGGAATTTAACTTTATCAAATTCGGAGAAACATCTTTTGGATTCCAAAGGAATGAAAATCAGATTTGAACACAAATTTGATTAAATAATAAAAATTCATTTTGAAAATCCAAATGAATTCCGATTTTGATGAAATTAGTATCACTGGAAAGATCTCGATCTCAGTGTGAACTTTTGTGAAGAAACTTTTTTCATATTTTGAACATATGAATTTATAAAAATCGAAGAACATATGAAGGTCAGTCTGAAATTAGTTTGTCACCAGATCAATGCATAAATGGCGTTCCAAATCGTTCAATCATAATATGCTTGGAATTTTATGAAAATTTTATGATAAACAGATTAAGATGTGTTCTATGACTTTCATGAAGAAAGTTTTTTCAAACAAGGATCATAGAAAATCAGAAAAATCATAGAATGGTACAACGTCAATAAGGAAATCATCAGAACAAACTTGAATATCACATTCCAGATTCTGATCCTAACTTCCGAAAGAGTTTTGACCTAGTAAATTAAGTCTGATTGAGGCATACAATATATCAAATCGAAGCTTGAGACGTGATTTACAACTCTCTAGTTTATCACTTCGCAAAATTTTGACATTAATGAGCTGAAATTAGCATCTCAAACATGTAGGTTTCTCTGTACACGAATTTACAAAATAACATTCAAGTGTACTTATCTTGTTCAATAGCGTTGTTGTGCTCAAACGAGCTATTTTGGCCACCAATAAACTCCGGAATGGCGCCAAATATAGCTCTCGATATCTGATTTGACAAATTTGAACGTCGGGCTTCGTAGGAGTATTGCTGAACGGCAACAAGAAGAACCTGTATTGGATCAACGAAACACTGGCGATCTGGTATACTATAGCAACATCGCCTGATTGATGAGACGGTGGAACCGATATGGTGTGGGCCGCGAGGGGTAGCAAGTGGAGCAACAGACCAGCGACTTCGTTGGCAAAGACATCAACAAAGTTAGATGCGGCACTGCTGCTTCGTGATTCAGCAAGGCTCGTCACGACAAGGGCAGCAGGCGGGGACTTGAAGCAGCAACGACGGGCGGCAGCAGGGTCGTTGTCGCGGAGGGTGAAGCTCGACGGGATGTGCTCGCTCTCTTCACTCACCGATGACTCTCTTTCTAGCCGTGTATCAAATTGTGTGCCCCCCTCAAAATTCTGATCTCTCTCCCTGAACGTGTGTTCTTCCCCCTATTCTTCTTTTCTAACGCTTTTTCTATTCTCTCAATTGTGTCCAGTGAAGCCCCCTCACGATTTCTCATTGAATGTATTTATAGGCAAAGTTTAGGGTTTTGCTTGCAATTACTTCCTATTTGGATTCAAAGAAAATATTGTAATATCTCCATGATAATATCAATTCATTCAATTTGAATCGTGATAATATCAAGATTGACAAACCAATATTTTCCAACTTGATATTTTCCAATGATAATTTTAGCTCATATAATATTCATGGGCTTGGCCAAGAATTTTCTTGAACGCGAGCTTAGTCCAATTTCATTAAGTTCAGAGCCATTCACTCGAGTCCATCCACCGCCGGTCCAATGCAAATGCAACTATATGAGCCGATTACTATATATGAAATGCTCCTAATATCTATATGCAATTTAACTAATTTTTTTTTCTTTTCTAGGGACTTGGATCGATCCCTAATTTTTATGCAATGAATAACTAATTAACTTTCCAAAATTTAGGTGTCAACAGCTATTACAGGAGATTTGTGGAGGGATTCTCCAAAATAGCTGGTCCACTTACTCACCTAACTCAAAAGGAAGTTAAGTTTGAATGATCTGATTAGTGTGAGCGTAGTTTTCAAGAATTAAAAAGGCGGTTAGTGACGGCTCCCATATTAACCTTACCTTCAAGAACCAGTGGCTTCGCAATTTATTGTAATGCATCTAAAGAAGGTTTAGGGTGCGTTCTTATGCAGGACAATAAAGTGATGGCCTATGCTTCTAGACAGTTGAAGACACATGAAAAGAACTAGCCCACTCATGATCTTGAATTGGTAGCAGTTGTATTTGCTTTGAAAATATGGCGACATTACTTGTATGGTGAGAAATATGAGGTCTTTACTAATCACAAGAGTTTCAAATACATCTTTACTCAAAAAGAATTAAACATGAGGTAGAGGAGATGGTTGGAACTCTTCAAGGATTATGATTTATCTATCAATTATCACCCTGGTAAGGCAAATGTAGTAGTGGATGCCTTAAGTGGTAAATTTTCTGGAAATATGGCAATGTTGCTCACTTCCCAGCAGTATATCCTTGAGGATATGAGGAAGCTAGATTTGGAGGTGTCGGTGCATCAATTGGGTGCTCAGATAGCTAGTCTTCGAGTACAACCGACATCGATTGACAAAATTAAGGCTAAACAGAATGTTGATTCTCAGTTGGGAAAGATTAGAGAAGGTGTAGAAGCTGGGAGACAGTTGGATTTTAGTATTCATGTAGATGGGTCATTGAGGTTTCGTGGTCGGCTATGTGTTCCTGATGATCCTGAGTTGAAAAAGGAAATATTGCAAGAAGTTCACAGCACTAAATACTCGATTCATCCAGGAAGTACTAAGATGTATAGAGATTTGAGAGGACATTTCTGGTGGGTCAACATGAAGAAAGACATTATAAAGTTTGTCGATCAATGCCTGGTTTGTTAGCAAGTAAAGATTGAACATCAGAAACCAGGTGAACAACTACATCTACTTGAGATACCTAAGTGGAAATGGGAGCATATTACCATGGACTTCATCGTCGGTTTACCGAGAACGCCAAGCGGTAAGAATGCTATATGGGTGATTGTCGACCGGTTGACTAAACCGGCACACTTTTTGTCGTATTGATTTGGCCTTTCACTTGAAGACATGGCTAAGCGGTATGTCAATGAGATAGTGAAATTTCATGGGATTCCAGTGAGCATAGTTTCTGATCGAGATCCTAGGTTTGTATCCAACTTTTGGAAGAGCTTACAAGGGGCATTGGGTACTAAACTCAACTTCAGTACAGCTTTTCATCCACAAACAGATGGGCAATCGAAGAGCACGATTCAAACGTTAGAGGATACGCTACGATCCTGTGTTATTAACTTTTGTGGTTCATAGGATGACCATCTTCACTTGGCAAAATTTTCCTATAATAACAGCTACTATTCCAGTATTAAGATGGCACATTTTGAAGCACTGTATGGTCGAAAATGCAGAAGTCCGGTTTGTTGAGATGATATTGGTGAGAAGAGTTGACTGGCCCTAAGTTTATATAACAATCAGAAGAAAAAGTCAGGTTGATTCGAGAGCGACTGAAAGCAGGTCAAAGCCATCAAAAAAGCTATGCAGACCTTAAAAGGAGCAAGATAGAATTTGATGTGGGAGATCATGTGTTCCTAAAGGTTTCACCTATGAAGGGTGTTATAAGATTTGGCACTCGCGGGAAACTAAGTCCAAGATATGTGGGACCATTCTTGATATAGGAGAAGATTTGTGAAGTTACTTATAAACTAGCTTTGCCACCAGCGTTATCTGGAGTTCACAATGTGTTTTATGTATCTTTATTGCGAAAATATGTGCCAAATCCTAAACGGGTATTAGATTTCACTCCTTTGAGGTTAAAAGAAAACCTGACATATGAAGAACAACCTATTCGCATTGTGGATAAGAAGGAGCAAGTGCTACGGCGATGCATAATCCCTTATGTGAAAATTCAATGGCAAAATCATACTGAGAGAGAGGCCACATGGGAGCTTGAGGAGGAAACAAGAAACAAATACCCTCATTTGTTTAAAAGTTAAGGTAAGGCTAAATTTCGAGGACGGAAATTTTTAAGGAGGGTAGAATGTAACATATGCCTCTTCTTTTGACCAGGTCAAAAGACTTAGGCCGAAGGAAAAAAAAAAGAGTCAAAAGGTCAAAAAGTGAAGATAAAAGGAAGAAAGCAGCTCGTGGGAGAGCAGAAGAAAAAAACAGAGGAAAAGCAAAAGAAAAAAAGAGAGGAGAAAGGGAAGAAGAGAAAGGAAGGGTTTGTGCGCACGGGTCCTCACCGAGCTGTTTCGACTACGTAACGCAACGACTAGTAAGTACTCGTAACCCTCGTTAGTCCTATTGGAGTAATTTTTCGATTAGGGCTCGGAAATAAGAGTTATATGGATTTGAGCTATGTAGTTCAAGTTTTTGAGTTATCAAGTCTTAAATGTCCATGAAAATGAAAGATTATGGTGTTGTGGGGCTATGCGTTTTGACGGATATCGATTCGGAGTTACGGTTTGTCCGGAATCAAATTTTCAAGTTGAGAGCATAATTTGGAATTTCATGGATAGTACTTTCCAGGGCATTTATTGTCGTTTTTGGGCTGTTGTTTGGGTTGGCTGTGTTAGGACATCCATAATATGCTGAATGAGTTTCGTTTTGACTATAAGAGCGCGCAAAACAGAGTCCGGTGGAGGAAGTTATAGCGTGTGGAAATTTGGCGCGCGAGTTGTTCGTTGTGGTTGACATTAGATTTTTCCATTAAACAAGCCGTCGTAGGCACGTAAGTGTCGGATTATTGGCTAGTTAGCCTTAGCTTATTGGAGTCACGCGTTAGGGGGAGGTATTACTCTGTTTTGATTCATTTTCCATATGTTTGATAGGATTTTGGAACCGTTGGCTCAAGGAACACTTATGGGTTAGTTTTTGGATTACCAGATGAGGAACATTATATCTTCTATGTATTTACAAATTCATATTTTGACAATGAGATGTAATTTTTAATACACTGGAGCATGTTTTCTGCATAAATTGAATCGATCATTTACTATCTTTTGTCGATTGTGAAATGAGTTGAAAAGTCTTATGACGTTATTGAAATGAAACTTTTGTGAATGCTTATATTAAAGGTTTTGTGAAGAAAATTAGCTTAGGGTTATTCTTGTTGCAAAATGTTTGTGAAATGGATATATTGGTGTTGATTATGGATTTCTAGATTGAGTAATAAGTTTCTGCTGCTCGTTTTCCTATGTTAAGAACCCGTTGAAGAGGGAGTATGCATACTGTCAGAATATCCTTCTGGGCCGAACCGCCGGCTTATAATAGGTGGTAGACCTTGTCAAGAGGGGTAAACTTGGTCGCCTTTGTCATGGGGTTAAACTTGACCATAGTTTGATGACGAGCATGAGATTGGTTGATGGATGAACCATCAACGTGTTATGTGATGAGATTAGTCAATGAATAGACCATTGATGATTGGCTATTGTTGTTAAGTGAGTTGTTATTAAGTAATATGATACGAATGACTTTTATTGAAAAGTTATTATACATTTGAGATATTTTTAGCTATATTGTACATTGAGTTTGAGTTATGGGCTGTGATATTTTTTATACTATTGCATAGTGACTGTTCGATCCGCTTAAAAGAAACATGTTACTCATTGAGCCGTGGTAGCTCACCCCTTATCTTACATACATTTCAAGTTCTTCTGCTGGCCGCAAGTAGGGCGTGAGCGGGTGTTAGTCGGACAATTTCTTTTTAATTGTGAGATTTTGGGTACATTGTACATAATGACGTTGAGCTATTGGAATAGCTTTTTTTTGTTGGATTTGTATATATCCTTTTGATGGTTTTAGAAAGCTCTGATATTACTCGGGTTTTGTTTGAGGCTGCGTCCTTGGGGTAAAAGAATGGCCGTGTTATGATCCCGTTTGGTTGTGTTCAGGGTGTGACACTACAAACCCTACGATCCAATTAAGTTCAAGCCTTTGAAAGTTGTCTATGCCTTAATTTTTATGATGTTGGTGCCTTGGCCTTCTACATCTATCTATCTGTATAATCAAAGTCTCTTGTTGGTTTAATGCTTCGTGTAAGTATAGAGAAAATGATTTAGCTAGCTTTCAAGCAACTCAATACACCTACTAGGCTAGTAGTAAATCCTTGTAGGGCCATGTATTGGTCGTCTCTATTAAAGGAACTCTTCTGATTGGTGGGTTATAAATATGGCGGTCTCCCGTATCTATAATATGTGAAGTGAGTTTGCATTCATAGCTTAGTAACCTATCAATTGAAGGACGAAATAGAGGAAAATACAGCGCCTCCTTGTATATATGCAACACAACACACTTAATCCAACCAAGGACATGACACCATACACGTGATGTCTCATACACATGCGTAGATGATCGATGAAGATACTATTGAAGTCATGGGACATCGCACGACATAAAAAGAGAAAGATGCTTGGTAACTATGGTAATAGACAGGCATGTATATGCCCCGATACTTACACGACTTGAGAGTAACCCAAACCGCAACACAAAAGGATAGATGGGACAGCATCATATCAAGATTCATACAGTTCTAGCAGACTCTTAAGAGCACGAACTTGCAGCTTCAGCATCGCTATATGGTCCGTTGTTCTCTGAAATAAAGTCTCAACATCGACCTCGTCGCACCCCGATATCATGTTCCGTAGAGTTTTACTACTGTTCGTATTGAGAAAACCTACCTCTGTCGTCTCTTGGTCACGCGGAATGCTCTCTTTGATCTTGATCTTTCTCTCATGATATCATGAGCGCCAAAAGAGCCTCTCCAGGTTCAGGAATAATATTAGCAAAGGTGATACACATTTTTTGTTTTTTGGGATAATGGCAAAAATAGTCCTTGAACTTTGATCTAACGTGCAATATAGTCCATAAACTTTTAATTTATTAAATATAGTCCCTAAACTTTAGCTTAATGTTCAATGTGGTCCCTGAACTTTTAATTTTTTCAATATGGTCCCTAAACTTTTGGTATATGTTCGATGTTGTCCCTAAACTACGTAAAAGTTTTCAATGTAGTCCTTAAACTTGAATTAATGGAATGACTACATTGAACATTTTCATATAGTTCAGGAACTAAATTGAATATGTACCAAAAATTTAGGGATGACATTGAACAAATTAAAAGTTTATGAACCACATTACACATTGGGCCAAAGTTTAAAGACTGTTTGTATCATTTTCCTTTTTTTTTTTTTTTTTGGTGGGAGGAGCAGAACAGTTGCATTGTATACATAGAAGTTTCTACCCCACGAGGGGTCACTACTATCCCAAAAGGTGGGACACAGGATGTGTCGGTTAATGTCTACCCAAAGACGTGATTAAGATCTGCTCGTTTGGAATAATCCATCGTACCCTTTTTGCATCAACAAGCAGCTACGTGAATGGATCGCGCATTGGCAAATCCCATCAATTCAGCCATGCATGCGACAGATCCATGCAGGTATTAGGCAACTAGTAATTGTGGGGTTTGAATTCGAAGCAGGCCTAACAATATGTTCTCTAAAGGAACGACTGCTACAAGAGAACTCTGAAGGAACCCTCATCGTGATATCAGATGAAGTAACCAATTATCGCTTAATAATTGTCTTGCAGATTGAAGTGATGATCACATAAGTGAACTAATCCTTAGGATGGCCTCTTTCTTGATTCAGCAAAGATGCGATATGACAATTCAGAGCTGGTCTTAGAACGAAGTTAAAGAGTTGTAAGACAATATATCTATTTCTTACACCCAAATTGGCCCTCTTGGAGACATTATTGATGAGACATATCTGTAATTGCAGGGTCACTCTTCCATTGTCATGGGCATGTTGCATGAGCTGCCGCATGTCCACTTTCATGATGCAATAATCTAACTAGGTAATAGGACCATAGTTCCCTAAAAGGCTATACCTGGACCACAAGGTGTAAAAATGAAGTTGGATATTGCTAAGGTCAAGGCAAGAAAAAAAATTCTAACTCATCAAGGGGGATTGAGGCATGCAAGTACCGGCACATTAAAATAAAACATGTATTGATGAAGCCCGCCTGATTACAGGATAGGGTAGCCAATTGCAAAGAACTCTATTAATCATCAACCAAGGCGCCAAGGAAGCTTAGCCTTTAGGCAGCCAAGAAAATGGCTTCAAGTGATGATCTCAATCAATGCCCGCTATCTCATACATTGGTTCAAGACGACGCAGGTAGTTTTCAAAAACAAGATGATGTGCCTGTAGCTGAAGGGCCAGCATGTGTTCCTGTAATTGCGTGGGGGAACACACAGGACGTGACTCGTCCTGATGGGCAATCAAGTAGACCAACTTGAGTCGTTATCTTTGAAAATGCAGCCAATGGTGTATGGCTCTTCTGAGTCCGAAGATAGGGAAAAGCCGAAACATGACTTCCCCTACTAGATTCCTGCTTTTAGTTGCCTGGCAAGATGGCTTGAAAACAGTCAAGTTGGAGGCACTAACTGATATTCTTCAGAAATACGAGAAAGAGACTACTTGGCTCGGAAATTGCCTGTTCATGATCCGTCCTATGAAACGATGCATGTCAGTGCATTGTCTAGGGTAGGGAAGGAAAGGGAGGAAAAAAACATAATTGTACAGAACATTTCAATTTTGAACCATGAATGAATTGCCCAACCAAGTAGTTTTAAACGCTGAATGAGTGGTCACATTTCATTTCCATCCCACTTTATTTACATTAGCAAGTGAATGCGTAGATGAAAAAGTATATTACCATTGCTATATGAAAATTTAGTGTCATGCATCGATTTTCATTTAAAATTTTGATGATTGCTTTCGATGGCCCTGTGGAAAAATCTTTCTAGTTTCCATCTGTGACATTCCGAATTTCGACCCATTTTTGGAATTTATAAAACGTGTAATTCGTCAGTGTGCTTATAGTAAAATCTCGTTCGGGAGCTAATCACTCCCGGTTATTGTTTTAAAATAGAGATTTCATTAGAATCGCATCCGATCAAATTTGGCCATTATTTAGAGCCCGAACTTTAGTGTCGAATTTTTTGGAATTTCGTAACGAATTTAATTGGACAATGTCAATATTATTGTGGCCAACCTCGATATTGTCCGAAATAAGTGAAAAGTGAATTTTTGACTGGGTACGGATTTGAACTGATAGACCACTGTCGTGGTGGGTTTTAGTTATTTTCTTTTGGCCATTTATCCTAATTATTAATTAGGATTTTTGGTGACCATCGAATCATTTCCGAATTTAAATCGTGACCGTTGGATTACGATTATTACGATGTGACCCCACTCTCTCTCTCTCTCTCTCTCTCTCTCTCTCTCTCCTCCCCTTTTTCCTATCAGTTCCCCCCCCCCCCACGCACCTGACACTCCCCACTTACCCCTCTCTTTTTTTCTTTTCTTTTCTTTTCTCTTGTTTTTTTCTTCTCTTCTTCTTCCTTCTCCTTCCTCTCTTCCACGTCCGTTTCTAGTTCTGCTCCGCCTCTATTCCGCCCACGACCACACCTCACCGGCGACCAGCCTAGCCGCCGCTTGTCATTCCGCCATCGCGCCACCCCAGCTCCACCCTAGTCGAGCCGCACCGTCATCCATCCAGCCACTCCTCCTCCCTCCTGTCCGCGTGCGGCAGCAAGCTCGCTGCAACTGCCCGTCGCGCCCGGCGCTATCCAGCCGCACCGTGGTCGCCCCGGCTGTCGCCGCCAGCTCGCCCTAGCCGCCATCGTGCCATCTCCGATCGCCACACCACCCCAGCCCCTTCCCAACAGAGCCGCGTCCACCTCGTCTAGCCGCCGCGGTCAAGCTCCGCTCGCCTCCGCCGTCCTGAACGTCGCCGCCGCTGTCCCGGCTGCCGGGACATCGCCACCAGCCACCAGCTCCGCCCGGAACAGCCCAGGCCACGCCGGATCAACCCCCACAGCAACTGTTTCTTCACCATTCACCGTCGTCCGCCAGCCGCCGAATCCGAACCAGAACCACCGCGGACCGCCCTTGTCGCCGCAATCGTTCTCGCGCCTTCACTGGCATTAGTTGTGTAAGTTAACCCATAATCCTGTATTTATAATGTTAAACTTGTTTATGGTAGTTTAATTTATGTTTAAATTAACATTATGTTTGTTAATTGGGTTTAGGTGATAGGTTATCACAAATGTTGTGATAATTTATCAGTTATTTTTATTATTATTGATTATTTTATTAAATGAATTATTTTCGAAATTTAAATATTATTTTATTATTTAATAAAATATTCCGAATTAAATATTATTATTTTATTATTAAATAATTAATTTTCGAAATTAAATATTTTTATTTTCGAAAAATTTCTAACATCAAATTGTGGCACCAAAGTTGGTTTTCGCCGTATAAGTGGGCGTATTTAAAAAACGATTTGAATGATTTTGATTCAAGAAAATATTTTGAATTTTGGAAAATTAAATTATTCTTGGATATTATTAAATAATTAATTTTTGAATTTATTTATTGTTATTTCGGAAAATTTATAATTTCAAATTATGATTTCTAGCTTGAATGTTGGCGTTTATACCGCGAATTGTCATATTAAATTGAATTTATGACAAATTGTTTTGATCGGAAGTTTTTAAGAAAATTTACGAGATTTTTTGCATTAAATTATTTTTATTGTTATGCCAAGTAATGATTGTGATACTTTGTGGTTGATATTCGGGTTAGACATCGAAGCTTGCAAAATTGATCAACTGTTGCATGTATGACCATGTGATATTGTTGTATGGCATTAATGTGAGCACTATCCACGAACGCATGGACTAATTGAGAAAATAATAATTGGCCGGAATGCTTGTGTGCTCATGTGATCACACGTTGGAGCCGTCTTGCTGTGTATCGCTTGACGATGCCTGGGGATTATCTGAAGTGCCGATACCCCGGATGCCTTGTCGCGGCCCGAGGCCGGACTCGATGCTCTTTACGGGATACCATCTTACTGTAGATCATTTGATGTTGCCGTATTGGAATGCTGTCTTACTGTAGATCATTTGACGTAGCAGTGCCTGACGAGGCAAGACGAAGCCCAGTTTTTACCGGTAGACTGCCGTCTTGCTGTAGATCGCATGATGAGTAGTGACCCCGAAGAGGCGTAATAATTGGATACGTGTAATGCATAGTGCCTGGTTATGTGGTACAAACTATTATGCATGGTATGGGACGTGGCCAAGTGGATTCACCTTATAATCGGAACAAGCGCGCTTGTGATGCACCGATGCATGAGTAATTTATTTAAATGTTTCGAATTTACGACATATGCATTTCATTAACGAGTACACTAAGGTGAGGTAAAGATGTCTGTGGTTGTTTAATGTTGTTGATGTATTGTCTGTTTAGGGACCCTCGTGCAAGTTGGCCTCCTAAGCAGGGCTTAGGTCATTAACTTATTGAGACTTTTGTCTTATTTGTTATTGTTAACCCCTCTTTTAGGCCCATAACGTGTTGACGCACCTAGTTTGGTTCAGGGTGTTTGGAAGCTGGCTTTTTGAAATCGACCTGTTAGTGGAGTAGATTGACCCCTAGCCTGTTATTTTTTTGCTGACATTTTTGTGGTAGCGTCCGAAGCGGGCTTATAAGAATGTTTTCAAGGATTAATCAAGTGAAAATCAAAATAGTGTTGTTTGACTGTTATGTTTTGTTTTCCTAACTATCCATATTTATTGTTGTCTAGGGATTCTTATGTTCGCTTCCACATGCGTATTAAAAGATAAAAAGAAAAGGATCGGTAACAAGTCCTGGGTCGTCGTATCTCAACGACCGAAGCGGGGTGTTACGTGTCCGTAGGGTTCGGAGCGTGACAGCACCACTCTCTTCCATATCCAAGTGGAAGAACATATCCTTCTTCTCTCTTTTCAGACAAACATTTTGAGTTCAATTGTTTTGCAAAAAAATGAATTATTTGAAAAATATTTTTCAAAAAATGATCACTTGTATCGTTTACAAAAATAAATTATTGGTAAATATATTCATTGTCCACGAAAATGTTTAAACATAAATTGTTATCGATAATAAAAATATCTTTCATTGACTAATTATTTTAAGCGATACATGCGATCATTTCTAGGTTCCAAATCATTCATTTATCATGAAACGGACGAAAACAACGTGTTAATTGCCCCCTAATACTTTGAATGATCACACATTATTGACCCAAGGCAGAAGCCGTTCCAAGTGACCGGTTCAAATTGGTTCGAGGTCACGAGCTAAAGTTCCATTTTGAATATCAAAACCCCGACAAGAACTTCACTTGTTTCCCAGAATGCCTGAGAAATTGTAACCAAAAATCTCAACCAGAACGTTGTCATTCATGCGTTCAACCTTTTGCGGCCCGTTTTATCATAGAAATGGTAATAACCCAAGAGAGAATTTTAGTAAAGGAAAGGTTCAGCTGCTGCCCAGCACGCATGAGTGAGCGTTGATAATCTGCAAACAAGAAAAGTATGTGCTGGCTGACATACAACATCCTTCTCATTGTCTTCTTCGTAAGACCCAAAACTTCTTTTTATCAAGAAAAGACCAGATCCAAAAGCATCTTTACCTACCGGACACACCCTGTTCCGCAACCTTATCTCCAAAATACATACAGAGAGGTTCGAGATCCTAATGCCCTGTAAACCGGAGTATTGCAGAGAACCCCATCTGTTTTCTTGTAAAGTTCAAGGTCCACTTTTTTTTTATCTTTTAAGTCAAGTGCCACCATGAAAGCCCAACCACTAGTGATCACAAAAGGCCCCATCAAAACTGTACCAGTCGCCACTGAAGGATCATGCATCTCGGACGCCTCCAGCGTGAACATCACCCCTTTACAGGTAGACTCTCTCTCTCTCTCTCTCTCTCTCTCTCTCTCTCTCTCTCTCTCTGGGTTACACTCAACGAGTAAAAGCAATGGCAAGAAGAAGGATTATCTATGAAGAAAAGGAAGGAAACAAATGTACAAGAAAGGGTTATGTCAGGTGTTGGAAAAAATACAAACAAGCAAAGATAAAGAGTGAGAGAATAGGCGATAGAGAGGGTTTGCTGAAAAAATCAAATTAAGTTGGCACGAAACTCACTGGTAGGTCATTTAACAGCACAGTAGACGATTGCCACATTGCCGGGGCTGCCACGGGACTACGGCTAAACCTCACCTTTTTAGTGAGATATCTGAACCTGCAGAAGCTCTTTTGAGATTTCCAATTTTAATTGGAGAAGATCGATGCGTTTGAAGAAGATCAAACAGAGCATTCAGCTCTGAGGGCGGGAGAGAGATGGAGGCCTGTTTTCTAGTTAAGAAGAAAAGCAAGAACTGTATGGATTATGAGACTGGGATGCAACGAGGTCCATGTCAAGATTTGAAGGATAACAGACTATATAAATATACAGACCGCGAGTTTAGGCCTCAAAAGACCTCCTGAAATAACATCAAACTTGACAAGAATCATCTCATCTGATTCATTCTTTGTGGTACTGACTCCTGCAAGTTTCGTGTATTAGATTGCCTCTTGTTTTCTTGGAAGGCTAACTATTCATGATAAAGCCAATGGCTAAGATTTAACATCATTAGAGATCTCTGTTAAAGAATTTCTTTTTCCCTAGAGAGGTTCGAGCCCGACCTTCCGATAACTAATCTCTCAAAAACAGAAGTGTTCCATTCTACACAGCCATACCGTATGAGTATAACAATTTGACTAGAACACCAACATAAACATTTACAGAGTGACTGAGCTTTGACGACCAATTAGTTTCAGGGGATTGTACCTTCCAACACTTCTTCCTGATAGAGATCTATGATACATAAAACTCCAACACTACCCACATCAAAAGGAATCCGCAGCTCACAAGGACACATTCTAGTTGTTGCACAGAATGTGCTCTCTGTTTTTTTTTTAGAGAATGCTTTTGTTGCACAGAATGTGCTCTAAAAAATGTAGAAGAACAAGAGAAGATTAATCTGAAAATGCACTTGTCACATTCTAAAACTTACGAGAGGAGTACATAGCTTTTTAAAACAACAAAAACTGAATTGCACTAACTTAGTAACTGACAAAAACCACTACACCACTAACTAGCAACAAAATAGGAACTGAAAACAACAAACTCCTACTATCTTGTTGACTAAGTAAAACAAAACAACCAGCTAACAGACCAGAACAAAAAATGACCGAGAATGGTCCTTAAGACATAGCCAACATACTCCTCTTTGGCTTAAGGAGCAGAACACATTCCAGCCTTCTTCTTCAGTAACTCAAGTCTGCTTGCTTGCAGTGGCTTAGTAAACACATCAGCCACCTGATCTTCTGTCTTGCAATAGAGTAGCTTCACTTCACCTTCTTGTTGCACTTCCCTCAGATAGTAGAACTTGATCTTGAAATGCTTGGTTCTCCCGTGAAAGACAGGGTTTTGAGATATGGCTAGTGCAGCTTGGTTGTCCACAAATATCTCGGTTGGTCCTTCAACTTCCATTTCCAGATCCTGCATTAGCTTTCTCAGCCATATTGCATGATTGGCTGCTGCAGTAGCTGCTAGAAACTCAGCTTCTGCAGTGGATTGAGCAATCACTTCTTGTTTCTTTGAGCTCCAGGTGAAACATCCAGATCCCAAAGTAAAACAAAAACCACTTGTACTCCTCATATCCTCGATTGAACCAGCCCAATCACTGTCAGCAAAGCCTTGCAACCTGCAATTGTCCACTTTAGTAAACTTGACACCAAATGACTGAGTGCCTTTCAAGTATCTAATCACTCTTTTTGCAGCTACCAAGTGTTCTTCACCAGCACAACTTAGGAATCTTGAAAGCACACCTACTGCATATAGGATATCTGGTCTTGTTGCAGTTAGATAGATCAAGCAACCGACTAAACTTCTGTAAAAACCTTCATCAGCAGGCTCAGCTCCTTCAGTCTTCTGCAGCTTCTCCTTTAGATTCATAGGAGTGTTCACACTTCTACATTCCTCCATCTCAAACCTCTTTAAGATCTCTCTTAGGTATCTTCTTTGACAGATGAATACCTCGCCTTTCCTCTGCTGCACCTCCATTCCCAAAAAGAAGGACATTAGTCCAAGATCAGTCATTTCAAACTGCTTCATCAGCCCTCTCTTTAGTTCTGCAATCTGCTCTTCACAATCACCAGTAACCAAAAGATCATCAACATAAAGAGAGACAATAGTTACACCTTCCACACCTTTCTTTACATATAGAGTCACTTCACTCAAACTTTTTTTAAACCCAAGTTCTTGCAGATGCTTATCAATTTTACTATACCAGGCTCTTGGAGCCTGCTTCAAGCCATATAAGGCTTTCCTCAACTTGTACACGTAATCTTCCTTGCCTCTAACTACAAAGCCATCAGGCTGCTCAACATATATCTCCTCCACTAGCTCTCCATTCAGGAAGGCTGACTTCACATCCAGTTGAAATACTTGCCAGCCCTTTTGTGCAGCAACTGCTAGCAGCATCCTTATGGTATCCAACCTTGCCACTGGAGCAAAGGTTTCAGAGTAATCTACTCCCCATACTTGCGCATAGCCTTTGACAACAAGTCTTGCTTTGTACTTATGTATTGAGCCATCAGGATTCAACTTTGTCCTGAATACCCACTTCATTCCAATCACCTTTCTGCTTCTGGGCCTCTCAACTAGATCCCATGTCTGGTTTTTTTCAATCATTCTGATTTCTTCTTCCATTGCAGCACACCATTTCACATCTTCACTTGCTTCCTTATAGCTAGCTGGTTCAAGCATAGCTGTATTGCATCTCTCATAGATTTCAGCAAGAGATCTAGTGCCTCTCGCAGGAACATGATCAATTAGATCCTCAACTTCCACTTCATTTGGTTCAACCTGCAATGGCACTACCTCCTCTTCAGCCTTGCCACCTTCCACAGACCAGTCCCACTTCTTATCTTCCATAAAACTCACGTCTCTACACACCACAACCTGGTTGCTAGCAGGATGATAAACTCTATAAGCTTTAGATTGCAAACTATACCCCACAAAGAGACATGCTTTTCCTCTTGGATCAAGCTTATCTCTCTTAACAGAAGGAACCAATGAATAGCAAATGCAGCCAAACACTTTCAGGTTACTCACCTTAGGCTTATATCCATGCCATGCTTTAAATGGTGTCTGTTTGTTGAGAGCTTTAGTGGGCAGTCTGTTCAGAAGGAAGACTGCAGTATTGGCAGCCTCGGCCCAGAACTTCTTAGGGAGTTCTTTCTCGTATAGCATGCATCTGGCCATCTCCATGATACTTCGGTTCTTCCTTTCACTCACTCCATTTTGCTGTGGAGTGTATGGCATAGTGAGCTGGTGCTTGATCCCTGCATCATCACATATAGCCCTGAAACTGCCTGAGGTGTATTCTCCTCCATTGTCTGACCTAATTGTCTTGATATTACAGCCACTCTCCTTCTCTACTTCTCTTTTGAACCTCAAAAAAATCTCATTAACTTCAGCCTTAGTCTTCATGAAGTACACCCAACACATTCTAGTGCAGTCATCTATGAAAGTGATGAGGTATTTGCTGCCATTCAGTGATTCTTCTGGCATTGGACCACACACATCTGTGTGGATTAGTTGCAGCTTTTCACTGGCCCTCCAATTTGACCTCTTGAAAGGAATCCTCACTTGCTTGCCTTGCAAACATGCTCTACAGCCAGTTACTTCCTTCTGCAACATAGGTAGCCCTACTGCCATTTCATTTTGCTGCAAGTATTGCAGCCCCTTGCTATGGAAATGACCCAATCTTCTATGCCATAACTCCTCCTCATCTTGTATACTTTTCATGGCTTCAAAATTCTCATCAACTGGATCAAATGTAAAACACTTGTTCCTCATAGGAATCCTGAAAAGGATGTGACCATTTTCATCTCCTATGGCACACTCACTCTTTTCAAACACGACCTTCAACCCCTTCTCTACTAACTGACCCACACTCAGCAGATTTTGATCTATTTTTGGCACAAACATAACCTCTGTGATAAGCTTAACACCGCCAGGACCTTCAAGCACTACATCACCTTTGCCTTCTACTTTTATGCGTTCTCCATTACCAATCCTGACTTTAGACTTCACAGATTTGTCTAAATTGCTAAATAATCCTTCATTACCTGTCATATGGTTGGTGCATCCACTGTCCACGAGCCATCCATCTCTAGATGCATTTGAGATGAAGCAGGAGGCAACAAACAGGTGCTCCACTTCACTGGCTACTGCAGTTTGACCTTCAGCTTGTTGTTGATGCTTCTCCCTGCAAATGGCCTCAACATGGCCCATCTTGTGACACCTCTTGCACTTCACATCTGGTCTCTTCCAACACTTGAAATGAGGATGATTTTTCTTCCCGCAATGCTTGCATGGAACTACATTCCACTTCCTGTCATATCCACCACTGCTTGAACCTCCCTGGCTATGACTATGACTGGCCTCAACATGTCTTCTATTCTGGTTCCATCCTCTTCCCTTTTCTGCACTATGCAGCTTCAGCTTGGCTTGTAGAGCACTTTCAATAGGCTCATTTTTCCTCATAAGCCTTCTTTGCTCCTGAGCCTGTAGAGCACTTAGGACTTCAGTAAGTTTGATGTCTGAAATGTCCTTAGTGTTCTCAAGGGAAGCAATGGTTGCTTCAAACCTTTCAGGCACTGCAACCAAAACCTTCTGAACCAGCCTTTTATCATCTACATCCGTCCCTAGCACCCTTATCTTATTGGCTATATCAACTAGCCTATCAACAAACTCTTTCACAGACTCATTCTCCTTCATTTGTTGCCTTTCAAACTCTCTTAACAAGTTCAGCACCTTCATTCCTTTCACTCTCTCATCCCCTTCATATTCTTCCTTTAAATAATTCCATATATCATGTGCTGAATTTTTTTTCATGATTCTAGTAAATATGGTCGAGGAGACAGCAGAAAACAAGCAAGATTTTGCCTTTGCTTTTCGGGTTACCCTCTCTTTATGGTACCTGATTTGATTGATAGTTGGGTTGTTGGGTAGATCAGCAACCTCGTAGTCCTCTTCCACAGCTTCCCATAGGTCTGCACCCTCCATGAAAGCTTGCATCTTCACTGCCCATGCCTGGTAGTTGTCTCCATCGAAGATTGGAGCTGTGATGGTTGAGAATGAGGCAGCAGGTACACCAGTTTGTTCCATCTTTCTTGCTCTACTTCGAATTTAGCACTCTCTCACAAGTCCCTTAAGATCAATAGGGCTCTGATACCACTTTTGTTGCACAGAATGTGCTCTCTGTTTTTTTTTTAGAGAATGCTTTTGTTGCACAGAATGTGCTCTAAAAAATGTAGAAGAACAAGAGAAGATTAATCTGAAAATGCACTTGTCACATTCTAAAACTTACGAGAGGAGTACATAGCTTTTTAAAACAACAAAAACTGAATTGCACTAACTTAGTAACTGACAAAAACCACTACACCACTAACTAGCAACAAAATAGGAACTGAAAACAACAAACTCCTACTATCTTGTTGACTAAGTAAAACAAAACAACCAGCTAACAGACCAGAACAAAAAATGACCGAGAATGGTCCTTAAGACATAACCAACACTAGTGAACCCATAGACTAATTTGAATTCCACAGCTTTTAATACTAAAAAAGGCCAACAAATGCTAAAAGTAAAGAATTTGCCAAAGATCATAACCTACGAATTGCCGCCACATTCTATTCAGTGTTCCCACTCTAAAAAAGCAGTTGAAGTTCTCGAGCAAAGTCAAAATAGGATGTGAAAAAACAATGGCAAACTTGCGGAGAACTCGAATAACAAATGCATGATCACATAACTCGTTGAGCTGTCAAAGCAAAGACAACCATTGATGATTGGAGGTCACAATCCACCTTGAAGTGAGCATGGAAGAATGTCTTCACCTGCAATCATTGATAGCTTGTGTAACCAGGAAGAAATATAAACCAAAAGAAAATGCACTGGGATTAAGACGGTGTTGAGTTGAAATTAGTATCCACGTCTTTGAAAGAAAAGAATGCAACAGCAAAAATTCCCTCAACGCTCTTATTTCTGATTCAAATAAAACTACGTGACTCGGTAGTGACTGATCATTTGCAAGCTCTTCAGTAGACCCTACGGGATCCATTTTAAAATGGTCTGACTCATCTGGAACACCCCTCTCTTCACTGTTGAGCAAAATCAAACGCAAATCCATGACTTAGACCTTAGACAGATAGATCGGTTTTATACAGGAAGCAATCAAAGATTACCTTGGTGAGCAGTCCAACAAACGCATGGGCAGGTCCCAATGAAGGGTTGAATAGTAAGATGTGGCATGGCAGGGCATAAGGAAAAGGATAGAAAGTTCATCACATTCTCAGATCCTCTCTGTCCAGCAGACCAAAGTACTCAGAAATTCAACAAGAAAAGTTTCAACCTACATTTATTGATGAATTACGAAAAGGGCCCTAGTTAACAGAGCCATTCCGGCATTCTGATGTATTTGAAGTAAATGGATAAAGAAAAATTCAAATAAAAGCAGAAGCATCCCAGTTTTTTAAATCATAGACAGAAAACATTCTGGAGAACCTGATGAACTAAGTTCATGTACAAGGCCATAGAGATGTTAGTTGCAAGCAAGAAGCAGATGGCCTATCACGTTCTTGAGGGGCATTTAGTATGATGTTCCAAAGGTTCTGCTGTCTTGCCATCAGAAATGTAGCATGCCGACATTGCAGCTAGAGAAAATCCCAAGAACATTAAAGCTAACGGAAGCACAGGGAGAACAAATCTGGGTCCACATTTCTGGTTACAAAAGAGAATAAGTAGGAAAAAAGCACGAATTCAAAATAACAAATAAGCAATTGCAAAGGGATCACCTGTACCTAAATTCTTTGTGGCCAAGTACACTATAAAGTACTAAAACCCAGGCAATAAGCCCAAAAACCTCCAATTTCTGGACATGATGATGCCAGCTAAGGAGAAGGGGAATAACATAAAGAGCATCACTGTGAATCCCTGAGTAAAGTACCAGCGCCACTTGTGGGTTCCATAATAGTCGCCACCGGAAGAAAGAAAATTGAACATGAAAAAGTTCATAGGTACTAGAACCCATGAGCCATACACTAACCGATCGAGTAAAGTTGCCAGTCCAAGCACCAGCGCCCTATACAGTATATTAGAAAAGCTTAAATCAATCACGCAAAATGCATACACAGTTGCATGCCATCAAATAGCTATACCAGAAAGAATAGATGCATGATTACCCACCCAACAGAATGAACCTCCAAAAAAATGAATCTCATTCTATCGAGGGCCAAAGAAAGCTCTAGAAGGCTGACGTAAATCCATATAATGGCACTTGTTGGTCTAATTACACATGCAAATGCTGCCACTACCAAGCCCCATATCCCAGTCAATGAGGCATCACTACTGGATGAAACTTTCAAACACAGCCAGTAATACAGTCCCATGATTGTAAGGACAGTTTCCAAACTATTTGACAATGTCCGTGTAATGCAGAACATAAACCAGTTTGTCAACTCAGAAAATAACTGACAGAAAGTTAAGGTCAATATTGTTAAACTTCTAGCAGAAAATTCCACAAATCAACAATTTGGTACGAAGGGGATGATACAGATGCTGCAAATCGTAATAGCACAAGGATACCGCCCATCTAGCAACACAATTGCCAAAAAAGAAGGCAAGAGAGTTTATATAAGTAGAGATCACCAACTGCAGAAAATATTAACTGGAGCAGCCTTGGAGCCCTCATCTGCAAAGCAAGAAAAGCAGCTTCGCATATAAGAGATGACAGTTTTGACCAAAAATATATATATAAGAGATGACAGTAAGAATATCGATCGCTTGTGTTATTTTTTTTTTTTTTGGTAAGAATCGCTTGTGTTATTCATCCATCTTATAATAGAAAAAGTTCTAGTTTCCAGTATTTACCATGAACCAAGGTTTATCAAGACCAAGTGCTGCAAGAACTTTGTAAAGAAGAGTAAATATCATTGGATGCAGATAACTTCGAATACCCTTTTTCCATTCCCACGTCAGGTGTCCATAGCTGGTAATATATATATCGAACTTTCAATGTCCATCCTTTGTAACAATTTTTCTAGCAATAAAACATATGTGTAAAAGATGCAGCTACAGAATTAACGGAGGCTAACTTACCCAAATGCAATACGGTGTGCAACTTCCAGAGCTTTCCGGTGCTCATCCCGGTTGAAATATGTCTGTACAAGCAAGGAATTCAACACTCGCACAACCAAACAAAGCAAAAGCACTCTCTTTTCTGATAGGGACAAACATGATTCTTCTAACTTTTCTTTGGGTTTCAAATCCTGCCATATTTGTCCACCACCAGCAATAGCAGAACACGATGTCTCTTTCGCATGGTCGCTGCAAATGCATAGATAGTGATCATATTGTACGTAGGTAAGCAAAACTGAACAAGGAAATGAAGATCAGAGTTTAAGCAGACAGAGTGATGAATGAAAAATAAACTAAATGAAAGCGCATTCACCGTTTGCAATCAAGAGCGAAAAAATTCAAGCTTTGGCCAAAACCACCATTATATCTCTTTTGCCTGGGAAATGAATCACCTTCCACAACAGATTCACATGGACTGCCAAAATAAGAAAACTATATAGGCACATTATTGGCATCTGCAAATTCATATCCTCTAACCTTAACCATGCTAAAAATTTCTTCGTTTCTATCCAGACATATTTTTGTGAGAACAATCCGTCATATTAGCACAACATAATTGACTTCATTTAGATATGACAGAAAGAGTTTCAAGATCATCTCGAGATGGGTCTCTCCTGCGGCAAACTCGAACTTTAACCAGTACTGATTCAAGCATATCTTTTGTTTCTCTTCTCACTTGACCCAACTGAGATATGATCCAATTCAAGTTGCAGACAGTTTTTGATGCCGAAACGCGATAGAAAAATTGACTAAACAAGAAAATTCGACGGAAGAACAATTCGTTTTCCAATTGACGCAGAGAGAAAGCGTAAATTTGGAATAACTTCAAAGAACTCGAAATTTTTATTCAATAATACTGTGTCTTGATTACAAGACGGACATCTTATATATAGAGATAGGACTCCTAATACTAATGGAAACCGAATAATTAAAGATAACATTTAATTTCCTAATATAGAAAACTGCTTAAATGGTAATATAGGAAACTGCCTAAATGCGCCATCTTTGACTTCAAGCCCGCCGGTTCGTCCAGTCGTATAACAGGTCCGCCGGTCCCCTAGGTGAATCATCTTCCCCTGCTAGAGAAAGATTCGTCCTCGAATCTGCTTCGCCTTCATTGCCGTCATCAATATCCTTAGGATTCATTCTGTAAGCTGCCTTATTAGGAATAGCAGCTCTTGGAATGAGATCTATACAATGATGTATGTCCCTCATGGGTGGCAATCCAGGTGGCAATTTCTCTGGCACGACATCAGCAAACTCCTCAAGTATAGGCAGAACTCTAGTTGAAATATTTGGACTATCAAGATTCTGCTCCATGACTACGACAGCAAAAAGCTTTGGGGCATTCACCGCCTCCTCCTGGAACTCTTATTTGGAAAGCAGATTACTTTTTCCTTCTTTTCTCAAATCTGAAGGACCCAGAGTAATGGTCCGGCCATCCTTCTTGAAGGTGTATGTATTTTTGAATCCGTCATGCTGTGTTTTCCTGTCAAACTGCCAAGGTCTTCCTAATAGGATATGACAAGCATCCATTGGAACTACGTCACCCCACACTTCATCAACATATTTCTTCCCGATCGAGAACTGCACTAAATATCTCTTACTCACTTTTACCTCATTCCCCTTCCTAAGCCATGACAGCTTATATGGTTGAGGATGTTCGACAGTTTTCAACCCCAACTTTTCTACCATACTACACACCTTTCCCCCACTAGTGCACTTAGTATGAAAGATATTATGCCTAAGCCACGATTCATCATCTACCTCAGTAATATTTAAAACCCGACGCACAACTAAAGACTCACCAGAATCAGCATAGACAATGTCCTCCGGATCTGAATCCGCATCTGCTTGCTCACCATCAGATTCGTCATAAGTTGGGTCTTCGTCAAAAGTTGGATTATCTACAAGTGTCACAAACTGTCGGTTCGGACAATCAGCAGCAAAATGTCCGAATCCTTGACACTTAAAACATCGTTTGCCTGCAGCTCCTCCTCTGCTAGATTCTGCACTACCCTGCTCTGCTTTTGTTGCAGATTTTGAACCAGCGCCCTTTACTGCTACTGGGGCCGAAGAACTCCCTGCTTTCCCCCGGGACTTTTTATCTGACCACTTGGAACTGCTGTCTGTCCACTTAGAACCGCTGCTAGACCACTTGGACTTACTGCTCTTTCTTTTAAACTGCCCCTCCACCTTTAAGGCTAGTCTGCACACATCCTCATACGTCCAATACTGCTGTAATTGGACAACATCAGAGATCTCATATCGCAGCCCTGCCAGATATCGTGCAATCGTCTGCTCGTCTTCCTCCGCCACATCACAACGCATCCGCAAACGATCAAATTCGTCAGTAAATTCTTCAACTGTTTTATCACCTTGCTTAACGTTATAATACTCAATAAACGCCTCTTGCCTATAATGGGTAGGCAAAAAAAATTTTTGCAATAACTTTTTCATCTTCTCCCAGCGATCCACCTTCGGCTTCCCCTCTCTAGCGCGTTGCTTTTTCACGTGTTCCCACCAAATTGAAGCATGTTTTTGCAACCTAATAGCCACTAACTTCACTCTTTGCCCCTCAGTAAGGTCTTTAAGATCAAAAATCCGTTCTACCGTATGCAACCAATCAATAAACTCATCAGGATGAGCCTTACCATTAAACTCGGGAATCTCGATCTTCATTCCAAAATTTTGAGAAGAACGTTGATTTCCAAGTCGTACTCCTCGATTCCGCCCCTGGTTCAGAACCCCGAAAGGGTTTACGTCTTCTTCTTCATCATCGGATGAATCCTCAGATTCCGCTCCTTCTTCGGATTGAACGCCCAACCTCGCCTCCGCAAGTTGTCGCTCCAAATCCTGGATTCGTCTTCTCTGTTCTTCAATTTCTACGTCTCGCAGATCTCTTAGACGCGGTTGGTCGTCTGCTTCAGGAACGCCTCCACGCCCCCGGCCACCACGAGCCCGCCGTCCACGACCGCGATTCTGTTCAGCCATTGATTCAAGCAACCTATGCTCTGATACCAATTGATGCCGAAACACGATAGAAAAATTGATTGAACAAGAAAATTCGACGGAAAAACAATTCGTTTTCCAATTGACGCAGAGAGAAAGCGTAAATTTGGAATAACTCCAAAGAACTCGAAATTTTTATTCAATAATACTGTGTCTTAATTACAAGACGGACATCTTATATATAGAGATAGGACTCCTAATACTAATGGAAACCGAATAATTAAAGATAACGTCTAATTTCCTAATATAGAAAACTACTTAAATAGTAATATAGGAAACTGCCTTAATGGTAATATAAAAAACTGCCTAAATGGTAATATAGAAAACTGCCTAAATGGTAATATAGGAAACTGCCTAAATGTGCCATCTTTGACTTCAAGCCCGTCAGTTCGTCCAGTCGTATAACAGGTCCGCCGGTCCTCTAGGTGCATCAGTTTCAAAATCCGAACTTTTAACACACAGTGTGGACTGTGTAGCGGGAGATCCCGGATGACGAAATGGGCGCGCCCGCGTGGGCATCTTCAGAGGAAGGGAAGAGGGGCAAATAGGGAAAGAAACTCCCCGGCGACGACGAAGAACCTGTTTGATTAGCGAAGTTTAAAGTGATTTCCTTTTGTAAATTAATTTTCTTATCAATGATTTCCTTTTGATATTGGATGATTCAAATGTTTGATTAGTGCAATTGAAAGTGGTTTCGCTTAATCTTTTAAATGTGAAATTTTTTTGCATATTGGTAACGCATTTGCACATTTACTAATCATACATAAATTGATCTATTAACATTTTATAGTAGAACGCATTCGTTACAACAAATCGATTCATTAATTGAATTCCTAAATTCCGGATTACTATTTTTTGCATATAAATTTTCAAGAATCGATACTTCTCATTTGTTTCATAAACATTGAAATGCCAATGCCTAGCTCAGATTGAAGATATTATGTATTTATTTTCTCGAGAAAGTTTTGTGTACAACGTTCATTCATATACCCTTGTTAAAGCCCCATGTACATAACAAAAATTCTTGTCTTCCAAGTAGGGGTGATTGGTTCCTGATCTGGTCCTGTTCCATAGTACAACCGAAAATCGGATCGGGAGGACCGGTTCCCAATTTTGAGACTCGGGGACCAGACCAATTGATACTAAGACCAGGAGCCAGACCGCCAGTCCGGTTCAATGGAACCGATTACTTTTTTATTTTTTCCCACTACAATGAGAGAGAGTAACAGATCTCGATATATTGGCGAAAGCGACGATGAGTGAAGAATCATTGTGGTGCGACAATCAGAGAAAAGCATTGTACATAGGTTTAGTTCACATTTTACTAATTTTTTTGGAATAAGTAAAAAAATTATATGTGATCGGTCCGATCCGATCCAATCCGGTTCTCCCGTGAAATCAGGAACTGACCCGCCCGGACAACGGTTTCACTTTTAGAAACCGAGAACCAAAGCAGGAACTAAACCGACACTCTCGAAAACCAGATCAAACTAGCCGGTTCAGTTCAGTCTGAGTGATTTCCGATCTGGGCGGTCCATTTTACGTACCCCTACCTTCAAGTTAGAAAAATAGTTGAATCCAATGCAAATTGCAAAATTATAGGCTCTTAAAGAGGGAATTACTCCTCATTTACTTCACAAAAAGCGGCTCTATCAAAAGCATATATACTGTATATATTTGTTACTGGAAAATAGGGGGAAAATAGTAGCATTTACGAAGAAATTGGCGAATATAAATGAAAAAAAGAATTTGTCAAAGTTCAGAAATTATTTTTGTTAAGCATATTAGATTTTTCCTTTGCCCTACATCGAAGACTAGCAGTCTCAAAATGCCATGAGCACCTAGAAAACCTAGTCAAAACGTATCGCCCAAATTCTGTAACTAAAGCCTAACGTCCAATTCCAGGAAAAACTCGGACAAGCTGGTAACAGAATCTATGGCATCCACCAAAAATACATTCGCACCGTGTTTTAGTTTTAGTACCTCAACCGCCTTCTCGTCCAAAAATAGAAACTATGAATGATATGTCTTGTCGGGTACTCGGTTTCGCCATGTTAACTGCAGATTACTGCAGAAAACAAGGGCTGAACGTTCTTCGTTGTCATGACCCAGAAAGCTTAAGAGAGAAAAGAAGGCATCTTTTGCAGGTTGATGTGATGGTTCCCAGATACAGAATCCTTGATAATGGTACTGTAGAGTACACTATATGCCCATACTTGCCTCCCAGAGTCAATTCAGATGGTATGTGGACGTTCCTTCGGGATCGTACCAACAATCCGCTGGATTACGGGTTGTCTCGCCTGAACTTGGAGCTGATTACGGTGTTCCTCGTCACCGAAGCTTGTCATTTCGTGCTCAAGCGGATTGGAATGACGAAGTTGGTCTCGCAGATTCTTGTAAGTTCGAATTTTGACGTCCTTTTACTGCTTGTGTGGCATAGGTAATGAGTTTGTTTCTTGGGTAGAGCAGGCGGTGGAGGAGGAGATAATTTCGGTTTTGTTGATGGGGGGGTTCATTTTCACGTAGCCTCTAAAAAAATTCACACATAAAGAATGATTTGGTATCTTCCCCGGTCTTGATTAGCGGATCGAGGCAAGAACATTGTCTAGATGAAGTGCTTTCTAATTGCAAGTGTTGATGGTTTGGGATATGGCAAAGCTATACAAATCTATGGTTTTCAAAAGACTTCTCAACAGGATGCTTACTAAAAAGTCCGCATGCGGTTAAACATGTGAAGTCATTCAGGACTCTCTTTCCGCTGCAGTGTTCTCCAGGAAGTCTATTGAAATTCAACTGTATTCTTCAATGGCAGGGACGGATGCAATGCTTTTTCCACTTATCCATTCTGTTTCGTAAATTAAGCAGAATCTTTTTCTTTCCCCGAAATGATAGCGGCTGATGACAGTGCGGGATTTCTTCATCTTGTTTTTGTGAACCAGGCTGGTATAATCCTCGGCCCTAATCTGTTTGTCTTCCTCAGTGGGAAAAATGTGAGGTGTCTCTTCACTATTGAGAGCCAAGAAATGGTTGATGCCATTACTCATTTCGGTTACCTAGTTTTTCTTCTCTTGACGGGCGTGAAGATCGACCTCCACATGGTTCTGCTGACAGGGAAGAATGGCCTGTACACTGGCGTAGCATCATTGTTGGTGCCATTGATGCTCGGACTGTCAGGTGTGGTAAAACTTGGTGCTCGGTGGCAGCTATCTCGAGATAATAAGTTGGCTCTAGTTAATTTTGTTGCTTTGCAGTCTATAACGCCATTTCCCATCGTTGCTTGCCTTCTCGATGACCTCAAAATCTTGAACTCAGAACTCGGCCGGTTAGGACTGTCTTCTGCCCTGATAAGTGATATACTCAGCATGTTTCTGCAAATTGTAACCACCTTGGCTATTGGTGCAGTTGGGGGCGGAAACCCTGGGCAAGCTGCAGGAAAATTCGCGGGTATTGTCATGTACCTTGCTTTTGTTACCAAAGTGATTCGGCCAGCAATGAATTGGATTATTAAACAAACTCCAGAAGGCAGGCCGGTCAAAAATGTGTATGTCTATGCCATATTTCTGTACTTCGTTGCTTCTACGGCGATATTCCAATTGGTGGGGATTTCCACTTTCCTCGCACCGTTTATTCTGGGTTTGGCCATTCCTGATGGCCCGCCACTAGGAGTTTCCATAGTGGAGAAGTTGGATTGCTTCACTTCGGGTGTGCTTTTGCCTCTTTTCGTAACCACGAGGGTGATGAAGGCAAACTTCTCAGAGATCCATTTCAGCAGCGACTACCTTCAGGTTAGCAGCATGGTCACTGCAATAGTAGTCATGGCGAAATTCATAGGCTCTATGATTCCTTCGATAGTCTTGAAGATACCTAAAGGAGACATGTTGGCCCTTGCTTTCATAATGAGCAGCAAAGGCGTCGTCGACTTGGTTGCAGTGAGCTTTGTCAGAGACAATAAGGTATTCCTTATTAGTGAAAATGCATTGTCATGTCTCGTCTTTTATCCAATTGTCCATGGAACTCCGGATTCTGTGATTTGATGAGCATGGACTCTTTTAGCAACTTCTCTTTTTGGTGTGTGATCTTTTCAGAACTTCTCTCAATGAATCAACATTTTGAACATACATTGAAAAAACAAGGAAGAACCACCAAAGGAGTTCATTGGTAGTTCTTTTTACTAAATGTCCTTGCTTTCTCTATTTCTTCGCATCTCTGCAGATTCTGGCCAATGACATTTACTCTTTCATGGTTGCGGTCATCTTGGCGACCGCAATCATCGCTCCATATGGCGTGAAGTATTTCTACGACCCTTCGAGGAAATATGCAGGCTACCAGCGGAGGAACATCTTGCATCTGAAACCCAAAGCCGAGCTCCGAATTGTCGCCACCGTTCATCGACCTGATAATGTTGCAGCGATCCTCAACTTATTAGATGTGACATGCCCCACCAAAGAACAAACCATTGCCCTCTATGGCCTCCACCTCATCGAGCTGGTCGGCCGAGCCTCTCCTCTCTTAATTTATCATAGGATGCAGAAGAGGACACTCATCAGAAACTCGTACTCCGAGAACATCATCGCAGCTTTCAATCAATACGAGCAAGACCATTGGGATGCCGTATCAGCCAACGTCTACACGGCTATCTCACCGCTGAGGTTGATGCATGAGGACATATGCATGTTGGCACTTAAAAAACTCGCCTCCCTCATAGTACTACCCTTTCATCGTAAGTGGTCCGAGGACGGGTCCCTGGAATTGGACGACAAAAAGCTGAGGATCCTGAACAGCAGTGTTCTTGAGAGGGCTCCTTGCTCAGTGGGTATATTAGTTGACCGTGGTTACTTAGGAGGCTCCAATTCGCTGGTGTCGTCAGCTCAGTCACCGCTTCGAGTGGCCATGATCTTTCTCGGAGGCAATGACGACAGGGAGGCATTGACCCTGGCAAAACGCATGGCAAACGGTACAAACATCACTCTCGAAGTAGTCCACATGACCCACCCTTCAGACAAAGGCATTTCCAACTGGGAAAAGATGTATGATTCTGAAGTCTTAAAGGACGTCAAGAACGGTAGTATTGGTAGCGGGAATGTTTCGTACAGAGAAGAGATGGTGGATGACGGACCTAACACTGCCCTGGTCATAAGGCCTATGGCAAACGAGTATGACTTCATTATAGTGGGGCGGCGCCAGAAAGAAGCGTCCCCTCAGACAATGGGACTTCACGAATGGAGTGAATTCCCCGAGCTTGGGGTCATTGGAGACCTTCTCGCTACAACAGATATCATAGGAAGCTTTTCAATCTTGGTCATACAACAACAGAAGGTCTAGCCTCAAAAAACAAAGGGTGTTCGTCCATTCAGGGATCCATCTAGCTATGTTGCTGTTTGTATCTCTCAAATTTTCAACCGAGGTCAAGGAGCAAAGCAGACATTCTGCAGGCCACTTTTCCTTGTTAGATTTAATTAGAACATTTGTATTTCCTCCTGAATCTTAATCATTAACAACTATAGACAATTGGATTATGAAATCTCACCAAGTTGCTGCATATCAAGGCATGACTCTGCAGAACAACATGATTTGTGAAGCCGGCTTATCTTTGCAGGACGATACTTCTCAGAACATATTTTTTTTATTCCATTAGCTTGCTCTGACTGAGGTTGGCTCTCTCTCAAAGCTGATCGAAGCAATCAGGCTCCTGCTGTAGAATCTAGATCTGTAATAGAGTTGGAAAAGGCATTCCTATGCATCAAATTTATCGAGACTAGTATGATAATCACATCGTAAGTGTTCGTATTTTCTTAAAAAAGTTTATGGAACAATTCAGAAAGCATTTCAATACAAAATAGGCAGAAAATCAAGCATCAAACGATGAACCTAGTGGCAGGATGTGCCGGATGAAATAACACTTCAGGCTTTTTGGCAACTCGAACAAGCTTTGATAGATTGATATGAAAAGTAATAGAAGCTTTAATAGATGAATAGACATTGCTTGACGAAGAATATAAAGTAATATATTTCATGCGAGTGGCTGAAATCCCTCATTTCAACTTTTTTGTGGATAGAACAGAGTTTAGAGGTCCGTAAGAATGACATTGAATGCCCTTGGGTGACTGATCATTAATTGCAATATACATTGACAAATTTACGAAAACTTCCCATTGGGAGGTTATAATTCATAGGTGGAAGGCAGAACTTTCCACAAAAAGACTCGGAGGCCATCCAAGAAATCTAGCTCGCAGTGCACGTTCGTCACTTTCATATATGAAGTCAACTTTCGTGTATAAATTGTTAGCCAGTTCATCATCCACAGCAACATGACATTCAAATCAATTACACCTGGAAAAGACAGAAAGATATTAACACCAAGATAGATGAATGCCAGCCATGTCGTGTCTTATGACAAAGATACATGCCACCCAAAACAACAGTAAGATGCGAAAGTTATATGACAATGCGATTCTTCACAGAAAATGAAGTTCCACAAGCAAGAACAATGTTTTTTAGACGACTCCCGTTGACAGCCAAAGCAGCCTAGAAAGAGTACAGGTAGGGTGAAGCAGGCTAGCATAACCAATCGATCGTATTCCGGAGGTAAATCTCAAAACCAACTAGAATGACTCACTAAGTATAGTTGAATAGGAGACGCTCACAAGTATTAACTCTTCAACCCCATTTTGTAGTTGGTATCCTCCATCGTATTTAAATTTTCCGCTAAGTAAAAATCAAAGACGCAAGGAATCATTATTATAATCCGGATTATGGAAGGTAGTCAGTAGTTGCCACTGATGTAAGATATACACCAAGATTCGTAGGGAGTTCCAGTGACTTATAGTAATGAATGGTGAACACAAGCTAGAAAAGAGTGCAGGTCAGGTGAACACAGGCTAGCATAAACCGTCAATCGAGTTTCGAAGGAGCCAAATCTCAGAACCAAATATAAGGACTCATTAAGTATAGTCGAACAGGAAACTCACAAAAATATTAACCCTTCCCATTTTATAGTTGGTATCCTTTGTTGTACTTATATTTTCCACCAAGCAAAAATCAAAGACGGAGGGAATCATCATTAAAATACGGATTGTGGAAGCTATTCAGTCTTTGCCCCTGTTCTAAGATGTACCAAGGTTCCTGGGAGTTCCAGTGACTAACAGTAATGTATGGATAACTGGAAGACCATGTATACAGTGAATTAGGAGAAACCCAGTCAGAATTACATGATCAAGTCAGCATATTTGTTAGTTGTTGTGTTCTTATGTACTGTACTGTCAGATTAAGAATTTCAGTTCGTAGATTCTGCATTTAATGACTACATATTTGATTCGCTGTTGCTTCGTTTACTCTTTTTCTATGCATCACAGTACCTTGTCAGAACAATCTGATTTTGCCTAAATAAAATTATGTTACCCCCTTCTTCAGCAACGATATTTGCTTTTGAAACGATTGCATAACCGAGTCCATTTCTGTGAAGTTCCTTGTTAGCACAAACATTGCTTGGATATGCCCTTGCAAAATCAGCCTCAATCCCCTGTGAAGGAAAAAAAGAGAGAGGTGATTCAACGTTGAAAGAAGTGCTAACAAAATCATATATGACATGCGTCAGCATTTTGATTAGAATTTACAATATTTAGGGTCCTCACAACTATCTTTAGAAAAGCTTATATGTAAATTCATCAATGTTAATGACGGAAACAAATTCCTAAAATATCATACAAAATTGCGGAAAAACGTGCCCATTCTACACTTGAATCACCGATCGTTCGAAGTATATCACGTAAAACGAACATACCTCTTTTGCCACAGATTAAATGCACTTATCACAGCGTCGAGAGAGAGAACAATTCTTGAATTGTTGAAAGCAAAGTCCTCTTGCTTTTTTTCTTGTGAAAATGCTTTCTGATGGAAAAATGCAACACACACTATTCCCATTACGTGTGTTCTCATCTTATTATTTCAAGACAATAACTGCCAAGTGCAGTTACTTTCTTTCGTGGGCTGGGTTAGTCCATCATGGGCGGCCCATTTTTTTTTACAAATAAAAGCCCATCATTCCATCATTTCTCCCACTCGCACATGGTGGGCTAAACATTAACTCTCTCTCTTCTTTGCAATATTCATACTAGTGAATAATCCGTGCGACCAGCATACTTTGAGAACTCGTTGCGATGCATCTGTTAGGAATACATAGCAGCTCAAAATTGGGTACAACGTTTTCCAAGTAGACATTGTATGCAGTCCCCTAGATCAATCAGTCACATTTATATTTCATTCGATCTCTTTTAGTATCTCATATATTGTATTCACAACTATGATTTACTCAAAATCATAATTGGTCAACCTGTGAATACAAAAATAGGATGTGACATCATCAATAAGTTGATCTTCCTCTTTCTTAAACCTCTCTATTTCAGTCTAGCATGCTTTTCTAGAAATGTCACATTAGATAGAATCATTCATAACCATTGGCAACACTCTAAGATAGCGAACACTAAATAGAAATTTTGAGAATAAGTCAAAGTCCTGAGGGTACTAAATGAGGAACTCATATTCTCAAGAGTCTCACACGGCATAAAGTTGAGATAAAAAACTTTTGCCACTCTTATCGGTCGACTCATGCATACGTAGTATGAAATACGTATTACGGTATTAACTCCTTTCCCGTGGAGCGTATGTCTTTACATTCAATACCGTACAGATGATTGTTCAGACATACCCAATGTCTAAACTCGAGTTCACATATCTACTCCTCTAAAGAATCCATTAGAACTCACATCTGGCATCAAAGACAGATAAAAGTAAAATATGTAGGTTATTTTACTTTCGGACAAATTAAATATTATGTCATCATCTTAGCACTTAACTAAGGCGACATTTATATTTTAAGCTTGAGCTCTCGATTATCACCTAGATAATAAGCCTAAAAATTATCTCATCTCTACTTATCACATAGCAAATAGAGGCGATTACTCGTGTGAGTGAGTTAATCTTATCTGTCCGACATACTTACTTGACATAATACATTAAGTATTAAAATGCATAAATAAATAAAAATATCATAGGCATTAACAATGATATAACAATTTCATTCAAATGTGAACATTCAGGGAAATTACAATATTCAGTACATCAACATCTACGCAATCCTAGAGATTTTACATGACCATTGAAAACATCTCTAGGAATTGGCTTTGTCATAGGATCTGCTATCATTTTATGCGTAGATATGTACTGCAAGTTCACATCTTTTCGTGATACCATATCTTTAACAAAATTGTACTTGGTATCTATATGTTTGGTCTTGCCATGATATTTCGGATCCTTGGTGTATGCTATCGCTGCTTGGCTATCACAATTTACTAACAATGAGCTTGCAGCGTGCTCAACAACACATAAATGATCCAAAAATCTCTTAAGCCAAACTCCTTCTTGTACTGCTGCTGACAATGCCACGAACTCGGCTTCCATGGTGGATAATGCTATACATGTTTGTTTCTTACTGCTCCAAGATATGACGCCATTATTCAGTAAGAATGCAAATCCTGAGGTAGATTTCCTTTCGTCTAAATCTCCTCCCCAGTCAGCATCTGAGTAGCCTTCAAGTCGCAGATCCTTTCCTTGATAACTCAGAGAATAATCAGCAATACCCTTTAGATACCTCATGATTCTTTTGACGGCTTTCCAATGTGCTTGACCTGGATTGGATTGGTATCTACTTACCATCTCAACTACAAAACATATGTCAGGTCTTGTACACATCATGGTGTACATTAAACTCCCAATAGCACTAGCATAAGGAACACGTTTCATTTGCTCCTTCTCTTGTGAAGTCTTAGGACACAGTCTTTGGCTCAATCCTTCACCTTTTGCAATAGGAGTGTCAATGGGTTTGCAATCTTGCATATAAAATCGTTCAAGAACCTTGTTTATATAAGTCTCTTGCGAAAGAGATAATAATCTCTTGGAACGATCTCTTGAAATCTTAACTCCAAGAATATATGCAGCCTCACCTATATCTTTCATTTCAAAATTGGACGACAACCAATTCTTTACAGTATTAACCAACTCCTTATTGTTTCCAGCAATTAGTATGTCATCAACATATAATGATAAGATCACAAATTGATCTTTGGATCTTTTGATATATACGCAATGATCTTCATCAATCATTGTAAAATCATACGCCATTATAGCATTATGAAAACGTATATACCATTGTCTCGAAGACTGCTTAAGGCCATATATTGATCTTAGAAGTCGACATACCTTTTGTTCTTAGCCTTTCATAATGAAGCCAATGGGTTGCTCCATGTAAATTTCTTTTTCTAATTCTCCATTTAGAAAAGCAATCTTTACATCCATTTGATATAAATCAAGATCCATACTTGCCACAATTGCCAAAATAAGGCGAATTGAGATAAATCTCACTATAGGAGAAAAAGTTTCTTCATAATCAATTCTTTCCTGTTGATTATACCCTTTCGCCACGAAGCGAGCCTTATATCTTTCTATCGAGCCATCAACTTTTCGCTTTATTTTGAGAACCCATTTGTTCCTAATAGCTTTGCGTCCTTTAGGAAGATCAACCAGTTCCCAAATATGATTTGACTTCATTGACTTCAATTCTTCTTCCATTGCATTCATCAATTTATCCTTATTAGGGCAACTTAGAGCCTCATTTAAATTCCTTGGCTCATCTTCATCTTGCGGAGCGATCATAAAAGTTTCCCCTTCTATGTCAAAACGTCGTTGGGGAACACTTTTGCGACTTGTTCGCCGTAAGGGAGATTGTACACGTAGCATATTATTTCCCATTACGCTCCCACTTGGATTAGATAATGACGGTATTATCTCATCAAATGGTTGCAATTGAGATTGAGTCGAATTTAATTCCTCATTATTCTCATTGCTCCCACTTGGTCGAAATTCATCGATTTCATTATCAGGATCCAAGGTTTCAAATAGTGAGTAGTCCTCACCTATTTCGCCCTTCTTAGGATACTCATTCTCTAAGAATGTGACATCTCGTGATTCAAATTCAGTTATACTCTCACTTTCTTGCTCACCTATAAACACATACCCTTTTGAGTGCTCTGAGTATCTTATGAAAATACTATTCTTACCTCTGGGACCCAGTTTCCCATATTTATGAGAGGACTCGTGAGTATAAGCAGCACAACCCCAAGGCTTAAGAAAATTTAAATCGGGTTTTCTTCCTGTCCATAACTCATATGGAATGGAAATAACTGATTTAGAAGGCACACGGTTAAGTATATAGGCAGCAGTTAACAAAGCATCACCCCAGAAGGTGATAGGTAACTTGGCTTGTGCCATCATAGACCTAACCATTTCCAATAGGGTTCTATTTCTCCTCTCGACAACACTATTTTGTTGCGGAGTATATGGAATAGATAACTGTCTTTCTATTCCTTTTTCATCACATAAATTTCTGAACTCATCAGATAAATATTCTCGATCTCGATCGGATCTCAATGCTTTTTTTTTCTTATCTAATTGATTTTCCACCAAGTTCATAAATATCTTGAAGCAACTAAAAGCCTCAGATTTATGAGTAATCAAATAGACATATCCGAATCAAGTAAAATCATCAATAAATGTGATAAAATAAACAGCCCCATGTCTAGCCCTCACATTCATTTGACCACAAATGTCAGAATGGATTAACTGCAAAGGAAATTCAGCTCTTTTTCCTTTTCCAAATGGTTTCCTTGTTGTTTTCCCTGCTAGGCATTGCTCGCAAATAGGCAAATGAACTTTTTCAATATTGCCTAATAAGCCCTCTTTGGCTAATCTTTGCATTCGTTGTTGGCCAATATGACCAAATCTAGCATGCCACACAATCACATCATTTTCATAAAAATTGGAAGATGTAAATAGAGAATAACAAACGTTAATATTATCACAGTCAACATCTAGTACAATGAAACCATTCAAAAAGTATCAACATCCATAATAATTTGTATTCAAATACAAATCAACACCACTCCTATGAAAGTTCAAATTAAAACAAAGTCGAATCAACACTAACACAGACACTAAATTTCGACAAATCTCCGGAGCATATAATACGTCATGTAGGAACAGAGTGCGTCCACCACGCATCATCAACTGGCAAGTGCCAATTCCTTTAACCTTAGCTTTGGAGTTGTTCCCTACATAAATCCATTTAGTTCCCGTTGGAACTCGTCGGAATTCTACGAAGGCTTCTCTATCCTTCGCTACATGGTCTGTTACTCCCGAATCTACAGTCCACAAAGGATTAGACTCAGTTAAAAATACAGAACTTGATACATAGACAAAGTTCTCAAGAATGCAATGGGAGTTTACCTTCTTTGGCTCGCCGCAATCGCGAGCAAAGTGTCCCTTCTTGCTACAGTTGTAGCATTTCACCCTCGACATTTTCTTTACAAAAGAACGCTTTCCTTTGTCATGTTGATTGAATCTTGGTTTTTTACCCAAAGAACTTGCTCCATTGCCTCTCCACCTTCTGAACGAATCAGGACGCTTGCGCTTAGAGCTCGAAGGCCCTTGTGAGCTAGAACCTGCATAGTAAATGTCAATTACCAGCTTATCCGCCAGGAGACGGTCCTCCTCTAGCTCTAAGTGGCGCACCGCATCCTCAAAGGTTTTGATGTTCTCATTGTGAGTTAGGTGCAACTTCATATGCTCCCAACTTTGAGGCAAAGAACGAATCACCGTTTGCACTTGCTGTTCATCAGTCAGAACATGGCCAGCATCCTTCAGCTCATTAATCATGTTTGACATTTTTCTTAAATGTTGTTTCATGGACTGACCATGTGGCTTCTTATATGAGTCAAATCTTATAGTGAGCTGTCTAAGCTTGGTTACAAATGTATGACCAAACCTTGCTGCCAATGCTACCCACATCTCCTTAGCATTTTCAAAATGCCTAAACTCTCGCATAACATCATTTTTCATGCTACTCAGCAACATGATGCGAGCAAGGGAGTTCTTCCTTTTTCATACAGCAAATGCATCCTTATCTCTCTTATGTTGTGCAGTGTTTCCGTCTTCAGGCTCTTCCATAACCAGGTTAAGAGCTTCGAGAGCCTCTTGCTCTTCCAGCACATATTGGATTTTCATATGCCAAATTTCATAGTTATCACCATTAAGCTTCTCTCCTTTGTTCAGTTCAGCAACTATATTCTTTGATGCTGAAGCCATTGAATCTGAACATATCAGACAAACAAGCACGAATTGTTAATACCACTTATTTATGCATTAATTTTACACAAACCGATTATATTAACGAATAATCTCACATAGGCTTTAGATTCGAAAGTTCACTATGTTTCCAATCATCATCAAAAATCCTAATATGAAATTACCGTTAATGTAATCATTAAGGTAAAATTACGTTCTTTAAAGTTACTAAAACTTTTAGAACTCCCACTCAACTCCATATGATACTAATAAGATAAATATTAAAAAAACAGAATAGTACTTTAAACTATTCATAATATGAATATCAATCAACATTCATTTACTTAACACTTTGTACATAAGGAATGAATCCATCAAAGGAAATAAACATAAACACCAACATAGAAATATCCTCCCAAGATTTCTAACACCAACCTATAGTGAACATATCTATAAGAGTTTACGAAAAATAGATAACACAATCAGGTGATGATCCTCTTTCTATAAACTGGAAATGACTCATGAAAATCCTCAGGAAATTTTATTTCCTTTGGCAACCAAATGGAGGCACCCGGAAAACCCCTAGATTCGGGCAACGTATTACCTCGAGACCGATACAATGCAAGGGTTGACGTCCTTCTTGCCCCGACCCGTATGCACTCTATCATGAATTGCTCCACAATCATCTTATAGCTCGGACCTTCTAAAGTGTCCCATACCCTATCAATCATTCTTCCCAACTCATCAGGAATTGTGCATTTTAGGGCTCCGACCATCACATACTCTGGCATTAGGAAACCGTTCCAAATGATATCTTGTATCATTTGGTTGACCTTGATGATGTGTGTCATCATTAGCATTCCACCGGTAAAGAGCCAGCTTGATTCTAAGATTCTCAAGCTTCTCCTTTTGAGCCGCCGTTCTAGGGATAATAGGGGTTCGATATCTTTTTACCATATTTCCTGCAACAAATGCAGAAAAAAAATTGAATGATTATAATTCATAATTCATGGTACTTGCAAGAAACACATTCTGCCCCCCTTCAGCCTCTTTTTTTTTTTTTTTTTTTTTTTTGGTCAACGGTGGTCATAGCCGGTCAACGGTGGTCAACGGTGGTCAACGGTCAACAGATGACTGGGTCGGGTCAACGGGTCGGATCAGGCTTCCGGGTCGGGTCCCCAAAAACGGGTTGGGCAACCGCGTGGCTGACGTCAGCCACGCGCACTCGCCCTCATGGCGCGTGCGGTGCACGCGCGCGGGGAGGAACCGCCACGCACATGCCACGCACGTGCCGGCGAGACCGCCACTTGCGGCGGCGCGTGTGGGCACGTGCGGCTCCTCCCGGCGACGTGCCACCCATCAAAATTCTCGTTTCGACGAGTACTACAACCCTATACTTTCAAAAATAAATTTTGATGCACGGAAATCGAGAAACCACTTCGAACAGTACGGCCGGGTGTCGGTTTTTCGTACCCAAACGTTCGTCGGCGCCGTTTCACAAATTCCGGCCAAAAAATTCGTTTTATGAACATATCAAAAGATTAGGAAACAAGAAAACATGCTCTGATACCAATGACGGAAACAAATTCCTAAAATATCATACAAAATTGCGGAAAAATGTGCCCATTCTACGCTTGAATCACCGATCGTTCGAAGTATATCACGTAAAACGAACATACCTCTTTTGCCACAGATTAAATGCACTTATCGCAGCGTCGAGAGATAGAACAATTCTTGAATTGTTGAAAGCAAAGTCCTCTTGCTTTTCTTCTTGTGAAAATGCTTTCTGATGGAAAAATGCAACACACACTATTCCCATTACGTGTGTTCTCATCTTATTATTTCAAGATAATAACTGCCAAGTGCAGTTACTTCCTTTCGTGGATTGGGTTAGCCCATCATGGGCGGCCCATTTTTTTTACAAATAAAAGCCCATCATTCCATCAGTTAAAATTTTCAATAGCATATAGAACTTGAATTTCATCTCCACATAAATATATCGCCACTCACAATCTAAAACAAGTCTCGTCACTGAAAACACATATTTCACCTTTTCACTCTTAAGTTGTTTGACAGTTTACCAACAAGATGTATAGCACCTTGATCATGACAAGTTAAAGATGAATATACAACTAGCAGCAGAGTCTTCACTGAAGTTCTTCATACATCTGGTTTCTTTCCTGTAATTTCGCTGGAAGATGAAGATCAAGGGTACCAATAACTACATGATCATCTCCTCTTTCTGAGAACTATTAAAAGTAAAACGGAAACAAAACATACAAAAATTTAAAGAAAAAGTAAACTTTACATCGTGTGAGTCAAGCATAAGTACCCTTTATATCCTTTGATTTTCAGAAATTACATTTCACATTCTAAAGTTCATGTCAATTACACGTATACGTAATACATCTGTACTTGTTACAAAGACTTAAGAAACCAATATAAGCTCCATTAATTACGGGTGACCATTCTTTGCTCAAAGCATAACCAATCAAAGGGATAATTAAGTAGATGTTGTTATCTACTTCTTGGTATAAGGTGTATCTGATGCATAACATGATGCAAAATCATGCAGAATATCCATGTCTAGGACATTATAACATGAACATGCATCATCAAAAACACCAGCTGCGCTAAAATAAAATTGAGCATTGGAAATACGCAGACTAACCTCACCGTAAGTGAGAAAATCATCTGGAGAATTTGAAAGCTGGGACAAAGGAAGGGTAACATTATTCAGGAAACTTTCCTGAATCCAATACGGTCTTTCAATGCCTCAAATTCATGCTCGGTCAAGTAACTTGAGTGCTCCTAACAAAACTGGTTCAGCATCTATATTACGATATCAGTATTGTTAAAATATATCTCAAATTTAAGCCTTTTAAATTAACATGATCCATTAATAGCCGTATAAGTCCAAAGTTGAAATGTCCCTACTGCATGTGCGTTGGACACTGAAAGAAGATCTACGAAGAAATCAAAGAAAGCAGCAAACACACAAGCTAGCATTTAACGGAGCAAGATGTGGGAGTTGGCGTGCATGAAGAAAAGCGCCATGATGGGCACTATTTGCATGGGTCAAAGAAAGAGGAAAGAAGGTCCGTGTTCGTCCATTTTTCTTCTCCTTCATTAATGCATGCATGCCATGAATGGAGGAAATTGGATGGCGGCTCGCTTTACATTAAATGTGTTCCCTTATCGCCGTTTGTCTTCTTTGACAAAGGCCATGTGAATGGGAAAATGAAGAAAAGAGAAGGGAAGTGAAGGGTAATAATTTCCCATTGGTGTGCACGTCCAGGAGAACTAACGAGGAGGCGCCGAAGTTGAGGCTTGATTTGTCTTCGGCCAAATTCTATTCTTACAAAAAGGAAGAGAGGAAACAAAGGGAAGTGCGCTAAGTTCTTGGCAGTCGAGACAAGACAGTTTTTCTCTTGAGGGTTTATTTGTTATAATTATACTTGAGTGATTTTAGCCAGTTAAATTTTTGTGAGCAGAATTTGTTTAATTCCTTGAGTGAGATTTAACTAAGAATTATGAGAGGCTGAACACTAAGTAAATTATTTGGTGTAATTGAGAGCTGAGAAACATCAAGAGAGTATTTGAATACTCAAGTGATTATATCTCCGTTGTAACGCTTGTTTGTATAGTGAAATTTCATGCTGCTCTCTTCGTAGACGTAAATTTCAAAATTCGGACCGAACCACATAAATACGGTATTCGATTTCCTTTCCTTTATTCCGACTATTTTATCTAATTCACATGGTTATTATCCGCAACAATTGATATCAGAGCCAGTGTTGACTGACTTGAAGTGAACTAGTAACAATGGAAGAAGGAAAAGTGAGAATCGACCGATTTGACAGGAAAGATTTTGCTTTTTGGAAGATACATGTTGAAGATTTTCTATACCAGAAAAATCTGCACTTATCACTATCTGGAGAGAAACCAAATTCGATGGAAGATGCTAAGTGAGAATTGATGGATAGACAAGCAATGGGGGTTATTTGGCTAACGTTGGCTCATAATGTCGTGTTTAACATTGTGAAGGAGAAAACCATCGCGGGACTGATGAAAGCCTATCGAATATGTACGAGAAACCCTATGTGATCAAAAAGGTGTATTTGATGCGACGTCTATTTCACTTAAAAATGGGCAAAGGTCCGTCGGTTGCTGAGCATATCAACGAGTTCAATGTGGTTGTTATCCAATTGAGTTCAGTTAAGATTAACTTCGAAGATGAGGTACGTGCGTTGATTTTATTATCATCATTGCTTGATAGTTAGAATACTATTGTTACTGCTGTTAGTAATTCCTCTGAGTTAAGATGCTTGACGTTTAATGAGGTTCACGATTTGATTCTAAGTGAAGACATTCATAGAAAAGAATCTAGTGAGCTTGTGCCAGCTGCATTAGTAGGTGAGAGCAGAGGAAGAACTAGTTCTCGTATTAGTAGAAGTAGTATAAACATGAAAAGACGTAATCAATCTAGGACTGGTGAGATTGTCTGTTGGAATTGTGGCAAAAGTGGGCATATTAGAACAAATTGTCTTAAGTTGAAAGATGAAAAGGGTAAGGAAATTAGAGTTGAGTTTACAAATGTTGTAGCTGTAGTTGAGAATAATTATGATAATGTTGATTGTATATTGTCTGTCACTGAGGATTCATCATTTGATGAATGGATTATGAATTTTGCTTATTCCTTTCACACTACACTAAATAAGAATTGGTTTACTACTTATCAATGCACGGGTAGTGGTAAAGTACAGTTAGGGAACAAAGCTAAGTGTGATATTGTAGGTCTTGGTGATGTTAAAATCAGAATGCATAATGGTATTGTGAGGACATTGACTGGAGTAAGACACGTTTTAGAATTGAAAAATAACTTAATTTGCTTGGATGCCCTAAATTCAGTTGGCTACAGGTATTCTTCAGAAGGTGAAGTTCTTAAGGTTGTCCGAGGTGCCTGGTAATAATGAGAGGAATCAAACACAGTGGCTGTGACATTCCGAATTTTGACCTATTTTTGGGATTTATAAAACGCGTAATTCGTCAGTGTGCTTATAGTAAAATCTCGCCTGGAAACTGATCACTCCCGGTTATTGTTTTAAAATAGAGATTTCACTATAATCGCATTCGATCAAATTTAGCCGTTATTTAGAACCCGAAATTTGGTGTCGAATTTTTCGGAGTTTCGTGACGAATTTAATTGGACGGTGTCAATATTATTATGGCCAACCTCGATATTGCTCAGGATAAGTGAAAAGTGACTTTTTGACTAGGTACAGATTTGGACTGGTAGACCACTCTTGTAGTGGGTTTTAGCTATTTTCTTTTGGTCATTTATCCTAATTATTAATTAAGATTTTTCGTGACCGTCATATTGTCTTTGGATTTAAATCGTGGCCGTTGGATCGCGATTATTGCAATTTGACCACACACACACACTCTCTCTCTTCTCCCCTCTTTTCCCGCCAGCTTGCCCCCCATGCGCCTGACACCCCACCAGCCCCCACCAACTCTCTCTCTCCTCTTCCCTTTTTCTTTTTCTTTTCTTTTTCTTCTCTTCTTCTTCCTTCTTCTTCCTCTCTTCCGCAACTGCGTCTGGCTTCTCCTCTTTACTGCCCGACACCGACTTGTCCTCGTCGGGACCAGCCTCGCCGCGTGTCACCATCTGCTGCACGCCGTCCGAGCCACTGCACCACCCCAACTCCTTACCTTCCCCCCCCCCCCCGACACCGGCTGCATTTGGCTTCTGATTGTTGCTGCCAAACGCCGGTCCAGTCACCGCCCATCCACCACTGAGCGCCGCTCCTCCCCGCCGTAAACCACCACCGTCCCAACTCTCCCTCTAGCCGTGTAGCACCGCTCCCGACCACCCGGAACTCCCGTCGCTGGTTCGCCTAAGCCGCGCATGAGTTGCGTCACTCGCCGAACGTCCGCCGCCGCTCGTCTCTGCCACTCGCCGCTGCTATCTTGGTTGCCAAGACACCATCACTAGCCGCTCCGCTAGCTTCGCCTAGATTAGCCCCAGGCAGCCCCGATCAGCCCCACAACGGCCGTTTCTTCGCTGTTTGTCGTCCGTCCGCCGACCGCCAAGCCCGAGCCGAAAACCACCGCGGACCGCCCTCGTCATTGCCATCATTCTCGCGCCTTCACCGGCGTTAGTTGTGTAAATTAACTCCTAATCCCGTATTTAGGGTGTTAAACTTACTTATGGTAATTTAATTAAAGTTTAGATTAAGTTAATGTTGGATTATTAGATAATCTTTGGTGATAGGTTATCATTCGTTTGATAAGTTATCGTGGTGCTTGTGATAAGTTATCGGTTATTTTATTGTTATTGATTATTTTATTAAATAAAAATATTTTCGGAATTAAATATTATTTTATTATTAAATAATAAATTTCGGAATTAAATATTATTATTTCATTATTATATAATTAATTTTCAAAAATAATAATATTTGGTTTTCGGAAAATTTCTAACATCAAATTTTGATGCCAATGTTGGTTTTCACCGTATAAGTTGGCGTATTTAGAAAATGATTTGAATGATTTTGATTTGAGAAAATATTTTGAATTTTGGAAAATAGATTATTTTCGGATACTATTAATTAATTAAATTCCGAATTTATTTATTATTATTTTGAAAAATCTCGAATCTCAAATTATGATTTGTAGCTTGAATGGTGGCAATGATGCCGTGAATTGTAATATTAAATTGTTTACGTGACAAATTGTTTTGATCGAAAGTTTTCAAGGAAAGTTCATGAGGTTTTTGAAATTAAATTATTTTTATGGTTATACCAGGTAATGTTAGTGATGTTTTGTAGTTGATAATCATGTTTGGCATCGAAACTTGCAAGAATTGATTGACTATTTGCATGTGTGACCACTTAACATTATTGTATAACATTGTGTAAGCACTATTCATAGACACATGGGCTAATTGAGAAGATAATAATTAGCTGGAATGTTTGTGTGCTCGTGTGGTCACATGTTAGAGCCGTCTTACTGTGTATCGCTTGACATTGCTCGATTTATTGGATGCCTGGGGATTATTTAAAGTGTCGATATCCCGGATGCCTTGTCGCAGTTCGAGGCTAGACTCGATGCTCCTTACGATATACCATCTTACTGTAGATCGTTTGATGTTGCCATATTGGAATGCCGTCTTACTGTAGATCGTTTGACGTAGCCGTGTCCGACAGGGTGGTACAGAGCCCGATTATACCGGTAGACTGCCATCTTGCTGCAGATCATTTGATGTGTAGTAGCCCCGATGGGGCGTAATAACTAGAATACGTGTGATGCATAGTACCTAATTATGTGGTAGAAATTGTTAGGCATAGTATGGAACGTGCCTAAGTGGATTTTATCTTATGATCGAGGCGCGCACAACTGTGATGCATTAATGCATGGAAAATCTCTTTCAATGCTTCAAGTATGTAACATATGCATTTCATCAACGAGTGTAACAAGGTGAGGTAAAGATGCATGTGATTGTTTATTGATGTTACTATTGATGCTGTTTTGCTTGGTTAGGACCCCCGTGCGAGTTGGCCTCCTTAGCGAGGCTTAGGCCGTTAACTTATTGAGACTTTCATCTTATTTGTTGTTGTTAACCCCTTTTTCAGGTCCTTAACTTGTTGATGCACCCGATTTGGTTTAAGGTGTCCGAAAGCTGGCCTTTTTTGGGATTGACTTTTTGGATGGAGTAGATTAACCCTAACCTTTGTCTTTTGCTGGCTTTTTGTGGTAGCGCCCGAAGTGGGCTTGTAAAATTGTTCCCAGGGGTTAATCAAGTGAAGATTAAAATAGTGTTGTAAAATTCATGTTTATTGTTGTTGTCCGGGAATTGTTGTGATCGCTTCCGCATGCGTATTAAAAGATAAAATGAAGGATCGACGACGAGTCCTGGGACGTCACATCTCAACGACCGAAGAGGGGTGTTGCGCGTCCGTAGAGTTCAGGGCATAATAGTGGCCTATATGAACTTCAAGGTAAGACAGTAACAAGTTTTGCCCTGAAGACGTCGGATGCATCTGTTCGAGAGTCTAGGTATTTATGCTTATGCACAAGTTTGATGTTGTTGTTAGGAACACGCGATTGAGAGCTTTGATCGAGGTGGAGATAGGTAAGTCGATCAAGCATGTGCGGACTAACAGTAGCATGGAGTTCTACTCGAAGTTGATAAATAAATTATGCATGAAGGAGGATATAGCGAAACACCACATTGATGCTAGTAAACCACAACAGTTTGCAGAAATGATGAGCAGAAAATTACTAGAGGCGGCGCGTAAAATAATCTCTAGTGCTGGTGTGGTTAGGAGAATTCTAGCGAATACGCCTAGTATGGCAAGCTACCTGGTGAATAGATCCCCATTGACTGCTATTGAATATCGAACTCCCAATTAAGTGTCGTCAGGTAACGTTGCTAATTATTCTATTTTTAGAATGTTTTGTTGCCCGTGTTATTTTTTAGCAAGTGATGGTAAGCTCAATGGGAGGGCAAGGTGTATATTCCATGGCTATGCACGAGGAGAGTGAGGCTATCAACTATGATGCTCGGATATAAATTTACCTGTTGACAACAGAGAAATTACATTTGACGAGTTTTCAGTACTTCTGGCTATGAGTGTTTATGGCAGTGTTAATATGGATCTGGATGGTGCTCAACTCAAGGTGGAGTTGCAACTAGAAACGCCTGAGATAGGAAGTACTAGCGGAAAAATCGACACGAACGATGCATGCAATGAGGTGGAGCTTGTAGAGCCGATAGTTGTTGTAGCTACCAGATTTGACAAGGTGCGTGTTTGACCTTCTGTCATATATGACTGTAATGATGGTTTTTGCTTTATCTGTGATATAGGAAGTTATGTCAGAAAATTCTTGTGAAGTAGCTAACTATGCAGATGGAGTTAGTGTTCTGATGAGGTCCATAATTATAGCAAAGTTCAAGCTCGGCTTGAACTTTGGAAGCACCCTCTGGCTGTTGAGTCCATTAGGATTGTGGGAGAATAACAGCAAGATTTTCATTGAAGCAATTATAACTTGACTCAAATATTAAATTGAAATAAAAATTATTAAAAGATATCTTAAATTTGAACCGGTTAAGTTAAATGAACATGGTCCATTAATAGCCGTATAAGTCTAAAGCCGAAATGTCCCTACTGCATGGGCGTTGGACGCCGAAAGATCTACGAAGAGATCAAAGAAAGCAGCAAACACACAAGCTAGCATTTAACGGAGCAAGTCGTGGGAGTTGGCGTGTACGAAGAAAACTGCAATGATGGCCAGTCTTTGCATGGGTCAAAGAAAGAGGAAAGATGGTCCATGTTCGTCCATTTTTCTTCTGCTTCGTAAATGCATCCACGTGGTCATGTGCGTGCATGCCATAAATGGACGAAAGAGGGTGGCGGCTCACTTTACATTAAATGCGTTCCCTTCTGCCCTTTGAGAAAATATTGGGTACCTCAAGTGGAATTGTTGAGCGTCAGAGACGCGGCAAAAACTTGATTTGATGGAAGAAATTTTTTGAGGATGAAACAATCGCAATTTACGCCTTTGTATTGCATATCATAATTACAAGAGAAATAGACTATATATAGACCATAGTTTGATTCGAAATAGGAAACCTCTTTCTAGGAAACCTATTCTAATTAGGAAACCTACTTGACTTAGGAAACTTTCCTAAAATATAACTAGAAACAATATCTCACAATATCTATGAAAAATCAAACTATAAAAATACGAACAGACTCAAAAAAGGAAACAAGTATCAACAAATTTGGTTTAATTTCTAACACTCCCCCTTAAACCAAATTCTCTTCCATCGATCATTCCAAGCAGGCTCTTAAACTTTCGAAAAGCATCGATCTTGAGAGGTTTAGTAAAAATATCTGCTACTTGATCTCCGGTCTTCACATGCAACACTTCAACTTTATTCTCTTTAACCTGTTCTCGGATGAAGTGATATCGAACATCGATATGTTTACTTCGTTCATAAAAAACTGGATTTTTCGCCAAAGCAATAGCAGAAACATTATCAACAAAAATCTCCGTTGCTTTCTTCTGCTCCATAAGAATATCTTTGAGTAGTTTTCTCAACCATATTGCATGACAAACACATGAAGATGCAGCTACATATTCAGCTTCACATGTCGACAGAGTAACACTTGATTGCTTCTTTGATGACCATGTGAAAGCAGTGTCGCACAAGAAAAATACAAATCCCGTGGTGCTTTTTCGATCGTCGATATCTCCACCATAATCACTATCCGAATAAGCTCTAAGTTTGAAAGATTCAGAGCAATAATAGTGTAAGCCATGAGAAATAGTACCTTTGATGTACCGAAGTATTCTCTTTGCAGCTTTAAGATGAGATGATTTTGGTTTCTCCATGTATCGACTCACAATTCCAATACTATACATAATATCCGGTCTCGTGCATGTCAAGTATCTCAAACTCCCAATTAAGCTTCTATAATATGTCGAATCAACATCGGCACCATCATCAAACTTCGAAAGCTTGGTTCCGCACTCCATTGGTGTATTGACCGGCATACAATTTTTCATGTTGAATTTTTCAAGGATATTTTCTGCATATCCTTTTTGGGAAATAAAAATCCCATCAACACTTTGCTTTACTTCAATACCAAGAAAATAATTCATGAGACCATTATCAGTCATCTCAAACTCTTTCACCATTGATGCCTTAAAAGCATCAATCATCGCTGAATTATTTCCTGTAAAAACAAGATCATCAACGTATAAACAGGCGAGCAAAATATCACCTTTTTCTTGCTTCAAATAGAGTGCATGCTCGTATGGACATTGAGAGAATTTATTCGCCTTGAAATATGCATCAATTCTGGAATTCCATGCTCTCGGTGCTTGTTTAAGCCCACATAGAGTTTTCTTCAACCTCAATACTTTGTCTTCATGACCTTTCACTACAAACCCCTTGAGTTGTTCAACATAAATTTCTTCTTCAAGGATGCCATTCAAGAATGCTGATTTGACATCCATTTGATAAATCCGCCAATTATTTTGAGCAGCAATGGAAATAATCAATCTAATAGTTTTCATGCGGATGACAGGGGCAAAAACTTCATCATAATCGATTCCAGCTTTTTGCTTGTATCCTTTCGCGACTAATCTAGCTTTGTACCTTGTCACTTCACCTTTCTCATTCTTCTTGGCCTTGTACACCCATTTAACACCAATTGAATTCTTGTCCTTCGGAAGATTAGCAAGCTCCCATGTTTAATTTTTCTCGATGGCTTCAATTTCTTCATTCATGGCTTTTTTCCACTTTTCTTCTTTGGCCGCATCATCATAAGTAAGTGGTTCATAATCTGCAAGAAGACATATAAGATGAAGCTCTTCGGTAGCTTCGTAAATTTCAGACAATCTTCTTGATCTTGGCACTAACGGTTCATCGACATTATTTGAAGGGGATGGTGTTGATGAACTTGAGGAAGATGTTGGAGAAGAAGGTGAAGGTTGATCCTTCAACTCCGTTTGATTGGAATCACCACGAACATTCGCTTCTTCTTTTAGATTTTCTTCCCACATTCCATCTTCATCGAACTTGACATCTCTACTTACATACACTTTCAAAGTGTTAGGGTCAAATAATCGATAGGCTTTGAATGATGAGTCATACCCGATAAAGATGAGCTTTTTGCTCTTGTCTTCAAGTTTCAATCTTTTTTTGTCCGGGACATGAGCATAGGCAGTGCTCCCGAAAATTCTTAAGTGTAAAACACTTGGTATTCTCCCGGTCCATGCCTCTTGTGGAGTTACGCCTTCAAGTCCATATGTGGGACATCTATTTTGAAGATAGACGGCACACGAAACAGCTTCAGCCCAAAGTTCTTTAGACAAATTTTTGCTCTTCAACATGCTTCGAACCATATCGAGAATAGTTCTATTTTTCCGTTCAGCCACACCGTTTTGCTGAGGTGAATACGGGGCCGTCAAGAAACGCCGAATACCATGATTTTCACAGAATTTGTTAAATAAGGCTGAGGTAAATTCTCCACCACGATCAGTCCTTAAAGCCTTGATAAAATAGCCGCTTTTCTTTTCAACCAGGTTCTTGAATTTTTTGAAAGTATCAAATACTTCTGTCTTTTCTTTTAAAAAATATACCCAAGTTTTCCGAGTAAAATCATCAATAAAAGTAACAAAATATCGATGATTACCATATGAGTGAGGATTGATCGGGCCACATAAATCAGAATGAATCAATTCAAGTGGCTTTTTTTGCTCGATAAGTCGCCTCCTTTGGAAAGCTAGATCTGGAATGCTTGCCGATAACACACCCTTCACATAATTGATCGGGATGATCAATACGTGGTAAGCCATAAACCATCTTCTTGCAAGAAAGCAAATTGAGTCCGCCAAAATTGAGATGGCCGAACCTCAAATGCCACAACCATGAAGGATCATCTACGCACGCCTTTAGACATCGAGACGTCTCACTCTTTATATTGAGAATAAACATCCTGTTCTTCGACATCTTCACATTTGCAATCAATTTATTATTTCTATCTCTCAACATAAGATTAAGATCTCTCATATGAACAGTATAACCTTTCTCTAGAAGTTGTCCCAAACTCAAGATATTACTTGACATTTTTGGAACATAACTAACATTGGTAATAAACCGACGTGCACCATTCTTTAAGCGAATCAAAATTGTACCTTTTCCTTCAACAAGAATTTTAGAGTTATCACCGAATGAGACAGTCCCTTTAATTGTCTCATCTAACTCGGTAAACATCTCCTTTCTCCCGCACATGTGATTGCTTGCGCCAGTATCCAAATACCACATATCACTTTGACCTTCTTCATATTCTTTGAATGCCAATAAAAGAACTTGATTAGCATCATTCACCAAGTTCGCCTTTTCTTCTGCTCTGCTACTTTCTTTGTTCCAGCAGTTAGAAGCATAATGACCAAGTTTATTGCAATGATAACATCGGATTTTAGATTTATCATACCATTGGCTTGTCGAGTTCTTTCCTCTTCCACGAGCACCTCTTTGATATTGGTATCCTCCATCACTTCGAGCAGGATCTCCTCTGCTTCGTCCACGACCTCTTCCTCGAAAGTGACCTCGGCCACGACCTCGATCACGATCTTGACTTGTCCCGCGATTTTGTACGGGATCTCTTCTTTGCTCCTTTTCATCTCGAATGGTCAATTGCGTTTGGAGAACTTCCTCCACCGGTTCAATCTTTTTCTTTCTAAACCTTTCTTCATGGGCTTGTAATGAACCCATAAGTTCATCAACCGTCATGGCATCCAAGTCTTTGGATTCTTCAATTGCAACCGCAATATGATCATACTTCTTGTCTAAGGACCGAAGTATTTTCTCAACAACACGAACATCGGAAACATCTTCTCCGTTTCTTTTCATCTGATTAACAATTGCCAAAATTCTCGTGAAATAATCAGCAATCGATTCAAATTTTTTCATATGAATTACCTCGAATTCGCCTCTCAAGGTTTGAAGACGAATCTTCTTAACTTTCTGAACTCCTTGATGTGTGTTTTGAAGAATCTCCCATGCTTCTTTGGCGGTAGTGGCGTTCGAAACTTTTTCAAACATAGAATCATCTAACGCTTGATAGATGATTGACAGGGCATATTGATCTTTCGATCGAACCTTCTCCAAGGCATTCCTCTGGTTTTGGTTTAACGTGGCTTCATCCTCTGGCTCATCATAGCCAGTGTTAACAAGTTCCCACACACCGTAGGCGCCGAGTAGAGCTTTCATTCTAACAGCCCAGTTACCATAATTTTCTTTGGTAAGACGGGGTATTGAAGAGGAAGCTGATTGTTCGTTGAGGCCATGATCACGAACCGTAAGCTCTGATACCAATTTGTTGAGCGTCAGAGACGCGGCAACAACTTGATTTGATGGAAGAAATTTTTTGAGGATGAAACAATCGCAATTTGCGCCTTTGTATTGCATATCATAATTACAAGAGAAATAGACTATATATAGACCATAGTTTGATTCGAAATAGGAAACCTCTTTCTAGGAAACCTATTCTAATTAGGAAACCTACTTGACTTAGGAAACTTTCCTAAAATATAACTAGAAACAATATCTCACAATATCTATCAAAAATCAAACTATGAAAATACGAACAGACTCAAAAAAGGAAACAAGTATCAACAAATTTGGTTTAATTTCTAACAGGAATCAAATCAGCAAAAAATTAAGTCCATTTTTCGTGCGTCGCGTGTCCTCGTGTACCCACCTGCAAGGAAAACCTTTCTCTCTTTTGCACTTGATTTCTCTCCTCTCTGTCCTCTCTTCTCTCTCTTCACTGCGGTTTCTTCTCGGCTGTGGCCGTTAACTCAAGTTCGACCTCCGCGTCCATGGCCGCTGCAAGTTTTCAAATCAAGCGTCCGTGCCCATGAGACTCTAGGTCTAACTGCCATAGCAGCAAGCTTGAAGCTCCATCTACACAGCTTCTGAGCTTGAGCTTGAGCATCCATGGCCTCGAGTCGTCACAACTCGGGCCGCCAGCTCAACAGATGGCAGCCATGGTCAAACGGTTATGCTCGAGCTCGTGCTCTAGGCTTGAACCCAAGCTCTGCGGCTATGGCGACGGCGAGGCTCCGAATTGAGTATCCTGGGCCATAAATCTCTAGATCTAGCAGCTATCGACGGGATTCCAAACTCGAGCAACCATGACCAGCCATGGCCGCAAGCTTGAAGCTCGAACATGCTCACAACCACGAGCTCGAGCTATGTGGCAACGGACGCCGAGATGTTGGACTCAAGCTCAAGCTCCACGGCCATGGTGGCGGCAAAGAAGAGAAGAAAAGTAAGTGCAGAAGAGAGAGGCGAGGAGAACGAGCGGAAGAGAGAGTTTTTTCTGGCAGGTGGGCCGCGAGGGACACGTGGCTCACAAAAATGGACTTATTTTTTGCTGACCTGAGACCACTTGGGTACCCAATATTTTCACCTTAGCCTTTTTTTTTCTTTGACAATGGCCATGTGAACGTGAAATGAAGAAATAAGAAAAAGGGAAGTGAAAGGTAATCATTTCCGTCTGTTGTCCACGTCCGGGAGAATTAACGAGGGAGGCGCCGAAGCTGCGGCTTGATTTCTCTTTGGGCAAATTCTATTTTTATAGAACGGAAGAGAGCGAACGAAGGGAAGTGCGCTAAGTTCTTGGTGACCGAGAGAGCACCAAGTCATTTGGTAGCCGGGAGAAGACAGTTCTTCTCGCAAGGGTTTGTTAGTTGTAATTTTACCCTAGTGATTTTAGCAAGTTAAATTCTTATGAGTAAAATTTATTTAATTCCTTGAGTGAGATTTCACTAAAAATTATAAGGGACTAAATACTGAGTGAATTATTAAGTATAATTGAGGGCTAGAAAATATCGAGAAAGTATTTGAGTACTCAAGTGATTGTATTTTCATTGTATCGTTTGCTTGTATAATGAAATTTCATACTACTTTCCTCATGAACATATTCTCTCCATGGACGTAGATACCGATATTCTGATCGAATTACATAAATACGATGTTCAATTTCCTTTCCTTCATTCCGACTATTTTATCCGATTCGCTTGATTATTATATGCAACAAGTATAAAAAGAGAAACAACAAGAAGTCAGACAAAAACCAAAGCAAGTCCCTATTAAATGAAGCTAGACACAGCCTCGAATTCCATTTCCTCTGCTTTGAACCAACAAGATCAAATTTCAACGGGAAAAGTCTATTAAAGTTTCATTTTTTTCAAGTTCGAACTTGGAAAGATCAGTTCTTTAACATCTAGATCGACAAACTTCGACGAGTTCATCCATCTCGCACCATACCACACCAAACGGCAAAGAGCCCATAATTCACAACACAACGCCACATTCTCTCTTACACTGTTCACCAGCCCATCAGACTTTCATTGACATCCCCAAAATTCACCAGTCAGCAATGAGTGACTCGCTTGGATGCCAAAAGCAGAGGGCTTGAACTGGTCGAAGGAACGTAACACGGAGACAGGTAACGCTTCATAGCTAGCAAAGACTCCTCGATTTTGTGGTGTTTCTTGGTCGTGGTATCTCGAGGGCGCAGGGGGGTCGCTGAAATAGGCCTGAACAAAGGCGGCAGCATGCAATGCGAGTGGAAAAGAGGAAGTGAGGGGCGAGTGAATGGTGGATGAGATGTGGTCCTGGAAGTTGCAGAGAAGAAGAAGAAGAAGAAGAAGAAGAAGAAGAAGAAGAAGAAGAAGAAGAAGAAGAAGAAGAACCAACTTCCATGTGTGCTCTTCAGTCTTGAAGTCAAATGTACCATGGTGAAAACGAAAAACAGAAGAACCAACTTCCATGTGTGCTCTTCAGTCTTGAAGTCAAATGTACCATGGTGAAAACGAAAAACAGAAAACGACTTTTCGGAATAATATTTGTAAATTGGAAATAAAATTTTGAGTTAATATCATGAAAAACCTTTAACTGATACACCAACAAATCTAAACTTATATATTTACGACAAATTTATCTAAAATTAATTTTTTTACCATCAAAAACCTTAAATTGGTATACTTGTAACAAGTTTATCCTCCCTTAATTTCCGTTAAATTGGATTAATACCATGAAAAATCACAAATTGATACGCATGTGATAAACGGAATTTAAAACTCTAAACCGATTCCCCTATCAACTAACACGTGTCATCCAACTCGGCAATTTGGCAGTAGAATTTAATGAAAACTATTAAAGAGTAAATTTGTCACAGGTGAACTAATTTGGGATTTTTTGTAGTAAAAAAATTAGTTTTTGATAAATTTATCACGGTGTACCAGTTTAGAGTTTTTTATGGAATTAACCCTAAGATTTTTTGTGTTTCGGTTGCTAAAAACAAAAGGATTGTTAATTTAAAGAACACATGTTTTTATTATATTTTTTAGAATATAGGTACACTTCTGCAACTATTGTTCTGAAAATAATTTCATTTTTCCTCAAACATATTGGTATTTTCCTAAATGCCAAACACGGAAAACTTTTTTCTGAAATTAAAAGGATCCAAAAGAAAAGGCTGAGTTGAATATATTTCACTGATGGCCATCAAGTTTTGGTGAATTTTGCAATCAAGTCCTTACACGTTGATTTCAATTACCCATTGCTCAAAACCTTCATTTTTTTTGTGTGATCGATACACTAAACCATTTGTCAAGCAATTTTTATACTAGAATTTGATGCGGTTACTTGGTTAGAAGCCACTTTGGCAAAAGCATATTGGTACCAATTTAGCTTCGCATTAGCGCCGCATATAGAATGAATCATCTACTATCACAGGGATGACATTCATTTAGCGAAAATCTAATAATAGAGTTTTAAAAGATGAAGTGAGCCTATTACATCAAGACGACACTCTCTAACGACCTTACTTTTGCCGATCGACATAGATAAAAGAGTGAGAAGGGAGAATCAACGTCAACAACTTTGTAATGAGTTATTAGAAGAGTTTCCCATTGTAGTTTTGAAACATTAATATTTTAATTGTAACCACTGCTAGTTTTGAGCAAGTTCACCGCTACTGAACCATCGAACACAAATTGGATGGAAGTGGAGTTATCTCCAAGCCTGACACAGAGCCGCAAACAAACAGAGATTTCCACAAATCGAGGGATGATTGAGGAAATCGAACTTTGTGATCAAAGGTTGCTCCAATTCACACAAGACTAAAATCTAACCAACTTGCGCAATCACCTTGATAGTGTGCTAAAGTGTGGGCTTTGTCTAGGACTATTGGAGCACGTAATAAGTACAACAAATGCATCAATTTTCCTAAACCAAAGGCTTTTCTTGGATACTTAATATTCGGTTCAAATGTAATCTCACCAAAGGAGAGGAGCCGAAGTTTCGATAGGAACCTCTGCGGCCAGTTCATTTGATATACAGTGACAATGAACTCTACATATGTGTTTCTTGTTTTTACGTGCTAGTGCTCACATGCCCTGTCCCCCACACTTCAATTCCTTAGGAAGAATGAATACTTTCTGGAAGTTTTACGTCCCGGTAATCCCAAGATCCGAACGAAAACTAAAATGGAGCTTTTTAAGGACCTACTCAAGTCTTTGTATCAATTTCCTTTCACAAAAAGAGAATTAATGGCTGCGTTTGACAACCGAATGGACCGTTAACCTCAAAAACTAAGAATGATTGGGAGTCCAAGAAACTTACAATGGATTCAATCTGGTCCATTCCATGTACTTTTCAGTCACGCTTCGATTACTATTTTGGCCCATTCAATCACTTGGTCCATCCTGCTTGAAACCCGCACCGTATTAATAATTAAGTATATTACCTCCCACCGAACCGAGTATGTCATAACATCTTAGATTTGTAACTATCTATTTAAGATTTGTGCATGGCCGTCGATGTCTAAAGAGAAAATGTATGTAATAGCAAAATACAATACCATATGAACGAAGCTCGAATTGGGAAGTGAAGTTCTAAGATGTGACAATCGCAAAATGAGAGGATCGACTTAAACGACGATTGCTATGTTATATTGTTAAATCATACTTGATTTTGCGTTTTGTGATTTACAAAACTATTTAAGTTTTTCACTGTTTCTAAAAGAGTAAAAGATGAATTCGTAAATGGCCCACCAAATTTAGGTTTTGTATAAATGATTAGGTAAATCCCAAATGAAATCGTCTGAAATGAATAAGATTTTGTAAATAGAATCTCAAGATTGTCTCTTAAGCACGATTTGAACACTCGTTTAAGTTTTGTTAGGTCAGCGCCAATAAAATTATATAAAACCTCAAACATAACTCAGGTCCATTCGATCCCTAGCTACACTCTGCATAGCTCAGAATAGCCATTTGGCAATGAAGAGCAATGAAGGACTTCACCGCATCACCTGACCATTCCATGCCCTCCCTAGTCTAAGCGAAATGAATGTCTCTCCCACTGCAAAACCCGCAGCACGAACACGAAAGCGGATGGTTAATCCCATTAATTGCCCATACCCCAGTAGTGAATGTTACTTGTTGCAGTTATAAAGAATAATAAACAAAAGAAAATACAGACAGATGGGAGGGAAAAGAGAAGGAGAGACGAGTGAAGAGAGATGGCACCAAAGCGAGCATTGATTTGTAAGGTGGAATAAGAAATGAGTCCCGCATGCATGCGGAGGCATAGATCAAATGTCTGTACATGGAGCATTTCTGTTGTGTATATCTTCGTGTCTTGGTCGCACTTATGCTGCAAACCAGAGAGAGAGAGAGAGAGAGTCTGATGATGAATTGACTATGTATTGTCACGTCAGGAGGGTTGTGACGTGTGTAGTAGTCAAGATTATTTAGAGCTGACTGAATAGTGAAGATGCTCCTAGGGCTAGGGCCAGCACCCCCCACCCCATTACAAAAGAAAATAGTGAAGATGCTCCTGCAAAAAACATTAGAAAGAAAGGAATGGGCAAATGACCAAACGAGCACGGCCTTTCCTCGTGATAACAAATTTAAAACGATCGTCCGATCGTATGATGAAAACACTTTGACATGAGTGAATCCTTAAACTATTTCATTTGGACTATGAGACGTAAAATATAAAGATATTCGCTAGGACGAGGGAAGAAAAATAATTCCTCCAACTTAAAAAGTTAAGCACGTAAATACTGACACGTTAAAATAAGAAATGCAGTCATGTTAACCGGTCAAATGTAACATTCTAAACAGGCAGGGCAGCGTGGGAAAACTTGCTTCCCGTGCTTTGATGAAGTATACACCATAACATGTCATGATCACCTTGACAGCTCTTGCCTGCCTTTTTAATTGACTACAAATCACAGAAAGAAGTGAGACGGCTTACACTTGTTTGCTGATTGCTGGCCATTTAAACTCAGGGGTCCCAAGTCAAGCCTGAATTTTTCGTCGTGCAAATACTATCACGACAAAAATAAATGGAAAAGTGAAAGAAAAAATCACAGAAACCAAAATCGCAACAGAGAAATCACCACAAAAAGGTAAGGAAAAGTTACTCCAACACTCAAAAACTGAACCAACGAATAATAGTCAGCGGCGTATCACTATGAAACCCTAGCTTCCTGTTTCTCACTTTCAGAAAGTAAAGGGTGGTGGCAAAAAAGGAGGAAACGAAGATGATACACGCACCCAAGAAAATAACAGGGTGTGATTTGTCACGATCCGGCCAGCTTTCTTGAAAAAGCTGAATTTTTGTGTTTTCTCACATCTGAAATTTTCAAGAGATCTTCTTTGCCCAGTCTAGCCAACCTCAAAAACTGTGTCAAACAGTGTTTAACACACAACCCCATTTCGTAAGTATCGGGACCGAAAGTATTTTTTCTTTCTTCCAGTTTGGAGAGCTATCATGGGAGAAGCTGTGCTTTTTAGCTGTATCTGTGCATTCTCTGCTCTCTGCTTTTGTGCGTGGATTTGGACTCTTGCGTACTTGGTTGGCAGCATTTGGCATGGGGTACGACTACGTGCGTGCATGGCCAATCGAATTGCCAATACGAGCAAAAGTACGTCAATTTACACCGTAAATAATAATCATTATGTTTCTCTATTTTTATTTCAAAAATAAATTTAAAACGAAAATCTTTTTAATAACGGAATTTCAATTTTTATCTTTGAAATAAATTTTTGTTCTAGAAATAGATTTGAAACAGAAATCATAAGTTAAAATTTTTTGTTTTTTTATTTCTAGAATAGAAATAAGAAGTTAAAATTCTTCTTATTATTTGTCCTCACTACTAGCCGGTCGCCCACTCGCCGCCCATCTCCACCTACTTGCCGGCCGCGGCCACCCGTCGCCACCCGCCACCGCCGCTGCCCGCCTCTCATCGCCAGCCACCATCCACCGGTTACCATCTCCCACGGCTGCCCACCTCTCGCCGCCTGCCACACTCTCTTGCCGCTGGCCTCCCTCTTCTCATAACCACTTGCCTTCTGTTGCTGCCCACCGTCAGCCGCCATAGGCTGCCGTCTATCATCCACTATCCACCGCTCCCACCTCCTGCTGCCTTCCTCTCGCTGCCACTCGTTTCCCGCTGCCGACCACCGTCTCCCACCGTCGGCCACTCTCCTCCAGCCGCCACCCGCCTCTCACCGTCGGCCACCCGCCTCCCTCCTCCTGTCGCTACTCACCTTCAACTACCGCCCACCTCCAACCATCGATCGCCAGTAGGCCGCCACCCGCTGTCCACTGGCTACCACTCGCACCTCTAATCACCCTCCTCCCGCCGCCACTCGCCTCCCTCCCACCACTGTGGGCCACTGCCCACCGTCCACCAGTGATCATCTCCCACCACCAGTTGCCCTCCTCCCGCCACAACCCTCCTCCCATCGCTAGCCGCCATCCTCTGCATTAGCTGTATCGCTATCTGCCGCCGCCTCCCCCTGCCATCCGTCGCCTGCCATTCGCTGCCACCGTTCGCCACCTGCTGCCCGCCGTCCACTCTCCAGCTACTTAAAAGGGAGAAATTCTGTGCCGTTATCAAACAAATTTATGTTTCTGGAATATAAATTTTATATAGTTATCAAACGTGTTTTTTTTCTCAGAAACTTCTCTAGGCATAGAAATAGAAATTTTAATTTCTAGTCAAAAATTGATTTTTGAAATAGAATTATTGTCATTCGCAGCCTTAGTTCACAAGCCAAAAGAATGTTTTCCTCTCACCTATTCTGCTATTTCACTTGAATATGGAGTGGTCATTTTTCCTTTCTGCTTTTTCACAAAACTCCTTGAAATCGGCTAACAATTGCAAAGATAGTGATTACTGATTGTTATCACCTAATTAGCGCGAAACATGGATTGTTCTGCAATGGGGTTTATATCCATTGAATATATAAATTAATTAACTTTTTTTAAATCAATTAGTTGACTTATGTAAGCCACGAGTTGAAATCATAATAAATAACCCAAACGTGGAATCGTCTGCATATTAAGATTGGAAAAGGTCAAGCAACACATGGCAGTTTTAGATTACATGTATCGATTAGTGATTGGGTGTCGATGAACAAAAGAGAACTATCATACATTGCAATAATTTGAATTTTCATGAATTCATAATCCAAACTTGAGGCGTGGAAGAAAGTTACCAACTGCCAGGTCATGCCATGGCTTTAACTATGGAATGAGCATTCCATTCCACACAGTTGCTTAGTTATAATTAACTTATGAGTTGTTATTATAATATTAATTGATGATATCAGATTAAACAAGAAATCATTAAATTAATTATACTTTCCATTATTGATATTGTGGATTACTTATAATAATAATAATAATAATAATGACGGCGGCAGCGATAATATAAAGAATATTGTAACACTAAATAAAAATAATTATTTCTTTTATATTACTTAATATATTTTAGACTTTAAATTAGCAAATTGGTAAGTTAAGCTATAAAATAATTTTTGTATACCACTTTAACATAATTATATTTACAGAATTGATTTTATTATATAGTAAAACCTAACTTAATTATCTTGAAATCTCAATTTCATTCCATTCCATTCCCAAAATGTTTTTTTCTAACAATTAAATTATACAATTTTAATTTCATACCGTGCCTGCATAACCAAAACAAAAGAACCAGAATTCTCATTCCTTTCTTTTTTTTCATTCCATTTCCTCTCCTTCCATTCCATTTTGGTGGACCACACGCAACGTTAGTACAAATGGAACGGGAGCACAAGCCAAATGGAAATTTTGACTAATTTTCTGAAATCAAACATGACAATATTGGGCATCCTTCCCAAAATAAGCTACCTTTAATAATTAATGGAGCATGGTACGAGGGAAAGTTTTATTTGAATTTATACATAATTGAAGGGGCGAGATTAATAAGCCAAATCCCCACCTCGTGCCACTCGAAATAAGAATTTCCTCATCGTCCATTCATATTGAAGGGGCGAGATGAACGATGATATAAAGTATCCAATAATGTGGATTGAAAAGGAGTCCGAACATTCAATGCCATCATAATGGCATGAATGTAATCTGTGCAAAAATAAAGTGTTATTTTGTCCATGCGTAGAGAGTCGGGAATGGTTTCCAACGATGCATTTGGTTTTCCCTTCAAGAATCTATAGATGATCGAGGTGAAGACAAACTGCCAAAGAGGTGAAGTAACTAGCGAGTCAAACAAAAGAAGATCAGATGACATACACAAAGAAGCGAACAAGCGAAAGGGACATTGCAAAGGATTGCATCATGACTCTTCTTCATCATCATCTTCTTCTGATGCCGTATTCATTACAGCCCCATTCTAGGGTTGAAAATTCGCAACTTCTTCCCTCCCCTCAAAATTCGAAAAATCCGAGTCCCTATAACTTCTTCTTATGCCTTTCGAACTAACGTGACTTACAAGGTAAAAGATGTGAAAACAGATGACACAGACAGAGACAGAGATGCGTATAATAAGTGATGATGGTTATGTCACGTTGCCACTTCTCACTGCCACTTCTGTACTTCCCTGTTTACCTTCTCTCACATCACTCCCTCCTCCCTCCTCCATCCTTTTCTTTTTCTGCTTAGAACTGAAAATCCCACACATGCAGAGTGCAAGAGAGGGTGTGCTTTCTTTTTTCCCTTTTCTTTCAATTTCTTTACTTCATTTTGCAACTTGGTGGAGCTCTACACGTATTTGGGAATGTCAGTGATCTCTGTTCATCATTTATTTCTTCTTCCTCATTTGTTTCCTTCTCTATATAACGAGCTTCCTTCGGTCTCTTTATCAAGCACGTCTCTTTCCCATTTCCATCACTTCAGAGTCACCCGAGTTAATGGTACGCTTTGGCATGAGATATGAAGACCCATCTGATCCTCTCCTTGTTCAAATCTGTCTCATCTTCCGTCTGTTTTTGGCCAACACCCAGAAAACTTTGCATCACGGGAAAGAACCTCTGCTCTTGCTTGGTCAAGAGGAAGAAACGGAGAGCCAGTGTTAAATCAATGTCTTGACGGTGCTATCCTTCCTCGAGCTTAAAAATATAATAAATTTTTTTAAAATTTTTTTTCTTGACTTTGCAAGACCTTTTAGGTATTTTTAGATTTTTATGATTTTTTTTATATTTTTTTTGTTATTTAAATTTTTAATTTATGTCTTGATTAAATTTTTTATTTTATTATAGGTTGTTTATTTCTTCTGAGCTTTGATCTTGTTAATCTTATAGATTTTGTATTGGTGTGTAGAGATCAGTTCTCTTATTAAGATAATTTTCATATGGTTTCATCATTATTCTTGTGATCATCCCTATTTCATTTTAGACATTTAGAAAGCAAATGCATGGTCACGAGAAGCACAGAATTTTCAAGAGATCTTCCCGAAGTTGCTTGTTATGATGTTTCTCGTTATATTTTTCTCTCTGAATAACGGGCGAGAGAGTGACTGCTCAAGAGGCGTCATTCAAGTAATTTGTATTATTTACATGCTTGAAAGTGAATAAACTGAGCTCGAGGTGGAAGATGAGGTCCGTGTTCATAGCCAGTACGCAGTATCATATATAGCGAGCTAGGGTTTTGCTTTCTTTTTTCCCCCTTTACGTTTAAGTCAAGTCATCTGAGCATAGGTTTCTCGGTAAAACTGGAGAATAAACCCGTCCCTAGATCAGTTCTTGCTTTTTGTCCCCTCAGGCTTAAAGGAATATATAGTCAATTAGAGCGAGTTTAAGAGGAGCTTAGTGTTTATAATGGTGTCAAAATCAGCCACATTCGAGTAGACCATGCAAACACGTGCAGCGCTGGAAACAACTTAGAGAGAATACACGTTAATCTAACACCAACGATTAGGGAAATATCATTAATATGTAGGTGAATTACTGATCGCCTAGACAAGGGAAACCAAGGAAATTGCTACGATCACAAAGCTCCCATTCAAGAAGTCGAGGAATTTATGAAAGATTTGAGTGGGGAGTTCACGTGTTCATGTTCACCATTTCAATGTTGTACCAAGGATCTCCATCCGATAAGAACCAACACTTGATGTGGGCATAATGATTTTGAATGATTTTGAAATGCTAAAAAATGTTCGTTCAGATTTATTTGTGCTGACTTGGTTTAGCTCATGTGGCGAACTAGAGCCAGATATTTGAATATGTGATTTACATTCGAGCGCTCAATACAAGTCTTTGGACTAAAATAGAGTAGAGCATAGCATTATTTTGTAAATCAATTTGATAGCTAACCGATCTTAGTATCAGGTCTCTAGCATGATTTAATTCTCATACTTAATAGCCATGAAAGATAAGACTGCCCGAAATCTCGATTTATCCGGGACATAATGTAAATGTCTCTATGGTGAGTGTTGCATTTGTTGAAGGAAGATTTAGAGAGAGAAAGGATTAATCATGCCTTACCAAGAGAGGTAAGCAAAGCAAAGCTTAAAAATAAGCAAAAGGACGCGTCGCCAAAGGACTAATAACATTGATTTTGGGCAAACATGACCATCTGGACTAAACTACTGATAGGGTTAACTAATATTCCAAGAGATGGATCTACAAGTGTTGAAAGGTTTTGTTTAGAAGATGTACAAACAGTGAATGAGATGTTTCCCTTGATAAAGGGAGAAAAAAATTGGAAAAACAGCAATTAGGACATAGACATTAGGTATTTACAGTGTTGTCACTTTTGTAGCTAGTATCTCAAGCAAAATCTGATTTACAGGTAAAGAAAGTGAGAAGAGCCTTATATACTGGCGATTCTTTATATGCTTTACTATACTTTAATTGGAAAATAAAAGATTGCCCTGGAACTTCCAGCATCCACTATTCTGTAGTAGCCTACACACTGATTGAATGCCAAAAACCACGTTCTTCGGCTCACCGATCATAACCTGATTGTCGTAAGGCCAATCTCCAGCGCCTCCTTAGGTGATTCCGCAGTTTCCTATCAATAGAGAAAGGAACTAGAGGACTTGTGCTTGGAGCTCCCAAGCAAAGTCTCGGGTTTATTTTCGTTGAATATAATTTGCGAAATCTCAAGGCACGGAAAGATTATCTCAGTAGCGAGATTCGCATGCCATGGAAAGTTGGCTTGCGATATCGGTTTTCCAAGAAAGTTGTCTCGGGCCCAGCTCCATAACATGTGCAGAGGGCAAGAGATGGGCTCGCATTCATAATCTCCCAATCAACCGGCCTTGTCCCCGGAAGCTTAACGAACGAGACAATGCCGTGCCGACAGAGGGGACATGCCATAGAGCCCGGAGGACCGTGAACAGTGACGGAACTTCTCGTAGTAGAACACAAGTACAGGGCACACCTAGTGCAGAACTGATTACCACAACCTGCATCGGTAGCATTTACCATTCAATGAAATTGTCGGCATATTCAGGTAACAATGAAATATTGCCCGGACTGCATTCACTAAGAGAGAGAGAGAGAGAGAGAGAGAGAGAGAAATCCTGAGAACAGTTCTTTAAATTTCTTGGTATACCTTCTGCAGCCACAGAGCACTTCCTCTCTAGGCAAACCACGCAGGTTTCTTGGTATGATGTGTGCAGATTGCTGCTTTTCCATCCACATTCTCTGGAAATGTTAAAAAGGGGGCAAAATTGGGTTTCTTACTTGCCACTTGAAAATCATTCGCCACCCAGGCATGTAACTAAGCAAAATCATAATCTGCCATCAGATCACGGCAATATGCAAGGTTTTCGCCTTCGGCTTAGTGTTGATACTACAACATTCCTGCTTAATAACGAAGTGACTTTTTTGCCCAGAGACTTTCACAGTGACTTGACATGATTTTTCATCATCTCACGAAAATATTTCATTTAAGGTTTTAGGAAACCATTTACTTGCATAATGGCACGGGTTTTATGAGAAGAAGGTCAAATCTTTACACCGCCAACGCCATCTATTGTCAACGTTCAGTGAAAGAGCCAACAGCAAAGATTGATGCATAAGTGGGTACACAGAAATTTAGCAAAATCAGAGGATTCATACATATGTGGTGCAGAGAACAAAGGTTCGAGAAGATACGGCATCTATGGCACAGAGAAGAAAAATCCAATGAATTGATGTTACGAAAGAATATTGCTTTGTTAAGGATTGGTTTAGAATCCTGCATAATCTGGACTTCAATTTGTGCAGAATATTAGCACAATTCATACGAACGAAAAAGCTTTTTTTTTTTTCCAGAGATACAAGAAGAAAACCAACAAGTCGGTCAACGCTTCTTCCGTGCATGATAGTAGTGCACATAAAAAGTTTAGATCCTACTCACCTAGCAATGTTGACAATGCTCATCATAGGAAGAGATATGTAAGGCGAAGGATGAGTTTGCAGCAGACCATCTGGTTGTCCGCCAAGTATTTCCTTGAGCCAATTTCGGTGCCATGAGCGAGCAATCATCAAAGGAGTCCAACTGTGAAGAAGGCAGAGTCGTTGGGATAAGTTTTTAGTGCCATGCTGATGGTGCCAAGCAAACACAATATACACCAAATCAGAATGTCAAAGGACAGAAAATTAATTGTTCGTGAGGAAATATACACAACTCAAATGGCAAAGTATATGAAACCATGTGATGTTGATGTGTACCCGTTACTGTTTACAGCAGTAAGACTCGCACCATGGCCTATCAGGATCTGAAACATAATGAAACAATTTTAGTCCTTAAACAAGTACTCTCGAGGAATCGACCATTCTAGTTAATGTTTCTGTGTCTTCCTTTTATTTTTTTTGCATTAGAAGGTACCTGACAACATTGTTCATTTCCACCACATGCAACATAATGAAGGGGCGTACTTCCAGCACCTGCATAGTGATGAAGCAGTTCGCAGTTTATAAGCACACAATATTTGAGGAGGCAAGGTAATCTCAAATCAATGTCATAGACGCAGGAAAAGAGAGAAGAGAATCCAATTGAACATTCATTTTGATGTGCCACTAGCCACCACTAACACCAAACATACTCGATAACAAAAACAAAGAAATAGACACCAAATTAAGTTCTGTGGTAGAAGAGTAGAAATAGGGAACAGTTTCATCAGTCAAATTAATCACCTATAAGGTCCATGGTAGTTCCATCATCCTCAGTAACAGAAGAAAGAGAAGCTCCAAAGTCCAAGAGAAGTTGCACGCTTTCAAAGTGGCCATTAAGCGAAGCCATGTGCAGAGCAGTTATGCCCCCATCAGCATCCCTGTTGACGACCTCACAAAGGGCACTCCAGCAAGCAATACAGAGTAGCATAAGTAAGACACGGGTAGAAAGAAAAAGATAATCCTAGGGTGAAAGAGACTTAAAAGGAAAGAACCTTTGATCAAACTCCGCAATAGACTCCAGGTTTTCTGATTTTCCCCTCATGACATTGAAGAGATCTTGCATACTTGGTATATAATCTACATGGAGGAGGTGGATGCACAGAGAATGGCCATTTAATGCAGCAAAGTGTAGTGCAGTGCCCCCATTGATATAGTCCACTCTGTGAATCTGTATTTAATAGCCAACCAATCAAGACAGTCTATGTGAACTAACAGACCGTGTGTACATGGAAGGAGTAGTAGAGTCTCACATCAGCTCTAGAAAGAATTAGAGTCTGAACAACTTCCCAGTGACCATACTGGCAAGCTTGCATCAAAGCTGTCTGTTCAATCCATAAGAGAAGTCAAACTAAACTGTAATTGAGTTTGATCACAAAAGCACTTAATTCTACAGGCCACATAAATGATCAAATTTCCTGTGAACCTGAACAAATGACAAATGGAGTAAAAGGTAGAATTTCCAGAGGACGAGAAGATCAACATCACCTGACCACGGTAATTCCTCAGCTTAATGTCCACCCTGGACTCGAGCAATAGAGAAACAATCTAAACCAACGGAACAACAAAGCACCATCAGGAAGCAATTCCAAGAACCTGTAATTGCAAGAAATGAGATCGATCATTTACCAAATCAAAATGGGATAGATCATTAGCTTACCTCATGGTGGCCCTGAGCAGCAGCATAATGGAGAGTTGTGAAAACCGAGAGTGGAGTACCTTACGAGGAGCGGATTGCATTCCAGCAAAGCCTTGGCTTCTACTAGGTCGCCATCTCTTGCAGCCGAAACTAGGCGTTCCCAATACAGCAAGCATCGAAAGGAGTTGCTTGCGAGGTTTAGGACTCTCATTGGCGCTCGTCAACCAAATGGCGAGCTCAAGGATCACAGTAATCACTAGGCAATGTGACTTGAAATGATCTTGTGGCTTCCTAAAATGCCTCGAATTTTCCAGAGGGAAGCACGACATAAAACAGGACTATTTGGATCTCCAAAACATCAGACAACGAGAAACCCATCATCATGCGAATGTTCGGTTCAGGCTGCCTAGTGGCTGCAGCGCTACAGCCAAAAACTGGGAAGTTGTGTTTGTCTGCGTGACTTTTGTAAAGCAGAGGCCGAGGGTGTTTTTGTGATAATGGTTGACTTTTTATCTGCAATTTGACTTGGCTTTAATAACAACAACAGTTGGAGTATTTACTATTTCCCGCATCTCAACCTCAGATTAAATTTTCTGGCCAAAAACCATACACAGATCAGCCATACTGTGGTCATGGCAATTGGCTGTCTTTAGGGCGCCCTTCTGACCTATCATTTTTTTAAGGGAAAACGTACTTGTTTAACTAAACTATATATCTAAATATTTGCATACTATTCAGATTTTGTTTTTATATTGTTTTACTCCATTTGCTTATCATTTGAATGCACTAAAAGTCTAGATGCTATGTGCACGCATACCCCATGTAAATACTTTTATATATCTACTGTAATCAAGGTGTAATAGCATTTTTTTTATTATATTCGACAATGATCGTTTTGTTTGTGAATAAAGTATAAAGGCAATGATTTATCAATCAAGGAAGAAATAATATCACATTTAATATTCACCACATCTCAACCTCAGATTTATTTTTCGGGCCAAAAACCATACTCAGATCGGCCGTGCTGTGGTCAGGGCAATTAGCTGTTTTTAAGGGCCAAATGTACTTGTATGATTAAAGTAAGTATCTAAAACAATTGCATACTATACAGAATTTTTTTTTTGTATTATTTTACTCGTTTTGCTTATTATTTAAATAAACTGAAAGTCTAGATGCTATGTGCACGCATACTCCATGTAAATACTTTTCTATATCTATTGTAATCTAGTTGTAATAGCATTTTTTTATTATATTTCACAACAATTATTTGTGAACAAAGGTATAAAGGCAATGATTTATCAATCAAGGGAGAAGAATAATCACATTCACTATTTACCACATCTCAACCTCAGATTTATTTTTCTGGCCAAAAATCATACTAAGATCAGCCATACTGTGGTCACGGCAATTAGCTCTTTTTTAGGGCCCTTTTGGCCTATCTTTTTTTAGGGGAAAATGTGCTTGTCTGACTAAGGTAACTATCTAAAAGATTTGCATACTATACAGATTTTGTTTTTATATTATTTTACTCCGTTTGTTTATTATTTGAATACATTAGAAGTCTAGATGATGCTATGTGCACGCATACTCCATGTAAATACTTTTCTATATCAATTTTAATGTAGGTTTAATAGCCTTTTTTATTGTATTTCACAATGATCATGAATAAAGAATAAAGGCAATGATTTATCAATCAAGGGAAAAGAATAATCACCTACTCTAAGTTTGGAAAAGAAGCTGGAGTTGAGGAGGAAGCAACAAATCCAGAGTTTTTACACTGGACAATGTTAGATCGTCTTCTGCAAGGATGGATCATTGCGACGCTCTTTGAAGAAGTTCTTCCTCAAGTAGTAAACTTGAAGACAGTTGTCGGGTGTGGTTAGCATTGCAAAATATTTTTGCCAAGGTATTGGAGGAACGTGAACTTCTAATTTTTCTACAAATTCAAAATGTCATAGAGATAATTTTTCATCTCTTCATGAGTATCCTGGTACTTTTCGAAGATATTTTAGTGAGTTATTTGCTATCGATTGTCCTCTTGAGGAAAAAAAGAAGGGTCTCTTTGTTTGAACGGTTTAGGTGATCGGTATGATTCATTTACTACTTACATGTTGAAGTCTCCCATGCTAATCTTCTCTAATATGATTTTGCAACTGCAAAGTTTTGAGAGTCAGCTGACAAATAAAAGATCCCTTGCAATTCAACAAGGGATGGCTTTCTTTGGTCAGAGATGTAATTTTAAGAGCGCCAAGAAGGGAAAACAATTCTAGCAACAATCATTTCTCTTCTCCGGAAGGGCATTTCCTCACAATTGTCTAAGAATGAAAAATTTTCTGGCTCATTTTATGCATTTGCCGGGTCAAAAGCGACGATTCAACCAATGCAAGATCAACAAGCTTGTGAAAGCAACAAAAACAAAGTCGTTTCTTGTCATTTATGTAAAAAGTAGGGACAGAGTGCTTAAGATTGCTTTAATTGGTTTAATAAGTCTTTCCTCCCATTAGATGTGCCAAACGCGTTTCCTGCGCTGTTGGAAATAGTTCACTGATATTGGAGCTTTAAATCATGTGACTAGAGATGAAGGTAACCTCTTCAACTTATGACCATATATTTGGAAAGATAGCATTATGGTTTGAATGGTGACTCACTTAAAACTTCCCATGTTGGTGATGCTCAGTTCGGGCCAAGAGAACATTGACATAAAAAAATGCTTTTCCTATTCCTCAGAATTTATTATCAGTGAGCCAATTTAAAACTGACTATTCTCTAAAATTTAAGTTTTTTGCCATTTGTTTTGTGATAAAGGACAGAAAAACATGGAAGGTTCTAACAATTGGAGATTGCAAAGGTGACCTACATACCCTGAAGGTGCCAAAAGAAGCATTATTTTCAAACGGGTTCAGGAAAGCGGATGAAAGTTCTTGGCATTAAAGGTTGGGACATCCACAATTGACAACAATACTTCATCTACAAAATAAAAGCGATATCATGGTTGCTGCTTGGAATAACCTGTTACCATATGTGGTTGTAGTCAAATGGGTTGAGCATCTAATCCTTCTTTCTCATATCTAGTTCAACTGAACCTTTTGAAAAGATACATTCTGATTTGTGTGGAAATACTCCAATAATGTCATTTCAAAGGTTTTTTGATTTGTGGATGATTACACACGTTATACTCAATTGTTTCCATTACGGCAAAAATCTGACTTTTATGCATGTTTTCTCAATTTTGAGAAATATTTGGGAAGACAATTTGGAAGGCATATTAACATGATTGTCTCCAAAATCACCTGATGGGTTCATTTCCACATTAAGTAGCGAATTTGCAATGAAGATAGAAGGGGGCTTTTGCACTATTTTCTGGGTTTGGAGGTTAAGATATTCTTTGTTGATCTTTATTTGTGCCAACAACAATATTCTTTGTCAATTGTTAAACGTGCACAAATGGAGGGCTACAAGTTAGTTTTCATGCCTATGGCCACTAGCTCTCATTCTAGTATTGACGCAAAACTATTTTCGAATCCTCCGCTATATTGAAGTATCCTTGGAGCTCTTCAATATGTTACAATCTCACGGTCGAATATTTCATATGCAGTCAATTTTGTCTGTCAATTCATGCACTAGCCTACTATGAGTCATTTTCAAATTGTGAGGCGCATTAGCACAATCAACCGATGAATGTGACTCTTGTCCAAGTCAACTTTTGACTTGTTTACCTTTTATGATGGAGATTGAGGTTGCTTCTTGACTTAACGATCAACTACTAGATTTATACTTTCTTCGGTGGCAACTATTATCATGGAGAGCGAAAAACCTAATTGCTCGATTTAAAACCGATTCAAAATATTGTGCAACGGCATCAATAGTTGCAAAGATTACTTGGATGTCAATCCTTTGAAGAGAATTTAGGTATTCGTCTCTCAAGTATGTCAAAATTAGATTATGATAATATTGGTGCACTTTATATGAAGATTAATCCCATATTTCATGCAAAAACTAAACATATAGAACTGGATTATTAATATGTGCAAGAAAAAGTGGCTTTGGGAACACTAAGTATGTGTCTCTGCATTAAATTCCTGATCTCTTCATGATGCCATTTTCTAGAAATGCATTTGGAAACTTATGTTGCAAATTGGGAATTTGAAATTCTCCTATTCCTAATTTGAGGGGGAGTAAAGGCCTTGATTTATCAAGGGTCAATATCATGAAAAATCATAAATTAATATAAACTAATTTTTTGACTACAAAAAAACTCAAACCAATACACTTGTCACATCCCGAACGCTACAAGCTCGCAACATCCCACCAATGGTCGTTCGAATGCGACATCTCAGAACTCGTAACCAACCCAACCCACTTACTAATGAGTGAACACATGCAGAAGCGAACTTGAAACACCCAAACAACAATCATACAAAGGGATGGTAAAGAAGACACCATATACACAAACCAATAAAGCCACTTTTATAAACATATAATTACTTACAGAAGAGACAATGCACAACCCCTCTAGAAGCCACTATTTACAGACCACGCACAAGCAAAAAGGATCGGGTGGTCAGTTAGCTTAGCTTCTCTACGCAAAAGAGGGCACTAAAAAAGACGAGGTAACTAAACCTATCATCAATCCCCGTGATACCCCGGAGGAGTCCCCGGATCAGACTCTAAATAATCTGGCTCAAAATCTGAACTCTCGGGACCAGTGTCAGGATCGGTAACGGCCTTGTCGGGAGGATCTATCTCCATGAGATCCCACTCAGCAACTTATAATCCGCCATCATGGGGACCATCAAAACCTCGAAGAGGACTAAGCATAACGTCCCCTTCCCAATAGAGCCAAGCCAAAAAGATGTGTGGCTTCCACAACACAAAGCCCTTGTCCACCCAAATCATCGTCGCATGCCTTATATAAACCTTATCCTCTTCTACTGGATACTCTGTTAACATATGATCCAAATCCATCGGTACCCCAAAACGTTAGAGAGAACCATTTATAATCGGAGGTCTGAAATGGTTAAATAACAACAATGATATAAAACTCAATAAGTAAACTCTCTAAACCTTGCTCAGGATAACATGTACCTCCAAATCGCCTTAACATGCAATTCTAGCATAACTCAACGTGCCATAAACAACCACAAGCATTCTTATCTTACCTTGACACACATATGCCCCTATATGTTATAATCATCATAACATGGCAAATGCTCCCCCGAGCACACACGATACAAATCATGGCATATCATGCAAACACGAGCAATAATCTAGACATGCTCAACATTAACGACTCCTCGGACCACAATTGAACTCTCACCGATCTTTCGGCATAGCCGGGCATCGTCCCGCTACTTTGGGCAAGGCAAAGTCTGAGATCGAACACCCCCAGCAAGTCGGGTACTAGATGACATTCCAATTAGGAGCATCGGTCCGGCCTCCACAACGACAAACCATGGTCTAAAACTCTCTCCTAGATAGCATTCGAACTCTCGCCGAGCATTATCTAGAACTCCCGCCTAGACGGCATTTTCATGACCATGCACACACATCAATCACTCGTTACCAATTCTTGTCTTTGTAATTTAGCCAATGCCAAGTGTTTATGATATGCAAATTTCTATGAACGAACATGTCATGAAATGCACTCATCTTGATTCAAACACCAATAGCAAATCACAATTAGCCACAATTAAGCTAAGATTAACAATGATCAATCAAGATCAGCCACTAAGTCAATAAGATTGAATAAGATCAAGCAAGATCAGCCACTCACTAATCAATACCGAAATCAGCCCTTAATCTAAACGAAATCACTCAACCAATCCCAATTTAGCCGCTAATTAAGCTTAGATCAAATCAGCCACAAATCAATCACATTAGACAGTTAAACAATCAAACATAATCAGCCATAAACTAATCAAGGTCAACCACTAAATCAACCACCAATCCGCATCCTAATCAGCCACAACTCAGCCCCTAATCAGTCCACTAATCAGCCCACAAAACCGACCCTAAACAGCCATTAAACTAGCACATGATCAACCAATAAAACAATCACTAATCAGCCCACAAATTAGTCCACAACAACCACTTAATCCTCCACAAATCAGTCCACCAATCGACCCCAATTCAGCGAAGAACTGCCCTCCAATTAGTCCAATAAACAGCCACTAAATTACCACTAAACAGCCATTAATAAACCCCTAACCACATCCATTAGTCACCAATTATCCTACTCAAGGTTTAGGGGTTTACTTACCCAAAAACCTGAGAAAAAGAACCAAGCAAGGGGGGCGAGTAGCCATGGCAAGGGCGGCGGTCAGCTAGCGACTCTGGCGAGTGGCGGACGGCGGCAATAGTGAAGCAGCTCTTGGTGGTATAGGTGGCTGGTCGATGGTGCAAGTGATTGGTCTTCTAGTGGTGGTGACGGTGAGGGGTGATGGTGGTTACGAAAGTGAGAGAGAGTCAATGGTGAGGGTGGTGGTCATGGCAGCGCTCACAACGGCTGGAGGACGACGGTGGTGGTAAATGGCGATGAACGACAGTTGAGGTGGTGATGGAAATATGATGGTGACGACGAACGGACAAGCAACGGGGGAGGAGGCGAAGTGGTGGCAGCGAGCAACACAACCGCGGCTGGGGTGGCGGCAATAGTGCTCCTCCGACAGCTAGACGGCGGCTACTGGTGCTCGGCGAAGCAGTTGGTTGGTGCTGGTGGTGGTGGTGCCGGCCGAAGTGAGTGAGAGAGATGAGAATGAGAGAGATGGTCTTGCTCAAAATGAAGAGAGAGAGAGAGAGACTAACTACCCCACTAAAACCCCATCAACAACCCCATTAAAGATGGATGGCTAGGATTTAATCTTGCTCAACACTCAAAAATCTAAGAGTCCACATTTAATCTATCTATTAGCAATCTAGAAAATAAGCAAAGAGGAGAGGGGCAAGATAGTCCACAATTTTCAGCCAAGAGAGGGAGTCCAACATGCCCAATTTGCCCTTCCACGCAACTAAGGAATCCAAAATATTTAAGGGGTAAAATGGTCTTTTTCAACTTCCGGTCTGAATCACACTTGTTCGAGAATTTCTGAGCAAACCGACAATAGACAAGCTTAATGAGGCAATGTCCAAACAATTAGTCGCGATACCTTTGGAAGTTCAATACCCAAGTTCGGATTATAATTCATGGCCAAAATCGATCAATTTTGACTTTAGTGTATCTTAAACTAACAGGCTGCTTTTAAAAGTTACACGTGTTTGACCTGTGGCTAATGCAATATCGAGCCACATTTAAGCTTACTCAAGTCATGGTGACCTCGGTAGTCATGTAATTGCAAGAGTCAATCATTAGTTCCGATTGACACGATCGTTCGGAATAGACTTAAGGTCGTTTGCAATCCATATAATGATCAAGCAGAATCACCTGCAATCCAATTGTATACCATTGGCGAATCATTCCATAACGATTCTTTGATCGGTCTATAATGGCCCAAAATTGTTCCTCGTCAATCGTTATAATCGAGTGGTCAATCCATGGTCCAGTTCTTAGGTCGGACATACTTAATTCTTAGCTAGCATTTCCCTAACGGTTAGTCTTCTCATGAGTGATCAATTCAAAGTGAGATTTAATTGAAAGTGCATCAACGAGATAATCATTGATATATCCGAAAAAGATTGAAATTCAGAATGTCATAACATATGTGATAAATTTACCCTCCGTTAATTTCCGTTAAACTTTACCGTCAAATTGTTACATTGGATGACACGTGAAAGTTGACAGGTGTACCAGTTTGGAGTTTTACCTTTCGTTTGTCACATGTGTATAAGTTTGTGATTTTTTGTGATATTAATCAAATTTAACGGAAATTAACGGATTGTAAATTAATCACAAATGTATTAATTTGTGATTTTTTGTAGTCAAAAAATTAATTTGTGATAAATTTATCGCAGGTGTACAAGTTTAGAATTTTTCATAGTATTAACTTATTTATCAATCAAGGATGAAAAAATCTGGAGATGTCAATCAAATCACAAACATATTCTTGGAGATGTTAAAATTAATGGATCGTTAGCTCTTCTAATATAAATAATAGTTTCATTTGTTATTTTATATTGTTATCATACTTCTTTATGAAGTGTAACACTTTGTAATGTATTTGTATTTGGAAATCATCTTAACAATGGTACATTGAGATCAAAAATCAAACACCTTTGTTTTTATTTAACTTCCAATTCAGAAAGTTGTGATTCACTTGCTACAAGAAAAGCAAGAGACATTAAAAAAAAGAAAAAGAAAAATTGGTAAAGACGAGAATTTGATGGATGGGATAGAGGGTTAATTTTGCTTTAGATCATTTCTAAGAAGAAAATAAAACGATGCCAATCTTTCGCTTTAACTCATTTAACTAAAGTCAAAGAGAGCAAAACTCAAGAAACCCGTGAAGCATCTCACGAAGCCGTTCGAAACGGCTAGACAATGACAAGAAATTTTAAACGACACAAAGTGGTAATTCCCGAGGAAGCTCGCATGTTGAACGAGATTTTTGGATCTCGAAACGATTAGGGAAAGACTTTTAAGAGGCTTCTATTCTTATGCTCACCTACTTTTATATGCAATAAAAGGCCCACAAGGCTTCCATTCTCACGACTTAGAGCTTCGTTCTTGTCTAGTTTGGAACATGATCCACTACGCACTACGACCTGAGCTGGCTTGCAAAGTGCGACATGCCAGAAATGAATTCAAAGGCAAGTAGCAGAAAAGTTGTATGAAGCAATTAATACTTTATTAATCTTTTTGTCATCCCTGAGGAAACCAGTTTTTCTAGGTATCTCTAAAAAAGGTGAATTCCTACTTCAAAGTGAAACATGAACTCGAGGAGACATGTGAATTTACACTTTGTCCGAACCCCCTGAAACGTATGTTCATATCATTAGGGATAAGCGTGATTCGAGTGAGCGATTCTCGACATGGAACTGGGAACCACCTACTAAGGACTGATTTCGAGAAATTAGAACGGGGAATTGCCTGTTGGTTCCGTGGATCCACCCAGGAACCGAACCATCAGTCCGGTCCGGTTCTCGGATGGATCCATGAAACCGATCCCATCAAGTTTCACATAAATGGAGGTGATCGAGAGTGAGAGAGGAAGGCCATGAACAGCTAAAGGCGCAGCCGTGAGTTAATGGGAGTTGAGAGTCGAGCTTTAGATTAGGAATTTTATGTTTTTCATTTTTCTAAAAATGTTTTCTTTTTTTTGGGTTGAAATTTTTTTAAAAAATTATATATATGTATATCTATATTACCGATCAAGTCCGGGTAAGCAGATGAGCGGTTTCACTCCTAGAGCCGAGAACCGGACCAGTACTCACCAATTCTAGTAAATTAGAACTGGAAATCGAATCGGTCTTCATGAAAACTGTCAATTCCGGGTTAGTCCAGCCTGGTTCCTTTGCACAACCCTATATATCATCCGCAGATTGTAAGAATAGGAGTGTCGCTACCATATCGGGTTGATAGATAAGAGTTCAAGATTTGCGTCTCGAGTTGCATTTTGTCCGAACTCACTCATCGGTCGGGCTTTGTTTTTAATAGCTCAGAAAGTTGAAAAAGGAGTTGGAAAAAGAAAAAGAGTACCACCAGCATTTTAGGGTCTCCACAAATCAATAATATATTATCCTTGGAAGTTCTAGAGATTATTAAATTTGACATACCATAACGTATATCGAATAGAAAAGGGTTTGCAATTTAATAAATGGAGCCAAAATGACACCCAACTGAATGGTTTCATTGTTGACTTCACTTGAGGCAGCAAGGAGAGGAAACGCAAGTCCATGGAAAAAGTATTAAGGAAATCCCATTAATGCGTCTCTCTCTCTCTCTCTCTCTCTCTCTCTCTCTCTATGGAAAAAGTATTCAGGAAATCCCATTAATGCCTGTCTCTCTCTCTGTGACTTTGATTCTTTCTGACCTCATTTGTGAGTTTGAGTAGGTCAAGCAAGGGAAATTTGCAAAAGAATAAGCGAGGAAACATTGGGCTAGAGCCTCAAGAGATTTCTCTCTAAGAAAAGCTATGCTATTATTTCCTTTTCTCATGCACTGTGTACTTTTTCGGCCTCTTTTCTCCTTTTTTTCAGCCCAAGGCGCATGAATGCAAATTTGACCGGTTTAACAACAATGAACACGACTGATAGGATCCCTGAGCTAATGCCATTTATTTTCTGCTGTGCCTTTCATCCCAATTTATATTTTTTGCAGCGCAATGAGTGAATCTACTTTGACCACCTCTTCAAGTAGACTTTGCCCTTGAGGAGGTCTTATATGACGAAGCTGCCCTCTTTAGCTCTGTCACATTTATCTCTACCCTTCATTGCTCACCTTAAACTCTCTCTCTCTCTCTCTCTCTCTCTCGTGGTCCCCTCCCAACTTGCAGTTGCATATATATATTTCAACCAGCATGTCTATTCATGGTTACACTCACAGAAACAGAGATTTTAGAAATTAGAGCAAGGTTCTCTTTTCGCACTCGATCTACTTGGCCTGTGTTTGTAGAGCTACATGGGAGATCATATCTCCATGTTTGCATGAAGAGAAAATGGTGAACAATCTTCTTTCACCCCCGCCGGTTGTTCACTCGGATGTCTTCACTCTGATCAACAAGGTAAGCCCAACCACATTGCTCATCATCATCATCCTGTCCATCATCTTCTTTGCCTCTGGTCTGCTTCACCTTCTCATAAGAATCCTCCTGAGACCTCCCCACAGAGAAGTTGAGGACACGGAGAGTGTGACCCCATTTCAAGGTCAGTTGCAGCAGCTCTTCCACCTCCATGACTGGGGGCTCGACCAGTCCATCATAGACAACCTCCCTGTGTTCCACTACAAGGCCATCATTGGGCTAAAGGTCGACCCTTTTGACTGTGCAGTATGTCTCTGTGAGTTTGAGCCTGAGGACAAGCTCAGGCTCTTGCCCAAGTGTAGCCATGCCTTCCACCTGGAGTGCATAGACACTTGGCTCTTGTCTCACTCCACTTGCCCTCTGTGTCGAGATAGCCTGTGGCCTGATTTCACTCCAAACAACACCTGCTCTCAGCCCTTTTTGCTAGTTCTTGAATCTGGAAGTGAGAGCTCGAGAGAGATTGTTGCTGACAGAAGCTCTGACTTAGCCAGGACCAGTTTGGCATTGAGATCAGATTCTCATTTTAGTTTTGATGGAGAGACGAAATTCGGGTCGTCCCTTGTCGATTTATTGTGCAAGTCTCGCGAATTCGATACCAGAGATGCTGCGATGCAGACCGAACTGGTGGATTCAGGGGAGAGGGTGGTGTCTATTAGGCTAGGGAAATTTAGGAATGTGGATGGTGGTGAATCTAGTAGTACTAGTGCTACCAATAACACTTTGGGTTCAAGAAGATGCTTCTCTATGGGGTCTCATGAGTATGTGACAGATGAATCTTCCACATTGCTAGTAGCAATCAGGACCCCATCAAAGAAGCAGCCGAGCAGGAAACCCACATTGCCACTGAGACCTGGTCACCGCCAGGCAATGTCAGTGTGCAGTTGTGAATCAAGGAGAAACTTTGATGGCTTTGATGCGACAAAAAGTAGTGAATTTGGCGATAGTAGAACGGATCCTAGTATTGGGAGGAGCAAAAGAGAGAGTTTTTCGATATCGAGAATCTGGGAGAGGGGAAAGAAGGAGAAGCCAAACTTGAGGGGAGAGACGTCGGCCCAGGCAGCTTGTCCTCAAATTCCAGATAACCGGGCCATCACGAGTGAAGAGGCCAAAGACAAGCTGAATGGAGACAATTGTGGTAGAGCTTCGATGGAACTCGAACTTGGTCGCTCGGAGAATTTAGGGAGCGAGTCCGGGTGTGATCAGGATAGCAAGAGAATAAGTTTGAATTCTCAAACAAATCTGCCTTCTTACACCAGGAGAACTCTGCTTTGGCTTGTTGGGCTCAGAGCGCCACAAAGCAAGGTTGTGGATGCATCTTCCTCACCCCAAGTCTAGTCCTTTCTTCGAATTTCAGAAACAAGACAAATTTCTTAGTGCAGTTCAACTCGTTTTTACCGGCAAGGTGGAAAACTCTAGCTGCTGCGTCGAGATTATTCAGGGTTTCTCGAAACTTAATTTGCTCAATAGCCATAGTATCATTTCATGCCATGCTCATGTAATGTATCACATCCTTCAAGGAAATTGCAAAATCATCCAGATGTACTGTGTTCATCGAGCCTGAGTCAAGTAGATTTTGAAAGTCTTGATCTTGCCCCTTCCCTGTTGAATTACTAATTATGGCGTTTGCATGGATCACATTAAATGTCCATTTACATGAAAGACGTAATCAGACAGGAAATGTTATTGCGAGGATTTGAATGTGGAGAGGCCTACGCACCTAAATCAGGAAAACAGGAGAAAATTATTCACCTACTCAATGTATGAGGGTAGATTATTTCATTACTAGGCCATGGAGTTAATGACCAATTGCCTGCAACTTTTTCTTCATCATTTAGAGCAAGAGACATGATATGAGCTGTTGGGGATGCGGCATTTAATGGAGTCATACCGACTCCGATTTGAGTTAGGTTGCTGGACCGAGCCACTGGACATTAATGGCGGATGCTAATCATTTCACCTACAGGTGTCCGAGGGTACTCTGTGTGGCTGTTATTGATATCATGTGATCGCTTGTAATAAGAAATACACTTTACTGCCCCTTTACTTTCCAGCATTTATTATCTTGATGCCGACTTCTTGTTAGTCGACAGACCATTCCAAAACGCAGCATTAAAATCACACGTACTTATTTTAATTCAAACCAGATCGGAGATTAAGCATCACTTTATTTAATTAGTCTTCGGACCCGGCAAAGCCAAAATCATCAAAGCAGACATTATGTTTTTCCTTCAAGAAAGGGTTTCTAGGTCTTTCCTAGGCATATAGATCACCCGGACTTTGCCGGCGTCGAGGTTGGCGATCCTCGCAAAGGCGTCGTGGGAGAGGTTGATGACCCCGTTGCACGGTCACCGGCAGTAGTCCACGACTTTGACTGTGATGAAGCCGTCCTTGCAAGAGTGCGGAAATCTGTCAAAGGGTTTGGCGCATCTGACCGTCGGCATCGGCCCGCAGGCTGTCCCGTTGTTCCACGATTCGTCCCTCACTTCCACGATCATGACTCCGCTGCTCTTCATAGTGAAATTTGGACAAGCCACGGCTGCCAAAAGGAACAAAAAGACAAAAGGACACAACATTTGAGAAGCCATGTCACCTGTTTTTACAAGGGAAAGCAATTCTCAGAGAACCCTTTCACATTTCATAGATGAAAGATGTAAAAACATGAAATGGAGGGCCTAACTCCCTAAAAAACTTTTAACTTTAGGTCAAGTCTCAAGTCTATTTCAAACTCTTTTTTGTCTCAAAAAAACCCCAAACTTTAGGTCCAGTCCCAAATTTGTCTCGAATTTTTTTTATCTTAAAAAAAACTCCAAACTTTAAGTCCAGTCCCAAATCTATCCCGAATTTTATTTTGTGTAAAAAAAGTCACGAAAATTCAATTTATTTTGAAAAATATACTTTCGTGATCCAGTCCCAACTTAACGTGGCACTTCCACGTATTGGCACCTGATTTTTGGTCCTTTTATTCAATTTTACATTAAAAAAATCACAAAATTAGGATTAGGAACCTTCGCCATGCTTAGAAACCTATTTCTAAACAAAAAATAATTTTTTTATATTTTTCATGAATTTTTCCTTAATTTCTTTTGTCTAAAAAGGGAGAAAAATCAAGAAAAATACTAAATGGAATTCCAAAATTCCAAAAAAAAAAATTCATTATTCTTATTTTAATACCAATTTCATCCCTGCAGTTTCAATTTTAGAAATTTTAGTTAGGCATATGTTTTTCCCAAAATTGGGTAATTTCACACCCTAAATGAGCCAAAAATCCAATTAAGTCATTTTTAGTCATTTTTGGGCTATGGTGTCTTCACAACAATTGATTCTGGGACCTTGAATTTCATATCGATTGGTCCAATTTCAAAATTTGACAAAGGAATTGAAAAGCCCCAAAATTAATTGAAAATTAGGGATTTTAAGACCCAAATTGGGGATCTTATTCAATTTGAAATTTTCGATTGAAACCCATACCTTCCATAGGGTTAATTGAACATAGGTAATTCAATTTTGGCCTCAATTTGGCTTAATTAGATCATTTGGACACTGAATTGAACAAAAGCCCAATTGATCCGAATCCAAATTTGGGAATTTTTTGTCTAATGGAAATAAAAACTCAAATTGATCTCACATTTCAAGGTAGAAAGTGTCAAGGAATCGAAATTTGGGGTCAAAATCGTGAAATTGGGTCTAATTTGTAAAATTAGACCAACCCGGGTCTGTTGAGTCGGTTGGATCCGACCCAACCCGACTCGGGTTGGCCTTCTTCCTCACCCGGCTGGGCACACGCGGGAAATGAAAAAAAATCTGTTTGGCCCTGCCCTTTCACCAACCTAAAACTACCCATTCCAGCTCATGAAAAACGAAATGGACAGCCAGAGATTCTTCAGCTATCCATCCTTATCCGTTCTAACGGATCGACGAGTTAGTTAAAGGTGATAACCGACTCGAGGAGGAGAAGAAAAAAGGAAAAAAACCAGCTATCACACATAGAAGGCATTTGAGAAAATTCTAGAAGAGAGAGAGAGAATGGAGAAAACTAGAGAGAGAAAGCAAGAAGGATAGGGTCAAAGGTCCTCAACCGAGTGTCCGGTGCTGCCCTAACCAGAGGAGCGCCGACAAATCGACCCTTGGTTGTGACCTCCCCTTCCTCATTCCGATCAAATAGCTAATCGCAAGGCCCTGAAAACAAGCTCCAATCTACCAACTGATGACTTTCCCAGCAAAGCTGATCGTTGTGGGTGATAGTACAAGTGCAGGAGAACTAAACTAAAGTGGCCTAGTGGTTCGAAAACTCCATTTCGGCCATCGTCAATGAAGGTATAAATCCTTCACAATTGTACGTTAGTTGTTTGATATAATGCCGAAGTCAATAATCGAGTTAAATCTTAGTTGATCTTGCGATTTGTTTGTTGTATTGTTGATTACAAGTTCCACGCTTGCATTTCTAATCAGTTTTTGTTTGATTCTTGCATTTTTTATCGTTGAACTTGCATTTTACACCGAGTCGGTCTTATATTCCCTTCGCTAGAACTTGCTAGCTCTCGCTGGAGTGCTTTCCAGCGGCCAATGGCCGTTCAAGTTAGTGTTTCTGATCCTATTTGATGTTCTAGTTGTTGTTTTGATCGCTAGAAATGGCTATGACGTTCTGTTTGATAATCTAAATGTTAGAACATGTTAGGTTAGTTTAGTTTTAGGGGATGATTTCCAGGTTAAGTAGAGAAGTTTGAGCTTGAAAATCGATGGCTTAGGGAGGTTCAATGACAATCTAATAAGTATGGATGTGTAAAGGATCATTTGGTGAAGGTTTAGGATCACATAGAATGATTGGAATGTGGCCGGAAGGTCACCGGAGATTGGCCCAAAGTAGCTGCCGCGAGAATGGAAAACTAAGACTAATGCCCATGAGATGTTTGTGAAAATGCTATAATGGAAAAAGCAAAACGGTGCCGTTTTAGGCACTGTTCTCGCCGAGGCACCGGCCGGCGTCAACCAAGCCGGTTCAACTTGGTCAGACCGACCTAAAACGGTTCGGTCCGATTTGCTCTGGAATAAAAAAAAATCCGAAAATTAGAAAATTAGAAAATTCAAAAAAAAATGAAAATTTATCCTTCTGGGAAGTAAAAAAATCAAATAAAAATTTTCCCGAAAAGGAAAAAAAATTCCAAAAATTGCAGAATGGCTCAAAATACTTGTGACCACCCCTTTTAAGTGAAATTAGAATTTTTGGGAATGCACAAGTTGTATTTTTAGAAAATCCTAAATTTAGGATAAAAGAGGCTTAACCCCAAAAAGAACCCTAAAAGGGGCCTAACCCCTTAAAAATCCTAAAAGGGGTCTAACTCCTAAAGAGCCCAAAAGAAAAAACTCCCAAAATGAACAAACATTTAGAGTTTCATTAGGCATTGATTGTTTTGATTGATTTTTCTTTTAGAGACAATACTAGAACTGCTGATTGTGGTTTGAATTGAACGTGCTTTTAATAATTGATTGATTTCCTCCTTGTTTAGAATGGATAGGATTAACGGATAGGTCTCGAGAAATTGCATGACGCGTTAGACATATCAAATCGAGTTAGGTATCAAAAGGGCGTTAGAGATTTCGATATCAGATCATTGACGTAACCAAATCCCCTTACCCATGATATCTCTAGTTCATAGAAATCAAGATGGTTCTCCCCCGTCTTGATTAGGTTTCTAGTCAACTATTAAGGACTAGAACAAAACACATACTAAATAGACTTTATTAGAAAGAAATCAAATACCCGCTGTCTCATAAGGTATGGTCTGGGAGATATCCTCGTTCGTCTAGTAATGAGATGTCTGTGAGACGTTTGAGTGAAATATCCGTTTCAGATCTTAGTAGCTCATTTAGGGACATTTTCCTCATTTGTAACAAATGAATGTACCTCCAAAAGCGCGTGAAGAGAGCGGCAGGACACCACGTCAATAACAAATTCACTTAACAAAGTAATGAGGCTTTTTTTTAGACAAAAAAAGTTCAAAGCAAATTTAGACTGAACCTAAAAATTAGGTTTTTTTAAAATTTTAAAAAAAAAATTTGGGATGGATTTATTATCGTCCCAAACTTTCATATCATAGAATAGTTTTATTTTGGAGAATTTCAACAATTTTTATTGGGTTGGATTTGTTATCAAAATGGAAATGCGACGTTAGTCTGTACCTATCGCCCCATTACTTTGCTGATGTGGATTTTTTATCGACATGGAAGTATCACGTCAAGTTGGACTGAATCACGGGTGTATATTTTTTAAGATAAATTGAAATTTGCTTATTTTTTTACACAAAACAAAATCTAGGGTAAATTTGGGAATGAACTTAAAATTTGGGATTTTTTCTGAAACAAAAAAAGGTCGAGGCAAATTTGGGATTTTTTTTTAAACGAAAAAAAATTCGGGATAGATTTGGGATTTTACCTAAAGTTGGGAATTTTTTAGGAAATTCACCTTGAAACGGAGACAAAACATTTGCATCAAACACATGGACGCCGACATTAATAACCTCTAATTAAGTTAGGTGACATCACAAGACACTCACGATGACATTTGGGATTGTAGTAAACCGCGAATACCTACTTGGCAAAAGCAGCAGAGAGTGGGGACAAAGGCATGGCTAACATCACCAACACCAGCAATTTCACCTCCATTGCTGTTACCTTGTTACACCTAGGAACATCTTCAATCCGGAGTACGTATATACGGACGATTTGATCCGCCGTGAAAATTGGGTGGAGTCAGTGGAAAAGACTTGGAAGTCAGAGAGTGAACTTCTTTGCTTGTTGTCACTTCTGGACTATAATAAAGTGGCCACACTGTTAGGAATCAATTTCTCTTCGGTGCTATCCTCTTCGGGACTCGGTACTTCCAAGGCGTCGGGCTCTTAAACACGGCCGGTCGTGACGAGAAGTGTGGGCCGTCGAATCGAGTAAAAGAAATGTCAGCCGTGGGATGGCGAGCATCTGAGATGACCCCCCCTGATATTTTTTTGGCTGATCAGGATTGAACCGCATGAACATTTCCTTGCGAATCAGTATTGTTTCTAGTCAAATAAGCTATTTTTATACTTCGTGTTAAGAATCCAATATATTTTCCAACTTGACCTTCTAACCACGGAAAGTTGAATTTGGTTACAGTAAATTAGTGGGAAGTTCTATCATAAGGTGAAAAGAATTAATATGCATTCCCTTTTATAGCGAGCCTCATTGCAGGTCTCTCCTCAAACCCTGCAAAGCAAACCATATAACCATATAGATCAGGCATCATCAGTGGAGCAAATTACCAATAATAGTAAATCTACAATTCTTTGAATCAATAACAGAAGCGATTCTCTCGGAGCAGTCCTCATGGGGAATAGTCCGCCTATGACTTTGCAAGCTCCTGTGTCGACGATCGGAGCATCGAGAGAGAGGTTGAGGATCCTATTGCATGGGACTTTGAAATAGACTTCGACTCGGACTCGGACCAAACCGGCTCTGCAAGGGGTCTGGACGTCATTTTACGGGGCGACCCATTGCACCAAGAAATTTTTCTTATAGACTTAGCCATTGTCCCACAATTCATTCCTCACTCCAGCCACCATCACTCCACTACTCCAATAACCCCTCCCACCATACGCAGAGGCCGCAAATATCTGTGAGACCAAGGTCATCATCTGATAGGAGATATAATCATGGAAAAGATGCAATACAAACTAGACAATTTATCAGCTCATTATCCCTCTGAACACCCTTAGATGAATCACAAAAAGGCTTGTCAACTTAGTGAGGACTTTAAAAAGAAATACTCAGGGTAATAAGGAGGGTTATACAAAAGTGTGTTAGGTCCAAATAAGCAACTAAGAGGGGGCGAATTGATTTTTCAATAATACGCAAACTAATTTTGAAGAATCAATCTGGATAGATATACTGATTTCGTGCACTACGAGATCTAGCAATAAAAGCAGCAGTAATATAACGAGTTTAGGGAAAGAGAAATTACAAATTAGATTTATAGAGATCCGGCTTAGGTATGTCTACTTTTCTCTTCCAGCTCTTAACAATCTAAAATAGGTTGAATTCCACTAGCAACTGCAAGGGTACGAATATCGCCTTGCTAGAAGCAGAATCTGCTGCTCCGCGGAACCTAACTTCTTTCATAGAAATGCCGTTTCAGACTAAGTAACCATTGACCCCCAATAGTCGTTCTAACGCTTTCTACACAGCTCGGTAAATCCTCTCCCAAAACTATAACACACGCCTATAAGTGTTTACAAAGAGTCTTTGGCACACTTTATTTCTCCCCTACACAAATGCCTTCGCACTAAGCACCACCACTTCCCTCGTTTTTTCACAAATAGGATTGTTACTCTCGCTAACTATTAGAACGAATGGAAATTACAAAAGAGACGATCTCAAAAAACTCTCATGAAGCTCAATCCCTTCTCTATTCTATAGCTTCTGGCCGAGTTTTCTCAAAATTATAGAACTCCATATCAAATGTTGCACATAGATGATCGAGTTGTTATACCATCTAATTTTTTGTAAAAAAAATTCTCAACAAAATTCCATGAAAAACACGTGCAGAACTTTCCCCCCGATTTAAGTTGTCGATAAGATTTTTATTAATGACAAGTTATCTTCGACTGATGACTAGTTTGATCACACCATCTCACCAATCTTTTTGAGTGAATAAGTCCATAATTTTTGGCATAAATAATGTTGGAGTGTCATATTTTATAACTATGAATTGGGCATTCAATTTAGAAACTTCAACCATTGTCATATCTATATATAAAAAGTGTGATCCAGACTATTTTGTAGAATCAAAATTTTGGTTGTATACCTTTTCCTTTTGCAATTTACAGATCTAGTGAGATTTAACCCATATACTTGTCACTACCAAAAAACATCTTTTTTCCGACGAAATTTCCAACGAAAAATTTGGAAATTTTCCAACGAAAAAAAATTTGTTGGTAATTCGTCGTCACAAATTTTTCCAACAAAAAATTTCAACTTTCGTTGGAAATTTGCGACGAAATTTTTTTCGTTGGAAAATTCGTTGAAAAATTCGTGGCTAAATTCGTTGGAAAAACTACAAAAAAAAATTTTTTGGTCGAAAAATCGTGGCAAAATTAATCGGTAATTTTTTTTTCTTTTAATCAATTTTTTTTGCCGGCGAGCTCGTCGGCCATGGCGAGCTCGGCCCTCACCATGGCCGGCGAGGGCCAGCCTCGTCGCCGGCAAGCTTGAGGTCGCCCAGATCTGGGCGAGTTCTGGGCGACCTCGAGCTCGCTGGCCATGGCGAGCTCGACCCTCGCCATGGCCGGCGAGGGCCAGCCTCGTCGCCGGTGAGCTCCAAGTCACCCAGATCTGGGTGAGTTCTGGGCGACCTCGAGCTCGCCGGCCATGGCGAGCTCGACCCTCACCATGGCCGACGAGGGCCAGTGTCACGTCTCGAACCCTACGGACGCGCGACACCCCGCTTAGGTCGATGAGATACGACGTCCTATAACTCGTCGCCGACCCTTTTCTTTTTATCTTTTAATACGCATGCGGAAGTAAACACAACAAACCCCAGACAACGACAATAAACAGGGATAGCAGAGGAAAACTAAACACAACAGTATTTTAGTTCTCATTTGATTAATCCCCAGGAATATTCTTATAAGCCCACTTCGGGCGCTACCACAAAAAGGCCAACGAAAGAAAGGTTAGGATTAACCTACTCCAACCAAAACAGCTCCCGGGCCTAACCCTCAGGGACCAACCAAAACTGCGGTACTCCGAACCGCACAAGAAGCAACGACGTGCTAAGACCCTAAAAAGGTTTAACAACAAATGAGATAAAACCTCAATAAGTTAACGGCCTAATCCCTGCTTAGGAAGCCAACTCGCACGGGGGGTCCCTAACAGGCACAACAGCAACAACAGCAGCAACCACATGCATCTTTACCCCGCCTTGATACACATGTTGATGAAATGCATATGTCGCATACCCAAAGCATTTAAATAAATTATCCATGCATTAATGCATCACAGTCGCGCGTGTCTCGATTATAAGATAGAATCCACTTAGGCACATCCCATACCATGCCTAGCAGTTTCTACCACATAATCAGGCACTATGCATCACACGTATTCCAATTATTACGCCCCCTCGGGGCCACCACACATCAAGCGATACGCAGCAAGATGGCAATCTATCGGTAAAACCCGAGCTCTGTCCCGCCCCGTTGGGCACGGCTATGTCAAACGATACACGGGATGACGACATTCCAATACGGCAACATCAAATGATACGTAATAAGATGGTATCCCGTAAGGAGCATCAAGTCCGGCCTCGGACCGCGACAAGGCATTTGGGGTATCGGCACTCCAGATTATCCCCAGGCATTCGATAAATCGGGCATCGTCAAGCGATACACAGCAAGATGGCTCCAACGTGTGACCACACGAGCACACAAGCATTCCGGCCAATTATTGTCTTTTCAATTAGCCCATTTATACATGAATCGTGCTCCAATTAATGCCATACAACAATATCAATTTATACACATGTAACTGCCAATCAATTTGCAAGCTTCGATATCAAATACGAATATCAACCACAAAACATCACTATTAATTTTTTGGCATAACAATAAAAAAAATAATTAAATGCTAAATAATCTCGTAAACTTTCTTAAAAACTGTCGATCAAAATAAATTGTCATAAAGATAATTTTATACGACAATTCACGGTATAAACGCCAACGTTCAAGCTAGAAATCATAATTTGAAATTATAAATTTTCTGAAATAATAATAATTAAATTTGGAATGTAATTAATTAATAATATCCGAAATTAATTTCTTTTCAAAGAATTCGAAATATTTTCTCAAATCAAAATTGCTCAAATAATTTTCTAAAACGACAATTTAAATGGCGAAAACCAACATTGGCATCACAATTGATGCTAGAAAATTTTCCGAAAATAATAATATTAAATTTTCAGAAATTAATTATTTAATAATAAAATATTAATATTTAATTCGGAATTAATAGATTAACTAATAAAATAATATTTAAATTCTGAAAATAATTGAAATAATAATAATAATCAATAACAATAAACTAATCAATAACTCATACCCTAAACACAATTAACTAAACACTAACCTATAATTAACACATAATCCTAACTAAATAAACATAATATTAATCTAAACACTACTTAAACTACCATAAACAAGTTTAACACCCTAAACATGGGATTAGGGGTTAACTTATACCATTAACGACGGTGTCGACGCGAGGACGACGGCGGCGACGAGGGCAATCCGCGGTGGTTCCAGCTTGGAACGGCGACCGGCGAACGACGGTAAACAGCGAAGAACAGCCGCTGGGGGAGTTGATCCGGTGTAGCTTGAGTTGTTCCGGGCGGAGCTGCTGGCTAGTGGTGGTCGGAGGTGGACGGCGGCGCACGGCAGAGCTCGACCAGACGGCAGTGGCGAGCGGCGGAGGCGAACGGAGGACGTCCAGCGAGCGCGACGGCAAGCTCGATGATGGCAAGTTCCGGGCGACGGTGATGGCTCCCGACGAGTTGGCCGGTGACTCGGCAGAGGCTAGAGAGGCGGACGGCGGCGATGTGCGGCGGCAATGGTACCGGCGAGGCATGATCGTGAGCGGACTAGAAACCATAAGCCAAAAGCTACAGCGTCGGGTGGGGAAGAAGGAAGTGGCTGGGGCGAGGCGCGGCGCGGCGGCCGGACGGCTGGGCTGGTTGCTGGCGAGCAGGTAGCCGGCGTCGGGTAGAACCAGAGCAGAAGCCAGAAGCAGAACAGAAACGAAGCAAGAAGCCAGGAGTGGACGCACGGGCAGAGCATGAAGGAGAAGGGAAGAAGAAAGAGGAAGGAAAGAAAAGAAAAGGAAAAAAAGAAAAAGAAAAGAAAATGGGAGACAAAGAGGAAAAACGAAGAGAGAGAGAGGAGAGTAGGTGGGGGGTGGTGTCGGGCGTGGGGGAGACCAGCGGGAAAAGAGAGAGAGAGAGAGAGAGAGAATTAGTCAAATCACAATAATTGCGATCCAACAGTAACGATTTAAATCCAAAAACGATCCGACGGTCATGAAAAATCCTGATTAATAATTTTAGGATTTTGGACAAAAGAGTACTACTAAAAATACACTGCGATGGTGGTCTACCAGTCCAAATTCGTACCCAGTCAAAATTTCACTTTTCACTTATCCCGGGCAATATCGAAATTGGCCACGCGAATATCGACACCGTCCAATTAAATTAATCACGGAACTCCAAAAAATTCGACAGTTCGGGCTCTGAATAACGGCCAAATTTGATCAAATGCGATTCTAGCGAAATCTCAATTTTAAAACAATAACCGGGAGTGATCAGTTCCCGGGCGAGATTTACTATAAGTACATTGACGAATTACACGTTTTATAAATCCCAAAAGTGAGTCAAAATTCAGAATGTCACAGCCAGCCTCGTCGTTGGTGAGCTCGAGCTCGCCCAGATCTGGCTGAGTTCTGGGCGACCTCAAGCTCACCGACCATGGCGAGCTCGGCCCTCGCCATGGCCGGCGAGGGCCAGCCTCGTCGCCGGCAAGCTCGAGGTTGCCCAGAACTCGCCTAGATCTGGGCGAGCTCGAGCTCGCTCGCCATGGCGAGGGCCTGGTTCACGGCGGTTGCACTCAGCCTCGCCGCCGTGAACGCGACGGACACCGCCCCCTTCATCGGCCGGATGCTCGACAATAAAGGGGGGAGTTTGAGCCCGATGGTGGAGCAGTGCCTCAGCGAGAGTGCTGACCAGTACGCAGACGCGGTGGAGCAGGTGGAGGCGTCAATTGCGCAGAGAGAGAGAGAGAGAGAGAGAGAGAGAGAGAGAATGTGTAAATTGACAATCGTTGTCAAATTGCCCGAGTAATGAGCGTGAAAATGTTGAATAAGGAAGGAGTAGTGTTTTCGTTGCAAAATTCGTGGGAAATTTCCCATGAATTTTGCAATGAAAATTGTATACACTAAATAATTACCCGGAAAACTGAAATTCGTGGGAAAATTCATTGGAAACTTCAAACGAATTTTCCCACGAATTTAAAAAATGCCAAACAATACCGGGTTTTTTTAAATTCGTTGAAAATTTATAACGAATTTTTCCATGAATTTAAAAAATGCCGAACAATACCAGGTCTTTTTTAATTCGTTGGAATTTCCAACGAATTTTGCAACAAAAATAGTACACATTGCAATAATTGCCCTGAAAATTGAAATTCGTGAGAAAAATCGTTTGAAATTTCCCACGAATTTTGCGATGAAAAATTTTTCGTTGCTAATTTCCAACGAATTTTGCGACGAAAAATTTTTCGTCCCTAATTTCCAACAAATTTTGTAACGAAAAATTTTTCGTTGCTAATTTACAACGAATTTTACTTTTGGAAAATTTGTCGCAAATTTTCGTCGCAAATTTTCGTGGCAAAAATCTAGTTTTTTTGTAGCGTGTGGAGTCGAACCCTAGCTTCTGCGTACGCTTAAATGAAGTTTTGGTGAATTTCACGTGGATCTCCGTTACAAAAAAACTTGGGACTGATTTAAAGAGAAAATGTGAGAAACAACTACTAATATAATATAACCGACACTAGTATATACAAATTAGTTCATGAGAAGTGTAAGTAGCACCGCTTTAAAAAGGTAGAGTATTATGGGATGATGACTGATGTTTATGGCATCACCAACACCAACTCAATCAAGCTCTCTTTATTTCCGGTACATACATTTTTACTAATCATCCTGTTAAGATACCTATGTGAGTTATGTTAGAAAAATCTCATATCGAAGAATTGGTGTAGTGTGCAACAATTAATATAACCAAGTTGGCCCATAACTCATTGATTTAAACTTTTGAGTGAATATGATCCAATTAGATATATTGAGGGGTACATACTTAAGCTCCCTCTTGGTGATCTCCTTGGATAAAGGTATCGGATTTTTACTATGCGCTCCCAACAAATGTTGTCAGAACCGATGGTAGATTAGTGGGCCTCTTAATCAATTCTGGTGTTTGGTGAATATCTTAAGAAAGGAATCTGATAACTAATGCAATTTCTAGGTAGGTGGGCAATGTGACGTAACAACGCAGTCCCGATGGCAACCTTCGTGATTCAGTTCGGATGAAGACTTAGAAATTCAAGTTGAAATAAATTGATGCGGAATGATACCTAAATTAAAAAGAAACAAATTGTTGAAATGCACATGTAAGTTATATTAAAGAAGTCCCACATCGGGGAACTGGAGCGATGTGGAGCAGTTAATATATATCCAAATCGGCCAATAACTCATTGGCTTAAACTTTTGAGTGAAAGTTAATCAAATTGGAAATATTGACAAGCTCGAACTTAGGCTCCCTCTTGAAGACTTCTCCGACTGAAAGTATTGACCTTCTATTATGCGCTCCCAACACATCCTACATGTAGTAGACAAATAATATCTCATTGGATTGCATTACCATGTACTATTGACATAATATACCTTATACAAAAGTTCTAAACATAACAAAGTTTTTCCACCCCAGTGAAGCCATGCTTCGAACGCTTAAGTACTTTCCAAAAGGAGAGTCTATGGATTTAACTTTATAACACCGTCACTAATTGTCCATATAGTGCGTGAACATATGCAAAGCAAATGACTATCCGCAATCCCTCAACACGTCTCCTTTTGATACTAAAAGCAGTCATCATATTCTTCATTTGTATATCTCAAATTTTAGTACCATGAGATTTACTTATGTGAAGACCGACGACTGACTATCCGCTATCCCTCGATATTCCGATTTTAATAGTAATAACTGTTGCGACCTCATCTAATGGTGCACCACTTAGTAGAATGTGCAATGGGAACCACTCGAACTGTGAATCGCCTATACCGGCTAGTCACCAGTTCGGTTTCCATTTTCAGGGTGGGAATCGGACTGGACCAGTTACAGTTTTTTTAATTTCTTAAAGAATAGCCTAAAGTAAATTCTAATATGAGTAATCTCTATTCTTCAAACTCTTCTCTCTCATATGACCATGTCGTTCACGGTGTTAAATTTTGCAATTGTTCGATTTGCGTGAAAGACCGTAGTCAGACAGGAAATGTTATTGCAGGGATTTGAATGTGGAAAAGTTCTAGGCACCTAAATCAGAAAATCAGAGGAAAATTATTAACCTTACTCAATGTATGAGGGTAGATTATTTCATTGCTAGGCCATGGAGTTAATGACCAATTGCCTGCAACTTTTTCTTCATCATTCAGAGCAAGAGACGAGAAATGAGCTGCTGGAGATGCGGCGTTTAATGAAGTCATACCGGCTCCGATTTGAAATAGGTCGCTGGACTGAGCTACTGGACACTAATGGCGGATTCTAATCGTTTCACCTACAAGTGCCCGAGAGTGTTTTGTGTGGCTGTTCTTGATATCATGTGATCGCTTGGAATGAGAAATACACTTCACTGCCCTTCCACTTTCCTGCATTTATTATCTAGATGCTGACTTCTTGTTTGTCAAAGGACCATTCCAAAAACGCAGCATTAATATCACAAATACATAGTTTTATTCAAACCAGATCGGAGATTAAGCATCTCGCTATTTAAGTAGTCTTCAAACCCGGCAAAGCCAAAATCATATAAAAGCAGACATTATTTTGATGATCTTCCCCGAATGGTATGTTTTCCCTTCAAGAAAAGGGCTTCGAGGTCCTTCCTAGGAATAGTCCACCCAGACTTTGCCAGCGTCGAGGATGGCGATCTTCCCGAAGGCATCGCGTGAGAGGTTGATGACCCCGTTGCACGGTTGCTTACAGTAGTCCACGACTTTGACCGTGATGACGCCGGCCTTGCAAGGGTGCGGATTTGGGTTGGCGGGTCTGACGCATCTGACCGTCAGCATCCGCCCGCAGGCCCTCCCTTTGTCCCACAATTCGTCCCTCACTCCCGCGACCATCACTCCGCTGTTCTGCATATTGAACCCTGCACAAGCCGCGGCTGCCAAAAAGAACAAAGAGCCAGGAGGACACAACATTTGAGAAGCTATGTCACCTATTTTTTCCAACGGATTTGGAAGAAGAAATGCAATTCTCAGAGAACCCTTCCACATTTCATAGATGAAAGATGTAAAAACATGAAAGGGAGACAAAACAACGGTATCAAACACATGGATATGGATATTGATAATCTCTAATTAAGTCAGGTGACATCACGAGACTCACGATAATATGGGGGATCGTAATAAACCGCAAGGCCCTGTGTAGCAGAAGCAGTAGAGAATAGAGACAAAGCCATGGCCAACATCACCAACACCGGCAATTTCACCTCCATTGTTGCTTCCTAGTTATGGCTTGGGGCATCTTCAATTCCTGAGTGTATATATACACGCAGGATTTGATCCCAATGAAGACCGGGTCGGGTCACTGTGTGTATTAGTCATTTTTCTTCGTAGAGGAAGACTTGGAAGTCAGTGGGTCAACGCTCTTTTGGACTATATTAAAGTGGCCACGATGTTTAGAAATCAATTGGAAAACGCTTGCGTAATCGTACCGTTGCCTTGGAAAATGGACCATCAATCCTTAGCCATACATTTTCCATGCGAGAGAAAGAGACCTGTGTTCTGTTTGGAAATTTCCCTGCGTTTACGGTGGAGATAGGAAAATTTTGTGGCTGCCTTTTCTCCGTCGCACCAGACAATCGTGCTAACAGCTCTCAAATCAATCTCCCTTCAGTCCCGTCCACGTCCGGGCTTAGGTGGCTTCCTAGGTGTTGTGCTCTTATACCCGATCTGACGAGAGTCGTGGGCCGTCGGATTGAGTTCAGGGAATTGTCAGCCGTCGGATAGTGAGCATATGAGGCGACACCGCATGATATTTTTCTTGCGAATCAGGATTGAACCGTATGAACGAACACTTCCTTGTCAGTCGTGGTTATTAATGGTCAAGATTATAAACGTGGAAATTTTCTATCATTTGTCGGAGTCGAGGAAATATCGCACCGGTTTCGTTCAGTCAAAAAAGCTATCCTATCACTGTTCTTCGTGTGAAAATGTATGAATCGATTGTATTCTCCATCTTGACATTCGAACCATGGAAAGTTGAATGTGGTTACAGTACGTGGATTAGTGGAAACTTCTACTATAAGGCGAAAACTAAGACAATATCACTTGTTCTTGTCATTCTCTATTCTATAACTTCTGGCCAGTTTTCTCCAATTTATAAAACTTCAAGTTCAAACGAGGAAGCTGGAGACAGAAAAAAAAAAAAAAAAAACAAGGAAATATTGAGAAAATATTGCAAAAAGAACTAGAAGTACTAATACTCTTGCATAGCGAATTAAGACCCAACAAATTTTACATCATGGCAGTTCAATTTGACTCGATTAGATTATATCCTACAATTTGATTTCTAAATTCAATACTTTCGTTCAATCAATTTTCGAGAAAAAATTTAGACAATGGTTCACTTTTACGCCCATGATAGTCAAGTTGTTTGTTTTCGCAACCAAGAATCATACGTGACAATGAATTTTTCAATGGGACATCGCCGATGCATTTTTAGCGTTGGCGTTTGTTTGGTTAGAATGGACATTTGAAAAGGGAAACGAACTTATGGTGAACTTCATGTGGATCTCCAACACAAAAAACTTGAGATTGATTTAAAGAGAAAATTTTTTGAAACGAGTGAGAAAACGCTACATATAATATAAGTGACATCGGCATATGCATAATTTGGGCATGACCTTAAAAGGCCAATGTATTATGTGACGGTGATCGATGTATATCCATATGTACAGCAGGCGCTCTTAGTAAAAGCCATCACCATCTCCACCCGCATACCCAATCTAAGGCTACTTCCTCTATTCAGCTGGTTCATTTTAATGTTTGGGGTCCATCCCCTATTACCTCCCCAAGTTTCACTTTGATACTAGAAGCGGTCATCAATACTCCGATGCTTTTTCAAACTATCTCATGCATGCACTCACAAAAGATGATATTAGACATACGAAGACGACATAAGTTACAGTTAGGGAAACCTTTATACTATCTTCCCCTTCTTAAAGGAAACGAAAAATACAAGTTGAAATGAAAAGAAAAAGTATCAAAAAAGTCTTAAACTTTTTGCATTAGTGTTAATTTAATCTTAAATCTTTTTTTGGTGCTAATTCAGTCCTAAACCTTTTGCATTTGTGCCAATTTAGTCATAAACCTTTTTTTTGTGCCAATTCAGTCATATACCTTTTAAATTGGTGATAATTTAGTCCTAAACTTTTTGTTTTTGCACTAATTTAGTCCTTTTGGCCAATTTTGACCGGAATTTGCCGACGTTGTCACGCCCCGGACCCCACGGACGCGCAACACCCCGCTTAGGTCGTTGAGATGTGACGTCTCAGGACTCGTCGCCGACCCGTCATTTTATCTCTTAACACGCATGCGGAAACGAACACAACAAACCCCGGACAACAACAAGCAGGGATAGCAGAGGAAAACCGCACACAATAGTAATTTAATTTTCACTTGATTAATCCCCGGGAATATTCTTACAAGCCCGCTTCGAGCGCTACCACAAAAAGGCCAGCAAAAAGAAAGGCTAGGGTTAATCTACTCCAACCAAAACAGCTTCCGGGCCTAACCCTCAGGGACCAACAAAAAGCTGCGGTACTCCGAACCGCAGGGGAAGCAACGACAAGCTAAGGACCTGAAAAGGTTTAACAACGAATGAGATAAAATCTCAGTAAGCTAACGGCCTAAGCCCCGCTTAAAAAGCCAACTCGCACGGGGGTCCCTAATAGGCACAACAGCAACAACAGCAGCAACCACAGGCATCCTTACCTCGCCTTGATACACACGTTGATGAAATGCATATGTCGCATACTCGAAGCATTTAAATAAATTACCCATGCATCAATGCATCATAGTCGCGCGTGTCTCGATTATAAAATAGAATCCACTAGGGCACGTCCCATACCATGCCTAGCAGTTTCTACCATATAATCAGGCACTATGTATCACACATATTCCAATTATTACGCCCCCTCGGGCCCACCACACATCAAGCGATACACAGCAAGATGGCGGTCTACCGGTAAAAACCGGGCTCCGTCCCACCCCGTTGGGCACGGCTACGTCAAACGATACACAAGATGACGGCATTCCAATACGGCAACATCAAACGATACACAGTAAGATGGTATCCCGTAAGAAGCATCGAGTCCGGCATTGGGCCGCGACAAGACATCCGGGGTATCGGTACTCCAGATTATCCCCAGGCATCCGATAAATCGGGCATCGTCAAGCGATACACAGCAAGACGGCTCCAACGTGTGACCACACGAGCACACAAGCATTCCGGCCAATTATTATCTTCTCAATTAACCCATGCATACATGAATCGTGCTCTAATTAATGCCATACAACAATATCACATGGTCACACATGCAACCATCAATCAATTTCGCAAGCTTCGATTATGAATATCAATCACACAACACCACTTTCAATTTTTGGCATAACAACAAAAACAATTAAATACCAATAATCTCGTAAATTTTCTTGAAATTCCCGATCAAAATAAATTGTCACAACAAAAAAAATAATTTTATACGACAAATCATGGCATACGCGCCAACGTTCAAGCTAGAAATCATAATTTGAAATTATAAATTTTCCGAAATAATAATAATTAAATTCGGAATATAATTAATTAATAATATCCAAAATTAATTTCTTTTCAAAGAATTCGAAATATTTTCTTGAATCAAAATCACTCAAATAATTTTCTAAAACGACAATTTAAACGGCAAAAACCAACATTGGCATCATAATTGGCATTAGAAAATTTTCCGAAAATAATAATTTTTAATTTTCGGAAATTAATTATTTAATAATAAAATATTAATATTTAATTCGGAATTAATATATTAACTAATAAAATAATATATAAATCCGAAAATAATTGAAAATAATAATAATAATCGATAACAATAAACTAATCAACAACTTAAACTCCATATACACTTAACTAACCACTAACCCACAATTAACACATAATCCTAACTAAATAAACATAATACTAATCTAAACATAAATTAAACTATCCTAAGCAAGTTTAACACCCTAAACACGGGATTAGGGGTTAATTTACTCCACTAACGACGGCGTCGACGCGAGGACGACGGCGGCGACGAGGGCGGTCCGCGGTGGTTCCGGCTCGGAACGGCGACCGGCGGTCGGCGGCGAACGGCGAAGAACAGCCGCTGGGGGGCTGATCCGGGGCTGCTCCGGCGACTGGGACCGCGGCGGCGATGGTCGGAGGTGGATGGCGGCGGCAAGCTCGGCCGGACGGTGCACGACGGAGCTCGGTTGAACGGCGGAGGCGAGCAACGGAGGCGAGCGGAGCTTGATCCAGAGACAACGAGGTGGACGCGGCTCCGTCGGGGAGAAGGGGGGGTGGCGCGGCTTGGTCGGGGCGACGGGCGGCGCGACGGCGGCCGGCGAACGGGCGAGGACGCGAGGTGGCGGGGCACGGCGGCCGGGCGACTGGGCTAGTGGCCGGCGAGCAGACGGCCAGAAGTGAAGCAGAAGCCAGAAGCAGAACAGAAACGAAGCAAGAAGCCAGGAGCGGACGCACGAAGGAGAAGAAGGAAGGAAGAAGAAAAAGAAAAAGAAAAGAAAAGGGGAAGAAAAGAGGAAAGGAGAGGAGACTAGGTGGGGTGGGGGGGGGGTTGGTCACGGGGGAGTCGGCGGAAAAGAGGGAGGAGAGAGAGAGAGAGGATAAGTCAAAATCGCAATAATTGCGATTCAATGGTCACGATTTAAATTCGAAAACGAATCGACGATCTCCGAAAAATCCTAATTAATAATTTTAGGATTTTGGCCAAAGGGTACTAATAAAAATACACTGCGATGGTGGTCTACTAGTCCAAATTCACATCCTGTCAAAAATTCACTTTTCACTTATTCCGGGCAATATCGAGGTTGGCCACGTGAATAACAACACCATCCAATTAAATTAGTCACGAAACTCCGAAAAATTCGACACCAAAGTTCGGGCTCTAAATAACGACCAAATTCGATCAAATGCGATTCTAGCGAAATCTCTATTTTGAAACAATAACCGGGAGTGATCAGTTTCCGGGCGAGATTTTACTATAAGCACACTGACGAATTACACGTTTTATAAATCCCAAAAATGGGTCGAAATTCAGAATGTCACAGACGTGGACGCCTACCGACTTGCGGCCGATCACCGGTGCTGACATTGACAACTTTAATAATATTTTAATATTTTTTTGAATTTTTATTTTTTTCCTTTTTTTTCTTTTTTTTACACTTTTTTTTGGTCTCTCCCTCTTTCCTCTGGTCGATCGCCAGAAGGACTAAATTGACACAAAAACAAAAAGTTTAGGACTGAATTGGCACAAATTTAAAAGGTTTACGACTGAAATGGCACCAAAAAAAGGTTTAGGACTAAATTAGCACAAATGCAAAAGGTTTAGGACTGAATTGGCACCAAAAAAAGGTTTAGGATTAAATTGACACTAATGCAAAAAGTTTATGATTTTTTTGACATTTTTTCCTTAAATGAAGCTAAAGCTGTACATAATCGCCTAAAAAAACGTTCTAATGAAGTTTAGGGCCCATAGCGACTAATCACGAAAGTAGAAGCCTTGCATTCATCTCGATCTGCAAATACAGGATAATTAAAACAATGAAGACTGAAGTTGAAGATAGGTTCTTCAGCCAACCAAACTTTATAAATTGAAATCGATCAAAAAAAACTGTATAAATTGAAAAAACAATCGGAGAAGCAAGTAGGTGATAAAGATAAAGGAAGCCAAAGGCAGGACGATGCTGACCAATGGGGCATGAGATAGAGAAGTCAAAGACGGTGTGCTCCCTGCTTCGCCCCTTGTTTTTCTATGATTAGACTTCTTGACTGCCCAAAGTTAGTGAACTGATAACAGGGAAACTTAATCATATGATTCAACATTAAACTTCACGAAACAATAGCTAGTGAGTGTCACGCTTATTTGATTAGACATCTGCACCTCAATTTAGTGGTGATCTATCGATGATAAGGAGGCGATTTAAATTCCAAAAGCTAGATATAGATCACTCAAGATATGATGGTCTGTGTAACAATTGTTGAGGAAATCCCTAATTAGTTTTAAAGAAAGATAAAATAATCCTTTTCTGACCACAATTACACTTAAGTTATTTGATGCATGTAAACATTGAATCATTAGACTTAGTTGATGAAAAGACTTTGTTATTTAGACTCATAATTCCTCGTCAGATTCAATAAGTGTTATTTTTGGCAAGTTTATATAGGACAATCAAATTGATATCTCAAGATATTCTAATTGGCAATCACAAAATCATTCTTTAAACACGAAAAACTACACTTACAGAAACCTTAATTTAATTGTATAGGCAATCAAATCACATGGAAATAATGGTTCTTCTTCTAAAGGCTATGCATATTCTTTTGGGAAGATTCTCTAATGAATTGATTTGGAGATCAATCCTCTGAAGACTATCTAGATTGAAAATAGATGAGTATAAAAGGAGTGCAAACGTTGAACAAGAAAAAAAAACAGAATCGAGAATTCTAAAGTCTGAATAGAGTTTCGATCTTACACACTTGTGATTACTGTATTCTACGTTGTTACTTTAAAAGGAAAATTACTTGAGTGAAGAGTGTACGTGATAGTGCAATCTATCATCTGATAAGCATTGCTCTTGTAATCTTTTGGTGATTCAATAGTTAAACATAACCAATAGGCTGCCAGCATGGAGAGTGAACGGAGGCTTGATAAAGCCAAACCACTATAAAGATCCGTGTGTAGTATTCTCTATCCCTAAACTTTCATTTTTTATTATTGATATTATACTGCATATATATCTGTTGAACAAGTTTGTTAAAACATCATCATAATCATCAAATGCAATCATTTGATGACAACTTATATACAAATTTGTCATACATATCCATTTGATATTGATCATACGAGTTGTTGACCTCGACTATATTCATTACGCACGTTTAAATCATCCAATTTGGTAAAATCACATATTCACCCCCTCTAAGCGATAGCACTAGCTGTAACAGTAATGATTGAGGCTATTGTGTTAACAGTATAAAACTACAAAAGAGTGTTCCATTTTCACCATTCGTGTCTTGCAACGCATCTCTAATATAATATATGTTCTTTGTACCCGCGATATTACAAAAGAAATTTCGTGCTCTCCAAAAAATATTAAATGTCCCCGCATTATGAAGCCAGTTACATGAAAGAAACTTTGACTCTCGAACTTTTGAGATTCTGCATATTGTTGCAGATCGAAGCGAATTTCATATTTGGAATTTGCGCGTTGTTTTAGCTAATGAATAAGGATTAATTAAGAAAGACCTTGATAATGCAAAGATGGGATGAGGAACTACCACCACCTAATGGCTTTGAATATCGTTGAAGGAATAGAACTTTCGAAATAATTCGTCAACATAAAGTATGTTAAGCACAAAAGATTAAAGTAGTGTAGATCTGCTCAGCACAAAGCATAAAGTATGTGAAGCACAATTCATTCCTTCTTCCTTGGAACAGATGCCCTTTTCTACAGCACTTACAAAATAATTGGCACTTAAGGGAAAAAAAAAACTAAATCTACCAAAATAGAATACATCAAAACGAGCAAAAGATTAAAATCACGTTGGACATGTTTCCCTGATCAAACACTCGGAACAAACTGTATTGAGGTAGTACAAAGGAAATCTTTCCAATTCGAAGAACTTTATCGATTCTTAAATTGAGAGAGCAAGATTGATAATTTTCACATTAAATCTTTTCGAAACTATAGAGAAATTGAATGACTTCCATGAAAAAAGAATATGCTCTAGACCTATCAAAATGGGTCATAAATCCATTTCTTAACTCACATTTGATGGTCTAGGTGGTTATATAGATTAGTTATATTCGGTAGATAGGTCATCAATAGGTTTAGAATAATAAAATCCAAAATAAAATGAGTGTTAAATGAATCTACAATTTACTTAGATCCAACGTATCTTAATGACTCTCTCGCGCCCTCACTTGATTTTGTACTCGCTCACTTCATACTTTTATCTCAATTTGGCTACGAGTTATCCTAGATTTAGTTAAATATTGAGGTATTTTTTCAAACAAAGAAAATGAGATAACGACACAAATTGTCTATAAAACTTTGATCTAATGTGTAATGTCGTCTCTAAACTTTTAACTTGTTCAATGTTCATAAATTTAATATAGTCCTTAAACTATAAGAAATTATTTAATGTTGTCCTTTTATTTATTCAAATTTAACAATAATATTGAATATTTTCGTATAATTTAAGGACTAAATTGAACATGTACTAAAATTTCAAGAAACACGTTAAACAAGTTAAAAAGTCATGGGTCACATTGTACATTGGATAGAAGTTCATGAATTATTTGTATCATGTTTTGAAAAGAACATATGAAAGCATTTTAGCAATATAAATAAGGTGTGAATCGAAAATATTCCATTTTCGAGGCGATCCACGGTTTTGATGGATCATCGTACACCGCTGAAGATGGTTCGCGCCTACTACGAAAGCCGGAAACACATCCTCATCTAAACCGACAGGCCTGCGGTCCTCCACCCGTCAGATCAATCCAACGATGTCGTTTTAACGCCAGACCCATATAAATCTCATTTCTTTATTCTCTCATTTTTAAAAATTGGAAAATTGGAAAATAAAAACCACCTCTATTATATCTCTCTCTCTTCCGTGTTCGCAAAAACAAAATATCTCCTTTATCGAACCCGCAACTTCTCTCTCTCTCTCTCTGCCTTACGTCTCCATCCTTTCGGCCCCATTCCTCACATGCCTCCCCCCCGTCCCGACGCCCTCCACGGCGGCGGGCCGGCCGCCCACGGCCACCGCGACGGCGGCGCCTCCCCGCCGGGGCCGCCGCCTCCGCCGAAGCAGAACCCGAAGCTGCTCTCCCTCCTCCTGAAGGCCATAATAATGACCCTGATAACCACCCTCTTCTTCCTCTTCCTCGGCCTGGCCGCCATCATCCTCCTCCACCTCTGCCTCGCCGGCGGCCTGCTCCACCGCCGCCGCCAGATCGACCTCCCGCCTCCCCCCGGCGGGGCGCTGCCCCCGCGCGAGCTCAAGAGGCTCCCCAAATTCAGGTACCCGAAGAGGGGGGCTCAGGGCCAACAGTATCAAGGCTGTACCGATTGTGCGGTCTGCTTGGACGAGTTCAGCCAAGGCCAGTGGTGCAGGAAGCTGGTCGGGTGCGGTCACGTCTTCCATAGGAGCTGCGTGGACACTTGGCTCGTCAAGGTCGCTGCTTGCCCGGTTTGCCGGTCGCAGGTCCGAGCCCAGGTGGGGTCCACGAGGCCCGGGATCGACGGACGAGATTGCAAGCAGCTTTGGGCTTTCGGTAGGGAGACGCCCATTTGAGGGATTCGGCGGATAGGACTTGTGGGAGTCCTTGAAAAGTGGTTAGATTGTGGTCAAGCGTTGAAAAATTCAACCTTTGGTTTTTTCGGGCAATGAAATATAGTGGATTACCAGCTGCAGCAATTTTGTTCTTTCCTACTTTAGTTCCTCAAGTTGTTCTGGGATCAGTTTGGTTATGTTTGGTTAGCTAGAAATGAGAAATCCCAGTGCAGTTGAAGTTTTGGTTGTGAATAAAATGCTGTCCTAGTTGAATGTTGTGTTTTGTTGTTATTAGGCGTGGAGCTTTGCTTTTCATGCTTTTGTAGATATTCTCCGCAGTTGTTGGTTCCTAATCTTGTACAGTGCTTGTTTTGGTTTTGTTGCACCAAGATGCAGCTGAAGTAGGAAGTTTCCTAGGCTGACTGATGTACCTCATCGGACTGGAAGAATATTACGAATTGAACCAGCATTCGCAAAGGATCAGAGAGAGGCAATGCTAAGTAACTAGTTTTATACCGAAGTTGTACTCTAGTATGCGAACACTGCAAGCAGAACGGTCCTCATCTTTGGGCTTTCGGTAGCCAAGGGTCGAGTTTAACTGTTACTCATATGAGCTATCTATTCTGCAGACTGTTGATCGGAATTAAACTTGCCATGCTAAGTTGGCTTGAACTTCCTAGTAATGTCTTCTGCTTGCAAATTAAGATACATAATAATATAATTCGTTTTCTACTCTGTCAGATCCACATTGATTTTCTGATTTGATTACGGCCCTAATGATGATTCAAGAGCCATATTACAGTGGCACCGACTCTGACTTCTCAGAGGTGCCACTAGACAGCGATTCATTAATGGTGATGGCAACTGGGTTGTATACCGCTATGGGAGTTTTGTTTAGGCAAATTACTTGGTGGGCTGGTGATTGAATGTTCAGTGAGGTATGCCGCTATGTAGTGGATTAGGGATAAGAGTAGAACCATTCCAATGATCTACACTGTTAATCTGTTGGACTGATTATCCATCAATAAATAAGAGCTTGCAACTCTTATGTGGAATGTGGTGGGTAGATTAAGCTTTCAGCATTCTTGAAATACAATGGGCAATCATTCATGGTTGATAAAATGAAAATAGTCTGCCAACCACAGCTTCAGGAAACCTTTTTTTTTGTCTTTTCTTTTGATCGGGGCCTTGTGCAGTCTTTGTGTAGTACCAGATTCTGTTGCACAATATCGTTCTATCTGTGGCCCTCCAGAGAACATATCATCAAGTTGGATTGCTATCTTGAATTACATTGCTTACAGAAGTCATGGTCAGTATACGTTCTGCTGGGTTACCTCTTATAAGCTGTGCGTCTGCTTTGGAAGAAAAAAAGTGTTGGTAGCATCCTCAAGCAATTACGTTATATGCAAAACTTGTTTGGTTAAGTTTAATTTGTGGATATGCTACAGTTAAAGTTAGTGGCAGAATGGCTAATTCGTTTGGAAGCTTGATCCCATTAGCTTAAGATAAATTGTGTGTAGAGTTTTACTTTGTCACCAAATCCTTTGCTTGGATCTAGTATATTGTGAAGGTATTGACACCTTTGTGCAGCTGTACTCTGTATATATTCTGATATTCTTGATTTACATTTGAGATAAGAGATATGTAGCTGCAGGAAGCTTGAATATACAGGCAGTGTAGTTATCGACATTCAGTCATATATGATAAATTTCTTGCCTGACCCGATATGCTTCTGCATCAATTGGGGAGGAACTCGTGAAGGGTCGTATGACCATTTGGCTTTTTTGGGAGCCTAGGAGTCTTAGTTCACTGGACAATGTTTGCTTTGTGTCCCTCATCAGAAGAGATTTTGCATAGGGGAACTCACAATCATGGCCATGCATGCTTACAATCTGAGAAATATATTGCATGATAGCAGACACCAGTATCTAGTATCTGACAACGCGTCGAGGGGGTTTAGCATATGTTTATGATCCGTGTGCTGTGGACATTCCCCATTTGTCATGTGGAAGTCAATTCGCTGAAGATTGCTGAATGTCTTATCGTCGTCCTCGACATCAGGCAATTACAACTTCATTTGCCTGTGGCTTAGACGGCCTGCGCCTGACAAATTTTTAGTACTTGTTGGGCGTTTGGACGTGAATTGGCTCGAGTAAATAAGGTTGTGGGAAAGAGATTGATGAATGCGTTTTTCATTTGGATTGTGTCGTCATTGCCTTGCATTTGAATCAGGAGATAAGACAATGAATGTAAGCACTGTGCCGGCCTTGGAATGGTTAGTGTAGATGGAAGAGATCGAACCTTCTGGGGGCGAAATTCTTATTGTTGTTATTTTTGGGGAACCTTGCGCACCTGCGCATCTCGATAAGTAAAAGCCGAGTCCCTAATCTAAACTCGAACCTCAAGCACTCCTGCACTGGCTATATTTCGAATGTCTTATCTCGGTGACGAGGGAGGGGCGTGTGCGTGTCTCGAGGCAAATAAAGGGTCGGATAGCAAGACAGAAAATTTCGTCAAATGGGTTATAACGAGTTCAAATTCGTCAGAATCATGACTCAAAGGGATGTGATGGCTCATACCTTCGAATCGATGCATAGAGCTTTTACGTCCACATGCCTAACAGGCTACCTAGCCATTGAGCCGGTGGATCATTTGGACAACAAGTCCTTCGCGATGGGTCTACATTACTCCTCTGAAACTTATTAGATTTACAAAGATAACATTGAAATTTCCTCATCAAAGTCTATTCACTCCGTCTGCTGTTACGCAACGCAAACAAAAGCATCCTCGGCTCCAGAAGAGATCGAATCTGAATTCATTAAAAAAAAAATTTGCAAAACTGTGGAAGGGTCAACCCCGGACAGACAGCCCTTTTAACCGTATTTTCATACGTCTCCTGACCAGATTCGATATTTCCTAGATGTCTCTCTCTCTCCACCTCCGCCAGGGGCAGGCCCCGTAATTTCACACAGCCCCAACCTCAAAATCGACGTTCAGATCAGCCCCCGACCTCCCTCCTCCGCCGCCGCCGCCTTCTTCGAGAGAGGGGAGTGTAGAGAGACAGACGGGGAGCAGATGTCGGAGCGGGGCGACGCCGTCAGCCTCCGCGACGGGTGCGCCGCCGCCCTTTCCCCGGGCAAGACCCTCCTCGACTCCCTCGCCGTCCTCCTCCGCAACAAGCGGCTCTTCCTCTCCCTCTTCGCCGCCGCCGCCCTCCCCCTGTCCCTCCTCCTCTTCTCCCTCGCCGTCTCCGCCCACCCGCTCCAGTCCCGCGTCCTCCACCTCGAGTCCCTCGCCCGCCTCGCCCCGACCCGGTTCGAGTCCCGCCAGGTCCTCAAGGAGTCCCGCGCCGCCGCCCTCTCCCTCCTCCGCCTCCGCGCCTCCTACTCCCTCCCCTCCCTCGCCCTCTCCCTCGCCGCCGCAGTCTCCGCCGTCGGCGCCGCCCACGCCTCCCTATCCGGCAGGCGCCCCACCCTCCGCTCCTCCCTCTCCCCCGTCCGGGGGAAGTTCCCCCGCGCCCTCGCCACCGCGATCTGCGTCCACGCCTCGATGTGGATCTACCTCAGCGTGCCCGCCACGCTGGTCGCCGTGACCGGCTCGCGGGGCGCGCGGTTCCTGATCGTGGCATCCGGGCTCGCGGCGGAGATCTACCTGGCGGCCGTCCTGGGGCTGGGCATGGTGGTGTCGGTGGTGGAGGAGCGGTTCGGGTGGGAGGCGATCCGGGCCGGGTGGGGCCTGATGGGGGAGGGGGGCCGGCGGAGGTGGGGCGGGTGGGCCCTGTCGGGCTTCTTCGCGGCGCTGACCGGTTGGATCTGGCGGGCGGCGGAGGCGAAGATGGACGGGCAGGACTGGGGGTCGGTGGAGGGGATGGTGAGGTGGACGGTGGGGGTGAGGTGGCGGGCGTGGCTGATCCCGGCGTACGGAGGGGTGGTGCTGTGGAGCTACGTGGCGGCCACGGTGTTCTACTGCGAGTGCACCAAGAGGCGGCCCGGCGCCGGCGGCGTCAGCAGCAGCAGCAGCAATAGGGCAGGACGAGGAGGAGGAGGAGGAGAGGGCGAGATGATCCCGCTCGCAATCGCGGGTCACACCGACCCGTAATGTAACTTTTCTCTGTATTTTTTTGAGGATTTTTCTTGGTATTCTTTTCGCCTTCTTTTTTTACTTTTATACAATGCAAAGCTTAGGATGGTATTTGTACGTATGAATTTCACGTGAATCACTCGCAATCATTGGAGAGGAATTTGCGCCGGCCTAAGTCACGTCCATTTGATGATATGGGCAATTGGGCAAAAAAAAAAAAGCAGAGGAAAAGACGGGTACAAAAGAACGGTGAAATCTATATTCAATGCGACTTAGAGGAAGCTTATACAATGCTCCTCGTGATTTCCGAACAGAACGTAGGAGTAGACCCGCACGGGGCCCCGTGCGCACTCATGAGATCGCACGAGAGGTAGGCAGTGGGACCGTCGTTGGACCATTCCTGATTCGAGGGGTCGGAAGTTGGCTTAGCCCCCCATGTTGACCGAAAAAGGTGTCTCGTTTTGATTTGAATAGTGATTAGATTAGCTTTTGGGACTAGGTCAAAAATCTTGACCCATCATCATAAGCCATGCCCATGCCCTCTTCTTGACTATGGAAGCCGAACGCAACTGCTGCAATTGCGTAATTGGAAGAATTCGTACCTTTTTTTTTTTTATGGTGCTGAAATCAAAAGGAAAATCATATTTTTATCGTCGCCCTTTGCCGTGTGCCGATCAAGCCATTCGATTCTTTCTTCTTTTTTTGGCAATTTTTCTAGGTAGTTTTCCTGATGCTTGACGCTGGCTTGGGGCCTATTCAAAGTCTTGTCCCTGCTCAAAACTACTAGATTGATTATAAAAGTCTTTAGTTTTAATCGGCCCGCAGTTGAACTTTCTCCTACAAGCCTAGTTCATTGATTTCCCAAAGTTCTTTGTGGCATTATGTCGACCGATCAAAGCACCGTAAATAGGGTCCCAATAGAGGCTATAGTTTTGCCCCTAACTTGATAAGATCCCAAGCCAGCGCAAATGTAACGGTAGTGATATTATTTGCAAAAATAATATTATGTCAACCGGCCAGAGGCCAGAGGCCGGCAAGCTTGACCTCGTCGGTCCGACGACCGGCCAGAGGAAGAGGGAGAGAGTAAAAAAAAGTGAAAAAAAAAATTCAAAAAATATTAAAATATTATTAAAGTTGTCCACGTCAGTATCACGTTAGTGCCAGTGATTGGCCACCGGCCGGCAGGCATCCACGTCGGCAAATTCTAGTTAAAATTGGTCGAAAGGACTAAATTGACACAAAAACAAAAGGTTTAGGACTGAATTGACACCAATTTAAAAGGTTTATGACTGAATGACACCAAAAAAAGGTTTAGGACTAAATTGGCACTAATGCAAAAGGTTTAGGACTTTTTTGACACTTTTCCCCATTGATTTCCCAAAGTTCTTGTGGCATTATGTCGATCGATCAAAGCACCGTAAATAGGGTCCCAATAGAGGCTATAGTTTTGCCCTAACTTGATAAGATCCCGAGCCAACGCGAATGTAATAGTAGTGATATGAATGTCGCTAATGGGTAATTGTTATTTATTCTTAAGGATGATCACGTAATTTCTAGGGATCCACATATGTTCATAGGATACATGGAAACTGCTCTGGACAAACATCTCGTCCCGATCCATATTATCAAATCTGGACACGTCTGCGAGAGAAATCGAACTCTTCATCTCTCTTTTATGCTTCCCGTTATTTGCGCACTTGATGACATTGCTTATAGTGGCTATTAGCATTATAATGGTCATCTATATATCATCTTTGTGTCAATGCACAAAACTTTTTTACATTAAAAATCGTTTGGAAAATAATGAGAATGAACAATATTATATATTATGGACAATTAAAAAAAAGAAGGGTTAATACCACAAAAAATCCTAAACTGGTACACTGTAACAAATTTGCACCGAACTTTTTTTTTTACCAAAAAAAACCCCAAATTGGTATACCTATGACAATTTTACCCCAATTTTTTTTTTTACCACAAAAAACCCAAAACTGGTATACATATGACAATTTTACCCCGAACATATCCTAAAAAATCCCAAACTGGTACACTTGTGACAATTTCACCTTGAACATACCAAAAAAAATCCTAAACTGGTACATCTGTAACAATTTTACCCCGAATTAATAAATTTTTAATATTATTTTTTATTTTTCGAATTTTTTATTTTTTTATTTTTTATTTATCTTCAACTTCTAACCAATCGCCGGACCGGCGACCGGCTAAAGTCGGAAACCGGCGAGGTCGGCCCTGCTGGCGCCGGCGAGGGCCGCCCTCGCCCAACTCAGGCGAGGGCGGCCCTCGCCGGATCTGGTGAGGCAACCCTTGCCGGCGTTGGGCGAGGGCTATCCTCGCCTGCCCAGGTGAAGGCGTCCCTCGGCCGACGTCGGCGAGGGCAACCCTCGCCTCTATCTCACGTCCATTCATCATGTCCCTTTCCCCTCTCTCTCTCTCTATCTCCGCAGCACCATATAAACCCTAATTCTCTCGTGCTTTGTCCGGTTCTGGTTATTTAGTAGTTCCTTCCTCTGTTTTTTCTTTTGCTGCCGTTCCTCTTGAATTTTTGTTGGAAGAGATTGATTTCTTTCCTTTCTCTCTCTTTTGTTTTTTTTTGTTCAATTTGGTTTCTCGCCGTTTCGTTTTCCTGCTGCCGATCTCGGATCGTCTTCCATTTTTTATATTTTTTCCCACGAATCGAAAGATGTCTGGGTTCTCTAGTTCCTCGTTTTCCCCCGATCTAATTCCCTAAGTAGCTTGCTTGCTTTTTCATCTACTTCTGAAAAAAATAAAAATAAAAATAAAAATTCGAAAAAATAAAAAATAATATTAATTCATGGTAAAATTGTTACAAATATATCAGTTTGTGGTTTTTTTTGGTATGTTCAGGATAAAATTGTCATAAGTATATCAGTTTGGGGTTTTTTAGGATATGTTCGAGGTGAAATTATCACATGTATATCAGTTTGGGGTTTTTTGTAGTATTAACCCAAAAAAATTACTGACCGAAAACTTGAGAGAGTTCTTCCGTAGCACAACTTGGAATGGACGCAGTCAAATCAGCATATCTTGACCCGGCATACACACAACACACAAACGCACATAAATATTCGTGGCTTATGGCTCTGTATTCCCAGCACACCTACAGATAGCCCTCCAAATTTTCCCACAGCAGCACCAAAACCATTCCTATCTTCACACCATCATCGCCAATGGAACTTGCCATGCTTTTGAGCTTCGTCCAAACTCTGATCGAAGCCCACAGAATCTTCCTCAGAAATGGGAGGCTCATGATCTCCATCGCCGCCTCCGCCGTCTCGCTCTCCTCGTTGCTGTTCCTCGCCAACGTCTTCTCCCTCCGGCCAGCGATCGGCCACCTCATCACCAAATCGAGCATGTTGCTCATCACCAGTCCCACCAGCGCTGACTACCCCTACCTCCTCTTGTCCATCCGGGGGAACGTAGGGTTGTCCGTCGCCCTCGAGTGGGTCTTCGTGTTGCTTTACTCCTTGTGCTCGATCCTCTTCTCGGCCATGACCATTTACGCTTCCGCCACCGTACATGGGGGCAAGAATTTGTCCGCCAAGGACTTGGCTATCGCGGTGGCCTGGTCCTGGACAAGACCCTTAGTCACTTTCTTCTACATCACCCTCTTCAGCAACGGTTACCTATTTATTGTCCTAAACCTTATGATCCCTCTCGTTCTGCTTAGGGCAAACATCGCTACCGTGATCCTATGCATCTTGGCCGCTTTGTTGTACACTCATCTGGCCGTCGTTTGGACCCTCGGGTTCGTTGTGTCCTTGTTGGAAGAGGACAAGAGTGGACTCGAGGCGCTCGCGAAGGCAGGGCGGCTAGTGAGGGGAAGAAAAGCACACGGCTTCGCGTTGAGCCTCGTGATCATGGCCTTATCGATCCTAATGAGTCAGGTGGTGAGGTTGGTCTCAATTCGACAATCCAACGGAGCATACATTGTGATAGGCTTGGTGATGCTGAACTCATTGTGGTTGGTGAGGATGTTCGGATTGATGGCTTACACGGTTTTTTACTACGAGTGCAAGAACTTTCATGGCGAAGAGAGTAATAAATTGATGGTTAGCTTGGAATATTCGAAGCTACCTGCGAATGCGCCTCTCGCTACAGAAGAACTTCCTTAGGTTTTGGAGGATGGAATTCATCAATATCCATCCTATGGTGTGTGTTGAGTATACAGGTTGATGGATTTTGCAGCTTCAACAATGTGAATCTATCGAAGAAACTGATACGTTCGTTGTACTTCAGTTTGACCGTAGCTTGTCTTGGTCTGTTTTTCCTCCTTTTTTTTCTTTGCCCCTCGGGGCTTTGGACGTTGGAGTATTACAAATGCAAAATTCAGTGCTTGCTCTACAGATCATATCAAGTTTTGAAAAGAAATTGTGTCATGAGAGCGCTTCGAAGATCGACGTAGCCAAGTATGGAACGAGTTCATAACTCGCCCCCGACTTCTCTTTTTCTTGAATGGTCATATACTTAAAGGAGCAACGCCATCTCTTTTTCGCATGACTTATCTCTATATACTTAGTTACTTGCCCCATCAGACAGTGTTAATAAAGTACTTCATTTGCTCAATCTGATTTAAATGTAATACGGGAAACCAATATATAGACATGTACAAGACAGACACCTAACCAACTGATAGAAACACCAACCGATTTCCCAGCATACCAATTCCTTATTCCATCTATTAACAGTAATAGCTCACCGATATACAGAAATATACAGAAGTTGATATTCTTGGTTGGCTCATGAAAAGTTCATCATGGGCAAGCTGAACTGCACTGCGATTATCACAGTAAAGAGAAGTAGCACCATCACGGGTCACACCCATTATCCTCTTAACAGCCGTCGTACTGGTAAAAGTTCGGGAGTGGTATCTGCAATAGCTCTACAGTCAGCCTTAGTGCTAGAACACAAGACAAGGGAATTGCCCAAAAGAAAGCAATAACAGGTGGTCGATCGACAGTCAGTAGGATCCCACAACGCAATTGGCATTGGAATAGCCACCAGGGTGAAAGTCGGAATGTGACACAATGAATAAGGTGCAAGAGAGCATCATATGGCTGATAATGGTAACGTTTAGCTTCTTTCAAGGGAGTCCCATAATTTAAGAGGTGTAGAATCTATGTTACTGTTCGTCAAACCAACTCGAGCAATGAGATCTGAGGCATACTCAACCTAAAATGATATCCATCAGAAGAAGAGGTGACCTCAGGGCCCAGAAAGTATAACTCAGAGATCCCTTATCTTTCATCGATCATGAATGCCAGGAGAATCGTCTAATGTGATAATCATATCGTCCATAAAGTAATGCGAAGACGACACAAACCCCCCACCCCCCCTTTGGATTTCTGAATAGATAGAGCGGAATCATATGCGCTAGATTCAAAACCCAAGCGAAAAATGGTGACACTGAACTTAGGAAACTAGGCACGAGGAGCTTGTTTAAGGCCGGACAGAACTTCGGTCATGGGCTAGGCCTAATCGCAACCTCCGTTCAATTAAATAAGAACAAATTGGAAATGGAAGTCCAAGAGGCAAGACCAGGTTTGGCAAGGACAGAATCTGGGCCTAAAATCAAATAGAAGGCCCGCAGTCATTGGGCAGGCCTTAGTATTTCCAAAAATCGAACATCATTCATGCAATACACGTTTGCCGGATCACGAAGCAAACCCCGTTCATGATTAATCTTGGAGACAAGAAGTCGAGCAAAAGTATATGCATATGCAGAGCTCAAGAGGCTGATTTCCAAATATTAGCCAAACTCGAGGTGCTTAAACACCATTAATTATGAAATCCAAGTTGATACACATGCGAAGAGGTGCACATCAAGGACCTACACATTCTCAATGAACATTAATACTAGATTAAACATAGTTCATTCACACCGTAGACAGGGAAAGAGACAGATTTTACACCTAGTTTTCGCACAATAGTTCATTTTCTGCGAAACATGAGTAACTTAAAAGAATAGAAACCTTGTTTTTCATGAGGGTAATCAACAAACGGAAGAAGATCAAAGATTATAAAAAAACTGAAATCTTGTTCTTTACGGGGAAGCAGTTTCCTGGAGGTTCGGAAGTCGCAAAGTCTTTAGCGGATAGAGATGTTTGATGTTGAATTGACTGGCAATTTCGTAAAACAAGAGAAGAAAAGAAAAGAAAAAATACAAGGTTGACGAGACACATTTGACTCATTCGTTCCTTTTGGTTCTCATTTTCTTCCAATATTAATCCCCTCGAACGCCCATTATGTGAACGTGGCAGACTACAGCCCTTTGCCCAAGTCGCCAACTCTCCTTTTTCCTTAAATCTTATAATTTTCCTTTCTTCAACCTCGGATTCTTGCGTCGCATTCATCGTGCTGGTGCCTTTGGTGAGGCTTGACTTGGCTTAATGTCAACATTTGCATGCTGCCCAATCCAAATGTTGTACGCGTGGTTGCTTACCGAGTCCTAGAGGTTCCTATTCGACATCCACTCCTTGCGCATAGAATGACGTGAAAGTGACTAATGCAAATTTAAGAGCACACGGAGTTCGAGAGAAATGAGCTTGTCGAGCTTTAAAAAACACAACTCGGGCTTCGGCGTCGGCATGTACATAGTTTTTCATTTTGGCGAATGAATTCCTTTTGTTATAGTAAAAAAAGGTTTCCATTTCGTGATTGTCTGTATGGAAAATATTGTGCACTAACGGTATATCTTGTATGAATCCTCGAGAGCTGAGAGTTACACATGTTTCGGAATCTCTATATGAGAGGGCAGTCAATGAAAGCTAACTGGGATTGAGCCGGCTCGATCGGGGTTCCCCAACTATGGTTGCTTGGTGGCAAAGCTCAGGATTTAGCATGTTGAAATCATGTAAGCAGAGAACATTGACCTGGTAGTTGTTGCGGGTTGCTAGGGAAGATCGTTTGGTATAGGATATTCCAAGGGCATTGAGGTAGTTAATAAGGAGAAGTCGGTAAACATTTGATTTTTGATCCAAGTCTTGCTTATAATAAATGATCAAGCGATGCCGTGGTTATGTGTCGAGTAAAGATAAGAGGAAGAGGGTTGATGACGGTGGAGTAGGATCATGTGTTGACGCAAGAAAGTCTATTAGGTAAGGTGTTTGAAACGAGAGAATGGTCATGGTGAGATTATTTGTAACGGGAGAGCGATGGAGAAAATTCACCTTAATTGTGTACGACCAATGAAAATATGTACGTGAATGTCGTAGGCTATTTGCGTTTCTCTGGTTGGATTGACGTACCTAATTACCTAATCAAGTAGAATTCAGATATTAGATTTTATTAAACATAAGAGAGATATTTACCGACAAAAGGGAGCCTAGATGCGAATGAAAAATATCAGGTTTATTTAGTGAATAAAACGTGCGACTAATCAATGAAGATGATTAAATACGAGAAAACGATTAATTTGTGATGACTTCTCTCTCCTCATTTTTAGAGAGAGAAAGCTATATTACGAGGGGAATAATTTCAATTATGTTCTGAGGATGATATAATTACAAACGCTTCATTCCAATAATACCATATATCAATCAATCAAGAAGATTTAGTGCACACCCACAACAACAAAAAAGAAAGAAAGAAAGAAGAAAAGATGTGCGGTTCAAGTTGTGGGTCACCAAGGGAAGCAGCTTCCTAGAAAAGGGGCAATCTTCAGGGAGAAATGATAATGACAATTCATGCAAACCAATCATCAAACGAAGATAACAAAAGCGGATTTAGATCTTGACCATTCCTTCATATGAATTTTATGAATTTTGTCCTCTCTCTCTCTCTCTCTCTCTCTCTCAATCAATTTGGGGCTACCGTGGGCAATTACAACTCCATCAACTTGAATGAAAGTCGTTTTGGAATTGGGGAAGTGCTCCTTTCTCTATCCGATCCTATTGCGGATTTGGGTTGGCCTCCATTTGGGTCAACTTACGTGCACTACTAGTGCAAGGTAAGGCAAAGCAAAACCCAATCACGTGCACTAGGGGGATCCATTCACGTGACCGGACTCAACCACGTGTCGAATGTTGGTTGGGTAAAAGAGAAGGTGGGTTGGAACTCAAAGCCGCGATATCCATGTTAAAACATTATTAGGTGCACCCGGAGCACAAGATCATGCTATGCACGATTAGTCATTATTCATATCTCACAAACTCCGCGCATGACCCATGCAATTCAGCGGATGATTGGCATTGGCTAACTGCGCCAGAGGCGATCAATAACTTATTCACATCTCGAGGCGTGGGGTTTGAAAGAACTTTTGAAAAGTCTCTATTTACTTTTCTCTTTTGCGTGCGTTAAAATGAGGTTTTTTTTTTTTTAAGATCTTGTTAACGAGTGTTCATGGAATATTATAGTTAATCATGCTTAACAAAGAAATATATTCATTTCTAATGCATTGATTATAATTTTAGTTTTTTTACTTAAATTTAGACAGTATTATCGAGACTTTTATAAACAATTGTTACAGTATCCTTTTCCTCAGTAATCTTTTTGACATTTCAAAGAGCACGTTGGCAAATCAAATCGGACTTAAAATTTAAGATGAGAATTTGGCAACTTTGTTGGAAGTCCATCTTTTTTGGGGAATGTGGCACGTGGGTTACTATAGGAAAACGGAAAGAACGGGCAAATTGAGCGCTGAATGGAGTAAAGAGACAAGAAAAATCAGTGGCAAAGGTCCACCACTTAAAGAGATTAGATTTTGGTAAAGTCTTGGTAAGTTTGATGAAAGGGCTAAATTATATACCGATCATGAGGCGTCTGAAGCTCTTCAAAAATTTCTGATTTCCATTGCGTATCTGAATAGTCCTTGAAATATACGCTCACCGAATAATCACCATAAAGCTATGATTGTGGAATGCTAGATCTGATATGTGGTTTGCCCAGATCATTGAAATACGGCTTCAGCTAATGAAATAGGGTAGGTTTCTATAGCAAGCAACCAGAATAGAGGAAAGGAAAACCTCATTCATTATGACCTTCTTGGTAATTCGTCGGCCTTTAATTTAACGAGGATAAATATTGAATGTCACTGTTGATATGGGTATTTTTAGATTTTTGTAAGTAACTGGCTACTCATATCGAAAGCGACGGATGCGGGGTTCGTAGTGTAGAAGATGACACACACTGTTTATCCAACATTTATCCATTTAATAAACCTCAGACATGTTCTGACATGAATTTCTTGGGCTTACTTTCATTGCTATGAATTACTTTCATTTCTTGGGCTTATTTTCTGACATGAATTTCATAGCCATGAATTTCTGGGATAAATGTTCGTGTTTGAATGATCAAGTCTATTAGAGTAATTTAAGCGATACCTGGCTAAGGGAAAAAGTGCCCAAAAAGTCCTAAACTTTTTGCATTAGTGCCAATTTAGTCCTAAATCTTTTTTTTGTGTCAATTCAGTCCTAAACCCTTTGCATTAATGCCAATTTAGTCCTAAACTTTTTTTTGGTGCCAATTAAGTCCTAAACATTTTAAATTGATGTCAATTCAGTCTTAAACATTTTGTTTTTGTGCCAATTTAGTCCTTTCGGATAATTTTGACTGGAATTTGCTGACGTGGATGCCTGTCAGCCAGTAATTGGTCACTGGCGCCGACGTGGCGTTGACGTGGACAAATTAAATAATATTTTTAAATTATTATTATTTTTCTTTTTTTTTCACTTTTTTTTTGGGTTTCTCTTCCTTCTAGCCAATTGCCGGTCCGGCGGCCGGCCAGAGGCCGACGAGGCCGAGCCTCGCCTTGGTCAGGCAAGGCTCGACCTCACCAAATCCGACAAGGTCGGGCCTCCCCCGACCATGGCGAGGCTCGAGCCCTTGCCGGAGGCCGCGGCGAGGGCAAGCCTCGCCAAGGTCAGGGGAGGCCCGACCTTGTCAGATCTGGCGAGGTCGAGCCTCTCCTGACCAAGGCGAGGCCGCCCTCACCAGTGGCCGGCGAGGTCAAGCTCGCCAGCCAGAGGAAAGAGAGACAAAAAAAAAAACAAGTGGAAAAAAAAAAGAAAAAAAAGGAAAAAAAATAAAAATTTAAAAAAATATTAAAATATTATTTAATTTATCCACTTCTGCGCCAGTGACCAATTGCTGGCCGACAGCATCCACGTTGGCAAATTCCGATCAAAATTGGCCGGAAGGAATAAATTGACAGAAAAACAAAATGTTTAGGATTGAATTTGCATAAATTTAAAAGATTTAGGACTTAATTGGCACAAAAAAAAGGTTTAAGATTAAATTGGCACCAATACAAAAGGTTTATGACTGAATTGGCACAAAAAAAAAGTTTATGATTAAATTGACACTAATACAAAAGGTTTAAGACCTTTTTGATATTTTTCCCGGGGTAGGGTCAAGTTTTCATTCACCAGCCAACCTTATCATTTGATATCTTCTTCTTCTGATGTGTCGGTTCAACCGTTGTCTAACGCCTCTAAAATCTTTCTTTATTTTTCCCTTTCTTCTTGGTAAGAACCTCTTAAAGTCCTTTTCTATAGAGACGAGGCAGATCTGGGGGGAAAAAAGAGAAATCCGATGCAAGTTATATACGCAAACACTGCAATCAGCCTTACTTCCTCAAGTTATTTTGAATTGATATGTCATAGTCTAGCTTATTAAACACGTTTTGTCTTTCGATTCGGGCCGCATGCATCCGAAAAGATAGAGATAAGAACACGAACGCATTGGCCAACTAGGAACAACAGGACAACTTCGCACGCCAACAACTGTTTGTTCTGTTGTCCCCATTTATATTCCAAATTAGCACGACTGGCCGTGTCTGAATTTGACCCATTAGTTGTTCCTCGCTGTACATCTGAATTGCCCGTTGCTTGCTTGCTTGCTTTGGATGTGTGGACAACCCCACTCATCAATATTGTCAAAGCTTTGTCGTGTTATAGTGCTCCAAAGCTGGAGATGATTGATTATAATTCCGGGGTTTAATGCTCCTAAAGACGAGATTACTTCGGTGGGTTAATATATTAGTGTGCGACTTTTAGCCACCACCAGGCTGGTGATTTTCCAGGAAAACCAGCTAATCGAGATCTTTGTCGGCTGCCCTTCAGTATAAGATCATCTTTACCGCAAACAATTTATCTGAAAAGTGAACAATAATAATAACAATAAAAAGAAGAAGAAAAGGCAAGCTAGAAAGACAAGATGAGTAGTAATATTCTTTGGAATAAAACCATTTCGAGGAAAGATGTCGATCAAGAACGGGATTGCGTGGACCAAACCCTAATCTTTAATCCGATTATTTCTATTGTTAAACAAGGGGGAAAACGCAGCTTTATCGGATCTTTCCACCCGAGGACACTACGTGACTAAATATTTGTTTATTATATTGTATCAGAATTGAGAGGAAAGTGGGATTTGAACTTTCCTGGTCCATAACATTAGTGGGAAAGTCAAAAATGCTTAGCGAAGTTTAGCACGCTGGTGCGGTTTGGTCTGCCCTGGAATTTCATGGAGGCTTCAGCGTAGAAAGTTAGAAACATCTGCCTAAGATGACTTTGAATCTACACCTCAAACTTTGGTCCCTTATTTTAAGTTGATCAAAAGGTCGGGTTGACTTCGTGACGTGCGGCGTGACGAATTTCTCCGTTGTAGATCCCTTTTAAGATAGGAAGGCAAAACAGGAGCAGACAGGAAAAGTACAAATACGACATATAATAGAGCTTAAGAGATGGGGAAGGACCTTTTCTTGGCTTTTTGGATAAGATCAAGAATCGACCGACGGGTAAATTATGGCGTAATAGGTATATTCTAGTTAGAATGTGGTCAATCGATCCATGTGCTGCATCTGACCCAAAAGACAAATCAAACCCAATTTTGGTATACATAGTACTATCTATTTCAAGCATATATAATAGATTCGAGTGCGCCGTCCAAATCATCTTAGGCTTTTTCGAAACAAGAAAATTTATTATCTTATTTTTCAAGGTTAATATCACGAAAAACCTAAATAAATACACATGTGACGGATTTATTCAAAACTAATTTTTTATCACAAAAAACCCCAAACCGGTACACCTGTGACAAATTTATCGTCCATTAATTTCTATTAAATTTCACATCAAATTACTGAGTTGGAATATGCGAGTGTACTAGTTTGGAGTTTTACCCTTTGTTTGTCTCGAGTTTATTGGTTTGTGATTTTTCGCGGTATTAATCTAATTTAACGGAAACTAACGGAGTATAAATTTATCATAAAATGTATCAATTTAAGATTTTTAGTGGTTAAAAATTAGTTTTTGATAAATTTATCACAAGTGTACCAATTTGGAGTTATTCGTTGTATTAACCCTATTTTTTTTTTTTTTTATGTTCATGGATATGCTCCTAGATGGTTAGAGAAGATGTTTTCTTTGTTGCTCTGTTACTCATAAACGAACTCTTTATTAGAGACTTCAATTGAACTCAGTTACTTAATTATATGGAGTTATTGGACATCAAAAACTAATTTTGCCTTTCAAGATTGTGATGGAATTAATTCCTATAGAGATGCAAGTATGAATTACATTAGAAAAAGTCTCATGTTAGAGGATTTTTGTGGTATGGTGTGGAGTAATTAACATATTATAATTAGCTCATAATTTATTGGCTTAAACTTTTGAGTGAATGTGAGTTCAACTGGATCGTTGATGGACTCGAACTTGAGCTTCCTCTTGCTAAATTTCCTAGGAGAAGGTGTTGAGCTTTTGCAAAAGAATTTGGTGATGAAGGTGGGTATTGTGGTGCAGTAACATGTAGCTCTGATGGTTCGATATGGAGAAAGAGACCAAGGTTGAAGGGGGGCATTGGAGATACAAGTTGAGATATGTTGGTATAGAAAAAAATTTGAATTAAGGGGAAACAAATCTTATACTAAGCTCACACGAGAGGGAAATTATTGAGATGCATATGTTAGAAAAATCTCACATCGGATAATTGTGGAGGAATTAATATATCATACTTGGCCTATAACTCATTGGCGCAAGTGGATTCAATTGAATATGTTGACCAACTCGAACTTGGACCTTCTCTCTGTAATCTTCCTCTATGAAGATATCGTGCTTCTATTGTGTGCTCTCAATAATTGATATCGGTGCTAAAGGTTGATCGGTTGCCCACTAAGCGATTTATGAGCAGCTTTCATGATTCGATATGGCAAAAGAGACTTGTGGTAAAGTTGGCAATGCAATTTTGATGGTGGCCTTTATGGTTCGATCCGGAGGAAAAGAACAAAGATGAAGTTGGGGTTGGAAGTTGAACTGAGAAATGTGGGTGCAAAAGAAAACCTTAAATAAGGAAAGCAAACTTAACATTGACTTTGAGTTTACACATGAGGGAAAGATTGTTGATATACTTGTGTAAGTTGTATTGGAAAAAAACTCCATATCAAAGAATTGATATAATGTGAAGTAGTTATAACTTATTAATTTAAACTTTTGAGTGAACATAAATTCAATTGGATATATTGCCGGACTTAAACTTGGGCTCCTTCTTAATAATCTGCCTAGGTGGAAGATATCCGATTTATGCTGCGTGTTCCCATCAACCCCCTCCCTTTTGTTCGTTTTACTAATCCTTCTACTTTGCTTTCTCGGCCAAAACAAAACAAACAAACAAAGAGGAAAGAGAGAACCGATTACGGATGTCCGTAAATGCTGCGGCGCTAGTCGTCATGATACGGAATTAAGAGCCAATGGCTCGTTTTAAGAGCATAATTAGGTGTCTCCTTTGCCATCACCGTGATTAAATTAGGTTGACGTTGAAAAAGATGGATCAAGTGATTAATGTCTTAACTTCGGTGGAGGTTAGGACTTCTAACGCGGAGCCTAATCCAACACATGTTCCCGGTGTCGGGAAACCCTAAGAGGACCCCACAATGACCTTCGACGAAATCAAGTCCCTACCTAACAAGTATTGTCTATCCGTTCCGCCCTATAGTTTTCAATTCTTAATCAAGATCAGTGGCTCGCAATTCAACACGAATTTAAGGCCGAACAAGCTTTTGCTGCTCTCTACAGTGCAAGGCTCGTGCGTCTGCTACCAAACCCTCCAACAATGGCCAACACAATCTTTATGCTGGACACGACATGAACAGCGTTTTGTCTAGATGATGCGTGATGCCTCCTTTGGAGAAGAACGATGGGGTTCCCTCATGCAACATGCGGTCTATCGATTGTCACCCCACATCTCTAAACAAACCGTGGTTACATTCATTCTAATTAGATTGTGCTTCTTCTTGTTGATGCCATAAAGTTAAAACGATAATTATGGTTATACTAATTGTGCGAGAAGCCGCGCAGGTCTAAATATGAATTGAAACATGGAAAAAGCACCAAAAGAATCCACCAATTAAGTCATAATCATTTTAATTAGATTCATTTTGTTCTAAACCTTTTCATACCGGTATCAATTTAATCCATTCGATCAATTTAGGTTGAAAATCACTAACGTAAACAACGGCCATCTTACATAATACAGCTAGTGCTGATGTGGACATTTTTAATAATACTCTTAATTTTTTTATTGTTTTTATTTCTTTTCTTTTCTTTTCTTTTTTATTTTTTCTTTTTTTTCCTTGGTCGCTAGCCATTGGGTGAGAGCCAGCAAGCCCTTGCCCAAGGCCTTTCGGGCCCCGTCGGCCAAAATGAAGGAAAGAAAAAAGAAAGAATAAAGAATAAAAAAATTCAAAATATTACTAAAAAGTAAGACAACCGGCGTCCACGTCAGCGATTTCCGACCTAAATTGGCCAGATAAACTGAATTTGTACAAATATAAAAAGGTTTAAAACTATATTAATACTAATGCAATAGACTTATAACATTTTTGGTACTTTTCCCTTGAAACGTGTAACCTTTTTGGTACTTTTCCCTTGAAACGTGTAACATCCTCCAAGGAAAAAGATTGGATTTGAGGGCGTACGAGGGCACTCACACTATCCATCCTATATTTAAGCATTTGTGCTATTTTGATTTTATGATATTCGACCCGATCACTTCATATCACATACGGCCTAGAACCTAAGTAGCTCCTACCCTAACTGGAACTAAATGTTCCTACAAAATATCACTTCTAGGAAATTGCATTTTTCAACTTATAGCATTAAGGCGGTTGGGTTAGAGGGCATGCTATAGGTTCCCATCTTATCATTAGTGTACGTTACAATAGGCGGGTTGGAATTGCGGTGGAGAAAAAGGGGGTGTTCATAGGTTTCTTGATGGTGGATCATGAAACATTTTGCCTGTGCCGTTTTTTCCGTTCACGTGCCGTATTGATCATTTCTTGTAATTAGATGCGTCCGGTGATGACTAATTTCTGCACAAATCGTATCCTTTTTTATGTTATTTTTTTCCTTGATATGATTTTAAAGAACGATATTCTCTCTTTCTATGTTGGAGCAAAAGCCTCTTATATGTTGAATTTTTTCATTTTCGAGTTCTTTTTTTTTATTTTTGAGATTTATGAGTGGCCTAATGCGTCCATGATGTTGGGTTATGTAAGGTATGGCTTGATCATATGAACGAAATCAGTTCGATGCCGAAAGACTTCTTGCCCACCATCGGAAAATATTATAATTTTTTTTTCAATGAGATTGATCAAGTCGAGTGGGTTTGTCCTAGTGGAGGAGGTGTTTTAGTCGGAAACAAGAAGGAAATTTTGCTTATTCAAATCCTTCCGTGTTGAACTTCGTGGCGTGTCGATTGGACTCGGGGGACTAATCAAGCTTGCTCCAATCTCTTTAGTGTGTGTGTGTGTGTATATATATATATTCTTTTTTTTGTTTTTGGCACACCCAAAAAGGGCCGGAAGATGAGAGTGCAGTTGGCGACTCTGACTGGGCATTACCATAAAATGATCGTTCGAGTAGTGAAAAATTATCGGCGACTTGTGCAATGCTTAGATGGCCAACTTGTCACATAGTCATGTCATAAAGCCAATGCATTTAAAGTCGAAGTTTCACTTTAGACTAGGTTAGCCGCTAAGATTTGAATTTGCGATCAAGACTATCTCAAAATCACTTGAAAGGACAATTACCCCGTCCATCCAATCTCTACATAACTGTTTGCCTGTCAATACTAGAAACTGCGAAAAGGGTCGACCGGCGTCATTGACCTGCACCGCCTGAGTTTTAAACTTGCGATCAGAACGCACATCTCGAGCAAGCCCATGCCATCGCACTACAGGACGTAAGTCGAGCCTACACCATAGGCAAATCGGGAATTCTCGAGACTAAGAAGCCACCAGAGGATTCGAATGCATAACCAGTTCGATTTCAAATCAAACGAGGTTAAACTTTATCCAACCCGACCAATCACGTCGCCCCAATCCGTCTCACCGGATAGGGAATGTGAAGAAGAAGGGGTCTCGTTACCGAGACGGCGGATGCGTACTCCCTAACACACCGAACTCTACTCGCGCGTTATTAAAGGAAGTTGGGCAAAGGAGACGATGTCGCCCACGTTGCCCTATTGCGAAAGCTCGAGCGGGAGAGCCCTCTCGTAGGCTCGTACGACAAAAAAACGACAAAGAAAGAGTAGATAGAAAGTAGATAAAGTGGAGCCCCCATCCCCACTGCATATCGCACGTCGACGTCGTCGTTCGTCCTCTGGATAAAACCGAGTCGTCCTCTCGAACTCGTCCCTACGTCCCGCCCCCACTCCCGGTTGCCATCCACCCGTCCATTCGCCCATCCATCCATCCGTCTGTCGATGCCCTCAAAAAGTTGATCGATGGCGACGCCCTGCCGGTCCCTCCCTCCGATTTGGACTCGTTATCGCGTGGATTCAGTGTGTGCAGCTTTTTATTGTTTGATTTCGATTTACTTTTGGAGCATTGAATGATCGAGAGAGGTACCGACTGTCACAATATAAAAAGATAAAATTAGAGATGATCGGTTTCGAGGGCGGGCCAGTAGTTCCTATCCTAGAATTTAGGATTTGATCTAGCGGGATCGATTCCTCCCGGTTTGTGGAATTGGAAACCGGCCCAGCTGATCTTGAAATCGGAACCGATAATTCCTTTTTTTTTGTTTCGATTCCTTCTTTTCGCCGCATCTTGAACTTCAAAAGTTTGGTTTTGCCTTTTGCTGGCATTCATCTACTAGAGCCATCGTACCCGCATAATGTTCCGATGAATTCAGAAGGCTTCGCCCTCCATTTTGTTCTTTTCTGCGTCGATTCTTGTTTCTCTTCCATATGCATCTTCTCGGTTAAAGGGCTACAAGTTCCCCAGCATCAAGAGAGAGAAAAAAAAAAGGAACATTATTTTCGTTTGTTCGTTATGTAAATGATTACATGATCGGGGGCACGGCGCTATCCATTGGATTTTGTAGTCGTTACTCTGTTACATGACATCGTATCAACTCATGTTAAATCATAAAAAAATGGATATATATGGAAAACAAATTTGCAATACTCTATTTCACAAAGAAATGCAACCCAACCATTTTTACTCTTTAGGAGAAAAATAATTATATAAAAAAACATATCGATCTGGTTTAGGCCGATTTGGGCGGTTTAGTTCCGCACACGAAACCGAGAACCGCATGTTCCACTATTCATAACCACCTAAAACGACCAGTTCGGACTGATTCCCAGATTAGAACAGGACCCATAGCTTGACAAATACCAAAGTTTCTTGGAACATATCACGCAATTCACTTTGTGTAATTAATCTTTCCCCATTGACTGGGTCCGCCTAGTTGGTAGGCGGTACCTAACCCCACAAATTTTGGCATTTAACAATTCGCCAAGGGGGCGAAAACAGTGCAGAGTAGATAAAGATGCAACAACTATCTTTTCCCCCACAATCACACGGGGACTTCATGGAAATTTAGTCCACGCTCATCGCTATCGGCTCCTCGATCCGCGACCGTTTCTCAACATTGGAATTAATATCGGCGCGTGACAAAAACACCATTATATTAAAAGCATAATTAGAATATAAAAAATCATATTTCCTGCACGTGTCGCCGTCACTCGATGACAATAAAAAGATGGGAAATACGGTCGAGGGGTTGAAATCTAACAGGGCGGTGGGCAGCAACAACCACCACCGGCGAGGGAGCGAGACGCCCCGCCCCTTTAAAGAGGCCGCGCCGCCGCCCTCCGACGTGGCGCCCGCCGATTGGTCGGAGCGGCGGCAGCCGGATCCGCGTATCCGCCAGCTCATCCGCCTTCCTCTTCCTCCCGCTACCCCGTGACTGATCAACGGTTCGGACAGGCCACGTTTCCACCTCCGGGGCCCGCGCCACGTGGGGGGGGGGGGCTCTCTCCCACCCCTCGCGCTCGCGCGGGGGCCCATCTCCGGCCCGCGGGGGGAAGGCGCGTCCAGCGAATCGGGTCGCGACACGTGTCGGTCGCGCGGAAACCCATGAAGATGCTGAGCGGAAGAAATCCTCCTCCTCCTCCTCCTCCTCCTCCTCCCCCCCCGCGTCTCCTATCATCCACTCCTTTATTAAAGCGACGAGGCCCCCCACGACGAGCCGCAAAAGCTAATCCTGCCACGTGGCCTCCTCTGCCGGAGACCATTTTCCAGGGTTTTTCCTTCTTCTTCTTTTTTTTTTTCGTGCGTTGACCCCGCCCTCTTAATGCCATTTACCAAGAAAAACCAAGATACGAAGATGGCTTAGGAGGTCGTTAACATAAAATAAATAAATAAAAAGGGAGTTCGTACCAACAAAAATCCCGAACCGATATATCTCAAATTAATCTTTTAATAATTAAAAATCACAAATTAGTATACTCATGACAAATTCACCCTTCGTTAAGATCAATGCCACGAAAAATCATAAACCGATACATATGCGACAAACGGAAGGAGGGTAAAACCCATCAATTGCCACGCGCCATCCAACTCGGCAATTCGACGGTAAAATTCAAAGAAATATTAACGGAGAGCTGCATGTTTATCGATTTAGAAGGGGAGAGTTTTGGTCGCATTAACTCTTATTTTAAAAAAATGTAAATAAATATATCCGACGCAGGGCGTTTCGGTAATTTCGAGTTCCCGGCGGCATCCGTAACAGGTCCCATTCGTGGGTAGTTAAAAAAAAAAAATTTGGGGCCATCATTAGTGTATTAGTCGGTTACAGCGGCGGATGGGCAGAGGAAGTAAGGAGAACCATAAACGATAAGTATAAATTATAATTAATAATTTGGCAAAGGGGAAGACCGAATGGATAACTTCGAACGAGGGAGAGAAAATGGGATGAATAAATAAAACAAATAATAATAATAATAATAATAAACGATACGAAAGGAAAAGGAAGAGATGAAATGAACGTGGACCGCCATCGCTAGAAATCCTTTACGTGCGCCATATAAAATCCCGCCGCTCGGTCTTTGCCCCCTCCTCCCTTCGTTCTTATCCTCGTCTCCGTCCCTCCTCTGCATCTTTTCCTTCCCCTCCTCTGCATCTTCCTCTCCCACCACCCCCACCACCCTCCCTTTTCCTTTCCTTACGTGTGTTAGATACAGAGAGAGAGAGAGAGAGAGAGAGAGAGAGAGAGTCGGAGAGAGTCTTCGGATACGGCAGCTGTCTTGGATCACCACACCATCCCTCCTTCCCTCTCACACCGCCCCCCCTCTTATAAAGGCAAAGAAGGAGGAGAGAGGTGTCCAGGAGCAGCACCAGCGCCATCTTCTTGGGTCCCTTTTCCCCACTTTGGTTTCTCGGGTGGGGGTGGGGGTGGGGGTGTTCTTGAATCTCGATCGGTTCTTGAATCTTGATACGGTCCCCCCCGGCCCTTTCTTGATCCGGCGGTTGCCCTCCGTTTCTTGCGTGTCCCCCCGGGATAGCCCCAAGGAGTTATGATATCGAGATCTTGCTTGGACCTGCTGAGCTTGCTGTCGTTGGACGACTTCCGGGTCGTCAGCCGGATTCCCAGGGTCATGACGACCGCCGGGGTGATGTCCGACTTCGGGAGCGAGGCGTCGCCGCGGTCGGAGTCGGACGAGGCCGCGTCGTCGTCGGCGGCGCCGCCGGAGCGGCGGATCGTGGTCGCGAACCAGCTCCCCGTGCGGGCCCACCGGGACAGGCAGACCGGGAAGTGGAGGTTCGAGTGGGACCGGGACAGGCTGGTGTGGCAGCTCAAGGACGGGCTGAGGCCCGACGTGGAGGTCGTGTACGTCGGCTCCCTAGGGGCGGACATTGACGTGGCCGATCAGGAGGAGGTCTCGCAGTCGCTGTTCGAGACGTTCCGGTGCGTGCCGACGTTCTTGGATGCGGATGTGCAGCGCATGTTCTACCATGGCTTTTGCAAGCACTATCTCTGGCATCTGTTTCACTACATGTTGCCCATGTCGCCGAAACACGGGGCTCGGTTCGACCGCCCGCAGTGGCAGGCTTATGTGTCTGCCAACAAGGTTTTCGCGGAAAAGATCATGGAAGTGATCAACCCGGAAGAGGATTATGTCTGGATACACGACTATCACCTCATGATACTGCCTACTTTTCTGAGGAAGAAGTTCGCTAGGATCAAGGTAGGGTTCTTCTTGCACAGCCCCTTTCCGTCTTCGGAGATTTATAGGACGATTCCGGTGCGTGAGGAGATCTTGATGGCCTTGTTGAACTGCGATTTGATCGGGTTCCACACATTCGATTACGCGCGGCATTTCTTGACGTGCTGTAGTAGGATGTTGGGGCTCGATTACGAGTCGAAAAGAGGGTACATTGGGTTGGACTACTACGGTAGAACTGTCAGTATCAAGATTTTGCCAGCCGGGATTCATATGGGTCTGCTTCAATCTGTTTTGTCCTTGGGATCGACAGCTATGAGGGTCAAAGAATTGAAGGAGCAATATGAGGGGAAATTTGTCATAGTGGGCGTGGACGATTTGGACATGTTCAAAGGTATTAGCTTGAAGTTCTTGGCGTTGGGGCAACTCCTGGAGCTACAACCTGAATTGAGGGGCAAGGTGGTTTTGGTTCAGATCACCAATCCCGCTAGGAGTAGCGGAAAAGATGTGCAGCAGGTCCAGATCGAGACTGATCACTTCGCAGACGAGATCAACAGAATGTACGGCGGACCTGGGTACGAGCCGATTGTTTACATTAAGGGGCCGGTCACGACGCAAGAGAAGGATGCGTATTATTCGATCGCCGAATGCGCCGTGGTGAATGCTGTTAGAGATGGCATGAATCTTGAGCCTTATAAGTACACCGTATGCAGACAGGGCAGCCCTGCTTTGGACAAGGCACTGGGAATCGATGAGAGCTCCGCTCCGAGAAACAGCATGATCATCGTGTCGGAGTTCATAGGATGCTCGCCGTCGCTGAGCGGGGCCATCCGCGTCAATCCGTGGGACATAGATTCCGTCGCGGATGCCATGAACGCGGCGATCACGATCTCCGACTCGGAGAAGCAGCTGCGCCACGACAAGCATTACAAGTACATAAGCTCTCACGACGTCAAGTACTGGGCTCGGAGTTTCGACCAGGACCTTGAGAGGGCTTGCAGGGAGCATTACCAGAAGAGGTGCTGGGGAATTGGATTCGGTTTGGGCTTCAGGGTCGTCGCTTTAGGGCCCAGCTTCAGGAAGCTCTCGGTGGATCACATCGCCTCTGCTTATCGAAACACGAAGAACCGGTTGATTTTACTGGACTATGATGGGACGCTGTTGCCAAAAGCTTCCATAGACAAAAGGCCTAGCGGTGAGGTGATTTCGGTACTGAATAGCCTATCCAGGGATCCGGAAAACGTTGTTTTCATCGTGAGTGGTAGAGGTAAAGATTCTCTGGGAGCGTGGTTTTCGCCATGTGAGAAGTTGGGTATCGCAGCAGAGCATGGTTATATTAAAAGGTGAGTGCTTTAAAATATTTGCTCAACTGTTGGGTTAGATGGGAGGTGATTGATTTCGTCGCTTGAACTGTTTTGCGGTTCCTTTGCAGGTGGACTGCAGATTCAGAATGGGAAACATGCGGGTTGACGATGGATTTCGAATGGAAAAAGATAGCCGAACCAGTAATGGAGCAGTACATAGAGGCAACAGATGGCTCTTTCATAGAGACTAAGGAGAGTGCATTGGTTTGGCACCATCAAGACGCAGATCCCCAATTCGGGTCATTCCAGGCGAAGGAGCTTCTCAATCACCTGGAGAGCGTGCTCACGAGCGAGCCGGTGGTCGTCAAGAGGGGTCAACACATCGTCGAAGTGAAACCGCAGGTATGATCTGTGCTTAGCTTTTAGGTGTTCAAATAAGAATTAGAATTTACCGGCATATTTTCGGGCGAAAAGATGGTTGATATCTCTAACTGTATGCAAAACTGGTTCATGATCTGGAATTAGCAACATCTGTTGTGTATGGTGACGACTCTTGGTGGTAGCAACATCAAGTCCAATTTTGCATGGCTAATCTGTAGTTCGAACAATGACTTCTAGTAGAAAGACTTGCTCAACTGCATGGCTAATTGCAGGGCGTAAACAAAGGCACGGTGGTTGAGAATCTGATATCAACCGTGCAGAGTAGAGGGAAGTCGCCCGACTTCTTGCTGTGCATCGGAGACGACCGCTCAGACGAGGATATGTTTGAGGCTATCGCGCGCCCGGTTCCGACTCGCTCGACATCTGCAGCGGAAGTTTTCGCATGTACCGTCGGGCAGAAGCCAAGCATGGCCAAGTACTATCTCGACGACACTAGCGAAGTAATCAAGTTGCTTCAGGGCCTCGCAGCCGCGACATCACCACCAAAACTCGGATGTTTCCACTCCATATCAGAAGATACTTCTTCGACTTGGGGATAAAGGAAAGTTTGAGCAGATAATGGTGATACAGGGTAAAGAAGTTAGTAGCTGTGATTAAATTTTTTTAGGGGAGGGTGAACATTTGTTTAGAAATGGTGGGAAAGGAAGAAAAGGCCACCCTTGTACAGAAAAGGTACATAGTCTCACAGTTCCATGTGTTATAACCACACAAAAGTTTGACAAGAATTTACAAGTGATTCATATTCTTTCATCAGTTTCTCTTACACCAGTACTTTGTAGACGCCATTGCGGAAATGAAGAAAATCCAACATGATTTCCGAGTTTAAATGCAAACAAGGAAACCAGTAAGAGGAGTTTATAGGCGCACCTGGATCTATTATTGTTCGAGCGATTTGTACTCGGCTTATGCTGCTATGAGTCCTGTTTTGCGAAGAAAACGGAATCGAAAAGGCCGGCGCGTTGGGGTTGTGGAGAAGAGACTAGAGTCAGATTCTAGTTGAATTAGGATACAGAGGGTAGTTAGGACTACTTTGAAACAGTTGTGTAAAGCTTCAACAGACTGGACAGGCGTGGTTTCAGAGAAATTTTGCAGAGAATGATCCAACTTGGGACGTTCAGATGAAGGTTCGGAAGTTCAACAATTTGAAATATCAACTGGTTTCATAAATTGCATGGCCGACGCTACAAAAAAACTGAATTTTTGCCACGAAAATTTACGACGAAAAAATTTTTATTGCAAATTTGCGACAACTTTTCCAATGAAAAGTAAAATTTATCGGAAATTAGCGACGAAAAAGTTTTTCGTCGGAAATCAGCGACAAAAAGTTAAAATCGTCGGAAATTAATAACGAAAAATTTTATATCCATACCCACCCCCAATTTCTCTTTCTTGACCAATTCGTCATATTTCCTCGCTATTCTTTCTCCGTCTCTCTCTTTCGTTTTTCTCGATTTACCTATCTACACACGCGCAAGTCAATTTCGGTAAATCTTTATATTTCTGGTAAGTGTCCTGGCAAATTTCGTGAGTAATTGTTCAATGTTCGGTATATTAATTTTGTTGTGTAGTAATTTCGCTGAAAAATTCGTGGGAAATTTCCCACGAATTTTGTAACAAATTGAAAAAAACCTTGTTGTTCAAGTTATTTTAAATCCGTTGCAAAATTCGTTGGAAATTTCCAACAAATTTTGCAAGGAATTTAAATTTTCAATACATTAATTTAGTCGTGTACTAATTTCATTGCAAAATTCGTGGGAAATTTCTCACGAATTTTGCAATGAATTCAAAAAAAATTTTGTTCTGTATATTTTAAATTCGTTGGAAAATTCGTTGGAAATTTCCAACGAATTTTATAACGAATTTCACAAACGCATTTATATTGTTCGGCGTAATAGAAATTCGTTGCAAAATTCGTTATTCGTTGGAAATTTCCAACGAATTTTGCAACAAATTTCGAATATGCCGAAAAATAATGTGTTTTTTGAATTCTTTGCAAAATTCGTTGGAAATTTTCAACGAATTTCTATTTTTTCCAACGAATTTTACAACGAATTCAAAAAACTAGTTCATTAATTTTGGTTTGAACAAATTTCGTTGCAAAATTCATGGAAAATTTTCCATGAATTTTGCAACAAATTGAAAAAAGTTATTATTCGGCTTAACAAAAATTCGTTGCAAAATTCGTTGGAAATTTTACAACGAATTTCGATTTTCAGTGCAATAATTTTGGTGTGTACTAATTTCATTGCAAAATTCGTTGGACATTTCCAACGAATTTTGCAATGAATTTTAATTTTCAGTGCAATAATTTTATTGTGCACTAATTTCGTTGCAAATTTCATTGGAAATTTGCAACGAAAATAATGCATAGTGCAATAATTGGCCCAAAATTTGAAAATCGTTGGAAAATTTGTTGGAATTTCAAATAAAAGCGTTGGAAATTAGTCGATTATTTGAATTTCGTTAGAAAATTCGTCGAAAATTTCCGACAAATTTTCCCACGAAAATAATACATAGTGCAATAGTTGCCCCGAAATTTGAAATTCATTGGAAATTTCAATTTTATTGCAAAATTTGTTGCAAATTTCCAACAAATTTTGCAACGAAAATAGAAAAACATGTTTATATTGTTCGGCAACAACTACTTCATGTCTACCGAGTATTTTTTGCTTAACCAAATCTCTTTCTCGTCGTCCTATTCGCCGTCCACCTCGCGGTCCTCCTCGTCGCCGCCGCCCTCGCCGTCTGCCTCACCAGCCGCGATAAGTAATCGCTCTTTATTATTTCAATAAAGTGGTGTCGCCGCGGGGATTCCGGGGAGGCCGCAATCGGGATGCCGTGGAGGGGGGGTCGCGGCCGCGTGGGGGTAGCGGCCGGGGGGCGGTCTTGGCGGGGGGGGGGGGGGGGTCGCGTCGCACAGGGGTTAGTAGAAATTTGTTAGAAATTTCCAACAAATTTTGCAATGAATTCAAAAAACACATCATTTTTCGATTTAGTATAAATTCGTTGCAAAATTCGTTGGAAATTTCCAAGGAATTTTGTAACGAATTCAAAAAAAACATTATTTTTCTGATTAGTACAAATTCGTTACAAAATTCATTAGAAATTTCCCACGAATTTTGCAACGAATTCAAAAAACACACTATTGTTTGGCATATTAAAAATTCGTTGAAAATTTCCAACGAATTTTGCCACGAGTTTCAATTTTCGGTATAATAATTTTGTTGTGTACTAATTTCTTTGCAAAATTCGTGAGAAATTTCTCACCAATTTTGCAACGAATTCAAAAAACACCTTATTGTTCAAGTTAATATAAATTCATTGCAAAATTTGTTGAAAAATTTCCAACGAATTTTGCAACGAATTCAAAAGACCGGTTCATTAATTTTGGTTTGTACAAATTTCATTGTAAAATTTGTGGGAAATTTCCCACGAATTGAAAAACTCCTTATTATTCGGCTTAATAGAAATTCGTTGCAAAATTCGTTGAAAATTCGCCCAAATCTGATAGAGTTATGGGGGAGCTCGCCGGCGGCGAGGCTAGCCCTCGCCGGCACTGGCGAGGGCCGAGCTCGCCATGGTCAGTGAGCTCGATGGTCACCGGACCGGCTAAGAAGAAAGCAAAAAAAAAAGGAAAACAAAAAGAAAGGAAAAAATAAAATATATTTAATAGATGAATCTTATGTAATTTGTTTTTATTTTAGGTACGTGTCCATTGGTAATTTTTATTAGAGCCCTTGCAATCCAAGTGAACGTTTCAATTCTCATCAAATTGTCCGCTTTTTACTACAAAGATTTCAGTCAAATACTTGATAAATCTTCTTGACATGGTAATTTTTGCATTTTTTTCAAGCTTAAAGTAATTGTTTTCTAAAAAACATAATTGTAATTTTTGCAATTTTATGGTTTTAATTAACAATATTAAACAACATATATGATATGTTTAATAATTTAGGAGAATTTTTTTTTATACAGGCACAATGCAAAGAGACAGGAGTTGGATGTATAATAAGAACTTACCTAGACGTCGAGGATTGACTAATGAATTTCATATTGAGTTGGAACTATTTTTAAACTTTGCTAGTACTACATATGAGTTCATTGATGGAAATAAGTTAAGGTGTTCATGTAAAAAGTGCAGTAATGAAAAATTTCAAGACATTGATAAAGTTAGAGAACATCTTTATAGATTTAGGTTTACTCCGAACTATTATAATTGGACTAGTTATAGTGAACAATTTATTTCTGATAACGGATATCAAAGAAGCGACCAATTTTCAATTAAGGAAGAATGAAGCTATTTTGACCAATTGAACCTATATTAGGGATGGTGTTTGATGAAGCCGGTCATAATTTTGTTTCAAAATTGAATCATGCAAGTACTAGTTTTAATCCTACACTTGAACAAGTGGGAACTAGTCATACATCACAATTGTAAGAGATAGGAGTTACAGGTTTTGATGAGAATGTGGGCGATGGAACTTTTCAATCTAATCAATTCTGAGAAATGTTGAAAATGGCAAATGAGCCTTTATAGGCAGATTGTGACAACCACACGAAGGTATCAGTGACAGCAAGACTATTAAATATCAAGGCAGAGCATAATGTATCTGTGGATTGCTTCAACTCTTTTGTTGAAGTAATGCGGGAAACAATGCCTCGTAATAATATCATGCTTAATGACTTTTACGATATAAAAAAACTAGTGGATAACTTAGGTCTTTCAGTTGTACGGATTGATGTATGTACTATGGGTTGTATGTTATATTGGAGAGATGATGAAAATGCAGAATTATGCAAATTTTGTAACCAACTTAGGTACAAGATTACCATGAGGTAAGATTGTAATCAAAAGTGTAGACCATGCAAGCAAATGTTTTATTTGCCCTTAATCCTCAGGTTGCAAATGTTTTATGCGTCGCAAGCTACTGCTGAACACATGACTTGGCATGCAAATCATAAAACAGAAGAGGATCTCATGTGTCATCCTTTAGATGCAGAGACATGAAAATATTTTGATAAAACATACCCCGAGTTTGCGATAGAGTCTCGAAACATTAGGTTAGGTCTGTGTGCTGATGGATTTGCCCCATTTGGGAAATCAGGAAAAAGTTATTCATGTTGGCCAATTATCTTAACTCCGTACAATCTTCCACCCGGTATGTGCATGAAGGCACCTTATATGTTTTTGACATTGATCGTGCCTGGCCCGCAAAATCCGAAAAAGTTGACAAATGTTTATATGCAACCATTGATTGAAGAGTTACAACGGTTATGGATTAAAGGTGTCCCTACGTATGATATTTCTACCGACCAAATATTTGTAACGAAGGCTACACTTCTTTGAACGATAAATGACTTTCCAGCTTATAGAATGTTATCTAGATGGAGTACAGCTGGGATCTTAGGATGTCTAATATGTATTGAGAGATTGAAGGCATTTAGATTAAAACATGGTAAGAAGCCCAGCTATTTTGATTGTCACAGACAATTTTTGCCGCTAAATCATACATTCAGAAGGAATAAAAAAGAGTTCATCAAGAATAGGATCGAAAGAACACATCCACCATTGAGGTTGACCGGTCATCAAATTTGGGAGCGCATGCAAGAGTTTTCAACTGTTATTGAAAACCCTTACGGCACAACTTTTGCGTACAGAAGTACACATAAGTGGACTAAACGCAGTATATTTTGCGATCTACCATATTGGAATGTCCAACTTATTCATCATAATCTTGACGTCATGCACATAGAGAAGAACGTTTTCGACAATGTCATAACTGCTGTAATGTATTTTCTGGAAAAATAAAAGACAACTTAAACGCAAGAAAAGATATGAGAGATATTTGCAATCGGCCAACACTAGATACGGATGCAAGCAGCAGGGGACCAAAACCAAAAGCAGTTTATACATTGGACAAGGAGCGGAGACGGGTTGTTTTTCAATGGTTGAAATCGGTGCGATTTCCTGATGGATATGCTTCCAATCTCGGGAGATGCGTTGATATGAATGAATGCAAGTTGACAGGTCTGAAGAGTCATGATTGTCACATATTTATGGAAAGACTAATTCCGATAGCCTTCAAGGAAGTTCTACCAAACTTTGTGTGGAGCGCCATTACAGAGTTAAGTAATTTCTTGCATGATATTTGTTCAATAATGTTGAAGGCATCACACACGGAGAAACTAGAGAGAGATATTCCAATTATTATTTGCAACTTAGAAAGGATATTTCCTCCATCGTTCTTTGATTTAATGGAGCATCTTCTAGTTCACTTGCCTTATGAGGGCAAAGTTGCAGATCCCGTCCAATTTTGACGGATGTATCCATTTGAGAGGTAAATTTTTTTTAATTAAATTTGAAATTGCTTCATTACATATTATGTTCCGATAAACTTTTTTTTATTGCAACTAGGTTCTTATATCATTTAAAGAAAAAAAGTGAAGAATAAGGCATGTGTTTCCATTTGTAATGCATATATTATAAAAGAAGTGACAACATTTGCATCATACTATTTTGAGTCGCACGTGCAATGCAAGAGGCAGAGAACAAGAAGAAATGATGAGGGCCCCATTGATCCCAATTGCAAATCATTCTCTATTTTCAATTATTTGGATCGATTAAGCGGCACATGTAAGTTTCATCACTTAACAGACGAAGAAAAACAGGCAGCCCATACATATATTTTACTGAACTGTCCAGAAGTTGAGCCATACTTCGAGTAAGTGTACATTTGCAAGTATATGTCGTGTGTGTCAAACAGTTGCTAATACATAAATGGTATTTGTTACTAGGAATTTCCGAAATTCAATGTATAGATTACCACCAAATGAGTTTGACCGTTTGTGCGAAGAACAATTTGCAACATGGTTCAAAACATATGTAAATTGTATATGGACAAAATCCAATTTATTCAAATTTTTTATACATCATCTATTGAAATATATATTATTGACATTGCGTGTGTTACCTTAAGTTCACAGTATTTATGATCAAGTTGGAGAGCAAGGATTGCTATATCATTTGTCGTGGGGTCCAAAGTCAAGAGTGCAAAGTTGGCCAGCATATTTCATAAACGGGTATAATTTTCACACTCGAAAATATGGAATGGGAAAAGTCACAATGAATAGTGATGTATGTGTTTAGTCATCCAATTGTGGCAATTCGCAAGATGATTTTTATGGCTTGTTGGATGAAATCATAGAGATAGAGTACCATGAACCATTAATGCGGGTTGTGTTATTTCAGTGCATGTGGTTCGACCCCGTGAAATGAATGAATGTGCATACCAAATTTAATTTGGTTGAAATAAATCACAAAAAAAGATACATGAAATATGAACCACCATTTGTCCTGGCACAACAAGCAATTCAAGTCTATTATGCATTATATCCTAGTTTGAAACGTAACAAAACCGATTGGTGGGCTGTATGTAAAACCAAAACAAGAAAGAAAATCGAGGAACACTAGAAGGATATGGCATATCAACAAGAGGAAGTTCGTAACATGATTGAAACTGCTGAATATAACATTCCTACTTTACGAGATCCATGTGGAGCGATGATCGATGTACATCCAACTGAAATTTGGGAATCAAATTTTGAAGTGGGTACAGAATGTGATTTTGAAACAAAGGATGAAGATGATACTCATGAAAAAGATAAAGATGAAGACAAAGATGAAGACGAAGAAGAAGGTGAAGATGATAATGAAGATAAAGATAAAGATGAAGATGAAGATGAAGATTATGATTTTTGAGACTTTTTACTAATTATGTATACTTATTATTAGTAATGCGACACGTGTTTTTTTGTTGTTGTCGTAATTTTTAATATTTTTGTTGTCGTAATTATTATTGTTGTTATCATCAAAATACGTGGCTAATTCGCCTCATATTTAGCCATAGAATTGAAATAGTCGGGAAAAAGTTATGTGACTAAATTTCCCACGAATTAAAAAAAAACCAAACAATACCGGGTAATCAAATTTCATGCCAAAATTCGTGAGAAATTTCTCATTAATTCAAAAAACAACTTATTGTTCGGATTAATGGAAATTCGTTAGAAATTTCCAACGAATTTTGCAACGAATTGAAAAAACACCTTATTGTTTCAGCAAATGTTAAATTCGTTGCAAAATTCGTTGGAAATTTCCAACGAATTTTGCAACGAATTTCAATTTTCGGCATTTAATTTTGTTGTGTACTAATTTCGTTAAAAAATTTGTGGGAAATTTCCCACGAATTTTGCAATGAATTGAAAAACCATATTATTGTTTGGCATATTTTAAATTCGTTGCAAAATTCGTTGGAAATTTTCAACGAATTTTGCAACAAATTTCAAAAACACCTTATTCTTTGGGAAATGTTCAATTCGTTGCAAAATTCGTTGGAAATTTTCAACAAATTTTGCAACGAATTTTAATTTTCGGCACATTAATTTATTTGTGTACCAATTTCCAACGAATTTAAAAAACAACTTATTGTTCAGGTTATTAAAAATTAGTTGCAAAATTCGTTGGAAATTTCCAACGAATTCAAAAACCACATTATTGTTCGGCATATTTTAAATTTGTTACAAAATTCGTTGGAAATTTCAAACGAATTTTACAACGAATTTCTAATAACCTTATTCTTTGGGTAAATGTTCAATTCGTTGTAAAATTCGTTGGAAATTTCTAACGAATTTTGCATCAAATTCAAAAACCACATTATTGTTCGGCATATTTTAAATTCGTTGGAAATTGCCGACGAATTTTGCAACGAATTGAAAAAAACCTTATTCTTTGGGAAATGTTTTTTTTTTTTGTAAGGATTATTCTTTGGGAAATGTTCATGTTCAATTCATTGCAAAATTCGTTGGAAATTTCCAACGAGTTGAACATTTCCCAAAGAATAAGGTTTTTTTCAATTCGTTGCAAAATTCGTCGGAAATTTCCAACGAATTTCACAAAAGCGTTTATATTGTTCGAATTAATGGAAATTCGTTGCAAAATTCGTTGGAAATTTCCAATTAATTTTGCAACGAATTGAAAAAATGCTTTATTGTTCGGGTTAATCAAAATTCGTTGCAAAATTCGTTGGAAAATTCCAACGAAATTTACAACCAATTTCCAATATGCGGAAGAATTATTTTTTTTTCATTCATTGCAACAAATTTCGATTTTCGGTTAATATAAATTCGTTGCAAAATTCGTTGAAAATTTTCCAACGAATTTGGGTGATAGGTGCAATAATGTTGGTATGTACTAATTTCGTTGCAAAATTCGCTGGAACGTCCAACGAATTTTGCAATGAATTTTAATTTTCGGTGAAATAATTTTATTGTGTACTAATTTCGTTGTAAATTTCATTGGAAATTTGCCACGAAAATAATGCATAGTGCAATAATTGCCCCAAAACTTGAAATTTGTTTGAAAATTCTTTGGAATTTCAAAAAAAAAAAACGTTGGAAATTAGTCAGTTGTTCGAATTTCGTTGGAAAATTCATCGGAAATTTCCAACGAATTTTCCCACGAAAATAATACGTAGTGCAATAATTGCCCCGAATTTTGAAATTCTTTGCAAATTTCGTTGGAAATTCAAAATTCGTTGTAAATTTTCAACGAATTTTGTAACGAAAAGAAAAAAAACGTGTTTATATTGTTCCACAACAACTACTTCGTGTCTACCGAGTATTTTTGGCTCAACCTCGCGGTACTCGTCGCCATCGCCGACCTCGTCGTCTGCCTCGCCAGCTCGCAGTCCTCCTCGCCGTCGCTGACCTCACCGTCCACCTCGCCAGCTCGCAGTTCTCCTCGCCGTCCACCTCGCCACCTTGTGGTCCTCTTAGCCGTCGCCGCCCTCGCCGTCCACCTCACCAGCCGCGGTAAGTAATCGCCCTATATTATTTCAAGAAAATGGTGTCGCCGCCAAGATTCTGAGGGGGCTGCGGCCAGGATGCCATGGAGGAGGGGTCGCGGCCGTGCCTGGGGTAGCGACTAGGGGGCAGTCTCAGCCGGGGGAGGTTTCGCGGCCGGTAGAGGGGGGTCTCAGGGCCGATAAAGGGGGGTCTCGGCCGCGTGCGGGGGTTTCACGGCCGCGTGGGTAGGGATCGCGGCCGCGCTGGTGGGGGTCGCGGCCGGAATCCGGCAGGAGAGAGGGGTCGCAGCCACAATTTGGTATCAAACATCTAATTCGTTTTTCACATTTAATATGCTTTCTTAAGCAATTTAGTGACATCTGATGTGATCAAAATTATAATAGGTTATTCCGACGATGGCAAGTGAGTTGTCTATTTATCAAAGGCAACAGTCTGTTAGTTTCATTTTCTTAAATTTATTTCTTGCTCTCTAATACAAAATGGTAAGGAAAATGATTTCATTTTTTGTCCCTAATACATGTTCATATTTTGTGTTATATTTGTCTAACCTTTTTACTTGTCGGTATAAACGTGAATGTCACATGCGTGGTGCGGGTTCACAAAGAAGATCGGGCCACTCCGCTTCCTCATCCTCATCCCCGTCCCTCTCCTCTTCCCCCGCCCTTTCATCTAATCCTCAACAACTATATGTTAATGGTAACTCGAACACATTGGCCCATCCTTCGACCCTCAGCAACATATTCAGGGAAAACTGGGGGACATGCGAACTGAATTTACTTTAGTTCCATCTCCTTCGGTTCCATTATCTTTTTCAGTGCAACACTCGAATGATGAAGAAGATAACCAATTCATTATATGCCCATGTAGAGATTCATAAGTAATTCATTTTTGTACGTATATGTAAATTATGGATGTAAACAAAATTGTCTATGTTGCGAATTTCCCTTATGCTTGATTGTCTTATTGTCTATATTGTTATAATATATTTTCAGATTCACAGATTCTACGTATGTTGTGAGGGAATTTAATAGAATAGTCAAAAACTATTAGATAGGGCGGTTTACTACTTTCAGCAGCACTCCTAAAGAAGTAAAGATTTTGTGGTAAAAAGAGTTCAAGGTTAGTATTGGCTTTATATTTTCTCACAACGTAAGTTCAGTATAGCATACTGATGGTCAATAATAAAATTTGTCACGAATTATCTGGTACATTATAATGGATATCTCATCTGTGACCATTATAATAAATTTCAGTTATTTTTGCTATTGATTGCAGCGTAAGTTCACGTATGATGAAATAGAAGAGGGTGAGATTAGAAAAATTTTGAAGAAGAAAGTTAGTGATCACGTGCGATATGTGATAAATAGAGTGAAGAGAACAAAAGAAAAGCCAGATTTCATTACAGTTGACGATTTGATGGAAATTACGAAAACTTAGGAAACTGAGAAGTATAAGCAAAGGTGTGAATGAAACAAGAAGAATCGAGCTTCTAGTTCTCGTGACGGATCTACGTTAGCCACATATGCTGAGGGTTCTATCAACATCGGTGTGCATAAAAGAAAAATAGTAACTCTGTTTAAACTCATCAGCTCATGTAATTCAATTATGACTCATTTTTTAAAAAAATTTGTAGGCAGATGAATTGGGGACGGAACCCACATTTACAGCTACATTTGAATGCACATTTCAGAAAAATAATGAGACATGGACTGACGCTCGAGCAAAAGCTACTAAGGTATGTAAAGTTATAGTTTGGACTTTATGGAAACTAGAATGAAAACCATGCATGTTTTTAATATTTATGGTAATATATACGAATTTATTTTATTTTTATCTATATTTTTAATATATGAAAAATATGATAAACTTTTGATGAGCACTGCTAGTGGTACTGGTGGTGGTGATGGTGGTAGTGGTGATGGTGTTGTTGTGTCTAAGCCATCGGTTGATAGTATGGCATTATGGGTGAAGGCAGCGGGTGGGATGAAAGGAGGAAAAATATTTGGGATGGGATCTTTGTTAAGAATGTTCAAAACGAAGGCTGCTGCAACTTCATCCTTCAATGCAGTTGCTGCAAGGAGGACACAACATAAAGAGCATATGACTCAAGAAGTGAGCCAACTAAAATAGTCGCTTGTACAGAAGGACGAAGAAATGAAACTTTTACTAGGACAGAAGGACGAACAAATAAGAGTGATGCAACAACAAATGCAATATATTATGCGACACCTCGATATCGATCGCAATGAAATTCCTCTTGTACCTCCTATTAATGTAATAGGTCATGGGCATAATGATGAGCCACACAACGATGATGATGATCCTGGTGCTTTTATTGTCAATCCATCTTAAGTAAGAATATTTTTTTATAACTAGTTTCACGTCAATGCATAAATGTTTTTTTATATTTTGGACAAATTCAATATCTTTATTTATATATCCATATTTCATCAGGTGTCGATACAGGTAATTATTCCTGATGTCATGCCTAGTACCAAAGCTGCCAACGTTTTATGGTTGTCCCCCGTCCTTTCAATGTTTTGAATGTATTGAATGATGTTCATTAGTGCGTACCTACCTCTATGTATTATTTCGAATGAATATCGAATACCATCATATGAGACTTTGCAACTTATGCATTGTAGAAATTAATATTGCTGCTAATTAGATTTCAAATCGAAATTGTCCCTAAACAAAATTCGTCTCAAACGTAGCGACGAATTTTGTCACGAATAAATTTTGTCCAATTTAGCGACCCAAAAAAAAAAAGATTGCGTCGCAAACTAGCAACGAATACAGTTCGTGGAAATTTAGCAACAAATTTTTTCACAGATAATTACAGACGAATTTTGTAACGAACAATTAACGACATAATTTCCAACAAATTATTCATGGTTTTCCATTTTTAATGAAAATCCTTTGTTCTGACCAAAAAAAAAAATTCATGGTTTCTCACGAATTTTCCAACGAATTATTTGCGACAAATTTTGCAACTAATTTTCCAACGAATTTAGCAACGAATTTTTTTTTCATCGCAAATTACCAACGAAATTTTTTTTGTCAGAAAATTACGAATTCCAACAATATTTGCAATGAATATTTGGAAACTTTTGCAACAAATTTTCCAACGAATTTTTTTTTGTCTCAAATTACCAACGAAAATTGAATTTTTTTGTCGGAAAATTACGCAATTTCCCACGATATTTCCAACGAATATTCACGACAATTTTTGCAACAAAATTTCCAACGAATTTTGCGATAAATTTTTTTTCTTTGCAAATTACCAACGAAAATTGAATTTTTTTGTCAGAAAATTACGAGATTTCCCACGATATTTGCAACGAATATTCAGCCCACAATTTTTGCAGAAAATTTTCCAATGAATTTAGCGACGAATTATTTTTCTTCGCAACTTACCAATAAAAATTCCATTTTTTGTAGGAAAATTACGCAATTTCCCACGATATTTGCAACGAATATTGATGGACAATTTTTGCAACAAATTTTCCAACGAAATTATCGACCAAATTTTTTTTCGTCCCTAATTTCGTCGGAAATTCTTTGTGCCACGAATTTTGCAACAAATAATTACCGACGAATTTTGCAACAATTTTTGCAACGAATAAGTAACAACGAATTTTCTCACAAACTTTCCAACGAATAATTACTAACGAATTGGTTTTCGTTGCAAATTACCAATGAAAATTCAAAATTTTTTTGCGAAAATTTTTGACAAAAATTTTTCCCGGGAAATTCTTTTTCCAACAAATTTTGCCACGAATAATTAGCGACAAACTTTGCCACGATTTTTGCAACGAATAATTAGCGACGAATTTTGCAACGAATTTTTCAACGAATTTAGCCACGAAATTATCTACAAATTTTGCCACAACTCTATTTTTGTCCCAAATTTTGACGAATTTTTTCTTGCAAAAACTTCCCATGCCGAATTAGCAACGATTTTTTTTTCGTCGCTAATTCATTGGAAATTTGGTTTGCAACGAATTTTGCCACGAAGAATTACCGACGAATTTTGCCACGAGTTTTCCAACGAATAATTAGTGACGAATTTTGGAACGAACTTTCCAACGAATTTAGCCACAAATTTACCCACGAATTTTCTAACAAAAAAAATTTCGTCGCAAATTTCCAACGAAATTTGAAATTTTTTGTTGGAAAAATTTGCGATGACGAATTATCGACGAATATTTGTTCGTTGGAAAATTGGTTGGAAATTCGTTTTCCAACGAATTTTTCCAAATTTTTCGTTGGAAATTTCGTCGGAAAAAACATGTTTTTTTGTAGTGCGAGTTCATAGAAGAGAATGGTGAATTCAAGAGTACAAATGCTTCCAAGTAGACCCGTCGAATTGGTGGGTTAGATCGGGTCTAGTTTGGGTTAAGTCAAAAATGGTCAGATCCAAATAACCCATTTAACCGGTTTTTGACTCATTTTCCATGCAATACAAATTTAATAACTCATACTCTACTCAATTCATATTGCTAAAACACTTTAATATTTAATCCATTTCAGGAAAATTTATACCTAAAATGAGGTGAGAGTGTAGAGGTGTGAGCACAAGAGAGAATGAAGAGGTTGCGTTTGATTCAACTTTCTCAAGGGGTCTTGGCGAAATGTAAAACCTATGTGTTTTGCTAAGCAACTTTGAAAGAAAAACCATTTGGCATAAGCATGTTCGTGAGTTGTATTATAAAAGATGAACTTTAAAAAAAAGGTAACAAAAGAAGGGCAAAAAAAGTGAATTTTCCTCTCTCTCATCGTTCATCACTTACATCCATGGTTTTCTTATCGCAGAAATCCAAAGTACCAACTTATAGCAGAGGAACATTGTGGAGCGACAGAGAGCAAAGAAATGCAAAGATGAGTTTTGGCTACAGGAGGAGACATTTCAAGTAAAACTCTCCACGCTCTTTCTTCATCACAAGCAACGTAATAAGCTCGATCCAATGTCGGCAATGTAATAGGGAATTGACTGGAAAATGGAAAGAAAAATTCAACCTAATCGATTACGAGCTGTAGTGTAAATGACCCATTTTTGTTTTTTAGCATTTCGCGCTAGAGTGCGGAAGAAATTGAGGAGTTGCATGAGCCATGATAACAAGCCCATGCATTACAAACAAGAATGGGTGTGAATCTCAAACCCGAAAAGGTTTCTGATTACTGACCAACCGAAGGGTAAGCATCATAATCAGGTGGAACAATCCAAATTCGACGACCATAACATCTCGATACCCACACACGTCGCATATTACAGACCACGAAATCTACATATCTAAGCAATCGAAAGCACACCCACCAGAGAAAGAGAGAGAGCGAGAGGAACCTGCAGTCGAGCAAGGGAATGAGCAAAGCAAACGAGCAGTCGAGCGACCAGTGCAGAGCTTCGCGAAGCGTAAGAGCAATCGAGAAAGGAGAGCAGTCGAGCAGGAAAGAGCGAGAAAGGAGAGGCTGTTTAGTGGAGTGAAGCGTTCCTAGAGAATAGGGTTTCATATTTTAAAAGGCGCAAAAAATGGACTTTCAGGGCAAAAATGGCAACAAGTTAAAATTCATTAATAGATGGTTTCAATTTTCCAATAGGCCAGCATTTGGCCTAAACCCCCTTAGAAAAACTTGCCAAACACCCCCAAAATTTCCCTAAGGGAGTTTAGAGGCCTAAAGCCACTTGAAAAAGCTGAACCAAATGCAGCCAGAGAGTCATAGAGGTGAGTTCGATCTGAATAATTTGTAAATACATTTAACACCTATATTATGTTTAAATCTATTTATAACCTATTTTATGAATATAACAAACTCATATAACAACCCGGCTTATCATTTGTGAGTTAAGAAATGGATTTATGACTCATTTTCACAGGTCTACTCTAAAGTAAAAGAGCGAAGAACAGAGATGTGAAATATAAGATGCTGGCCCATCCCTTGTTTACTTGGATCATTTCTCTTGGACGTTTACTAGATCATCCATCCAAAACTCTTGTTGGGGTTGTTGGGGAAAAGTGCCAAAAAAGTCCTAAACCTTTTGCATTAGTGCTAATTTAGTTCTAAATATTTTTTTGGTACCAATTCAGTCATAAACCTTTTGTATTGGTGTCAATTTAATCCTAAACATTTTTTTTTGGTGTCAATTAAGTCATAAACATTTTAAATTTGTGCCAATTTAGTCCTAAACATTTTGTTTTTATGTCAATTTAGTCCTTCCGGCCAATTTTGATCGGAATTTGCCGACGTGGACGCTTGCCGGCCGGCGACCGGTCACCGGTGCCGATGTGGCGCTGATGTGGACAACTTAAATAATATTTTAATATTTTATTCGTTTTTTCTTTTTTTTTCCACTTTTTTTTTGGTTTCTCCTTTCTCTGGCCAGTCGCCAGTTCGGCGAGCGGCCAAATGCCAGTGGCCAACGAGCTCAACCTCGCCGGCCACTAGCGAGGGCGGCCTCGCCTTGGTCGAGCGAGGCTCAACCTCGCCAGATTTGACGAGGTTGGGCCTCCCCAGACCATGGCGAGGCTCGAGCCCTCGTCAGAGGCCGCGGAGAGGGCGAGCCTCGCCATGGTCAGGGGAAGCCTGACCTCACCGGCTTCTAGTCCAGCGATCAAACAGAGGAAGGAGAGACAAAAAAAAAAAAGTAGAAAAAAAAGGAAAAAAAATAAAAATTCAAAAAAATATTAAAATATTATTTAATTTATCCACGTCGACGCCGGTAACCGGTCGCTGACCGGCAAGCGTCCACGTCGGCAAATTCCGGTCAAAATTGGCCGGAAGGACTAAATCAGCACAAAAACAAAAGGTTTAGGACTGAATTAGCACAAATTTAAAAGATTTAGGACTTAATTGGCACCAAAAAAAGGTTTAGGACTAAATTGGTACCAATGCAAAAGGTTTAAGATTGAATTGATACAAAAAAAAAAGTTTAAAACTAAATTAGCACTAAAATAAAAGATTTAGGACTTTTTTGGCATTTTTCCCGTTTTTGTTGGGTAGAAACTAATTGCCCAGTCTCGTTGATTCAGGGAAATGAGCCTAAAATGACCACATTCCTTGGCCCAATCACTTGGGCCATTCCATGGATTTCTTTGCCCAGCTGCATAACAAGAAGCAATGGACGAGTCCTTTTCGATCAAAGTAGCAGTACACATCGTGTCGTGGACGTTGGAAGTATCTCAGGTTGGCCTACACGCGTCCCCCCAAGTTGCGATAAAGTTGGACGGTCCATGCGATCCCCGAAATCGTCCGAACTTGTGAGCCACATTCATTCTAAGCGTGGGTGCTGTCTTTGGGTACAAAACAAGCTGGGGGCATATGCCAGGTCGTGGCGTGCATGCATCTGCACCTCTTCCTTTTACGAGCTTTAAGGCTCCATTAATGGATATACCCCTCAAGGTCCTCCACCCCCTCCTTTGGCTTCATCTTCGTCTGTTCATGTCGGCTTCTGCCGGTAGCTGGGACACGTGAGAGGAAAGCAAGCATTCCAATCAAGAACATCCGTGAAGGATGCAAACTTTTGACCACGTTCGTTCTTCTTTCCAAGGAGCATTGCGTGGCAAACCAATGAGAACCGCTCCATTTTCTTGTTTTCTATTTGTCATGGATGCGGGTTTCGATGTTTCCCTTTCCTTTTGGGTGCATTTTTAAATCACTTTTATGAACCATCGAAGGGTGATGAATCTAGACATGTCAATCAAAATCTCTTGCTAATTATCGAAGATACTAAGATCAAAAGATCGACAGCTCTTATAATATAATGATCTTTTTATTTATTTCTTCCATTGTTGTGTTGCCTCCTTATGAAATGTAATGTTTTGTAATGTCTTTATCCAGTGAAAATTATCTCAACACGTTACATTTTTTTTTTCTATTAATGTGCCCTTTTATTATTGGCAAAGATGCCCTAACGATACTTTGGATTAATAAGCTAAACCAATTTTGGAAAGGAGGGGGAGCTCTAAGGCTGACGCGTTAGCTAAGGTTTTAGAAGTTGCACAAATCAAAAGCCTAAACTTAATCATATATTGTAGAACGTTTCACGAGCATTAACAAAAGGAAAAAAAATGAAAGAGATGGGAGCAAGGAAGTTGCACAAATCAAAAGCCTACACTTACTCAGATTTTGAGATTTTGTAGAACGTTTCACGAGCATTAACAAAAGGCAAAAATGAAAGAGATGGGAGCAAGGAAGTTGCACAAATCAAAAGCCTACACTTACTCAGATTTTGAGATTTGTAGAAAGTTTCACGAGCATTAACAAAAGGAAAAAAATGAAAGAGATGGGAGCAAGGAAGTGTTTGAATTGACAAGCTAATTAGTTAATTGTAAAGAAGGCTCGAAAGAGGAGGGCCGACAGGTACGACTGGCAGTGGAAAGGCCTGCATATCTACAGAAGATGCATGTCTCCTTTGCCATGTACTTGATTCAGATTTGTTTAATTGCCATATACTTCACTTTTCATTTCTATTACAACGCTGATCAATCTGTCCGACTATATATTATTTTAAATGCTTGTCGCGTTGTGCATGGAAAGACTCAAGATTAGGATTAGATGATTGGAAAATTTATTCAACTGTTCCCACATCCCAATGTTCACTTGAAAATCGGATAGCCTGCCTTTTACTCTTTCAATCCATAAGACATTCTATATATGAGTAGTTATTTCCTCATCTCTAAGACAACCCTTAGGCTTAGGTGATTGAGGTTGATCTGATTTAGTTTGAGAATGATGAGGAAGATAAAAATTGAGAAATTTGTGTCTATTTTGATATATAGAAAAGAGTAAAGCCTAAATATAGGCTTTACTAGATAACTATCTAAAGAAACTAAAGGAAATCAAATTAGATATGCATAATCAAAAAAGATATACAAAATTAGAGGATATATTCTAAATATCTCTAGAAGATATTAAATATCTCTAACATCCTCCCTCAAACTCATAGTAATTGAGTCAGCTACAATTTGAATTCAAGTCAAATAGCGTCGAGCAGTTGAGACGCTGCGTCTGATTAATGTTTGTGGCGAAACTTCCAAATCTAGTTGGTTTGATGGGCGACGACTTTGGTGGTAATGTCGACTTTTTCAAACAACTCGCGAAAGATTGAGAATCGGAAGGGAAACAGCAAGCGACTAACTCTCGAAATAGTAACTGAGCCATGCCGCATATACGTCTAGCTTCATAGCATAAAACATACTGGATTGAGCTATTTTTCGAATGACAAAAGATATTTAAGCTTTTTTCCGACCAACTGATCCTATGTTTACTTGCACATCGCCCCCATGCACTTGAATCCGGAGTAAGGCTCCATCTACATAGAGCAAGCAAGATGCTCTCGATTAGTACGAGCAGGATACGTTGGGATTTAACCACAAGATTTACTGCAATGAAGTCAAGCTTGTGCTGTAATTAAAGTCTATAGCAAAGATACCTCCTTTTTTATGCAAGTTTTTTGGGAAAATTGTCAAATCAGTCCTAAACCTATTGTACGGAGGCAAATTCAGTCATAAACTTTTTAAGTTTGCCAATTCAGTCCTAAACCTTTTAAATTCCTGCTAATTTAGTCCTTTCGGCCAATTTTGGCCGGTTGGCACTGACGTGACCGCCGACCGGCGCTGGCCATCCGGTCAACGCTGACGTGGCAATTTTTTATTTTTTTTTCAATTTTTTTAATTTTTCTTTTTTTTTTTTTCTGCTTTCTCCCCTCTGGCCGATCCGACGACCGGCGGCAGGCCAGAGGGGAGGGCCGGCGAGGCCTCTAGCGAAGCTCGCCCCGCCGGGCACCGGCGAGGGCTAGCCTCGCCGGCCCTTGGCTGGGCAAGGCGAGGTCGACCTCGCCTTGCCGTCGCGACCCAAGCGACGGCGAGGCTCGACCTCGCGTCGCCGTCGCGACCCAGGCGACGGTGAGGCTCGACTCAGCGAGGTCGAGCCTCGCCGTCACAGCCCAGGCGACGGCGAGGCTGGGCGAGGCGAGGTCGGCCTCGACCTCGCCTCGCCCAGCCAAGGGCCAACGAGGCTCACCATCGCCGGTGCCCGGCGGGGCGAGCTTCGCCAGAGGCCTCGCCGGCCCTCCCCTCTGGCCGGCCGCCGGTCACCGGTCGCTGGATCGGCCAGAGGGGAGAAAGAAGAAAAAAAAAAAATTGCCACGTCAGCGTTGATCGGACGGCCGGTGCCAGTCGGCGGCCACGTTAGCGCCGACCGGCCAAAATTGACAGGAATTTAAAAGGTTTAGGACTGAATTGGCAGCCGTACAATAGGTTTATGACTGATATGACAATTTTTCCGAAGTTTTTGGACCCATTTAAGCTCACTCCAACTTCATTCCTTCACATCTCTTAAAACATAAAAAAGAAAAGGTTGTGTAAACTCACTGTGAAGTGACTGTAGGCCAGAGTAACTGCAGAACATGGATCGTGCTTAGTCGAACACAATTTGGACATGTGCGGTTTAGCCTCGTTTGTAGAAAATTACAAGAACGAATATAGGAAGTAGGTGAAAAGCTGATTAGGTCACGTGGAGTTTTCTTGCTGTTGTGTTTTGTCTTTTGAGAGGCCAAATTTTAACATCCAAAACATTAAATTTAATCTTTCCAGCCGTCTTCAGAAATATCTCCTGGCCAGATAGAGATGATAAATCGAGTAAACGCAAGAAGAAGAAGAAGAGCTCCACTTTGCTGTGTTTCTTAGGTTTTAGTTTCTGAATTTTTTAGAATATGATTGAAGATTTTCCTGATTTAAGTAATTTAAATTTAGTCAATTATGATCTTACTTGGAAGTGTCACATATCTGCAATTTTCATTACACCAAAATAGAAGCAACATCCGAAGAAAATATATATAAATTCGATATTAGTTGGCTTAAACTAATGATCGTTTATTATCCATGGCTACACATTTCACGAGAAAAGTTATGGATCAAATAATATAATATTTTTTCATTAGTTACTTAATAAATATTTCAAAGCATTCAATGCCAAAATTTGTTGTATAATTTAATATTTCATTCGATTCAAGGAAAAAAAAAAACCCATGCGTTGCTACTCTTTAGCAAAAACACAATAATAAAATTCCATGTTCAATATCTGCCCAATAGCAATCATCTTTATACCATGTAATTTCTAGTATTTTGCGTTCGGGGTTTAAACTTTTGGAGCGTCTTTTATGTTAGTGCCAGATTATATTCTTATCATCTTGTATTATTTTTGTGGGCTGCGAAGGGCAGCCTACCAACGCACACGTGAAATTCACCCAAATTTCCTTGAATGGCCAAGAAGCCAAAAAAAATACAAGAGACTTTTGTACATGCAATAGAGATTCGACTGTATAATTATCTTAAATTTATTGTATGGTAGCCAATTCAGTCCTAAACTTTTCAATTGTGTCAATTTGATCCTGAACCTTTTGACGATATGCCAATTTAGTTGTAAACCTTTTGATTGTGTCAACTTAATCCTAAACCTTTTGAAGAATTGTTGATATAGTCATAAACCTATTATTTGGATAATTTATCGAGAGGACTACATTGACAAATCGTTAAAAGATTTGTGATTGAATTGATAAATCATTAAAAGGTTTAGAATTGAATTGACAAATCATTAAAAAGTTTAGGATTAAATTTTCAAATTATCAAAATATTTAAAATTAAATTAACATAATTAAAAAATTTAGAATTGAATCGGCCATTATACGGGTATAGGACTTTTGGACAATTTCCCCTGGACTCGACCCTTCTCCTTCTTCTTGTAAAGGCCAATGAGTAATACAATATGACGGGGGTTGATTGTGATAGTGAAATAGCCTAAAACACATTTTAAAACGGCGAACGTGTCACGTAACCCCTTTCATAAGATATACGGATCAGACCACACGATATGGGCAGAGCTGAGATCGGGACTAGAAGTCTCAATTGCCTTTAAAATCAAAGGGAGGGAGGGAGGGAGGGAGAGAGAGAAACTTCTTGTTTAAGGTTTAGAAGATGATGAAAAGGAGTGGTTGAGGGGTCCAGTTCAATTTGGACGATACAAGAACACATCAACGTTCCCATCTTCATGTGATATGGACATACGCAACTCCCCTTTGATCTAGCCCGCCGACGCGCATGCGATCGCGAAGATATTGCATGGTCTTTTCCGATTTCTTAATTGGCTTCTTTTGTTGAAATTGCGTTTTCCAGAGATTTTACACGACTTTAGGCGACCCGACTTTTTACACATCTTGACTGAATCCGCACGCCATATTTCTAATCTTTCTTTATGTCTACTTTCAACACGGTTTTGGCTTGAGTCATTCCAGGACAAAAAAGCTTAAATCCGTCTTCTCTTCTCTCTCTCTCTGTCGTTTCATCTTTGACTGTTCTCTTTGCATGCTTCCCTCATAGGAAGAGAGAAACACAGCCATTCATCTCTGATAAAGTTCGAACGTGTCATGTCAATGGTTTTAATTGGCTATGTTTGTAGGTCAATTGAGTATCAATGTTTGTATGTCGGATGTTTATGTAATTGTCAATTTTAGATCGCTTCGTGCAATATTGAGCTGGGTTTCTTTTCTACTGCCAAAGATCATTTTTTATAGTCCGTTTGAGATGACTTTTACTTTCGACCTTTTGCACTTTTTCCAAATCTTGCACCACACGCATTTTGACATTCTTCTTCTTTAAATACCTGGAATTTTCACAATATATAAATGTTGACGCGTGAATCCTAATATAGTTATTCGTAAATTTTTAAACTTTAAATTATATCATAAATTTTGGCCAGAAGGTGAAAGAGTTGCCTTTTACATTTCACAATTGGAGAAAAAAACCTTAAATCTTTGCTATGGTTGATGCTTTAGACTTGTGTCGCTACAAATCATACCCGGAATTTTCATATAAACATAGAAAAAAATGAAGTCATAGTGATTGGCCTTTTTGAAAACAAGATCGAAAGACCAAAGAACACGTAAATGACTTCATCATATGACCAACCTCATTCCAACTAATGTAAGACAAATTGTGTTGATAAAGTTGGAATCTTGAAATTAATATGTCTAGGCACAGTACCGCTGAAAGCTACTTTTAAGCGTGACATGAAGGTGTGATAATGTGAATGCCTAAACCTTTTACAAGCAAAAAGGGATTCCATGATAAAGCGAGAGTGCTTTTCGTTTGGAAAAATCTGATACACGCAAAGATAAAAAGTTTGGGACTAGAATAACCTAATCAAACACGCTCGCTAAGTCTTTTCATTGGTGTTTCGTGACCACAACTTTGTCTCTAGCAAAGACAATTATGTAAAGCTAAGTGCGGTTAAGTACAATCATGAGCCACGACACTTGGCTTTTTTCTATGAAGAATCCAACAAGATAAGGTCTACTTTATCTCCTTGGTCTAATATGATCAAACAAGAACGACACAAGGAGCTGTTTCATGCAGCCTGCGAAAAGTGGATCAAAAGGGCTTTTAGAAAGCTTTTTAATCAGTCTGAATTATCAATTAATTAAGTTAGTGCGGTCGATGAGCTGCGAGAAGAGAGAGAGAGAGGAGTGGTTGGGGCTTTTGTTCTCATTCCAGAAAGGCAAAGGCATGGCGTGAGGAAGCAACATAGCACAAAGTTCAAAAAGGTGTATGTGAGTTGGAGAAGAAGAAGGGCATCTTCTCTTTCTTGCTTTTTGGGTTTGGTTGAAAACCTTACTTTTTCTGAGTTCAGACAAAAGTAAGTGGAGCTTTTCTTCGCGATCAAGAATATATATAACGTTGATGATATCTTGCATGGCCTTATCTCTCTAACTTAATGATTTGGATCTCTACGTGTTTGGCCTGTTCTTGTTTGCACAGTTGCGTTTGATCGGATTGGCACCTTCCAGACTTTATACAAATGATCATATACTATAACATCATTGCTTCTTTTATATCCAAAATCGAGATTATCTTCTGAGAAAAGTGTTGTACTTGACTAGGGTTAATCATCTTCATCTATATTGTCGAAGTTGTCATTGCTTCTTCAATTATGGAAGCGGGATAGGATCTAAGAACAAGATTGTTATACTTATAGTCAACTAAGGAGAGCTTAGCAGGAAAAGATACTCGCTAGGCCTCTCACAAGAAAAGAATCATTGCTCGACATATAGTATGTTGACATATATGATGCTAACTACTAGCTAGTTAATCATGGTTTGTTGAAAATATGGCATCTCTTGAGATAAACGTAACAGTAACAACAGGAAGAAAATGCACAAAAGTCAAGATCTAAGATGGTCGTCTACTTTCTGGTGATTTATCAGATGAGTTAAGAAACTTAGTTTACTTCCAAGATCGTAGTTGATCACGTAAAGGAGAAATTGAAAGATTATCTACGGACGCGTCATCTACGTAAATACTCAAAAAGTGTTCTCTGGAATGTTAATACTTCAAAGATAAGGGTATAGTATACAATTGCAATCTTGATTGATTATCAGATAAAGCATTCTCCGACTACTGATTAGAAGTTCTTACTCACCAATCACAGATTGCACAATTGTATTGTGATGGATCGTGCTTTCCTTTATGTCCTCGCTTGTCTCTTCTTGTTTGTTTGATCTGGTCTTTCTATTCCACGCACAAGATAATTCATAACTGGCACGTTATTCTACATGTTCTCCTCTGCGACTTCATGTGCTAGAGAAAATAAACGAGTAGTCATCCTTCATCTCAGCTTTACACGTCAGAGGGGCATAAATTTTCAACTCTGAAGCGGCACTGGCTTTTATTTCACAAGCAATAGTCTCCCTTTTACTTAATAACATAAACTTTTCGATTAGACGTTTTAACACTTAACCGATAGAATAACCTTGAGGGTTATGCCAACCACCCGATAACATAATTTTTTGAATTAAAAGTGTTAATGCTTAGTCAATGCACATGGATGCATCACCCCTGAATTTTTTTGGTTTTTGTCCCATATGGAAAAGAAGATGCGGGGAAGAAAAAGAGCTGCTCAGCCTCACAGAGCGATTGCGATTGCGATTGCGAATGCAATTTGCAAATGGACCATCAACTTGAAGTGAAGTGACAAGGGGTGGATGAGACGGATGACTGGGAGCAGAACTATAAATGCGGACACATGCAGAGACCCAAAATCAATTAATTGCTCACGATCCAAATGGCATGAACGAGAGCGACCATTTTTGTCCCTCGTAGCGAGAGTCAATGCCCCATTTCTTGTCAACACTTCACGTGGGGAAAGCGTTGTGTTGGACGCAAACCCACTTGAGAGCTCGGACTGAGACTTGGGGATTCAATGCTGAGGAGATGAGTGTTTAGTATGGTTTTTGAATCGAGTGACTACAAAGGCAAAGCTGTAGAAGAATTCCAGAACTGCTACTCATGGCAAATTTTGGCAAGAATAACGTAATTAATATGCTACCGAGAGCCATCTGATTAAGGATTTAGTTCGTATGATTCTATTTTGTTCGAGATTTATCTTTAAAAAACAGTGACATTCTAATTCATGATTATTGTAAAGATCTCAAGGATCGATATAACGCGGTCCCGTAACTTTATATGTTTATTTGAATTTTAATATTCCCGACTCATCCGAAATCGATTATGTCATCACGATGGATGCGCGTGAACTTCATGTGCTTTGTCCATTATATTATAGTAAAATCCCTGCGTATGCATGAAGTGTAAGATGGACGGGGAATGTCATGTTCATAGACCAAACTTAAAAAAATCTCTTGACCGAAGGTACTTTGCTAAAATGTGAAGGGATGGAGTGTTTATTAGGCACGCACGCTTAAGTAGCAAGTCCTAATTATAGCATCTCACTACTCTTTTGTCGGTATAGACATGATTATAGAAAGTTAGAAAGCCCTCGTTTTGCCTCAATTCCCAATGGCTGCCCATTGTAACTTTACTATGCAAGTGATTCGGTGCCTAACTTTCATCACGACACCATGTCTCTCTCCCTCTCGTCATTTGCTGCGATTGCAAGTGAGATTGGGTCGGATAGACATCATGCAAAGAAGGTAAGGTTTGGCTTATTATAAGTGCGAATTTCCAAGGTTTGGCTTATTATATTCCGACCCTCTTACGTGGTGATGCCCTCACCATTAGCTCGATTAGGAACCGGTTAGAATCATGTGGCCCAAAAGATGCACCCCTCGATTTTTTTTTTTTTTTTAGTGTCTCCCTATGTGCTATCTGATCATGTTCTTGCGGAAAAATCGAGGGTCCCCAACAATTCGCAAGAAGAATCAATATAGTAATGCCATTTCCCCCTCAAAGAGGGAGAATCAAGACGATGCTAGTTGTCAACAGGTTCGTCCAACTAAAGTATATATGCTGTGTGCGTATACCGAAAGGAGAAGAATATAAAGATCCCAAAATGGAAGAAAAGCTTCCTAGTTGGCGGGCAGGCGGGCGCGGACAGCAAAGATTCGGATTGCTTCTTACATGCAAACCCGTTTGCGGATCGCTCTCGCCTTAACACTTGCTAACTCCAAAAGCCAACCTTTGGACCCCGTTGATGGTAATGACGATATCAAGAAAACAGTAAACCAGCCATGGACAAAACAAAATCCACATCAAATGTTACTGTTAAGTTTCTCGCGCGACTATAGTTTTGGTCAGCAAGAAGAATTTGGCCCTTGGCAACTCAAAGAAGCCATCTTGTCATTTTCCTTCTCAGGAAAAGCAAAACGATTCACACCAGATCGTGCGCACGAAGATCGGCCAATTCAGTTCATCTTGATCAGAGTGTTTCACGAGGACCGACCCACGTGGCTTGCCTCTTCAATTAAGTCTCAACAAAGGAGAAATTGCCGGAAAGAGAGACAAATTGCAAAGGAAAAGGGCTTTAGTTTAAAGAACTCATCATGACATTCCAAGAACCGCCGCTTCCGTCTTCTACACGGCGAGATCGACTTAACTTAAAGGTCTTCACGCCAAAAAGAAACGTTAGTTGAAATATCCTTTACTCATTTGGAGTACCAACCCACTCTGCCTGCCTCTGCCTCATTCAGAGTCAAATTTGTCTTCACCAACCAAAGAAAAGGTTAAACATACAAAACCCTAATGCTCATAACTTGGTAAGTCAGATCAGACCATAGATGTCAATGTAATCATGACATTATACAAGGGGAAGAAAAGAGAGAGTGTTGTGTTACATGCCCATACCACATGAACAAACAAAAGGGGCTAAAAAGAGGAAAAGAATGCTCATCTTATTGATCATCGTTCGTAAAATTAATTAAATAGACATATCTATGGTAAAGACCCTATTATATCTTGTGCAATTTTAATAAAACAATACAAAAAGGCGAGACATTGAAGGGCATTTTTTTTTAGGAAGGGTGCTCGACTTAATCTAATTAATCAATGTCTCAACCTCATACTAACTGTTTTGCCCTCTTTAACTGTCAACCGTCTTGACTCGCCCACTGCGGCGCAAGACGGTTTCGACCCTATTTACATCCTCCCTCCAAAACATACGAGAACATTACCGACCGTGCCACTCGATCACAGCCCGTCCACCACCACCTTGATGCTGCTAGGCAGCCACTCCCCCTCTCTCGGGCTATCGGACTCGCCGTCTGACTCGAGCCTGATGAGCACAGATTCATCGGGTGTCATGCCGACGGTGGCAGGCAACCGCGCCCTGAGCTGGTGGAAGAACGGGATCAGCACATTTTCTGTCCACTCCTCCAATCCGGTCTGGCCCAACCAAACACCCCCTAGAATCTTCTGGATGGCCTCCTCTTGCACTTCGATGGAGACTCGGCTGCTGACGATGGTCGAGAACGTCTTTTTGATGGAGTTTGTGGTTTCCTGTACAACAGGATCGAAATCCACAGGGCTGAAGATGATGGAGTCGTCGACATGATTAAGCAGCTCCTTGTACACTAGCGAAGCCGTGGATGATCGTCTATCGTCGAGGCCGTGGTCGACATCATGATCAACTGTGAGATCGCTCGAATTGTGAGACCCATCAGCCCGATCATCATCCACATCTGCGGCTTCATTCAGGTCAAACCCCATTCCGAGACTGCTCTCCTTTCTGGGCTTCGTGAGCCTGTCCTGCTCCCGTAACCAGCTAGCCCGGCGCTTGGCAGACTTCTCGCAAAGGGAAAGCCTCAACTGCCAACCACTTCTGGCCACCCTAAAAAGCTTTTCTTCGCCCAGGGAGACACCATCCGACGACAACTTCTGATTATCCGGTGACCAATGCAGAGTGAGGATGATGGTGACATTCCCGAGACTGATCTCACGGCCATGAGAATCGGCAATCCTGCCCGTCTCCATTGCTCGCTTGATGCTCCCACGAACTAGACCATCTGCTTCATCAATGTCCTCGAGCAAGACTACCAAGGACGGGTTCCTCCTAACTGCCTCAGCTATCCGATCCAGCACCGTCTTACCTCGGAAACTCGTAGGGGAATCCCCGCCGCTGCGACGCGATCCAAAAGAAACCACCGTCGGACTAGCGCCACAGACTTGGTTCGAAAGAGCCGATGCCATCTTCCTCTTGCCGACCCGATCAGGACCAATAAATAGTAACCACGTGTCACCCTTAGATCCAGGCCCACGCCGTTTGCTGTTACCGAGCTTGCACTGGGTCATGGCAGTGGCTAAGGCAGATGAGGCATCGTGCTGCCACCAAACTTTCTCCAGCAGACCTTTAAGGAGCTTCTTGTACGAGTCTGTATCTGATTTGCTCAGAAGCTTCTCAATGTTCACCTCAGCGATCTTCTTCTGGGGTTCGGCGGACATGACGCCCAAAAAGTCCCTCAGTTGGTCTCCATTGGATGTCTTGAAGGTGGTTTCAGCAACCTTGACTGGCCCAAGAGCCAAGTCTGTCCCGACGGGACTTCTCGGTGGGCTAGCCACTGACTCAGGTGGTTGGCTAGCAGGCATGCTGGAATTCAACTGCAGGGCCTTCCCGAGGCTTCTGTTAAGTTGTAATTTGGGTTGGAACGGCTGGCACAAGAGTGGGTTAGGATTGCACAATCCTGGGATCAACCGAGGCACAGAACTAATCTTGTCGGAGCCGACAATTTGTTGATGGAATTGAGGATGAGAACGCAGACACATGTCTTTCCATTTCTTTCGTATCTCTTGGCTCCTCTGCTTTTGTAGGATTCCTTGGTCTTTGGTCTGCAAATGAAACGGACCAAAATTGAACATTTATAAGCAAACAATTTCACATTGCACTCTTTGCAATACATTCGTATCCCAATTCACATGCAAAATTACCTGAAACTTATTCTGACTCTCATGGACTTTTGCACTTTGCAACCACTGCGGAAGTGGCGATCGACCTGATTCTGATTCAACTTCAGGACTGGGCTTCTCAAGTTCTGTGGCTGCGGCTCTTGCAATTTCTTGTTCACATTTCTGAGTGCACTCCGGGCAGCAGCCCATTCTTCGAGCAGGATCCAAATTCTCAGAGAGACGTCTCGGAGGCGCAGAAATGGTAGTGGGAAGATTGTTCAGTGGCGAGAAAGATTCAACCGAACTGCCTAGAATTCCATTCGCTCCAAACCTAGAAATCAAAGAAAGACATTTAAGCATCCACATCTATCCGGTATCCCAAAAGGGCTTAATATCTCCAACTCATCCTCGTATCTCCAACAACCAGATAATTCCTTCACTTAAAACTCCTTTTTGACTATCACCATAACGGTTTATCCAAACTAGACAATCCCTTCGCTTGCTCCCCAACAACAACATGCAGGATCGAGGAGATTTAGATTCCAAGGGCAGGTAACTTTCAGGTGTCTAATTATCTGCAGTTAACAAAATGCTCGAAAACAGAACAAGATTTCAGTTTGCATCAAACCTTTTCCTTAGAGACCAGAAGCATCGAATTTAGGAGAGTTACTTCAGACAACACTCGCCATTGAAATCGAGTCAGGCCGACCCGGCAACAAGGTTACTTTTCTGATTATTGATATACATATAAGTAGAAACTTATTCTTGGGAACTAGACATTAAGTGCAAAATGCAAAGATCAAAACTAATCATACCTTGGGAATAATCCAGGATGAGGTGCTCTGGCTGCAATAGGCAGTGCTTGCAAATCCCAGTCACTTTCCATCAAAGGATGGTAAACCTGACACCTCAAGTACGTCTCACAAGTAGCAGTCCCAATCAACCACAACCTACAACTACTCTTCTCAAACCTTGACAGCAACTTCGCCATCTCCGCCACCATGATCCGCCCCTTATCGGAGACCAACTGCTGCTGTGGCTGAACTGTGCCCGAACCGTAAACGGCCGCTGGCTGCTCCACCAGCCACTTCAAATCCCCTAAATCAAGAACCACACCACCACCTCCTCCCGAGTTCCCCATCTTGGTCTCCAGGACATCACCCAATTCTCGAAATTTCGCGGGTATCTTTGCCTCGTCCGACCCGATTTCCTTATCCAACGGGACAGCCTGAATATTCTTGAGCAGCCCATCGCCCAATTCTTTGTTATCAATCCTCTTCAGCAATTCTTTGACCACGGCCTCCGGCTCCGACTCACCGACCAGTACTGGGTTCCTCTTCTTGGGCCTCAACAAGATATCAACCACTCTTTTGACCTCCTCCCCTCTCTGTTGGGTCGAATTCCCAAGTTGTTGCTGCTGCTGCTGGAGTCGCGGATTCAAGTACAGATTCCTCGGTGGAGCGGCGGCGGGTACGGCAGGCGACCGGAAACCCAATCCAATTGGGGCTGAATTGGGGTTGGCGGCAGCCGGGGCGGCCGAATTCAGGGACTGCTCAATTGTGGCCTTGACCGCAGGGCTGGAGAAGCTAGCTTCCCGCATGACCCGGCTCACGCTCGGGTCGTCGAGAATCGATATGATAAGCTGCTCGAGCTCGACCTTGACGGCGAGGAGCGGTTGCTGCTGCTGCTCGGGGCAGCCGCGGCGCTGGTGGGCCTGCGCCCGCTTGAGGGCCGCCATGAGGGCGTTCGAGATCGGCGGCTCGAGGCCCGGGCTGCCGCCCTGCGCGGTCGGGAGCCGCTCGAGGGCGACGCTGAAGCAGAGCTCGAGGGCGCGGCACTGGAGCGGGTGGGACGAATTCGGGTGCGACTTGATGCAGGCCTGCCGGAGGAACCCGGAGGGCGAGCCCAGGAGGGTGGAAGCGACATGGAGCGGCGTCGTCTGGCTGTGGTTCCGGCGACCCGCCTCGGCTATGGAGTGGCTCAGCACGTTCGCCGCCTCTGGCGTTAGCGTTTGCTGGATCGTGCTTAGACCGGCTCTCATTTGCAATCAAGAAATTTATCGCGAAAAAGAGGAGCGATTTGAATAGCAGAAGAAGAAGAAGAAAAAAAAAAGGGCAAAACACAACGCACACACCGGGGGTGGGGGGGGGAGGGGGGGCTTCGCCTATTGTTCCCTCGGGCCTCCCTTGCGGCAAAGAGAGGAAGACGCGAAATTTCGACCCCAAGTTTCGATTCGACGGGAGAAGAAGAATCGGGTTGGGTTTGTGGGACGGAGAGAACGAGAATTGGGTTTGAATCAAGAACTAGGGAAGAGACACCGAGAGGAAAACTTGGGAGGAAAAGGAGCTTTTGGGCAAAAGGTGAGATGATGTTAATTCAAGTGAGAACAGGGGAGGGGGAGGAGGGGGGTGTTTGGAAATGGACAGGAGGAGCTCGTTCTCAAGAAAGGAGGGGGGAGGGGGGGGGGGGTGGGGGAGGGGTGCCCCAGGAAAGAGAGAGGAGATGGGAGCTGAGCTGAGCTGAGCTTCGCATTGCAAACCGGTAAAATCCCCGACAATTAAAAAAAAAAAGGGGAGGAGATAAAAGAAGAAGAAGACGAGCGGTAATAGTGTGTGAGAGGGAGGGCTCTCAGCTGTTATAAATCCCCTTTTGCCATCATCTTTGATCTCTCTCTCTCTCTCTTTCTCTTTCTTTCTCTCTCGGAAGAGTGGCGTCAACAAGAAAAGCGAGGTGTTGAGAAATCAACGCGAAAAGGAGAGATCAGATCCCCCCCCCCTCCTCTTTCGCAAGAACCGCCCCCTCCCCCTTTCACTCTCTCTCTCTCTCTCTCTCCCTCCCTCTATTTACCGATTAAACCACGCAAAAGAGATAAGAGAGATAGAGATAGAGAGAGAGAGAGAAAAACATGGGAGGACAAGGTCCGAGACAACAATAATGCGGTGGGGGGGGAAAGAAAATGGTCAGAACAGAGAGACGGAGAGCAAATTGGTCGAAACCCTTTTTCGTCGCATTGATTAAGCGAGGCGGAGGGGATAAAAAAGAATATGCAGGAACACCAAAAAAAAAAAAAAAAAAACAACAAAACCAAACCCAACCCACCCCCTTCCCCTTCCCCTTCTCTCCCCCCTCCTCTCTCTCTCTCTCTCTGCGTGAAAAGTGGGGGCAGGCGAGCGTAAAAAGAAGAAATTCCTCCAACTGCCCATCATCATCCATCTCCTCTCTCTCTCTCTCTCTCGCAACGATTTCTGAACGGTGGGGGCACCCATCATCATCATCATCACATCTTTTTACTATATGGTTTTTGCCCTCGTCGAATTCCCACCTTCCTTTCCTCCTTTTTCTTTTGTTAGAGTGTTTTTTTTTTTTTTTTGGCTTTGCAGGGATGGACGGAGGAGGTGGCTTCTGTCGGCCTAATACCCAAAAAAATCTCAAACTTTAACTTTTATCTCATTTCTACCTTTTTATCTCGTAAAAAACCTCTAACTTTAAATCATGTCCCAATTTTATCTTCAATTTTTTTTTGTCCCATAAAAATCCCTTAACTTTAGGTCTTGTCCCAATTTTACCTTAAGTTTTTTTTTGCCCCATAAAAAACCTCAAACTTTTAGACTTGTCCCAATTTTACCGTCCAGTTTCAATTTTACTGTAGATTTTTTATAGTCTCACAAAAAACTACAAAATTTTGCTTGAGTCACAAATCTGGCTCCATTAACCCTCCATCCAAAATTTCTTGTTAACAGTCAAGAGATAGAAATCTCTCAAGTAAGAGCTGTTTGAGTGTCCCAAGTACTTTCAATCGCCAGAGATAGAATATTCTCAAGCATGAAATATCAGTAAGTGCAAAATTCGGAGAGCAATTTTGACGGAGGGTTAATGGAGATCTTTATGAAATAAAAAAATTAAAGTGAAATTGAAACTCGACCTAAAATTAAAATTTTTTTATGAGATAAAAAAAGTTTAGGTTAAAATTGGTATTGAATCTAAAATTGAGAGTTTTTTATGAGACAAAAAAAAGTTTATGGTAGAATTGATACTGGACCTCAAATTGAGATTTTTTTTATGAGACAAAAAAAAGTTTATGGTAAAATTAAAATACGATTTAAAATTACAATTTTTTTGTGAGATAAAAAATAAAAATAGAATAAAAGTTAAAATTTAAGATTTTTTTTGAATAGTAGGCCGGCCGCTGTCTCTGTTTTAACCTTTTCCTAATCTCTCCCTGCTCTTCTCTCTCTGCTCCCTTGTCTTTATCCGCCAAAACCCACGAGACGATGGAATAGGGGCGAGACTCAAAAACACCTTTTTAGGAGAGAGAGAGAGAAAGATAGAGAGAGACAGAGCGAGAGTGAGATAGAGTCATCGTCTTCGCTAATCTCTCTCTCTCTCTCCCCGTCCCTTTGATTTTCTCTCTCTAGCAGCGGTGGCGCTGGCGACCGAGGATTGACCGCCCTTTTTTTTAATATATATATATTATATATTTCGCCCCCCAAACCCTTTTCTCTTTTTCCCCTCGCCCCCCTCGTGAAATTCCCTTTCTACCCTTCCCGTCCCCTCCCTCGGCACCCCGGCGCGTGGGCTGCACCTCCCCCGCGGGACGAGGGCGGGTGCGCCGCACGCGCCGGCTGGTGCGACGCGAACTCTGTTCCTGCACCCGAACCTCCCCCCAAAAATTTTCCTTCTTTCCTGCTTTTCGCCTTTTTCATACTTCCGCCTTTTCGTTCTCTCTCTCTCTCTCTTCCTTTATAGCTTTCGCTTTCTCATCTCTTCACATTTTTAATATATGTGCTTGTTATTGTTTTGTTTTAAACTTCATCCAAACATTATTGTCCACAATTGCCCTTGAATGCTTGTTAAAAAATTTCCTATTAAACAAAATATTATAATCTCCTAGTGCACGCATATAACTTTTTCCGAAGAGTTCTTTGTCACCATGGAGTCATTTTTGTAGATTTTCTTAATACTCTTTTGGGACAATATGTTCTCCAGAAGTCATGAAATCCTAAAATTTATCATATTAGTGCAACGGGTCATTTCGTTAACTTCACCCAGGTTAATTGATGAAAAATGCCGACGTGACCTTTTTAATATGTTTTCTCTTCTACGTGGCGATGACGTGGCAGGGGTCAGCCGCCACTAGCGTCCTTGGCCGCCGACCATTTGTTCACCATCGCCGACCCTTCCGGGCAGTGGTGGGGCAGTAGCCCTCGCCGCCTAGTCCAACTCTCCCTTTTTTTTAATTTTAATTTAATTTAAATAATTTTTTTTATTAAAAATCAAATTTAGATCATAACAACATTGTTTTAGTCTTGTATTTCGTGCTTTAGCCATGTTATCGCTACGTATGAGAGAGAAAATATTTTAAGAAAAGTCACGTCGACATTTTTCGTTAGTCAAGTTGAATTTAGTTAACCAGAATGACTCGATTGCATCAATTTGATAACTTTAAGAACTTGATTGTACTTTTAGTAAGTTTTATGACTTAATTGCACTTTTCGTGACAAAATTTAGGACTTTTAGTGTACATATCCCAACTTTTTTTTTGTAATTGTATGAAAAATTCCTTTATTCAAATTAGTGAAATTGGAATGAAGAGATGATCAGGTGGTGTTATTTGTGCACCATTTGGTTCGCACAAAAATGGAATGATTTGGAAAATATTTTTCAAAATTAATCGTTTGAAATAATTAGTTAATTAAAAATATTTTTATCATCGATAGCAATCTATATTCAAACATTTTCGTCGACGATGAAATTTTTTTCGTTTATTCATTTTTGTAAGAAATGCAAGAGTTTATTTTTAGGAAAATATTTTTCGAATTATTCATTTTTCGCAAAACAATCAGAACTTTTAATTTCATTTTTATCAATAAGAGATAAGAATAATGAAACCCCAAATAAGAAAACATCTCATTACATTCTATTGGCTGCATTGTGCCAACTGCCAATCAAACATTCAAGAATAGCACACTCAACGAAATAATAGTTTATCAAATAATTATAGCCTAATCAGTACGAAAATAGCACTATCAACTAACCCTAACAAACCCAATCAAGTCAAGATGAACCCATAAACTAATTTTTTTATCATAAAAACCCTCAAACCGATATAACTATAACAAATTTACTTTTGTCAATTTTCGTTAAATTTTATCGTCAAATTGTTAAATTGGATAACACATGGTAATTGACGGGTGTTTGGTTTTCTGCAATATTAATATAATTTAATGAAAAATAGAGAATATAATATTTATTATAAATGCACCAGTTCGGAGTTTTGGATTGTTTATTATATTAATTTGAGATTTTTCATCGTATTAATCCTTATTCTAAAAAGGGATGCCGCCAATGAACATAATTATGACGTCATTAACACCGACATAAAACGAAAGAGAGACAGCGCTTGGACTTTGCCTGATTTTTTTTTTATCTTGATTTTTTTTTAGGTTTTCCCACTATGAGAAAATGATGGTCGCTTGGAATGTTTCGAAATTCGTGTTGCTCAAGCTTTAAAAGGGGCCAGCGACCCTGAGTGATGATAATAAAACGTATCTTGTCTTCATCCAAAAGCATTGCGTGATGCCACCCCTCGCATCATATCATCAGCACGCAGCTAGAAAGGTTCGTGTCCTTTTTCTTATGGATGCAATGATTCCCGTCTCGAGCTAATTATGAAGGAAAAGAAGGATGGATATGAGTAAAGCCCCAACGTTTCGATCTATATTCCCATGAATTTACCCGAGAGAGCATGTTGCCATAATTTACGAAATATTTAGTGTCTTTGAGCAATCGTTAACAGAACCCTTCTAAGAAGAGGAAGCTCGTGGCATCTCGAGTTTAGCATTGGTTTGATCCATCGTTCTTAAAATAATACCTGTGGAGACTTAGACTCTCATGGGTTACGATTGGGCCTTTACACTTCGAATGGAACTGTTCATAACTAATGGCTTTTAAAGAGTGTCTTACGGGCACTGTTTTTGCCATTTTTCTACCCGAGAAAATGAAATTGAATATAAGATGGATTTTTTCTTTTTCAAAGAAGATATCGACATCGAATGGATTGTTTGGTATGCGAAATAAATCATGTGAATTTCAATAAAGGGAGGGGGCTCATTAAATGCATTGAAAATTGGTGGGAATGCTAACCATCAATTAAAAGCATTGATGGTGCGCGGGGGTTGGTATCACAAGTTGTCTCGGCTTTGGGCTCTTCCCAAATTGACCAAATTTCTTTAATTCAATGACCATCACATCACATGCCCCCCCCGTCCTTTCTAGGTTTATGACATCATCATCAATGACTCTCCACCCTCTCCCAAAGTTTAATCTAAAAAGTTGTCCGGTCTAAAAATCTGACATATTAATATTTTTTTCTTTTGGAATTTTGGTCTCAGCGTTTGAAATTAAGTGAAATTTGAGGTATGTGTCATAAATGGGGCGAGTACCCATCCCTATCTGCTCACATTAGAGACGTGTACTGCGGCTTCAAAGCAGAAAATCACATGCCACCAACAAAGTTATCGTGCAAATTTTTATCACCTCCGCGAGCATGTGAAACTGCCCTTTTTCACTGACCGGTTCCGCCAAGGGCACTTTCAAAGTTTTGGCAAGATCGCAACAAGTTTTCGAATTTTTGGAATGAATAGTTGAACGTTGAATCGATCCCCATATTGTTTCCTTCTTTTACCGGGTTATTCGCGTGTCATATCATGCCTCGGGTCTTGTTCATTCCCTCCCTTATTGATATTGAGTTCATTATCTTCGAACTTTCATAATATGATTAATATCACGAAAAATCCTAAATTAGTATACATGTAATAATTTTCTCCTAAATTAATTTTTTGACTATAAAAAATCACAAACTGATATATTCGTGATAAATTTACCCTCGTTTAGTTTCCGTTAAATTAGATTGATATCACAAAAATCACAAACCGGTACATTCATGATAAGTAAAGGGTAAAACTCAAAACTAATGAAGTGTCATTTAACAAAATAATTTTACAGTAAAATTTAAAGGAAACTAACGAAAGGTAAAATTGTCACCGGTGTACCAGTTTGAGATTTTTGTTGTTAAAAAAATGAATTTGGGATAAATTTATCACGTGTATATCAATTTAAGGTTTTTCGTGATATTAATCCTTCGTAATAATATTAAAAAAGAAATCGGCGAAATGTATTATTATCATATTGGAAACAAAGAAGGTAAGTCAACATTCCTTATAGACAGAGTTGGTCGCAATGCATTTGTCATAGAGATCTACAAAACGTAATGGCGAATCCACGTTGAAAATCCTAACTATGATTTCCTAATAAGAAAAACAAAAAACGGTCGTGCCCTAATTATAAAAATAATGAAGAAGAAGAAATGTTTTAAAAAAAAAAAGCATCCCTAAAATCGATAGTTAGACACATGATTAATCCTATAATGCCGAATAAATAAATAAATAAATAATAGGGGAGCACAAGACGTTAAAAGCGAAGCAACTTTTCGGATTCCCAAAACTTTTTTTTAAATTATTTTTTTATTATAAGGAATAAAAAGGGCGGAGGGGGGGGGGGGGGGGGGGGGGCGTGGAGAAATTTAAAAAAATAAATTCAAAAATTCAGGAACACGGCCAGCTTTATGTGAAGAAGAGGTGAACAAAATCATCATAATTCCCTTTTGGCAACGCACGCCCCCCCTTGCCTTTTACGCGTTTCTCGAGCTGTGCTATCTGGTATCTGCCAACCTCTTTTTTTAATTATCTTTTATATTTTCCCTTTTCTTGAAAATAATAATAATAACAATAATAACAAAAAAGAAACTAATAATGATAATAATGATAATTATTATAATTATAATAAAAAAAAAGTGTTCCTCGATGTCCCTTTTACACGGCATTTCACTGCTTTCCACCTCCAAGCACTCTTTTGGGTGATTTTTTTTTTTACTTTTTTGGCATGATTGATCGATTAATCGAAAGCTATGTGTTTAATCGAGTGTTATTTAATTAAGGGGGCCCGATGTAGAAAGTGGTCTCTCTTTTTGCTCTCCATTTTTTTTTATTGGCTCGGCTTTAATTCGTCAGAAGTGCATTATAGCGCATTAATTTAGCTTTTGAACAAATCCCCCCCGCTAAGCTTTGCTCAAACCGTCGAACGTGCTTATGCTTATCTTGATGTCTTTTAATCCACGGAGCATATTATTCAAGAAGTATGATAGGGAATAGTAACTTCGCCCTAATTATGTCCTTGTCGTCAATGAAATTCAATTTAGAGAGCTTCAATGTGGAGATTATGTTTTACTCTCTCGACACATATACGAGCTATCACACGATCATATAGGGGTCCTGACCTGACCGTCGTGCTCAGCTTCCGGCCGGAAGTTTTGCCTAAGACGTGGCAGGGGATAGCGGCCCTTGCTAGATCTCCAACTAAGAGCAACGACCCTCATCAAGTCTCTCTCTCTCTCTCTCTCTCTCTCTCTCTCCCTTCCAATCGCTCTAGCTTGGCCACAGCCATCACGCTCTTCCTCGAGCCTCAAAGGCGGTTTGTCAAACAATGCCGGAGGTGGGCTAGCCACCCGGCCGTTCGCTTCTTCTGATGCTTCTTTCTTCTTTACTTCATGTAATTTGTATTGCGCATCATCATCACTTTTGATCTCTTGCAAGCGTTGATGATGTTGTTTTTTACCTCCTATTTATTTTGAATATCATTTTGAACATAATTGAATCATAGTCAACTAAGTCAAGGAACCCAATTGAAAAAACATTTAAAATTGAGGGACCAAAATTGAGAGATGTTCAGGGCAACACGTGAGACAGAGTCCATTGCCATTTACGCTTTGACCGAGAGGGACTTTCCGCATTTATTACCGTTCGAGTATCTCTGCAACCTGCTGAGGGGCTTTCGTGACCATTTTGCCCCCGCCTCGATCCTCTATTTCCCATGTTGCCCCAGACCACGCGTGGCGGGCCCGAACGACCTCGTGGAGTCAATTCTAAGCTGTTGACTTTTTCACATTTCCCACCCCGCCCCCCGCCCCTCCTTGCCTACGAAGAAAGCTAGTTAGGTGAAAGGGAAAGGGTGGCTATTGCTCAAATTTTACCTAAGTCTACCTTCCAATGGATGGTGATATGAATTCAATGCCCTAGAGAGAATGGATTGGTCACAGCACTTTCGATTAATAGGAATTGACATTTAAGAAAACGGAAAGAGGGCACATAAAATCAAGATTTTTCATTTTTAAAATATATTGGATTAATGATCTAAAAGGGAAGTCTCGATTACGAAAAGCAAGATCGAGAATTGCGATGCCAATTGATGGCAAGCTAATGTTCCTATCATAAGACGAAGCTCCATGCTTTTGTCTTTAGCATGCCCTCAACTTAAGCATCATACCATAATGATTCTTTCCACTTTATTAAAAGTAAGCTAAGGTGACCTCATCACTCCAACTCCTACCCCCATCCTTTTTTGAAACAATTGCTAGATATCTTCCCATCATTCTACTTCTTTAATTTCAATTGAATCTCTCTCTCTCTCTCTCTTCAATTTTTTTTTTAATATTATTTCTTCTTAGATTAATTTACCTCACCATCGCTTTCAAAAGAAATTTGCTTTTGGAGTTGGTTCCTTGGTGAGGGAAAAGTTGTTTCCTCACCCCCACCTTGTGCCTTTTTTCTCACCCATTCTCTCAACCCCCCCCCCCCCCCCCCTCCCCCCCATCAATAATCGAGGAACAATGATTCCAATTTACCCTTTTTCCCTCTAAGATTGCTAGATCAACCAATGGCCCTAATTCTATGGATCTTCCATTTTAAGGACCAAAGTGGCACTTATTTTGACCAATTTGAACCCAAAAGAGCCCTTTCTTCCTCCCCCTCTTGTTCAAATCGCAATTAATTAATCTACGACCATCATCGATTGGGAAGAAGAAAAAAAACGGGTCGATCGGAAAGGGAAAAGAAAAAGGGTCTCTCTCTCTCTCTCAAAATCATGAGACAATAGGACCCATAAAAATGCCTTTTCACTAGTGCAAGCCAAGCCCCTCCCAGCTTTTTGCACATACACGTAAATAGTTGATACAATCATGTCATCTAGGTCAAAACTTTAAGCAAGCACAAAGCAACGAATCACTCACGAGGTGGGGTAAATTTAAAGAGCCCCCACCCATGTAGCTCGACCCACTCCCCTCCCCCCCTCCTGAAAAGTTTTTGGTAGCTTCTTGAACTCCAAGAAAGTAAGACTTTCGACTTCCTTCCCCCCCGCTTTACCTCATCATTATTCAGGACAAAGGAAAGTGGGCTCGTTCTTTACGAGATGTCGAGGGAAGAAGAAAAAGAATAGATGAAAATTGAAATTGAATTCGGCAGGGGAAGCACCAATCAAGCAAGACGTGACCATCGGCCTCGCCTTTTTCGCAATCGAAGATTCCTATGTTATTTCCTTTTTCCAAAAGGGAAATACTTGCAAAGAAAAAGTCCGGAAAGTTAGGTCGAAACACAATGCGATCCCAACGACGGGGAATTCCCAGAAAAAACGAGGGGCATTCTCTTAGCATTTTTCGTGTTCATACCTCCCTATCGGGAACCCGATAATTGTCCTTTCAAGCGGAAAAAATCGACCGCTAATTGTCCGCTCGTTATTCTATAAACATGCAAAATTTTCACGTACGTTGTCTCTTCTCATACGACGTTGGCTGGCTCGCTCGTGAAGCCTTTCCCTCGAGAAAACAAAAAACAAAAGATATCCGATAATTTTTTATATTAATTTCATGACTAGTCTATTAAGTGTCTAAAGTATGCTTTACTCATCCCCATTTAGTCAACACGAAATGATTCCGGGACAGACGGATTCAAAAAGACAATTCCGCCAAGTAAATGGAGGACTCAAAACCAAATCACGATAGGGACGGTGCCACCGCCGTAACGAAGCATCTTTCTTTGGTTTTTATCTTTATTTGCACTTGTTTTTTCTTTTCCTCTTTTCTTTTTTTCGTGTGTGTTTTTTATTTTTAAAAAAGGACAATTTAAAGGTGCCAAACTGCCACCTCAAAAGCCTACTTCCAATTCTACGTTGGCATCTACTCGACTTTAGCTTTCTAGAATTTTCGGAATCCTTAAAGAGTTTCTAACAATAGAAAATCCCACTTACCTAGACTATAAAATAGGCCGATAACTCGAAAAAGCCACTTTTTTCCTCCCTCCTTTTTCATAAATTATAAGTCGCGAGTGTGGAAATTTCGGGCTCTTCTTTGCTTTACACATAGGCGCTCTTGCTTTCTTTAGAGATAACACCATAGGGAAAGAAAGGCTAGGTTAGAAACGACTGGCCCTTTTGGCTACATTTGCAAAAAGCGTGACGTGCCTACGTGAGAGACACCCCTTGAATCTTACATTATCTTTTGGCTTCCCTTCTTCAACCCTCTCCGGGGCTCAAATAAAGCCATAAAGCTAGGGGTTTTTTGATATGTGCATTCGGGTTAAGCAACCTTGTTCAAGCAATCTGCCCTTTTCCAAGGAGGGGACCCGCATTAGGTTAATCGAAGTGACACTATAGTTTTCGTTGTTTCTTTGGGGCCGCCCCTGGTCTTATTATAGTCTTGTAAGCTTGGAAGGTGTACTCGGGTGAGATCAGCGCATGGACTTTGCGGGGTTAGAATCTTGTAATGATCCGGCCATTAAGTTGCTGGGAGCGCACAACGAAAGCTCTGATACATTTACTGAAGGAGATCGTTAAGAGGGGGAGCTCAAGTCCAAACCCGTCAACATATCCAGTCAGACCCATTTGCAATAAAAAACTTAACCCAATGAGTTCTGAGCCAACTGATATATATGAAGTACTCCATACCACATCAATTCTCCGATATGCGATTGCTCCCCCACAGCTCACATGCGCATCTCAATAATTTCTTCCTTATGTGTGAGCTCGGTGTTAGATTTACTCTCTCTTTAATTTAGATATCATTGTGCGCCAAACATATCTCATGTTTGGGCTTGTTTAGCCAACATAAGCTGGTTCGACTTGCATTATATGGGAAAAGTACTAGGGAGTGATGAAGATCCAGGATCAGTTTGCATTGACAAATAAAGAGATGATGAATCTTTTGAGATGCAATAGATAGTAATTTTGTGCTTTTTTGAGGATTATAGGTGATAAGCATGTGACACAGTTCAAGTTGCGAGTTAGTAAGAGAGACAAGGTCATACGTTTTTCTTGTCTTTTCTTTTGGTAGAAATCTTCTTCGATGAACATCAATCCTTGATGATTAGTCTCAATTCACATGGCGATTGCATGGCAGAAGAACTTCTCGTCACGGTCTCAACACCGATGTTCAATCCGGTCACTCAAATTTGACCCTGCACATATCATGTATCCAAGGTTCATATGTCTCACAACATTTCTCAGAATCGTCGACACAAGCGTATTGTTTAAGTATGACTTGGAGATATGCATCTTCTGCGCAAATGGCTTAATTTAACCTCTCTATTTTTGCTTCTGGAGCTAATAAGTTAGTTGCTTTTGATATCAGAAGTTAGTAAAAGCACAGTTCTATGCGTACAAGTCAGCAGCCAACACCACAAGCCAAAGCAATTTTACCAAGTCGAATTTTTGCCGTGTATTTTTGGCCATTGAAATTCAATGTAAAGTTGTAATGCGTAGTTACCTATTCTCTTGTTTGAGCGAAAGTAATGGCTTTGTACGTACTAAACTCTAACACAGTGCACACTTAATTTAAACTGAAAGCCACGAGTTAGAGCTTACGTAAATGTTTGGGTTAAGAGCTTATAATTAGCCTCACCAAAATATGACTTTAGCAACTTCAACTTCTCGTCAACATCTTGGCCAAAAGAAACTCCTCAGCAATATGCTCTTCCATTTCTATCCCCATAAGCAAATTTTCGGTAACATCATTCACTTTAAATTTTGAACATTGACATACGATTTCAGAAATTCCCTGATGCGTAACCATGCGAACTACCCAGATTTTCAATCGCCACGAATTTATCTGCATAAATAAGAAACTCGTAGAAAACTATGTGTACTTGACTTGCTTCTCGATAATTTTTGTACCCCAAGTCTTCAACTATTCTGCAACTTCGTTAGGATCGACATGGTACTGTTTTTCTGTATAATTTTCGACCCGTTGATATATATATATATATATGTATGTATGTATGTATCTTGAAAATATTATGAAACAGATATACTCTAACACGGTGCAGCAAATGAAATAGCAACTTATGATTCCCAATCACGTTCTGGGCAGGAGGGACCAGCTCAAATGGCGTGTATTCGTTATCTGCATCACGGCTACGTCCCACTTTTCACCCTCCTTTTGTTTTTTTTGGTCGGTACTTTTTCCCCTTCTTGTTCAATGCAAATTTGGAGGGTTTCTCATTTCCTTCTTATCCCGCGGTATTCATTGAGATCAAATCATGAGGTGACCTTTTCACACACGCTTATAAAGGAGAGGTTGTTCCCGATTTGGTTTTTGGCTCGTATTGGAGGGGTTACATTTCCGACCAAGACAGATGGTTTTTGGCTCATATTGAGTGATCTTTTCATGTCATACGGGAGAATTACTTTCTAGTTTGGGGTGATCAGTACAAATCAAAGCCGCTTGTGGTTATCCATGTATCGCTGCATGCAAGAATCATGATGTACTCTTAGTATATCCGATAGTTATCGTGACATTCACTGTTCGTGGTAAGACTTGAGTATTTACATATTCTCTTGGCAATCTCTTCATGCTTATACGATATAATTACTTTCGAGTTCGAGGTGATTAGTTACGTATCATAGTCGCTTGCTAAGAAAGAGAAGACGAAGAAAATTTAGAGAGCGAGAGAGAGATTTTCCCAACGTGAGACGAGAGGACCCCGAAAGCGAGAGAGACTTTTATGGTTGTGGTTAAACTACCAGAAACCCCAAATCAAGGGCTTAATCATGATCAATCACATTAATCTGGAGAAGATTCCGAGCAAGAAAACTTTGCGCCCTGAGGTGAATATGAATCCCTTTCAAGCAGAACTTGAGATCAAAAGGAGAGACAAATTATATGTATAAAGCCCTTAAAAGCTGGCTCCTGTCCTCTATTGTCCCAGAGAATAATATAAAGTGATCTCTCTTACAGTTTGTAGCTGGTTTGAACGGTCACCAAGGTGCATTATTGTGGTCGAATAAGAATCTAAATCTCTCTTAAGATCTTTTTGATTGGTCAAATCTCCATGTATTATTCTGACCTTTTGCGTAAGAAAAATAATGAAGACAAAACCATCATTATGACTTTGCTGACCTCAAAATAAATCATGCAACCATACTTTTTCGTTAGGAAACTCAAATCTCTATTGGACTTGTTTAGTAAAGAAAAGGGACGGGCATCAATACATGTGGCCTTGCCTTTCGATCGAAAGTCTTTGCGTTTTCCAATAGAAAAAAAAAAAAAAAACTCGCCACAAATAACGCAGTGAAAGGGCTAACGACGCCCCTTTGTTACATCATTTGATAGACGTGTTTAGTAAAATTTCTTAATACCCTTTATAGGTGTTGAGAGAGCATATGGAAGCGCATCCTGCTACAAGGCTTCCGACACATTTTGTTGAGACTGAATCATGGTCATCATTCCATCTATGGATTTTTCCTAGATGGAGTAGCTTGTGATAGACAATTTCTTTTTAGTCTAAAGAAAATTGCATTAATTATTTAGAAGGATACATGAAAAGTACATAAACTTGTACAACAAAGCAAATCAAAATAGAGCAAAACTCATAATACTACAAAAAAAAGTCAAATTAAGAAAATAAGAAGGATCAACAGAGCATTAGCGGGGTTAAGTACACACTCATTTTATAAGAATAGATCTGTTAAGCAATATATTCGGCAGCTGATCTTTGGATATCATATCATCTTCAATGATGAGCACACTCAAAAAATTCCTTCTCCAGTAATTACAACGTTACTAATTAGTCGAGTGTGCCTAGTTTCAACTAAACACCATCGCCATACGAAAATAATCAAAATAGGTTGAACAAACACATGTTTAACATTTGAAAAAGTAAATCTTTATAATTTAGCGAGATGGCAGAACTCCTTCGATTACCACTAAACTAGAGGTGGAGGACTTACACAAGGATAGAGCATAGGAGTATTGAATCCCCGAAAATGTTATTAAACTCCCACATCTAAATCAAAATATGATAGTTCCTAGATTTAGAACCAAATTGGGAGAGTTCAAACTTTCATATCTAGAATTACACTGGGAGAAGAGAGCTCACAAATCTAGATCGGGAGATAAGAAAAAATAGAAAAGAACAAGAAAACTCAAACAAAATCAACAAAAGAGAGGAGGGGAGGGTGAAACTAGCTCCAACCCTCCTCCATGGCTAAAAGTCGAAGAAGACAACGGAGAGAGAAGAGAGAGGGAGAGAAAAAGACTTTTCGATTGCCGTGTTCGATATCGTGATAGACATTGATTCATGGAATTCTTTACAAAAAGTTGAAGTTGGAATATCACCTTTTTTACTTATGAAACACATGTATATGTTAAATCTTTTTGTAATTTGGGTCAACGCAAGATATTAACCTTTACGAATATATATTTGCATCAGTCGATCATTAGTAGTACCTAAAAGTCACGACTTGTGCTCGATTTGCGAAGCTCATTGGCAAGTAGGATAATAATACCCGGCTCGCTCTGCCTTAAAATCCTTATCGGCTACGTTCGTTATGATTCATATACTAAATAAATTTTACCCCTTCAAATTTTTACTAGATTATTATTGAGCAACCATTTGTTCTTGTTACAAATTAGGTTTAGGACCAAATGAATAAGATGCCTCACAAAAACAACGGATTGAGCATACAAACTTGTCTAAGCATAGAACATAGATCGAATATGAGAAAATTTCCAATGTTAATGCATTCCTCACTCCCCAAAGTCCACCATATTGCCATCCAGTGGAGAGGGGATCGAAATTCAACGCGTTTATCGAAGTTAATACCACCAAAAACTCTTCCTTAGATTTTCTCTTTCTGGCCTGAAAATCAGAAGGAGAGAAAAAAAGGACACATTGCCGGACAAAGTTTTTCAAAGCTTTCCCATTTCATCTCACTTCATTTCCAGTTCAAAACATTGACCGACGAGTCAACACGTTGGTAGCCATCAATTCTGGTAAGGAGCACTCTCGTTCGATCTTTTTCACAATTTGAAGTGACCTCCCCTTTGTACTCTCGTTCCTTGACTTCGCTGCATCTGTAGAAACCGAAGAAAAGAGAAGAACAAAAGTCCAAAGGAAGTGTAAAAATATAAGGCTCGACAGTGTTAGCTGACCGATGCGAGCGGAATGAAATTCCACGCGTTTTGCGTAGTCCGCGAGGGTTTGAAAGTGAGCAGAATTTAGCACGAAAAGCGCTAGCAGTTCTCCTTTTATCAGCAGAAGTGATTTTCAATTTTGCTTGGAAGAAGCCTTTCGAGAAAGTGGTTGAAAAAAGACAATGTGAAGCGAGAGAGAGAAGGCAATGGAGATGGGACTGTGAAGGGGTGACAAAAAGCTGACCGACCCAGGAAACTTTAGTTGTCAGGAGGAAATGAAAAGCAGGGCACATAGGTCAAGAATAACAGCTTTGAACCCACCTTTTTAAAGCCCACCCCACCCACAACAACATAGATTGAATTTGAGAGAGAGAGAGAGAGAGAGGGAGAGAATCTGCGAACAGTTCGCTGTAAAAAGCCTTTCCTTTTGCAATGATGATGATTGACGACCCTGAAAAAGAAAGGAGAAGAAAGGCCTCGTCATTGTGAAAATATTGGCAGATAAACGTGTATTTGTTTCCTAGCAACAACATATATTATATATATAATGCTTCAATGTTATAACAAGATCATATACTTTGCTTCTAGAAAAGCCTCTCTGAAAGCTTAAACCTCGATTCGACTGGTTTAACAAGCGTGCACCAGTCATTCGGTTCACCTAAATATGATTGATGATATTAAGTTAACTCAAAAAAAATATAGATAGATCTTGTTCGTTTAGTATCCTCATATAATTTGATTTTTTATTCGATTGTCCAATTGATATTTTCTTTTTCTGGTGAAGGAATATGAGGCTTGCAATTTGAGCAAAGGTACCGTACAAAAAAAGCCATGACATTTGCTTGCTTTTCTTTTTTACTTGGGCTTGTCTCCTTGTTTTCAGAATCTTTTCGGAGTGGGAATTCAACTAGGCGTTGCACCTTTTTCCCCCCTATCTGGGCCCCCCCCCCCCCCTCCATATGGACGCGCACTGTCGAGTCTCCAGAGACGCGCAGGTGAGAAAGCAGAGCGAAAGCACCTGCACCACCACCTCCATTAAATGCGAAAAGTAGAAATCAATTGGCATTGCAGCAAACACCTTGCGGGATTGGCGCCGAGCTCTTGTTGTATTCGACCCATCATCCTATTCGACATGCGTATGCATGCTGCATGCACGACGCATACGATCTATGTATGTGACAACGGGAATGACAAATTGTACTATATATACCTATATACATATTGTGTTGCCTGTTTTCTGTGATGGGTTTTATTGTTAGGATACAAAGATTGGGTATGTAAAAGATATAAACATTGATTGGATAAAAAAAAGATGCCTCAAGTGTTTTTTTATTAAATTTTATATTCTACCTTTTTATCTGGAAGAGTGCTGGTTATAGGAGTACATGTAAAATATAGTATTGTTTAGAATAAGTGGTGGATAGAGGATATGATTGGATAAAGGGTCGATCAAGAGGATTATCAGTTTCGGAGCTAGAGGTCAGTAACTTTTTAAAATCACACTAACTATGCGTAATTTATTCTAGGATAGGATTATTTGTATAGGGCAAATGTCGAAACTTAATCGGTTTATGGAGTTTGTAGGATGTTTTCCAAGCCTCTACACTGGTACCCTGAGTAATAAGAAATGGAAAAGAATTAGATAGATAAATTTTTAAATCTACTTTGAAGGTCATTTAATGACAACCGCCATTTCATGAGTGTTATTTATGGCGGTGTGTCCAAGAAGACCCCATCAATGATAGTCACTTGAGAGAACAATCAACCAAGACATTAAATGTTTTTTCAATATGCTATGTTTTTTAATGTGCATTGAAATCGTTTCTTTAATATCTTTAAGTTCTTATCAATGACATTCCCAACACATTTGTTGACAAGATCCATATGTTATCTGATACTATGCTTGATAGTTCTACTACCCTCATGTTGACATTAGCATGGGATGCAATATGCAAATAATCGAGGATGAAAAGCACATTCAAACACATCATTCTTTTGAGGATGTTTGGGGGGTGTAGGGCTCTTGGCAAGTTGCAAAATCCCTCTCCATCTGCTATAATCGAGTGTTGAAGAACTCTATGACGCAGTGCTCTGCGAATAATTCAAGCAAAACCTTATTTAGAGAAAGAAATCTCGAAATTCAATATTGATGATAATGTTCTGTTCCTCAAAAAGAACCATAAAATAAGCTTATGTATCCCTAAACCAAACCCTACTAGGATTAGAAAATATAAAACATCAAAATTACAAATTTTCCCTTAAAATTAAAACCCATAAAAAATATTAAAAAATAGAAAAACCTATGTAGACGATCCCGAATCGCTAAAATCCATCGTTAGTCAAGACCAAAGGCTCGAGTTTTGTTTAGAACGCTGTTTCTAGTCATCAATTGATGTCGTCAATCTAGTCCGCCGGTTCTAGTTGTATCACCGTTTCTCCTTCCGCCTGTCCAACCAGTCCAGAAACGCTTCACTAATAGATTCTGCATCATTCTCCTCCACTTGAAAAGAACTTGTCCTCGAGTTAAAATTAGGATCTTGATATAACGGCTTTACGGACTCATGAAACGGTGATAAATCAGCAACATTGAAAGTGTTAGATATGTTCATACTATGTGGAAAGTCTATAACATAAGCATTATCGTTGATCTTCTTGCTGACAGTGTAAGGCACATACTTCTTTTGCTGCAATTTACTATAAGATCCAACTGGTAATCGCTTTTTACGAAGAAAAATCATGACCTGATCACCTATTGCAAACACCTGCTTCCACTTGTGCTTATCTGCTGCAGCTTTATACTTCTGATTAGCTTTCTCCAGCTTCTGTTTGACTTCATGATGCACCTCTACAATCTATTTAGCCATATGATCCGCTGTTACACTTTTATCCGTTTGCTTAGGCAACTGTACAAAATCTAGAGTATGCTAAGGCGTCTTTGTATAAACAACAGAAAAAGATGACCTGCTAATAGAACTATGAACTCCATTATTATAAACAAACTCTGCTTGTGAAAATGCAACATCTCATTGTTTCGGTTTATCTCCACAAATGCTTCGAATCAAGTTTCCCAGAGTTCTATTAATTACCTCTGTTTGCCCATCAGTCTGCAAGTGAGCAGTGCTACTGAAATTTAAAGATGAATCAAACAGTTTCCATAAAGTCTGCAAAAAATGCTCTAGAAATTTACTATCCCTATATGAGGTAATAGATTTGGGCACACCATGCAAATGAACTACTTCCTAAAAGAATTATCTGGCCACATTTACTGCATTAGAAGTTTTCCTACAAGAAATGAAGTGCGCCATATTGGAAAATCTGTCAACCACAACGAAAACAGAATCCACACATCTTTGTATCCATGTTAAACCAAGCACAAAATCCATGGACAAATCTTCCCATATATTATCAGGAATAGGTAATGACATATATAAACCTGTATTATTAAATTTCCCTTAGCAGTCTAGCAAACATAACACTTTTGTACATACCTGCTGACATCTCTATGCAACTAGGGTCAGTAAAATCACTCTCGGACTGTAGCAATAGTTTTATCATGACCCAGGTGTGCAATTAATCTTTTATTATGTAAATCACGAATTACCTTCTCTCGTAATGATGTTCGAAGAAGACAAAGCTGATTGCTACGCATCAAATAGTTATCCTGCACATAAAATTCTTGCACAAGTTGACCAGCAGCACATGACTTCTAAATTTGCCCGAAGTCATCATCATCTCCATAATAATCTTTCAACTGCTCAAATCCCAAGATGTCTTGACTTAATGTAATTAACAAGCCAGCTATCCTACTCAATGCATCTGCTACGACATTATGCACACCTAACTTGTGCTGTAATCTGAAAGGAAATTTTTGCAAAAATTGACATCATCACGTATGCATATCTTTGCTAATCCTCTTTTGACTATTTATGTAACACCCCCACCTCGGGGTCATTAACGTGATGTCCCGTTTATTATGATCTTTCTTTACACACCAGCGGAACCATTTCTCGGGACAATTACAACTAATTCACACAACGAAAATAAAACAGGAAACATCATGAGCAAACCTTATGTTTATACGGCATGTAAACATGTTTTAACAAGCCCTTTGGGCCATAGCAAACAACGCATATTTTAATAGTCGACTACGAATAGTAAAACTTGACTTGGGTTATCTTATACCCATTACGGCTTCTCGCTTCTTGCTTCTTCATCCCCACCCCGGTCCCGTCCGCCTAACTATCTCACATCCTACCCATAACTTTATCTTAGAGGCAGCCCACCCGCATCGCCAAAGCACCGTTGAACCCACATAGGGATCCAACCCATTTTCCGTTTGTATAGCGATACTACGCCACGTACGGATGAGGCACCAAGTCCGTTAGACCCTTATCGAACATCACAAGCCTTGTGATTTAGCAATAGGCGCGGTTTTTTCTAGTGAGCATTTCGGCTCTCTGCTCCACGAGATTGCCAACGCAGGCTGAGGGAGATGCCATTCTACAGACCTGAAAGGGAAAAACAGGGGATGAATCGAGGAGATTCAGCAAGTGAAAACACTAATATCAAGTGAGAATATATCGATCGCTGTTAACATAAGTCGGCCCTTACTGCACCCGTATTTATGACAGATCAATAGCAAAGTTCGAACAAGAGAACATCACGCATAGCCACATCATGTACACTTTACTAACTAAGACTCGGTTCTATCTCAAAACAACATCAAACATGAAACATGATCAAATTAAGGAAATAAACCGACTACGACCAACCAAACGACCGAGAAACGGTCCAAGCAAACCACGTCACAACGCATCTCAACATTCTTTCCCGATATTAGGGAATTCACTTACACGACGACTAACAAAACTAGAGAACGGGTTAGAAACGGGTGAGCTCGGGAAGATTTCGGTTTGAACACGAACACTCAGGCCTTGGACGTGGCTTCGTCACTCTATCAAATCACAAGAGAGACACAGGTACTTGGCGAGCTCTCTTTTCTTTTCTTTCTTGGCAAGTAAACAATAAAGCAAGTGGCATGTGGCTTGAGAAAGAGGAAGGTGGCGTGAAAGGGGAGAGAGAGTGGCGTGAGAGAGAGGGAGGGAGGGCTTCACTTGAGGCTTCTTTCTCTCTCTTTCTCTCTTCCAATTTATAGGGCAAATGGCTTGGGGTTCAATGAGGTAAGTGCATATATCATTGGGGGTACGAGGTAAGCGATGACCTCATTAGGTCATTAAGAGCATATGCCAAAGTTCATGATGAAGGGCCCTACAGTCTTGATTCATTAATGTAAGACATCATGAAGGGCCATCAAAGTCCAAGCAATCAATACAAGCTATTATAAGGGTGGCCTCCAAAGCTAAGAACAATAATGACCAATTAATGAAACTTGGAGAATAAGCTTTGACTTGGTCAAGGCCTTATCCTCTAGATTCTTCTAACAATTTCCCGAACTGTGTACTTCCTAGAACCTTCTAAATTTACTGAATTCTCACGCAAATGACTCGGGCCAATCGGGTCACATGAAATAAATCAATTGGAGTAAAAACCACAACCCATGCCATACTTAATCACAAGATTTTCTGAGGGTTTTCCGCGATAAACTTGCATAATAATTCCATTCAACTCGAGTTTCGGCGCAGGAATGTCCTCAAATATCACCAAAAGACATCAAGTTGAGATTCCAACATTTCCATATAGAAATTGATAAATCTTTGAAATCTGACAAAACCGGACAATTTTGTACTATTCACTAAATCGGACTTGAAAATATAGTAAATAGACTCCGAAAATTCTCAAATTTAAATATGTCATAAACAAGGCCTTAACGAATATTTCTCGTGAAGAACACTAAATCTGAACCTCTCTGTAAACATCATTTTTAGTAGCTCAAAGACAAACTAAAAACAGTTCACTGGAACAGAATTCTTGTTTCTAAAATTAAGCTCTGTCCAGAAACCAAATCATCTCAAAAAATTCCCAAATTTATATACCTTATAGAAAAGGATGTTCTCAACAAATTTTGTGAAGGAAATTTTTCCAAAGTCATCCCAGAAAAGCTTGTAGAAAATCAATAAAGTGTGAACATCACCGAAATACCCATTCTGGGCAGTTTTATATGGTCCGAAAATCATGCCATTGTACCACTTATATCAACTCCAAAAATTATGAAATTAAAGTATGTAAAACTTTAAGATGTTTGGAGAAACTTTGAAGAAGAAAGTGTTTGGAAATTCAGATCACAAAAGTCTCCCAAAAAATAACAAAATGAAGGGGTACAAAGGATTCGAAATTGGTTTTCCAAAACAAGAGTAAAACTTGGTTCCGATTGGAAAACCACCAAACTTAAACCATAGCCATTTTTCAGGGACTGAAATTGAGGATGTTACAATTTAAATACTTCAAAACTTCATGATCAGAATAAATGACGAATTCTTTCCCAATCAGATAATGCTCCTAGGTCTTCAAAGCTCTTATGACAGAATAAAATTCTTTGTCATAAGTGCTCCACTTTTGCCTCGTCTCACTAAGTTTTTCGCTGAAATTGCAAATTGGTCTATACTCTTGAGATAAAATAGCTCCGATACCAACTCCACTAGCATCACAGTCTACTTTAAAAAGTTTATCAAAATCAGGTAAAGCAAGAACATGTGCAGCACATAACTTCTCCTTTAAAATAGCGAAACTATTCTCAGCTTCCTCTCCCCATAAAAATTTGCCTTTCTTCATACATTAAGTAATTGGGACTGTGATAGTACTAAAATTCTTAATAAATCGCCGATAAAAAGTAGCCAATCCATGAAAACTCCTAACGTCAGAAACTATTTTAGGATTTGGCCATTCTTTGATTGCTTTTACCCTCCCCTCATCTACCTCTTTTTCTTCAGCAATAATAATAATAAAACTCAAGAATAACAGTTTATTAGTTAAAAAATTGCACTTCTTAAGATTAATATATAGCTTATTAATCTGCAAGCTGTCAACACCTCCTTTAAGTGCAATAGATGATCCTCCTTGGTCTTATTATAAATCAGGATATCATCAAAATAAACTACAACAAATTTGCCAATAAAAGATTTCAGAACATGATTCATAAGCCTTATGAAAATGCTTGGAGCATTGAAAAGTCCGAAAGACATCACCAACCATTTGTACAACCCATCCTTTGTTTTGAAAGCTGTTTTCCACTCATCTCCAGGCCGAATCCGAATATGATGGTATCCATTCTTCAAATCCAGTTTCGAAAACCACTTAACACCATGCAACCTATCCAGCATGTCATCCAATCTCGGAATTTGAAACTTGTAACACACGATTATCTTATTAATGGCCTTGCTATCTACACACATCCGCCAGCTCTCATCTTTTTTAGGAGTTAACAAGGCCGGAACAGCATATGGGCTCATGCTATTTTGAATGTGCCTTTTTCGCAACAACTCATCCACCTTCTCTTTTAGAATGTCATTCTCGTTAGGACTCATCCTGCAGTACGGTAAATTAGGTAGATTAGCACTAGGAATTAAGTCTATATGGTGCTGAATATTGCGCATAGGCAGCAACCCACCTGGAATCTTTTCAGGCATCAGTTCGCTAAATTCCTTCAATAAAGGCCTGACTATTTCAGGCTGCTCTTCCACTTGTAATTCAGCCTCAGTCTCAATTACTTGTTTCACGACCAGCACATGAATCTGTCGGGTCTCCTTAACCTTAGCTTCAAATTTCCTCGTAAGGGTAAGGAAATTATTTTCAGAAGATTGTTTTCCTTTATTCTTCAGTGGTAGCAACATGTACTTCACTCCATCCTTCACGAGGTTATACTGATTGCTCCTTCCCGAATGCTGAATATCTACATCAAATTGACACGGTCTCCCAAATATCACACGACATACATCAATGTCTACTACATCACAATACAGCACATCATGATATTTTTCAATGGAGAATGGAATTTTGCATTGTTCTGTCATCTGAATGTTTTCTGCTCCAGATTTAATCCATTCTAACGTATAAGGATTAGGATGCTTCTCCACGGATATTCCCAACTTTTTCATTGTCTCATTCTCAATGATATTCTCCATACTTTCACTATTAATAACCACAGTAAAGATCTTTCCCAGAATAGTGCACCTGGTTCGGAATAATTGATGGCGACGTGAATCATCTTCTTGTTTTGGGGCCAACATCATTCTATGCACCACACAGTTTACTTGCTCCTCTTCTTCATCTTCAAAATCATTGTCCTCACCATCCGGTACACAGCAATATCCATCCTCCTCATCTTTTCTTGCTACTACGTTTACGGTCTTTCTCTGTGGGAATTCATTAAATTGATGCCCAGGTTGATTACAACTGTAATACTTTTATTGCGGCTGGTTTAACATAAGGGTTAGGGTTCGTAGTTTGCTGTGCTTGCGTTCCCTTATCCCTCGATTTGTTCATAGGGCGCTTTTCTACTGCATTATCTTCCTGATTTCGTCCTGCATTAAAGCGATTATTGAAACTGCTCTTCTCTATCGAACTGCTCGAATTGCTACCTCGATAATTTTCGTAGCCTCTTCTTCTCCTGTCTTGCTACATCAATTCTGCATTTATCGCCATATTCTTGGCTTCAGTTAAATTTCTCAGAAACTGTACTCCAATTTTATTTCGAATGAAGAGTTTCAAACCATCGAGATATTTGGCCACTTGCTGTCCATCCATCTCTAATAAATTATTCCGTTCCACCAATCTCATAAATTCGGCCGTATACTTATGCACAGTCCAATTGCCCTGCTGGCAATGTTGGTACTACTGGAACATAATCTGCTCATAATCGAGTGGAAGGAATGCCTGCTTCAACAGCCTCCTCATTCTAGTCCAAGTTCGAACTCTATCTTTCCCTTCTCGCTCTCTCTTATTCTACAATCTCTCCCACTATACAGACACAACCTCCTTTAATTTATAGGCTATTGATCGTACCCTTTTTTCATCAGGGGTCTCCATATAATCGAAAAATCTATCTATATCAGCAATCAAATCCAGAAATTCTTCTATGCCCAGACTTCCATTAAAATAAGGAATATCGACTTTCAATTTAAAGTCGTTACCTTCACGATTGTCGTAACGTCGCCTTCCATTTTTCCCATCATATCCTCATTGAAATCCTCCATGACGACGTCTGCCGCCATAATCAGCACGTTTCACATCAAAATAATCGTTTTCTTCTTATTCCGAACTCTTTGAAAATAGAGAGTTATGCAACCTGCAAATAGAAACAGGCTTATCAACAGGATCACCGCAAGCAAGATCTGCACCTGACCTTCTGTCGTTCTGCCGATTCTGGTTCACATCAACGCCGAGACCTTCGAACCGATTTGTTAACTCGTCAAATCGTTCTTCGAAACGATAAAGACTTTGATCGAGTCGTTGATCCAAGCGTTTCATTAAAACGCTACTCCAAATGTTGCAGTGCGTCGTTCCCAAGGGTTGGGACTCCAGACTCCTTAGCATCGTCACAAAGACCACCGCCAGTCGCCATAGGCTCTGATACCACCTGATGCAGTGTTCAACGAATAATTCAAGTAAAACCTTACTTAGAGAAAGAAATCTTGAAATTCAATATTGATAATAATGTTCTGTTCCTAAAAAAGAATCATAAAACAAGCTTATATATCCCTAAACCAAACCATACTAGGATTAGAAAACATAAAATATCAAAATTACAAAACCGCTCTTAAAAATTAAAACTCATAAAAAATTACTAAAAATTAGAACAATCCATGTAAACGATCCCGAATTGCTAAAATCCATCATTAGTCACGGCTAAAGGCGTGAGTTTTGTTTAGAACGCTGTTTCGCTTAAAACGACCGAATTTGAGCCCAATCCGATATCGTCAATTGGGTCCGCCGGTTTTAGTTATATCACCGTTTCGCCTTTTGTTTGGACTTCCGTCTGTCCAACCGATTCAAAAACGCTACACTAATAGATTCTGCATCACTCTACAACATTGACTTTGCTTCTTAAGGCAATAGTATAGGGTTGAGTGTTAAGGCATTCGGCAACCACATAGATGTTGAAAGCACATAGAAAAATAAAGAGGGTGAGAGTTAAAAGCACGTGAAAAATGAAATCATTTCTAGAAGCAAACATTGATTTAGGCCTCTTTACCGGCCACGCATAAAATCATTTCATAAATCGGATTCGGGACCGAGATGTATAATTTTAAGTTTTGGAGAATGGGTTCATTCTATTAGTAGACGAGAGTTGCCCATTTTATGCTTATCTGTGTATAAAAATATTTTACAAAGGCGGTTTGCCCAAAGACACATCAAAATGGGTTATAGACATATTTTTTTACTCATATTTAATAGGCTGTTATATAGGTCAGTTATATTTAATAAATTTGTCATAAATGGATTTATAATGGTAAATCTTAAAATAATATGGATATTAAATGGGTTCACAATTTACTTAGACCTAACCCACATTTATGACTCTTTCCCTTCTCACTCGATCTCACCCTTATTCGTCATGTGCTTGCACCTAAGTTTTTGTATGAGGTTAAATATGAATGTGTTTCAGCAATATGAATCAGTGTCGGGTATGGATTAGGTATGGATCGGGCTGGTTACAAATTATTAGAATTGTATTATAGAGAAATTGATCAAAACGGGTTAAACGGGCCAGTTTGAGTTGGACCGTTTTTAACCCAGCTCACCCATTTGATAGCTTTAATATCAATTGTTAACGTCGACATCGTGTACCTATTCAAGCTAATCAAGCATACACGTCGGATTTCAAATATCGGACGTGGGAAGAACGGTGCATTCAAAACTGTAAAAGATATCCTTATTTTTTCTCGGTCAAAATTAAAAAAATTCCTTGTTTGATCGTGAAATTAGATTTAGAGTCAAGATGGGGGGATACAATAGTGGAACTTTCGTTCTCGCATTTCAAGTTTTATAGTTGGGCCGTCAACATGGCCCATCGGCCTCTGATGGGCTTATCGTGTAAGAATATATCCACGGGAATTACGTCCGCCGGAGCGCCCAAACTCTCCGGCGAAGCGATTTCCGTCTTCCATGGCTTCCGATCCGAGCGGAAATTCAAAGTTCAGCTTCGCAATCGCGGTTTCCCTGGCGCTCGCCGCCGTCTCCGGTGCTTCGCTGAGCTCCACTCCGACCGCGCATTTCGCCCTCTTTTCGTCGCTTTTTGGGCTCATCCGTGCGCTTGATCGGTGATGTCGCAGTGTGCTTGTGGAAGAGGAGGAGGTCGAGAGAGCTGGAATCGAGGATCAGAGAGCTGGAAGCGTCGCTCAAGTCCTCGTCGGAAAAGTGCGCCGCCGAGAGGCAAGGCCGCATCAGGGCTCAGCAGGTTCGAGTCCGTTTGTTGCTGTTTTCACCCAACTTCTGCAATATTCTGCTTAGGGGAGACGGTGATAGAGGCTTGGGCGATTAGCTTCGGGGCTTTAGGCCGCGCCGAGTCGCTGAACACGATATTTGCGTTTATGTTTGAATCAACTCCGATCAGTGAACTCACCGATTGCGTGCATTTTGCATTTGCATATGCAAATTGCGCAAAACGCCTTTTGCTATTCGGAAAGCGAGATTAGGATGAGATTGGAAAAGACACACATGATGGAGGGAGATAGAGCGAAGTTAGTAGGAAGGACAGTGGAAGCAGTGGTAAAGGATGCATCTTGAGTACAATTGTTTGATCATTGTTGTTTGAAGTTTGTAAATTTATGCTTTCATCCGATTCGCATTTATCTTTAGAATGGTTAGTTATTCAGTATAGTGTTGTTCCTTCTCCCTGTTATCATTGATAATTTGTCTGCAATTTTTCATTTATCAGTGTTTGCAATTTGAGATTCACTTAATACTTGGCATCGAAAATTTTTTAAAAACCTATGCACGCGGACATTTAAGGCCATATTATTCGTGTTGTAAATTGTTTTCATAATTTTTTAATTGAGAATTATTATTTTTAATTTTCAGCAACTCGGTTGCTTACGGAAAGTGAAAACTAATGGGCTGTTACATTTTCTGTGCAATGTGTTGACTCTAGGCTTTAAGGAAAGCTATAGCGCAGCCTCAGCTGGAAAATTCTGAGGTTACTTCTTATCCAATGAGGCCTATTGGCATTGTCAAGTCATGCTTTTCTACCAGGTATGCAATTTGCCAATCTCTCTTTTGCCATAATGAACTTTTTTTTGGTGGTTCATAGCCTTGGCCATAGCTTATTGTGACTATGATGACATGGTATCCTGGTATTGGAGATTTCACAAGTTTTTCGACTTGAATGATTGGGTAGAGATGGCAAAAGAACTAGTTTGGAGAATCATAGTTGGCATACATGAAATGAGATCTGAATGTTCACTTGGAAAGGTTTGTGAAGTCTCTTGAAACTAAAGAAAAAGTTTCTGGCAGTGTCATTGCATCGGGGAGCTGTCATATACAATGAGAGAGAGCATGCTTGCTATTTGATGCATCTCGAGTCCATCCAGTATCACTTGAGGGCCTTGAAGGATATTCCCATTGCTGGATTATATATGTTTTCCATCTCAATATGGATTTGGCAGTGTCATTGCATCGGTTGGTCATCGTATACAATGAGAGAGAGAGAGAGAATTGCACTGGTTAGCCATCATATACGATGAGAGAGAGAGACAGATGCAATTTTTTTAGTCCAGTCACTGGAACTTCTGAAAATTAGATTTCTTGTTCACCCATCACTGTTAAAAAGGCAAGCCCATCCAATTTGCATCTCTGTGTGGTTAATTAGCTTTTTATGTGCAAGCTGTTTGTGGGATGAGCCATGAGTTGTTGTATCTCGCGATGTAGGAATGGCACGCCGAGGCAGCCTCTAATTGTGCCCCTCGCAAGAGCATGTTTGCTGTTTGATGTATCTCGAGTCCCTCCAGCATCACTTGAGGGCCTTGAAGGATATTCTCATTGCTGGATTATATATGTTTTCCATCTCAATACGGATTTAGAGAAGTTGTGGAAGGAGACATCTAGATCAAAGTTCAAGGCAAAGGTTCGTGGCCTATTGTGATAAAACTGTGACCAGGAAAGCTCCAAGTAGCTTTGTATTTGTCATACTTGTTTAAGAAGATCAATAGATGGACAGGTCAGGGTGCCAAGACTGAAAGGTGAAAAGGTTGGAGTCTTTGCTACAAGGTCTCCACATCGACCTTGCCCTATAGGGCTAACCGTTGCAAAGGTAAACAGCATTATGTGAGAACATTGTGTCTTCTTTTTTGGACTTTTTGAATGTTTCTTTCCTAGATTATACAAACTTTTCACTGCAGGATTATGTGATAAAATGACTCATATAATAATAAGACACTTCTCAACAGATTGCTGTCTACCGAGCAGATTTCCTCACATTGTGTGTTTTTCTGGTTTCTACTTGCAATTTGCTTTACTGTATTACAAAAATACAAGAATTATAATGGACACTTATCAATACTTGCTTTGTATAACCTAGGTGGAGGCTATCAAAGGAAACACGGTTTCACTCTCAGGCGTAGATTTGGTTGATGGAACGGTGAGTTCTCTTTTCTCATGATCTACTTCGACGTTAGATAAATATTTTTTCTGATTGACCTATGATACCCAAACTGTCCTTATGCACAGAATCTTACGAGTGGCAATCGTTGGATTACAAGCTTACATTCTTCATGGTCTAAAGTTCCTAGAGTTTCTGTTGCCATTTGCTTTTGCATCATAGTAGTGTTTGGCCACCTATAATTGATTAACTTTCATTGACTACTCAGGCTAGCTCCGTGGCATTAGAAAGCTAATTGATTAAGAATGTGCAAAGAATTTAGTATATCTTTAGTAATTGTTAGGATGCACATGTGAGTTATTTTAGAGAAATCCCACATCGGATAATTGGTATGGTGTAAAGCAGTTAATATCTTAGTTGGCTCATATCTCATTGGCTTAAACTTTTGAGTGAAGTTGGATCCAACTAGATATATTAACAGGCTCGGACTTAGGCTCCCTTTTGGTGATCTCCCTGGGCGAAAGGTATCAAGCTTCTGTTGTTGCGGTCCTAATGGTAATTTACTACCCGAGTTACTGGATTTTGAGTTTTTGTGGCCAAAGCATGGTATCATCTCCCTTTAACATTGTGATTCAGATGATCATGAAGCAATAACAGGTTGCCACTTGAGTAATACACTAACTATATGTAGCGCATACGTCTGTACTTTGCTTTCACCAAATATAAGTTGTTTAACATTAACATATTTATGATTTTGTTTATGTTGGACAGCCAGTTCTGGATATCAAACCTTATCTCTCGTACTGCGACAGCCTCCCAGGAGCAAGATTACCGTCCTGGGTAATGGTGAGAACTCGGTTCTCTGTTGTTTTTTGTTTGTGATTCTCTTTCGGGGTTGAGTGGATACTAAACCTTACGTATGAAGGATGTCACAGTATCTTTTTCATGACTACCAGTAAATATTATGCTCGAGTATGATGATATCTATTGTGTGATTTTTAAGCATCTTAGGCACCATCAGACTTGGGACTCTTAATTTTTTATTCTGTGCCTTAATAAGGTATTTGTAGTTTGCGGTGCAGTTACTCCTGATCTTTGGTTACCCATTCCCTTTATGGGTAATATAACCATGAAGAAAACAAGGGCCTTCATATGTATTAAGAGTCTTCTCTACGAAAGACACATTTCTTAAGATCTCACATATGCCTAATTTGCTCAGGTTGACAGTTCACTAGCAGTTGCTTCCGTGAACTTCTCCGGTCATTTCTCTTCAACACTAGCTGATTGCTGGGCAGTTGCGGTGAGCTTTCTTAAATTAATTTGACTAATCATTATGGAGATCTTTCGTTCATGTACTCTTTCTACATTGGACAGTCTTCATTTTTTTTTTTGGTGTCATCTCGTCATAGTTCATTAGTTTCCACACATTTTCTAATTTTGTGGCAAGATTAGATGATTCATGTGCTCATCTAACCTTTGGTGATGAATTTGCAGTTTAATTTTGCAACCAGTGAATGTTTTTTTTTTTTTTGGTAAAGTGCAACCGGTGAATGTTAAATATGAGTAAATACTAGAATTTCTTAAACGAGGGATGTTTGCTGCTCTGTCATTATGCTTCTCTTACTATGGATCTTTCGATCTTATGTTAGCATGTATGACTACTTTGGTGAACAGAACATCCTATCAGAAGTGCAGTTGCAAATTATGTAATCACGTCATATAACAGAAAATTGTTTTTGTGAGTCATTTATAAGTAGCGTTGCTTCTTTTAGTTCTTAATCCGTATATTTTCTGACTAATGTGCATTTCAGGGAAAGAGTTCGATGTATGCATCGCCGGAAGAGCTTCAGAAGCTGATCAAGGAAGTCCTTTCATGGGATATACGATCAGTATCTCAGAGAAACCAAACACACGAGTCGCCTGTTAAGGAAATTAATGGCAAAGCATCTGATATAACTTCGGACATTGATGATCTGCACGAAGATGGTTCTGAGGGACTTGAGAAGGTGCCTCTACATTCCATGGATATAGTTTATCACCTTGTTTTGGAAAGATTCGATGTCTCATATAGAATTTACTCTGATGGAAATGTCTTTGTGGAGAAAGTCACACTTCCCTCAGACATCCCAGATACTAACAGGGAGAGTACTAAAAACCAATACGAAGAATGACTTGGATGGCTAGGTTGCTCCAGGATTTTGGTAATCCAAACGGATGGTTTGCTTGGATTGGGGTTCATTTCATACCGGAGCTTGGGGTTCCTGTTTTTCTCTATGTTTGATGTTTCCATTGCTACTTCACCTTAGATTTTCTCAGTGAGGTTTTCTACTTCTGTTCAAATGTATAGTATCACTCTGCAAACCAACCAGTAGGCTGAAGAAAAGAGCCAAGTAAATTATCCGAAATATACATGGAGGGTAACACTTACGTAATGAGTTTTATCACTTGCTCGGGATATCTGTTTGGAAAACCCGCCAACAACATGTTCCCAGCGAAGTTGCACTGGCAAGACGGGCACTTGCATACACCTTGTCCTCATATCATACAATGATTTATGATATCAGGATTCTTCATTTCCATTTCCTGGAGTGCAAATGGAATGCCAAAAGGGACGTATAGCCCTTTACCTACTACTAGACCGACCGATTCAAAATGGGTCGTGAACAAATTTGTTAACCCATATTTATGGGGCTGAGTTAGTTATGTCAGGTCATTAGTTTGTATCGGATGGAGAGTTAGTTATGTCGGGTCATTAGTTTGTATTGGATGGAAATAGGTCAAAATGGATTAAATGGGTCAATTTTAGTCGGACTATTTTCGACTTGACTGACCCACCCATTTTACGGGACCTACCTACTACCAAAAAACCGCAAGAAGCAGTCACTCAGCCTTCAATTCGCTGTCCACGAGACAGCTCCGCCGGCCCGATTCTGTTCTCGTGTTTAATTCATTCTCCTCATCTTCCATTTTAAGATGAAAAAAAGGGAGCCATCCCCGGTTGAAATCCGCCATCGAAGGGGGAATGTGGGCTGGATTGAAATCGGACATCACGCCGATAAAAAGAAGCCTGCACAAGGTGGTTGGCTGTCTCTTTCACGTGTGGTGGCCCGACAGCAAAATTCCTGGTGAGGTCAGAGTCTTAAGAGTTTACACCGTATGCTGCCGATTCACTCCAAAGACACGACGAAGTAAAGCTCTGGCAAAAGGGCACTTTACTCACGTTTTAGCCCGTACCACTCGATTGTTTTAGCAGCGCAATGTCTTTGATTGAGAGAGAAAAGGGTCTCTCGTCAGGCGCGCTGCCGTGATCATCGAGATGCGCGCGAACGCTGTTTCTTAAGACAACAAAAGGGCGTATGCATTTTGATCGACGCGGGTTTGGGATATACGCATCGATTGACCCCGCAGCGGAAGCTAAGGATATATGCAAATGGCCAGAAATAGCTTTAGGCCGCCGACGATCGAAAGAAGCTTCCAAAGGCTTTGAAGGAAGGGGCAAAAGCTTAAGGGAGAGAGAGATAAAGGATCCCGAAATGGACCACTTCTAGAAGATCAACGGTCAAGCAAAACCCCCGCGTGGACCCCGGGTGCCCTATTTTCCATACCGTGTTTTACACGGGACACGCCGAGTGGGACTGACCATTTTACTTGTTTGCCCTTGTGAAGAATATCAGCCACACCAGCATGGAAAGACGGTCCTCGACGATTTTTTTTTTTTCAGAAGAAAATTTGCCGATTGAATCCCGAAACTTTAGTAAATTGCAATCAATTCTTGAAACTTGTCAAGTTGGTCCAATCGAATTTTTTTATTAATTCTGTCCAATTAAGCTGACGAAAATTGTTGACTTGTCTTATTTTATTATTTTGCTTAAGACACCATGAGCCACGTCAGAAAACATTCAAAAATTAAAAAAAAAACAGAATTGGAATAAAAAAAGATAAGAAAAAAAAAACCCAAACTCAACTCAACGGCTGTGAGCCAAGCCCTCGTCGGTGGTCACCACCATAGATGCCGGGAAGGGCCGGTGAAAGTCGCCCAGGCCTTCCCAAAACCCCGACGACCCTTTTTGAGCCAATTTGACGGAGTTAACGGAAGAGCTTTAATGGAACAAATTCGATAAATTTTAAGACTTGATTGCACTTTTAAAAATTTTTGGATTCAATTATACTTTTGTGACAAGTTTTAGGACTTCTAATACGCATTTCCCTTGTTTCGTGTGTTTATCTCGATTTTAGCGCCGTCCATACATTTCATTTTACGCGCCATTCAATTCAAGTCGTATCCATCCGGCGGCGATGAAGCGCTTGGTGGTGCGCCGAACCTTACATAGAATCAAGCGTCCAACATATCGGTAGTTAAAAATATTACCATGTCCAATAGGAAGGAAGTCCCTCCCTCCGGATGGATACTCCTACTCCCCGTATGTGCACATGCACATCGGCATACTAGTACAGCACATGCGTCGCCCAAAGCATATATTGATTGCCTTCTACTTCCAGATGCGCACAGGGACCATATTCTTCTAATCTCTACCAACCACCCCTTTTTTTAATGATGGAAAGTTTGGGAAAAGTAGATGGAAGTTGTGAGGATCTCAATATTCATTGCATTTAATTGGAATGCCACGCCAATAATTTATGAACGAAATTCCGGGACCTAAGTCTTAGATTAAGGCAAAAAAAAAAACCCTTAGCATTTTTCCGGGCCTTATATCCCAAATTTTCTAACTAAACATGAGATACCCAATTAGTCTCCCAAATAGGAACCTACCACCAAATTACAAATTTAGATGAAGAAGAACCGCCAAAACCTATCTGGTTTGCCATAACACCGCATCGGGTCGCTAGCCTAGCCTGCCCCCATCATTGTCCCTCCCACGCCGGCTCTTATTGTTTCCGGCCCGCCTCGCTCCCGCGACGCTTTACCCCGATCGCCGATTAGGTTCGACAATTATCAACCTAAATAAAACGAACTATTTTATTTTATTTTTTTTAAAAATCATCACCTCGTACAGTTCGTTGGCGAAACGGGGCCGAACCTAAACCTTCTCGAAGATGGCAAAAAACATGTAAATAAACCGAAAAGGTGCGGGCTTTTTTTTAACGTGATGCGTCCCGACACAACCAACGGTTACGAAACTAAGAAAACCGCGGCGGGGGCTCTTGTCCTGCTGGCGGTGGAAGGTCGTCATTCGTCGCTCTCTTCCGCGTTGTTGCGCGCTTCCTCGCTCCCATAAGCCTCACGCTTTCTCTCTCTAGGCGAATCTATGCGGGATGCGTATGGAGCACAGGCGCGATCGTACCTTCGAACCCCATCTTTTATCCCGTTAAAAGCGCGGCGGGTGTCGTGATTGCTCGTGATTCCAAGTTGGGATTTTTATGAACGTCGTTCTCCCTCGGCCCTTCGCTTCCCACTTGGCCGGGCGAGAGCCTTCCCGTTCTCAGCTGCTTGATCGAATCCTAGAGAGGGGGAGGTTTCTGGGTTTCTCTCTTATCCGGCGTTGATGGGTTCCCCTGCGTCGCCGGAGGAAGGGGTGCGGGTGGCGGCGGCGAGGTCGTCGGTGATCGACTCGTTCCGGAGCTGCGGGCTGACGGGGATGCAGATCGACAAGGAGGAGCTGCGGCGGAGGCTGATCATGCCCAAGTACCTCCGCATCGCTATCCGGAACTCGATCCGGTTCAAGGACCCGAACAGCGTCGATGAGAACCAGCCCGCGGACGAGAATGCCGAGCACCCGGAGGCTCCCATGGTTGTCTTCATCAACTCCCGCAGCGGCGGGAGGCACGGGCCTGAGCTCAAGCAACGGCTTCACCAGCTGATCGCTGAAGAACAGGTGCGGATGATGTGGCAGTTGGTAGGATAGTTGATGTTTAATTGAATTCCATCACCCAATTTATCTCTGTGCGTATGTCTGAGCTCATGCTCTGGCGTCATATGGTAGTAGCTGTAAAAAGGGGTCTGCTTTCTTGAAATTCGTTGGATGGTTTGGAAGCCTAGTCTGGGTTCGTTGCCATGCTCTGGACTGCTCGATGGAGTGCAATCATGTGTTGGTGTGTTGGCCATCTGTTATTTGGGACACTTCAAGGATTTTGGGCATTGTTGAGCTGTCTTAAGATGAGAAAGGCCATAATTTGGGAAACGATGATGGCCGCTTTCATGCTGGAAATACCTTTGCTAGCTTGGGTTCGCATCTTTTCTATTTCTATCTTGATCTGTTCTCAATCTGCTTCCTTATCGCTGCATAAAATTTAAAGCTCCACTGTTTTGGATATTGTAAAAGCCCTTCTGATTTTCTCTTTTCTTTTCAATTGAGAAAGGATGCATCTTTTATACGCAGTTTATGAATTGCTTCATCGGAGTGACTGCTGATAGTGAATGTCTGTTATTCTTTTGTTGAATTGGAGCTTGAAAATAAGACATGAAGATTTTGGGGCTCTTTACTTTTCAATTGGGATAGGATGCATCTTGTATACGCTGTTTATGATTGCTTCATTGGAGTGACTGCGGATAGTGAATGTCTGTTATTCTTTTGTTGAATTGGAGCTTAAAAATAAGACATGAAGTTGTTGGGTCTCTCAAATTTTTAAGGGGCGGACAACTGTTGGTTTGTGTTTATATTTTTAGTACAGAATTTCTCTTTGAGTTGCGGTATAAACAAAAAATGAGAGAGAGAGAGAGAGAGAGAGAGAGAGAGAGAGAGAGAGATTTGAGCCATTCTATGTTGACTATAGTTGCACACAACTTGAATTATTGCAGCGACTCATAAATATTTTTTGACAGATGTGTTCACAGATACAATTTTTTCTCTAAAAGTATGACATGCAATATTTTGAATATTTATATCTTTCAGTACCACATGCACCCTTTTTAAATTATATATAGTATGTTAGAAGGGTCATTTTGAGTTTCCCAAAAGCTTTGGAGCTACATTCGACTACAGGGGTTTCTTTACCAAGATCGAAAAACCTTATGATTACATTGTTGAAAAATTATAATAGAGCGGGTGTTTTGCCACTGTTTGTCATGCTTCTATATCCTAATGTATTTGTATTGTATGAACTTCACGTTGCACTCTTCATGTTAAGAAGACACTCCTTTGATTCTATGGTCATCTATGTTGCAGGTTTTTGATCTACAAGACGTTAAGCCTCATGAGTTTGTTTTATATGGGTTGGGTTGCCTGGAAAAGTTGGCTAGTCTCGGTGATCAATGTGCCAAGGAGATCCGGGAGAAAGTAAGAGTTGTGGTATGTTCAACTAGCCAATCAAGTCAATTAATAGAGTTGTGCGGATGTGTGTACAGATGTGGATTAAAACTTTTACATTGATACTTTATGGGAACCTTTCTGATTGTTGGGCAGGTTGCAGGTGGAGATGGAACCGTTGGTTGGGTATTAGGATGTCTTGGAGAACTTTACAGGCTGCACCGAGAACCGGTCCCTCCAGTGGGAATCATTCCTCTTGGTACGGGGAATGACCTAGCTAGGAGTTTTGGCTGGGTACGCTGCTTCTCTTTGTCGTGTTTTCAATTCTCCAATTCTATCTCTCGATTCATTGCGGTGTAATTTTGAGTTTAGGGTGGTTCGTTCCCCTTTGCCTGGAAATCTGCTGTCAAAAGGACTCTTGACAGAGCAAGTACTGGTCAACTGTGTCGTCTAGATAGGTATGATATCTTTCTTGATCGTCGATTGATGGCATACGCTTTCGTCAACCAAACTTCATATCTAGCAGAATGGCAATACTCATTAGCAATGATCAGGTTTAGGCTGTCCTTAGAGTTGCACAGTAGAAGACAATGACTGGTCGAGAGCTTTTAACGTTATTTGTTGCACTTCAATGACTAATTGCAAATGGCAGGCACGCCATTGGTGCTTTTTAATATACTTTCTTACTCATCCAAAGAAAATGTCAATTGTTGCGCCATGCCACATTCCGTTGTTGATAAAATCCAAGTGCATGAACATTTCAGCTTCTGCTCTAAAATTTCCCCCAGTCCCACTAGTGTGGGTTGAGTAGGAAGACTAATATGATTCCATCTCAGCTGAGGTTTTAATGGATTTGGACAACTTGGTGGGAGCAGAAGAAATATACTGGGATTTAGGATGGGGAGTGTCTGAGGATGGATATATTGTGAAACTGAGAGCAGGAAAGTACTTCTAGAAAGGTTCATTAGTAATAATATGTGTCAATGTACAAAATTAACAAGTTGATGTGATATTTGTTGAGGGGTAATTGTATTAGAGGTTGAGAGAAAAGATGCAAAGCCTAGCATGTAGGGCTGGCTTCCTATTGTTGGGGCCTGTACTCTTTGGGCCAAAATCCCATGTGTGGCATTTCAAACAAGTGCCTCGACATCACTGTTTGTCTCTTTGAAATTGTTGCCTAGTGGAGGGATCGTAACTTCTTTAGTATTATTTGCTAATGTTAAAATATTTTGGTGGTTATGTCACGTATCCCATGAGAATAGGCTGAAGCATTTTCACAACCTTTTTTGTCTGCTATATTCTTCAGTCTGTCACTAGTAATACTTCATGTATTTTTATGAGTATTTGATCGTTATTCTCTCATTGAACAATCATTTATCACTGAAATGCCCATTTTACAATGCAGTTGGCATGTTGTGATGTCTACGCCGATGGATGAAGAAATTAAATTACCTCATTCTGTAAAGCCCACTGAAGATTGTGCTCTTGTTGAGGTTTGTTAGCTCTTATTATGATCATATAGCTCAATTAAATGTGAACTTTTGATGGATGATAGGGCATACTCAGCAACAAAACTATGTGATGGGCTTTTACTTTTTTAAGGTTCACTGATCTGCTACATTATGTTTCCTTGGAAGTGCTTTAACAGTACAGTGGAGGAACTCATTCTCTTTTTGGAGTTCATGCATGATATGCAAGTAGCATTGTTGTGCTTTCACTTGGAATAAATTGGTGAGGTGTCTCCTCCTTGTACCGTATTGTGCAAGAGCAATAGAAAAATATGGTGGTTTCCTGTTTTAAATGTTTAAACACTGGATTCATGGTCAAGCTTGACAACTTTATTAATATAAAGGGTAATATATGACCTGTTAAGAATGGAAAGTGATTTATGGTCAGATCTTGAAAATACGGTATGTTGATATTTTCTCGCTCTTTGTAGTTATAATGTTTTGTATGACCAAAGTTGTATAACATTTGTAATTTTACTTTAAAAGCACGGCATGTAGGTAGCAAACATTTGGTCTTGTTCCTTATGTAATTTGTCAACATTATGCACAAGCTTTCGTCTGTAAAACTGACATAAGGTTGAAATTCTGTATGAAATGAGTGTTGGACTGTTACATACAAACATGTTTGTGAAATGAGTGAAGTGAAAATGAGAATGTTTTCATGAGTTTCTGGGTCTCATAAAAAGATAAGATATAGGAAATAGTATATATGAAAGAAACTTTGTAGCACCTTAATGGAAAATAAGATGAGATAAGCCTTGTTTTCTTTTATTGGACTACTTGTAAATGTTATATTCACATGGAAACTATGCTGCATCTCGTCTTTACTAACCTTGAAGATTTTTCTTTTTTGATTATATTTCCATGTTCAGTCGCTGTAAGATGAACTGAGAAGTATTTGATTGTTGGTTGTTTGGACAGGAACATGTTGTCTATACTGATGTGGATGTTTTATGTGTTTTGCATGCACTTTCTGTTGTTAGCCAGGGTTATGTTTGTTCTGGCTATTGACCTTTCAGCAAAATCTCTGTTTCTCATGGCCTTGATTTTTCTGATGCTCCAGGGTTTGGAATATGAAGGGCAATTGCCCGAGAAATCCAGTTGCTTTGGAGGAGTGTTTTACAATTACTACAGTATAGGTAAAGCAGTTGCTGTTCAAATCCAATGCATATAATGAAGATTGGCAATGCATATGCATTATGCGGGACCCTGCATTTAGCATTTCACAACCCAATTTCGTGTCACCTATTTTACACTGCATTTATACATGGACATGTTGATTATGCTCCATTGTTTGAGGCAGTAGAAATGCTATTAGTACGAAGACATTTCACTACCAGTTGTTTGCTGAATTATCTGACGAACTGTGATTAGTGAATTAAGTGAAGCCCACTATCTCTGTTTAGTACAAAGACGTTTCACTACCATTGTTTGCTGAATTATCTTACAAACTGTGATTAGTGAATTAAGTGAAGCCCACTATCTCAGTTTTGCATCCTTATTTCAAGTAATATACTCAATATCACCTCATTTATTGTAACCTGATTTATTATATGAGATTTAGAAACCTCTTAGTAACCCTAGCACCACATTTCCAATTAGCCTTTTACTGTGAAAGCAACTGGCTCCTTCCTCTAACCATTGATCTTGCTCATTTCTCCTTTTACTGCATGGCAGCTTACCTATATAGTATATATGATCATGGTTGAAGTTGAACGTGAATGCAGCATTTTAGGCTGTTAGTTACTATAGTTATCAACTGTTATTTACTCTCTTCCTCCCTCTGGTTTTGCAGGAATGGATGCACAGGTCGCTTATGGCTTTCACCATTTACGCAATGAAAAGCCTTATCTTGCTAATGGTCCAATTGCAAATAAGGTTCTTATTAAATTCTCTTGGCTTCATGTGTTGTCTCGTGCATAATTGGAATTGAGGTGGCATTCTCATCAATTTTGGAGCTAAATGGATCTTGATGTGTTTTGACTTGCTATCTCCCTTGCGGTCATTCGAATTGCCGCCTTCTTTTTCGCCCCTTATACTTTGCTGAGATATGCTAATTGAAGCTTTGAACTGATCTGCTTGTTGCTGCAGCTGATCTACTCCGGTTATACATGCAGTCAAGGGTGGTTTTTTACGCCTTGCACAAGTGATCCGAGTCTTAGGTTAGATACTTGATGAACTTTTTGGCATTTCTCCTTCCTCGTTCCAGTTTTCATCACTTAAATATATGGTTAAAGATGGCGTTGTGTTTAGCTACTGAAATTTTGCGCCGAATTTTTCATTTGTTGTCACCTTGTAACTTGGGATGAGTACAAACAGAAATAGTAATGTGGTAGTTATGGTTATTGCTCTGAAAACATCGCTTGCACTACTTGACTTATACCCTTAACTAGTCCAGCACTGCAAGTGAAGTTAAAAGCCTCAGGTCTTCGGTATGGGGTCTTTGTACTTTTTCCATGCTTCCCTCACTATTGTTACTGTCCTTTGGATGGGTTGGCTCGCAAAATCCCCATTTTCTTGGCAATGTCATCTGGTTTTTTTACCGGGCGATATAAAAATTTCTAAGTAACAATTTCTGTTAGCAAAATAGTGTGGTTTGATGAAAATTAGTATGACCGAGAAGTATCTTGCCATTGGCTAAGCTGTTCCTTTGATTGGTTAATTTTTATATTTGAGCACTAAGTCTGAGAAATATCTTGCAATTTATTTGATGAAATTGTTTGCAGTTTTAAACCCTGTTCATAGAAAAGAAGTGTACATGAAAAAGATGGAACCTGAAGTTAGAGGTTTGACTATCATAATTAGGAGCACCGATATTTAAGTTTTTTAACTATTCATTATCCATAAACAACTCCACCGTCCATATCGGGGCTTTCCTATTTGTTTATTTTTGGAGCTGAGCCCAACTATGTTTAAACCATGAGATACTTCATTCAACAATGCTAAGGAGGATAAATAACTTTAAAAAGGGACAACATTAGGTAGCATGGAGGAAATTTTTGGTTGGGTAATGGGGAGATTGTAGTATCGAATCATTCTCTTTATTATGACAACCATTCTCTGCTTTGGACTACTATCTGCATTGAACTAGTATTGAATCATTCCCTTAGGGCCATTTCTGCACGTGTCAGGAGGAATACCTATCCCACACATTGTTATTGTTCCCATCTTTCTATCGCAATTCTTTATTATAGTACCTTGAATACTCTGGCAAGTGTTGTAGTAGCTGCCCCCCTAACATTTATTAGGACAATGCGGCTTCTTTTTTTCTCTTTTGTAGTCTCACTGGTGATAAGATGATATTTGCAGATTGAAAAACTGTCTATTTGTTTCTTTTTGATCATTCATCTCATCTTACTATGCATGCAAATGTGTTGATTTTTAGGGGACTAAGGAACATTCTTAGGATGCACGTTAAGAAGGTCAACTGCACAGAATGGGAGAAGGTTCCTGTGCCTTCCAGGTTAGAGTTCTAAATGTGCATTGTTACACACGCACACACACGTGTATGTATTTTTGTTTTACTCTTTCTTTGGGATTTTTTTTCGTGGTTCCCCATATATGTGTGGATGCTCATGGTGTAGAACGTTGCGAAATTTGTTATCACTTAAATCTTTCTAATGCTGTTAAAAGCCTAATCTTTTGTTATGTGTATGTTTATCTATGAGCAATGTTTGTTTTCCGCTCCTGATTATGTCATTTTTCAAGTGTTATCTGTTTCACTGTTTCCCTGGTTTCCAGTGTCAGGGCCATAGTAGCTCTTAATCTTCATAACTATGCTAGTGGAAGGAATCCGTGGGGTAATTTGAAGCCAGAATATCTAGAAAAGGTGCTTCTCATGAACCTCCATGCAGAAAGTAATTGTAATGAGATTTTTGCTTATTGCATGTTTCTAACACGATTGTTTTTGTAAAGTGGAAATTTTCTCAAAAGCATGAAAATCAAATTTAATGTCCTAAGAACCAGTTTTGGTATTACTGACACCATCTTAGAACCAGCTACTTAGGACATTCTGTGCACATGAATGAAGCAATATGTTTTTTATGTTCAAGGTTCCATTCTTCTTCGACTATGTGATTTAGCACTTCAGAAACTACCTGCCACTTACGTGGTAATAGTGCTCTTTTAGTTGACCTAATGGTGGGGCATCGTATGCCATGCAGAGAGGATTTGTTGAGGCCCATGTGGACGATGGTCTGCTTGAAATATTTGGCTTAAAGCAAGGATGGCATGCCTCATTTGTCATGGTTGAATTGATATCCGCAAAGCACCTTGCCCAGGTAAACTATCTTTGAGATGTTTTATGCTTTAGTATGAGATTCTAGGATAGAAATGCCAAAAGAAACCAATGAAAAACAAAATATCTGTGGGATCTCACAGTTTTCCAGTTGCAATCGGCATGGCGTTGGCTGTGGACCCACACCAGATGCTCAGTTGTTGCCAACCAGCAACTGCGCCAAGAGCTACGCATTTTGTTTTAGTTTTCTGGATCTGTTTTTGTGTCTTGGCTGTATTTCTCCATAAGTCAGTAATGGGTTGTCCTCAGAAGCCTGAACCTACTACTGAATTTTTGGTTTTTCGCTACACCAAAACTTAGCCACCTGAACTGTGGGAAATTCAGCTGGGGTGGGTTGTCCTCAGAAGCCTGAACCTACTGAATTTTTGGTTTTTTGCTACACAAAAACTGAGCTACCTGAACTGTGGGAAATTCAGCTGGGGTGGGTGTCCTCAAAAGCCTGAACCTACTACTGAAGTTTTGGTTTTTCGCTACACAAAAGCTTAGCCACCTGAACTGTGGGAAATTCGACTGGGGTAGGGGCTCTAGGAACCTGGTTTCCCTAACATGCAAGCTGAATCGTTGGTGGTTTTAATTTTACCCGACAGGCTGCTGCTATTCGGCTGGAAATAAGGGGTGGGGAGTGGAACAACGCGTACATGCAGATGGATGGAGAGCCCTGGAAACAGCCGCTGAGCAAGGACTATTCAACTTTTGTGGAAATCAAGAGGGTGCCCTTCCACTCGTTAATGATCCATGGAGAGTGAAACAGCCTAGGATATTACAGATATGGGTCTATGGAATTGGTGGCTAAATTTTATTTGTTTATAATGGATCATGTACCATAGTCATAGCTTAGGTTTAGAATTTTAATGCGATTGCTGTAACTGTATATTGTCGATTTGTTGTTTTAATGTAATGCTTAGTTTATTTTAATTATAGAAGCTTTGTTGTCGCACAAACTGATTCACTGGTTGTGTAAGCACTCGATCCTACTCTGATATCTTAGTAGTTCTTGGAAAATTTACCATGACAAAGTTTTGAAGAATGCCCTTCAGACCACATTCAGTATCTCATGCATACTAGAATCGGATCATAAAGATGGAGAATTTCTGGCACTCAGTTTGCCTTGGTCGCCACCGAATTAATGTTTGCTTTTACTTACCTTTTGGGTTATTATATCTCCAGTTCTGAATGACCCTTCCAGCTCTTTTTGGGGCTTCAATGAATACGTGTTCCAACTCCAGCATGTGTAAGTAGTCATGGCCATGGGCCGGTTTCGGCCCGGTCAAACCCGGGCCCGGCCTGTTGATCGGGCCTACGGTTTGGAACCGGCCCGAAAAAAAAAAAAGAAGTTTTAGCAGGGCGGCGAGGTCGGCTTCGCTGGCGTCGAGCGAGGTCGGCCTCACCGGCTGTAGGCGAGGTTGAGCCTTGCCGGCGTCGGGCGAGGCCGGCCTCGCCTGACACTGGCGAGGTCGAGCCTCGCCAGATCTGGCGAGGGTTCGACCTCGCCAGCCTCAAGCAAGGCCGGCCTCACTAGTTGCTGGCGAGGTCGAACCCTTGCCAGATCTAACGAGGGTTCGACCTCACCGGCCTCAAGCGAGGCCGGCCTTGCCAGTTGCCGGCGAGGTCAAGCCTCGCCGGCGTCGGGCGAAGCCGGCCTCGCCAGTTGCAGGCGAGGTCAGCCTCGCCCAACACCGGCGGACTCGCCTAGCCCAGGCGAGGGCGGCCCTTGCCCGATACCAACGAGGGTGGCCTTGCCCGAGGCCGGTGACCTCCGCCGGCCCCGGCTATGGCGGGCGGAGGAAAAAAAGAAAAAAAAAGAAAAGGAAAAGGAAAAAAAAAACAAAAAAGAAAAATTATGAACTGGCTCGGAACCGGTTCCGAACCTGAACCAGAATCGGAACTGGCCCGGAACCGGCCGGTTCCGAACCGTGGCCATGACTATGTGTAAGCTGGCCCTTACTATCATGTAGCTTTTGACTGCTTACTCAGTAATAATCATTCTACCTGATTGCCAGAGACTAAAAGAATCTGTGCTCCTTTTCTGATCAGTAGAATTCTGTGTACAGTTAAAACAAATGCATTCATCCTAAGCACGTAATTCACTTTTTCTGAGTAAAAGTCTATCTATTAATCTTCCGATGGACAGAGATAATGGTGGATTAACCCAAAATCAGTGTGGAAGCTAAATAAAAACTGGCAGGGTGAAACTTCAGATAGAAATGGACCAAGAAAGCTGTTTAATGGTAATGGGGCTAGGAGCAAGGTAATCCCAACACTTCTCATGTCTTCACTTCTCAGCTATCGAAAACTCTAGTGGCTCACGGAAGAGCAGTCACTTTAGAGACCTGAGGAATCGGCATAGCCAAAGATAATAAATAGGAAAAATTGCCACAGGGTCTTATTGCAGGCAAAGTTGTGTAGTGTGAAGAGCTTCTCCGTGATGGATACAGGTCATCAAGCCAGGGTGTACGAAGAAGAAAATGACAGAGAGGGAATATATACAGAGAAAAAGAAAAAGGAAACCAAGTGAGTTGGTGGGGGGGACCAGCAACCTGTGTCTTCAAGTAATCAAACAAAGAATAAAATAAAAAAATTGGATCGAGCCAATCAATTTTCAACTCACTGGGAAGCAAAATGGTCTGACCGTCTCTCTCTCTTCCATTTCAAATCCACCACCACTATCTACTGACTCCTGACTCATCTTCCACATTTGCGTGGCATTACTTTGCACCCATTAATAATGGTAACGATGCCTTGTTTGGTAATCCAATGGTCCTATTCTTGTTATCATAGCCCCACTTTCTTGTGAGCTTTGCTCCTACAATGGATCGTGAATCAGCATGGCCTACCATATCCATACTACATCCAGATATTCACGGGCAGTCAGTTCGATATCGATACAGAATCAAAGGAGGAGGTTCGGTCTTTAGATTTCTTGGCCATATTATATAGTCCCCGATTAATCTGTTGATTTTCATTTTTGAGAGCGGGGTGTCCACATGTCGGGTGAGCAGTACGTAATTAAAATTCAAGTTTGCGTCTGCCCACCCGATTAAACGGCTAGGTTCCGCCACAATATCATGCAGATGCACAATAGTTTGCACCCGACTCACAATTATTAGGCACAGTTTTAAGATCAGGGCTCAATAGTTGTTGCAATAAGATGTCGAGGGTTTGGCTGAATTATTAAAGTAATTGCGACCTTTTGGAGATAAAAATGATTAGGATTTCATGTCTCAAAGAAACAGTGAGATATTTCAAGTTTCATTATGCCGACGTGAATGGTCAATATCTAATCATGTGTAGATTTAGTTTGGTGCGCGAAATTTGGCCCAAAACATCTACCGACCGCAAAACCAAAAAAAAACAGAAGAAAAAACCAACCATGATTAGAATCTAGATTGATTCCTTGATTTAATATATATGCAACTCGCTTGCGGAATTTCATTCAAATTTTAAACATATAAATGGTTATTTTTTCCCCCAAAATCTCTAAGAATTCATGTTTAACCTTTAATAATGTTTATGAACTATAACCATCGTCCAATCACAAAATATATGAAGACAGGCATAATCCATCCTTTCTCTATCCTTGGAGAAAACATTGACCCAAGGCCGCATTTTGGATCTAGGTTGTCCTAGCCATTATAAGTCAAGAAATAACAATTCCTTAGGCAAACGTCAACACCACTATGAAATTCCACTAAAAGGATTTGTCATGGGTTTGGACCTCCATTCAAAATCTACAGAAGATAGAGATATGCTCTTAACATGTGAAGCAAGAACATTGTTTCATGTCAACTTTGACCCCTCGTTACATCGACATGTGATGCGGAGAATGATTCTCGACAATAAATTTTTTTTTCAAAAGACTGTGGGAGCCACTTCCAATTTGGAGATAAAGATATGCTCCGACTCGGTTTTGTTAAATGAGCCAATCAACTCAAGATTTGTGCCCCGGATTTGTTCAAGTTTGTACATCAAATAGAACTAAAACATCTTGCATCGCTGTTTCATGGGGTTAATGTTACACATGCGTGATGTGTGCAGATATTTAGGTTAAGGACGGGATAAGATAACTATATATGCGTGTCCCTAACCCGGGGCGAGGGTTAGCAATTAAATAGAATTTTATAGATCATCATAGTGATGTACCCTCGCAAAAAAAAATTGCAATAGGCACCAAGTGATCATGGACCTGTCCTCCCGGCTCTTTCGCAGCCATCTTTCACCAAAATAATTTATTCTTGTTGGACAATCTTGTTACAACATCCAGCTTTAGAGCTGTCCTCCCATAAAGCCACATGAAAAATTGATATAGGTGGGCACACTGGACGTAGTTTTGCTACACATAATTAAACCATTAAGTGCTTTTTCCACAAATCTACACTTTGGAGTGTGGTGTGCTAAACACAAAGTCATCTGACTAGTGCAAGTGGCTTTTCTTTGCTGCCAAAGGTCAGCTTGCCCTCTTTTCACTTTCTTCAGTCGAAATTCAAGCATCATTGATTTGAAAGTAAAGAAAGAAGGTGGGAAAAACTAAAGGGAATAGGGAGAAAAAAATAAAAGTTATCGCTTTTGCATGGTAGGTTGGTGCAGATTGTTGGAATATAACGTGGAAACGACAGGATCTTGCAAATTAAGTCAATACGAAAATACCAGAGAAATAAAAGAACGATAAATGACACTAGAGATTTACGTGGTTTGGTTCGAATATTGGTATCTACATCCACGGGGAGAACCAGCAATAAATAATTCACTATAATCGGAGAATCAGAGTTACAATTCGCTCAAAACGCTCGAGTATTTTCCATACCTAAATTTAAGCCAAAACCCTAAGTGTTTATGAATAAATAACTTAATTGGACAAAATAAACTCACTGCACAAATCACCGTGTTCAGAGAATTCCTTCGTACGATTTCTCTTTGGCGATCGCGACTTCTTTCTGTATGGCTCTTCGCGGCTCAAAAGAAAAAAAACCCTACGGTTCTTTTCCCTTATATATCCACGCGGCCACTGTAGGTTAGAGAAGAGTATGTTTTCTCACAATGACCTTTATGCCCTTGGATAATACAAAAAAACAAACTCTTTAGCTGCATAACGTGAATGCCTGATCTTCTTTTCTTTTACCCTTAGGCCCACAAACTACCCATAAAAGAAATATATAAATTGTAGAATATGTGTGCTAATATTTTGTCTTTTAGTGGCCTTCTTTATTCACGTCGTCGTGAGCCCATCATCCGAAATCAGTTAAATAGGAAAGTGAATTTGTTACGTCAAGACATAAATTCAACAATTCTCCACCTTGGCTCAATGTTTATAGCCAAGTCATAGTGCTCATCATTCATGCTAGCTCTCCCAACGCCCAGATAGGCGCTTACTCTCCACAGACGTCAATTATGCTCAAGCAGAGCTTGAGCTTCGCCAAAGGAATAGGCTTAGTTATCATGTCCGCTGGGTTCTTCTCTGTCGTAATCTTTTTAACAACAACTACACCATTTACTAAGACATCTTGGATGAAGTGGTATCTGATGTCGATATGCTTCGTTCGCTCGTGATAAACTGGATTATATGCCAGATATATTGTACCTTGGTTATCACAGTATATATCAACACTATTCTGATCTAACCCAAAGTCCGAGAGTAAACCTTTTAGCCATATTGCCTCTTTCGCTATAAACGTCAGTGCCATGTACTCTGCCTCAGTTGAAGACAAGGCAACGTGATTCTGTAAGGACGCCTTCCAACTAACCGCACCACCTGCTAGCATAAATACGTACCCTGCTAAAGACCTACGTTCATCCAAGTCATTTGTGTGATCCGAATCCACATAACCAGTGGTCTTATTGCCATTATTATCCCTTCGGTACACAGTTCCAACGTCTGTTGTCCCCTTCAAGTATCTGAGGATCCACTTCACAGCTTCTCAATGAGTTTTACCAGGTCGCTTCATGTAACAATTAATAACGCTCACTGCTTGTGAAATATCAGGCTTAGTACATACCATAACATACATAATACTACTCAATGTACTAGAATAAGGAACACCGGACATATGCTCCTCCTCCTCCTTAGTCTGCGGTGACAACTTATCTGAAAGTTTAAAATGCAACGCCAAAGGTGTACTTACAGATTTCGTTGACTGTATATTAAAACGTGCAACAATCTTCTCAATATATTTCTTCTGAGAAAGACATAAAATTCATGTAGTTCTGTCACGCAAAATCTCCATACCCAATATTTTCTTTGCAACACCTAAATCTTTCATCTCAAATTCAGCACTCAATTGCCCCTTTAGCACAACAATATCAGACATATTCTTAGCTGCTATCAACATATCATCAACATATAATAACAGATATATCAAAGACCCATCCTCCAATCTTCTATAGTAAACACAGTTATCCATATGACTTTTAGAATAGTTTTGACTAGTCATGAAAGAATCGAAACGCTTATATCACTACCTAGGAGACTGTTTCAGCCAATATAAAGATTTTTTCAATAAACAAACATGATTTTTCTTACCCAGAATAGCAAATCCATATGGCTGCCTCATGTAAATCTGTTCCTTTAACTCACCATGAAGAAATATTGTTTTCACATCTAGCTGCTCCAACTCGAGATCCTGTGTAGCAACTAAGGCAAGTAAAACACGAATAGAAGTATGTCTTACCACAGGAGATAATACCTCGTTGTAGTTTATACCCTCTTGCTATGTATACCCCTTTGCCACAAGTCTCGCCTTATATCTTGCTCCTTTGACACCGGGAGTGCTCTCCTTCCGTTTAAAGACCCATTTGCTACCAACGATCTTCTGGCTCTTATATCTCGCTTCCTCAACACCGAGAGAACACCTCTTAGGTACTTTGACTAGCTCTCATGTCTGATTTTGATGAAGTGATTCCATCTCTTCACTCATAGCCCTAGCCATTGTGACAACTTAGAACTAGCCATCGCCTTAAAGTAAGGCGAAGGCTCATCTGTCTCCACCTCGTCACCTATAGTCAATGCATAAGCAATATCTATATAATTATAACGTATCGGTGGTTTAATTTGCCTTCTCTATCTACCCGCAGCTATAGTGTGCTGCGACTCTGCTGATTGTTCATTATCACCGACTTCAGAAACTGCGGCTTCATCTGTAGTCTCAACTTCTGTTACCTTCGAGGTCTCTAGAGTCTCCACCTAAATCTCCACTTTACTGCTAACACCATGATCTATCTGCTCTGCTGGTTGTGTCTCAAGACCTCTCCTTTGAAGCATTGCAGTCTCGTTGAAGATCACGTCTCTATTGATTAGAAAACCGGGTGATCTGGGATCAGTGCACCACAGCCGGTAGCCTTTCACCACATGTGCATAACCCAGAAATATGCACTTCTTCGCCCTCGGCTTAAGCTTACCATCATTCGCACGAGCATACGCAAGACATCTAAATACTCGTAATCCAGAGTAATTAACAGGTTTGCTCAACCATGCTTCATCGAGAGTCCTCCACTCTATAGTAGATGATGGAGATTGATTAACTAGGTAACATGTCATGTTCATTGCTTCGGACCAAAATTCCTTACCTATTCCTGCATTCGAAAGCATGCTTCGAGCTCACTCTAGTAAAGTTCTGTTCTTCTGTTTTGCAACGCCATTCTGCTGTGGTGTCTTGGGTATTGTGCGGTGTCTCACAATCCTTTCTTTTTGGCAGAACTCGGTAAAATCTTTACCACAGAACTCTATGCCGTTATCGGTTCTCAAGCACTTGATCTATTTATCTATTTGCTTCTCAATCAATGCCTTAAACTTCTTCAACCGATCAAACACATCAGATTTGTGCTTCAGAAAGTAAACCCATACCTTTCTAGAGTAGTTGTCAATAAATGTCAACATATATCGGGCACCTCCTTTTGAAGGAACTGAAGATGGGCCTCAGACGTCTGAATGAATGTACTCAATCGGTCGCTTGGTCGAATGAATAGCTGTTGTAAACTTAATCCAGTGCTGCTTCCCAAAGATGCAGTGCTCACATAAGTCCAGCTTTCCTGTCTTTTGACCCTTTAACAACCCTTTATCGCTCAGCATCGTTATACCTACCTCACTCATGTGCCCCAAATGCATATGCCATAACTGAGTCAAGTCAGAATCTAACTCACCTGATGAAATTGCAGCAGCTCCAGTCACGGTCTCTCCCAGTAGATGATATAGAGAACTCACTTTCTTCCACTTCATCACTGTTATGGCACCTCGAGAGATCTTCAGCACTCCACCTTCAGCGGTGTACTTATACTTGATATCATTGAGTGTCCCTAGAGAAATAAGGTTCTTTTTGAGCTCTGGTACATACCTCACGTTTGTCAGTATGCATACCACCCCATCGTGCATCCAAATCCGAACTGTTCCTATCCCCACAACACTACAAGTTGCATTATTCCCCATCGGAACTCTACCACCATCTGCAATCTGATAAGTAGTAAACCAGTTTCTATGAGGTGTCATATGATAAGAACACCCCTAATCTAGCACCCATTGGTCTTCTAACGAACTGGTAGTCACACACAAGACGGCCTCTGCATCATTAGTGCTCTCCTCAACAACGTTTACCATACTACTTGTGGCATTCTGCTTGTCATCTTTATTTCTTCGCTTTGAATAATCTCTCCTGATGTGCCTCTCCTCATGACACTCAAAGCACTTCACGCGTCCCTTAAAGTTTTTACTGCATGACTTTGACCTGCTTTTACCTCTGCTGCTACTGAACCCTCGATGTTGTTCTCTACCTCGAATCACTAGTCCTCACTCTACATCATGCGCTAGACTATCATCTCGCAACTTCCTCTACCACTCTTTAGAGAACAATGCTGACTTTACCTCTTCCGAGGTAATCGTAGTACTTCTTTGGAGTAGTGAATCAGTAAAGCGCTCCTATGATTCTGGTAAAAAAGCCAATAACATCATGCCATGTTCCTCATCATCAAGTATTTTACCGACGTTCTTCAAATCCATCATGAGTTTATTAAATTCATCTAGGTGGGATATGATCGATGTACCTTTAATATATCGAAATTGAAACATCCTCTTCAACATGTACAAGCGATTGTTCAAACCTTTCGTTACATAGAGTGCTTGTAATTTTGCCCACAATGCTGTGGCATTCTTCTCCTCAACCATCTCTATTAACACTTCATTCGATAAATTCAGCAGGATTGTACTCTTTGCTCTCTCCATTAGCTCTACTTTATCAGCCGCTTTCATTAAAATGGGCAACTCATCTTCGCCATCTAATGCTTTGGCCAAACCTTGGGTTGTCAATAGCACACGCATCTTGACGCTCCATAACCCAAAGTTGTTCCTCCTGTTAACCTTCTCAATCTCAACTTTCGCTCCAGACATAATTGCAATAGCAGAATTTCCAAATAATAATCAAACAAGCAAAAGCCCCAAATCACAATCCAGAAAATCCAACCCTCAAGCTTTGAAACCAATTGTTGGAATATAACGAGGAAAAGACAGAATCTTGTAAATTAAGTCAATGTGAAAATATCGTAAAAATAAACGAGGAATGATAAAAGACACCAGAGATTTATGTGGTTCGATTCGAATATCGGTACCTACATCCACAGGGAGAGCAAGCAACAAATAATCTACTATAATCAGAGAATCAAAGTTACAATTCGCTCAAAACGCTCGAGTGTTTTTCACACCTAAATTTAAGCCCAAACCCAAAGTATTTATGAATAAACAACTTAATTGAACAAAATAAACTCACTGCACAAATTACCGTGTTCAGAGAATTCCTTCATACGATTTTTCTTCAACGATCATGACTTCTTCCTGTGTGGCTCTTCGCGGCTCAAAAGAAAAAAGCCCTACGGTTCTTTTCCCTTATATATCCACGCGGTCACTGTAAGTTAGAGAAGAGTATGTTTTCACACAATGACCTTTATGCCCTTGGATAATACAAAAAAACAAACTCTTCAGCTGCATAACGTGAATGCCTGATCTTCTTTTCTTTTACCCTTAGGCCCACAAATTACCCGTAAAAGAAATATATAAATTGTAGAATATGTGTGCTAATATTTTGTCTTTTAGTGGCCTTCTCTATTCACGTCGTCGTGAGCCTATCATCCGAAATCAGTCAAATAGGAAAGTGAATTTGTTACGCAGGCTTAAACTCAAGACATAAATTCAACACAGGCAATGACCCTTTGATCTCCCGGAAGTCAGTGTGTGATGGAATTGGGCCATTCATCTCGTGAGAGCTCTCTTACAAAAGAGGAGGTTGCTTTTTCAGGGCAAAGCACATGGTGATTTGTCCTCATCCGAGTACAACGATATTGTATGAATTGATCATATGGGGTCAGCTCAGATACTTTGGCTTCTTAAAGCTGGAAGTCTATCTGCTAATACAACATGCGCTGCTGGTTGCCAAAAGCGAGCATAAACTTGGCCAAGTTGCACACAAAAAGCTTGGGGTGACCAGGTCGATTTGCTTGCTCAAATGGTAACAACAGCAGACAGTTGAGTTTGCAACTATTATCCTAAGAGCTTAAGCCATTGGAGAGCAATTCGAACCTAGGGCATGCAAATTAACCCTATATGTGTAGATATAAGAATCGGTTAAACCCATGATGTATGAAGAAGGGAGAAGCATTAACCAGGCATGTGAGAAATCACGCTTTGAACTCTGTAACCCGAGTGGGCAACTATTTCTTCTAAGAGCTTGAGTTATTGAAGAATGGCGCGAATCATGCGTTGTATCCTGAACAAGGACACCACTTGTTTTCGTGCAATTACTGGTTTAGTTCATGAGTTTCTTAGTAATAACCTCTTAAATGTCTATGCGGAGTTTCCATGTTCAAGATCTTTATGCCAAAGAAACTACCTTACATGAAGCCATTAAATGGTTTTCATAGTATGAGATATTTATACCTTCAATTCTACTAATCCTTAGAAACCCAAGTAATTTATCACCAAGTCCACATGAAGTGACTATATTACATGCCATAAACACAAAATTGTTCCATTACGATTAATTAGAACTCTCAGACATCATCTGAATTCACACAAAGACGACCGGCAATAAAATCTTGGAATGATTATCCCAATAAAGTTTTCTGATCGATTGCAACAACCAACTTTATGTCATTTGCATGATGATTTCTATTTCTAATATTGCAAGTGGTGTCACAGTATTAGGTCATGATCACTTGTAGGCATCTAGCAAATGTGGATCAATCATGGACTAAGGAACCATGCTCGTGCAGAATAATCTCCGAGCATTGGATGCCAAATCTTGTGTTTATACAACACAATAATCTTATCATATTCTTTACCAAAAAAAATAATCTTATCATATTCTGTTATCCCTACTCGTTAATCTCTAGATTATTTTTCTTAGTATTGGCACGTGAAAAGCTGCAAAATCTATTGGATATTGTTACGTAAAATATCGAGGTACGAGCGTCGGAATCGTGTAATGGACAACCCCTTTCTCAGTTCCATCCGAGAAGGGAACATCTGCTTTTTTTCCTTTCGTTCCTTTCTTTCTATTTATCTTTAAATTTTTGTTGTTTCTTCCTTCCGCTTTCTTTATCACTAACTTTTTTACAATACGATCTTTCTTTATCTTTGCATCTTATGTTGCTGTGGCTATTGATTCCAACACCATGTCTTCTTCTTTTTCTTTCAACAAAGCATTATTCTAATATTGGCATAAAACGAAAAGCATCTTGACAAATGGCCCAATACCTACTCGAGTGCCTTTTATCCGTCATGCCTTGCTTTGCCATTTAATTAAGTACACAACTTTTAGTTACTGACAATCATTTCCAACCGGACAAGATTAGATTGGCGATGAAGAGGGTTCCATTGGTACTATCTGGGTTAGTTAATTGCACACATGTCACTCATATCCGAAACGGCTTGTGGGGAATTAACCTTAATTAATATAGCTGTATAGAATAGCTATGCATTAAAGCAGATTATGGTCTGGCTTACTTTAGCCAAGTAGATGAACTTTCGTTAAGTGGGGAACTTATACCGAAAGCTTCATCTTCTTGCACGGCCAATTGAAGAGCTATCGAAATGAAAGTATTTCTTTGGTTACCCACTTTAATTAATCCTCATCCTTAGCCCAACCTAGAAACAATAGAGGTGTGGTGGTGGCAATCCCACTTCACTAAAATAATCCTACATAGTCCACCACTTTATCAAAGATTAGGAGAAACTTCACTTCAATCTAGATAAGAACTATTCCAAGATGCTGTCTAGTTTCTTTATAGCATCAATGCGATCAATAACTAAGTACCCATTAATTAAATAACTTCATGAACACTTGTACGCAATTCTAGCTACAGAATCCCACTAAAGTATGAAGCCAGAAGGTGTATATAAAAGTTCCCCATGGAAAAGGAAGTGTCACAGTAATTGCTTAGCCTTATATATATTTCAAATTACACAAGCAGATATTCTGTCACGTGATTACTTCTGTTATCACTGCCGTTTACCAAGTAATTAAACACAAGATACGGTTAGGTTATCAATGCGATAACTACACGATTTACTATCATTGTGAAGAACACTTTTATGCTTTTCACTCCCGTCCAATGGCGTTGAAGGGAGAGAGAACTATACGTGTCAATGTCTACTATCAATCTTACCCATCTACGAAAGAGCCGATGCATCATGTCCATGCATGCATTTCGATCCTCCTTAAGCAAAGTTCTTGAAAAAGAGTGGGGGGGTCAAAAGTAAGACTACGAAAGTAACTTTAGGCGACCATTAGTCAACATGAGTTCGCTGTCATACTTTTTTGGAGAGCCCATAATGGGTCAGTTGCGATAAATATATTCAGAACGACCAAGACAAAGAACACCACCGTCAACTGAAAAATAATTAAAGCATGCCCTTCATGTAAGAACAAGAGCCCATTTGCTAGATAAAAACATTATTATAAACACACGAATTGATAGAGAGCTAACCTACTGCGATGAACGAGAGAGACGCGTTCAGCTAACCTAAAATCATCGCATACTGGAGGAGTGGGATTTGGTTCCGATTTGTTTTGTTTTTTTGTTTACTTTTACTATTCTTTGAGTTCATGATTGAATCCTTTACGATCCATGTAAAATCGATAATGTTTAGTGGACAAAATAGACAGCACCATAATAATTATATTTTGTTTTGGCGTTGGACGTATCATATGGGGGGAGGAATATCCAGCCGTCCTTTGCGTGTACGTTGAGTGGTGGAAGGTGACGAAGACTCTATTAGTATGTTAAAAAACAAAAGGTGGGTCCGATTAATATTCATATTGGGAACCTGCTTGAGGTGGGACCTATCATACCCCCTGAATTGGTAGGGCTTTTCTAGAGTTCTAACCCCGGTTTATCTACTTAGGTGGTACCATAGCTTACTCTATTTTGATATTTTCGGACATATATTACATAATGTTTATCGATATGAAATTTTCTTACGGCCAGCATAAGATTTACATGAAGCTGTGTTGTACTACACTGTGTTGAAACATATGCATTTGGCAACACATCTTTTAAAAGTGCTCTGATGTGGTTATGAATGACTAATGCGTTTGGCAAAAGTAGCTACGATATAGTTATCCAAATGATGATAAAGACCAATAGCATTGCGAGGGTCCTACAGCTGCGAGATTTTTATCAAACACTTAGAAAAGTCAAAGCACCCCATTTCACAACTATAGTAGCTATATAAAAGTCACACCAAACACACACATAACTTATTATAAGATTACCATCATAGCGAATGCTCACAAATAAAGAGATGTAAGAGACCACCAAGGGAAAATTTTGTAATCGAGTTACTTTCCAATATCAACAATCTAACGGGAGCTGTTTTACCCCAACAATATCAAAACACGGGTTATTTGAATGAATAAAACACGAGCACGGAATGTATAACGTGTTTAAAGAACATGTAACAGAATTTTATCACATCTCTCATTGATTATCTTGAGGAAAAGTCTCATGGCATCAAGGCCCCAAAAAAAGAGAAGAAAAACAGACAAGTTTCTTAGAATCAATCATTGATTTCGTCAAGCTCACTTCCATGCTTTGTTGGTTCACGCAAAGGAAAAGGCAAAGGATAAAGGGTTTTAGGGTTTCGCTTTTTGGCTCTTTTGCTTGTACACTCCATTCACCTTTGCGTGGCACAAGGCTAATGCATTCATCTCCATGGCAACTGTAAAGTCAGGGTTTCGCAGATGGGGAAGAGGTAGAAGACGGCAAAACGGAAGCAAACACTAGTGGTGGTGGGTCTTATTCCTTGCGACCCCGTCGTTTCTCGGTTCCCCTATGACCATCCTCCTTTTTCTTTTCTTCTTATATAATAATGGGGCTATCATAAGGTGGATTTCAGAAAAATAAGATATAAACCAATAAAAAACATAAGGAATTTAGAGAAGGTCTCTTGGAAATTGGATTGGCGAAATACTTGCATAGTTTTTTTTCTCCCTTTGTGTACGTCTCAAAGAGCCTAAAGGTTCTTTATGCCCCCGCAATGTAGAATGTGGGATTCCTACGAATTTCACATGAATTTTGATTCCTACACTCGGCCTACAATCTTTAATACCAAAGTATGGAAAGCAATTTCGTCCCGTGACATGGGTCCTCTTTTGACATATTGCGAAGGTTGCGTCTGGTGAAGTGGATGAAACCTAAAGAAAAGAGATCAACGGGGAGTTTTCTTCTAAACTTCCCCTCCTAATGATACTTTAAAGCCCTCACCTGAGGACGGATATTTTATAAGTCAGATTGACAAGTAACGCGGAGAACAAGTTCAGCACGACGCGAGAAACACGTGGAAATTCTCTTTTTTAACAAAATTGATACGAGCCTTAGAGTGTTATATACGATTTGTTTGATCTAATAAAACTAGTCACTAGAATATGTTAGCGGGATGAATGTGTACAATCAACTTGAATAAGTAATGAAACAACAGAGAAGGCCAATCGAGCTGACGGAAGACGGCTTTATCTTTTAAGAGGGAGACTCGTCCATCACGTGAAGCCGTTCCATACCTTCTTTCGTCACAGTTAGTTTGCTTTCGGTAAACAATCACACCCAAATTAGTATATTTCCTAGGGTTTTCTATATCTCTAGATACAGCTAAGTTCCACAAATAGCTCATGCTCATCGCCCACGCCCACTGTCCAATCCAGCACGGCCCCTATACTTACTTTAAAGATTCGTTTGGCTCTAACCCAAGCAATTAGAAAGGCATGCCTTTAATTTAGAGCAAAAGACGTCACCAGATTATGATAACTACGATTATCATCCACTCTCTCTTGGTTGTGAACCTCGAGTGTTGCGACTTCACCTGTAATGATCTAGCAAATTGGGAGTGGGACTTCGATACCCATTTTTGAACATAATCTTCCATTTATAACACAAAAAGAAGCGATAAATTTCAGTTGTTTACGTAAGATTTAACAATAATTTAAGAATAAAATCGAATCCAGCTTTAGCCTCTCAAATTTTCGATATTTCTTTTCATTTCCCATCAAACGAATGGCATCTTCTTTTGGAAATCCTAGCCATCATCCGCTTTTCATTTGAGCAATAGATTATGAGCAATAAGTTACTCAAATGAGAGCAAGGGTTCCTCGAGCATAATGTTGTGGGTTTCAAGGGTAAAGTAATCAAAATTAATTAGCTAATCATTAATTGCTGAGAAAAAATCTGGCAGAGTTTTGGACGGTTAACGAATAAATTGATGTTTATCGGAAATCTCATCCGTTCATGGGACCTACCTGGATAGGATTTTACGTGAACAACACGAAACGCGTGATATTAGACCGCACTGTCCCCTTTGAGATTACCTCAAAAAAGCAAATGGTGGAACCGAAGAGACTTTTGATGTCCCATTTCATTCTAAATGTCATTCTACCCCAGCTGAGATATGCTCACGATATGAACGCACCAAAGTTTTTTTTACCATCCCATTGTTTATGCATGTTTTTGCATTTTTCATAGTTATTGATGATCAGTTTTTTGTTTTTCTTTTTAAGCTAGGGAGGGCCCTTGTTGATTAATTAGAGAATGAAAGTTTTTCTATGTTTTGTGCTTTTATTGATACGTGCCACAGGCTGATGCCCAGCAACCTCCACTTGCTACTAGATCACCGGGGCCTAGGCGAGGGCCGTGAAACCCTTGCCGGCCGGGGGTGAGAGTCATAGCCCTTGCCATATTTAAAAAGAAGATTAAAAAACTGTTTATGATAGAGCCTTTTGGCGCTGACTGGACCATCGCATTAGTAATTTCCGACCAATTTCGGCAAATAGTTAAAGGTCTAGGATGAAATTGGCCAAATTAAAAAGTTTAGGACTAGATTGATTGCCATATAATATGTTTAAGACTTTTTGAAAAATTCTCCCTTGAATTTACCTATGCTCTGTCATCCTCGTTAGCCAAATATAGCATGACGAGAATGATAGAGCTTTGATTGAACCAGATCTAATTTGTCGAGATAGAAGCCTTCCCTTTTTTGCCCGTCTCCATCGAAGACGATTACAAAACTCTCGACAGATTCCGCCGTCGTCGATGGATCTCTTCCCATTGCCTCCCCACCATTGCATAATGCATAGGGTAGCGACAACTCAAAGAGACAGACGTAATGATGACCTGGATATGGAGGAATCTATGGTGAACTACCACAGTAATGGCGGTGGAGGCCGCAACAGCTGGGCGACGTGACTCAGTGGTTGAGGGCACCGATGATTTATATGATTAGAGTCTTAGGTGGGGGAACACTAATGCATTGCTTGTTAAGAATTTCCTATGTAGTTTAGTATATGTTCAACCACAAGCGACAACCACATGTCCAGATAGCAGCATTACTTATGTTGTAGGACAACAGTTAAACCTTTCCTTTTGTTTCTCTCATGACCAGTTTAGATGAGCGTTCTAAGAGTATGCTTATAGCTAGCAAATGCGTTCCCTTTCCCATCGAGCTCTCGAGGAGCACCAGTATGCCCTTTCCTTTTATTAAAGAATTATAGCGCCGGAATATGGTGTAGAAAGGACATGCAGCAGTGCAGGTAGAAACCTAACAAAAGGAAGCGGGGATCAAAAGTTTTTGGAAGGGAGAGATTGTACAAATCTATATGAAATTTGACAAATTATGACATATTTAGCGAGTAGTTGCATCAGAAAATGGTTCTGCCAGCACGCTTTCCACCTGTCATATGACGAGTAGATTTAGGGCATAAATCTTGCTAAGATTTCATGTAGGATGAGTTCAAAATGTTTGTCCAAGATTTTCTTTTCTACGACAAAGAGACGTACATAAATCATCAGTATCAATAACTCTATTTTAAGTATTGCTATAACAGTTTCATGTAACATATAAATATTTGTCCAAATTTCAGTGCAATGGAAGATTCCGATCAACAGATTTGAAATTATACATCTTTGATTATTTGATTTATTATTCGACCAAAAAAAAAGTTATTTGTTTTATGTTTTTTTTTCTGGGTAAAGTTATTTGTTTTATGTTGATAGAATATGGATTGAAAATGCTCGATTTACTCCTATATCGCAAGGAACCTCTATAAAATATACTGAAATGAAAGCTACTCAAGGGGCCTACAGCTATACACTTCTGCAAAATGACGACATAAATCACCAAATCCAAAACCCACCTCTAAAAACCCTAAAAACCAGTGAACAGAAGAAGCTCATTCTAAAAAAAAAAAAAAGAAAAAAAAAACGCACTCTTTCTATATAAACCACACCAGCCATCCTCCCTTTCTCATTCCCATCCCAATTTCCTGCGTATTATAGACCTTCGCCTTCGCTTTTTCTCCCTGCTTCTCATCTCCGCGGCTCATACCATCCCATCTCATCATTTGATCTCAAAGACGAGAGAAAGAGGGAAAGAATTTGAACAAGGAAAAGAAAATCAACAGGGAAAGAAATGGAAGCTGCGACTGCGAGAGGCCACCCGACGACTATGGCGACAACCACGCCGTCGCCGGCGGCCGCGCAAAGGTCACCGTGGCATTCTCCGGTGCCGTACCTCTTCGGGGGCCTGGCGGCGATGCTGGGTCTCATCGCTTTCGCGCTTCTCATCCTTGCATGTTCCTACTGGAAGCTCTCGGGTTACTTGGAAGGCAACGGCGAGGGAGGAGACAGAGACATTGAGGCTGGCGAGGCCAAGAACGACGAGGATGACGAGACGAAGAAGAAGAAAGAGGCGGCTTTTGAAGAGAAGATACTGGTGATAATGGCGGGTCAGGTGAAGCCGACCTTCTTGGCCACGCCCGTGGCTAGTAGTGCCAGCACGAGCAGGTCGTCGTCTTTCGGCGACAACTCCAACACGACCACCAGCAGTTGCAGCTGCAACGACTGTGACAATAACAAGAGTGAGAGATTGGAGGCTGAGGTTAAGATGGTGACGCAGGGGACACAAGAAACCCCACATCACACCACTTAAACTATTGATCTCTCTCTCTCTCTCTGTCTCTCTGTCTCTCGCTCGATCTCTCTGAGAGAGATGATGTGAGAAGGGCGTTTCTTGTTTTACTTTTTCGCTTTTTTGGGTTTCAACCCATTTTCTTGTGGGTCCTTTCTTGATCTTCGGCCTTGTTTCGGTTTCTCTCTTCAAATTCGGGAAATGTAAATATTCACAAGAGATTTGAAGAATGAAAGAACTCACTATTAGTAGTTCTCTAGCTAGAGTCCTGATCACAGATCCTTGTCCCCCCACATTTTTTTGATAAGATCATAATTTCCCATAAAAGAAATTGCCAAATATCTACGGGAATGGTTTTCCAGATAGTTCCCTTTTCTTTCGCGCTATGAAAGAAGAAATTTCTAACAAAAATTGGATATTACAGTGAGCCAGGTAGGATCTGCGAGTGAAGGTGAAGATGAGGTGCATCAATAGAGTTCTTTTGAGAGAGAGAGAGAGAGAGAGAGAGAGAGAGAGAGAAGGTGGTCACACGTGTAAGGCCATGGAGATGGAAATAGGTGGCGTTGCGTTGGTGTAGGCGTGGCTGATGTGGCGAGGTGAAACTGCTTGTGCCTTAGTTCACGGTTTTCTCTTCTCTTCTTCGGTCGTCACTTAAATTCTGCGTTTCTGTTGACGTTGAGAGTTTTGGGGTTTTCTCGTGAAGTCACGTTTGTTCTCCGTGTCTTTTTCTTTTTCTTTTCTCCTGCTTTTCCGCAACACTTCTTTGAGCCTGATCTGAAAGTAACTTCACCCTCTCTCTCTCTCTCTCTCTCTCTCTCTCTGCAGCAACGACACTTCGCCGTTCATGGCGTTTTCTGAGACTCTTTCCGAAATTCAGTCTGTGACCCCCTCTATCGTCCTCCTTTACGTCCCCGCCAATGTACAGTTGCTTCCATTTAATTCTTGTCCGGCTCTTTTCTAGCAAGAAATTGCGAGTCGTGTCTCGAGCTCTCTTCATTTTTTCGTCCCGAATTGAGTGCCCTATAAGAAATGGGTGGCTTACGATGCGAGAAAGGGTCTTCGATTCTTGCATGCACACGGCGTATATGAGCTCGGCGCATATCATTTATTGGATCATGTAAGAATTATTCGGCTTCTTTGCCCTATTAACTTCACATACATATGCCTTCTGCATCCTATATAATTCGTCAACTCCACTAACATGACCTAATTTTCGCAAGGTTAATCTTGCTTCTCTATTCATTGAATCCCAGTCCACATTTTTCCTGCACAAAACACTACTTAAAGGGAATAGTTCACGTGGTAAGAACGAGGTAACCACCTATTATCTTATTATGTCAAAGTTAAGGAAATCATCGCATCGATATTAGGTGAAGGATTGTCTTAAAGTTTGTGTCACGAAAGAAGATACTTAACAGAATCTTGTATTTTTATTTATGGGAGGAAAACTTATTGACACCTATTTCTCTTATAACTTAGCCAAACATATACAAGCCAGAGGACGAACTGTACAAAAAAAAGAAAAATCCATGTGCTTCTTGTTTCAAGTACACATCAAAATCCATTTAGCTCTTCGTACTTTCAATTTTGGAACGTTTTCTATCTAGCTCACCAGTCACAACCGTGACCTAAAAAATCAAATTAAGCATTAGTCTAATGACACTTAATCCCACCCTTTAATTAACCAAATATTTCATTTTGCTCAGTGCTATTACTCTGCTGCTGACGAGTGCACACAAGACATATACTAGAGGGGATGCGATGTTCGTCGCTAGCGGAACACTCGAAGGTGCTAAGCTAAGTGTTCCTATCTTAGTGGATTGCATTGAAAATCCATGCGATCGAACAATGATTGGACAGCTTTTCTCATAGTGATATAATAAGTAAGCCACCGAAGGATATACATGATTAGGTTTCGGGAAAGATTTCTTCCGCTCCTACTATATTCCGAGGGGCTCCATCCATTTGCATATCATGTCCTTGGAGCAGTAACTCCCACACAATCTTCGATACTTTAGTGTTTAAATAGCATGCTATCCGTAATTTTTGCTAATCCCCCTGCATATAATTTGATCTTCTTTCGCAGTTATTGCGTCCTGAGAATTAGTTAAAAGAAGAATGGGGAAAAAATCGAATATGAAAGAAGGTGCTTTATTCCAACTTTAGGAGCAAAGGCAGAGGATGCGGCAGCTAGAGAGTGAGTTTTCTTTCCCATCATTCTTTGCATGACTTCATATACTTATTCCCAAGTGAAATGGGGTACGACTGGCTAAGCCGTGAACGTCCCAACATGGGAACATACATAGTGAACCACAATGTAATGCTTGTACGAGACTCAGAAGAATGGAGTCCATTATCCTTGTTCTTGTCTGCTTTCGAGAAATAAAAGGAAAACAAGCGCACGAATGCATGCCAAGTGTGCGCGGTCTGTGCTTTCTCCTCTTCTTTTTTAAGCGTCAAAAGCTTCGTTTCTAGTATTTTCCGAAGAACAAAATAGATGCTCATTGTCCAGGTTCAATCCCATCATCATACCTCAACACCAAGAACTAGTGGCTCCTATCCTAGTATCCTATATATATCATTATGAATATGTTTTTTGAGCATTAGAAAGACTCTTGCTATAAGCCCAAGTGCATACAAACACGCTAGCAGTTGGTTTACTAACACTAAGCAATGAAGATTTGATTATCTGTTATATGTAGGATATTTTGCATGTGTCATGCAGTACGATAATGTGTTTACTGCTTTCAATGGATCTTATATGAATATATCGGCTTTTTCCTACCACATCTCCACTAGACTGGAGTGGCTAAGCAATGTGTTCTAATGATTACATGAGGTCTCAGTCAGCACCGATACATTTATTTCATTTCGAAAGTAAATGCTTCATATATTACGGGAAAATTGTTAAAAAAGTCATAAACTTATTACGTTTTTACCAATTCAATTATAAACCTTTCAGTTTTGCTAATTGAGTATTAAACATTTTCATTTCTTGCCAATTAAGTCCATTCAGCGAATTTTGGCTGAAAATCGCTGACGTGAACATCAGCTGGTTTAGGTGACACTGATGTGAATAATTTTTAATAATATATTTTAATTTTAATTTTTCTTTCTTTTATTTTTCCCCTCCCCTTCTTCCTCCTTGAACCGTCTACCGAGCCTCAGCAACTTGCTAGAGGCAAGAGCCATTGAGGTTGACCTCGCTGGCCTCAAGTGAGCCTTGCCCAACCATGGCAAGGCTATCTAGCGAGATCAAGTGTTGCCAGGGGCAGGTGGGGGCGAGGCTTGCTTGAGGCCGAGGCCCAACGACTAGGTGGAGGAGGAAGAAGGGGAGGGAAAAAAAATAGAAAATAAAAATAAAAATAAAAAATATTAAAATATTATTTAAAATTGTTTACATCAGCGTCGCGTAGGCCGGCTTCCATGTCAACGATTTCTGGCTAAAATTAGCTAAAGTGACTCAATTGGCAAAAAGAAATATTTATTACTTAATTAGTAAAATTAAAATGTTTATAACTGAATTGGTAAAATTGTAATAAGTTTAAGACTTTTTCGGACAATTTTTCCCCTATATTACCGTCCAAAAAGGAAAGAGTAAAACAGAGACTGCCCTCTCGTAAATCAATGGGTCATATAACATAACATGAGCCCCCTATCTGCACGGCAACATAATTCCGAGGGACCCGAAACTTTGTTAACTTTTGGCCACGTTTTGGACAATAAAATCTGACAATATAATGTCGCCAGCAGATGCCAGGAGTGTATTCCCGTCTTGTTCCCCGTACGAGGCCAATTCATTTATTATCCTTTTTGTTTTCTGGCGTAAGTTTGTAAGAGGTAGACATGGCCACGGCCGATTTTGGCCCGGAATTGGCCTGTTGACTGGGCTCACGGTTTGGAACCGGTCCGGAACCAGTTCCAAAAAAAATATATACATTTTGATTACAATGTACATTTTGGTTACATTTTATATGGAATAATTCATTATAATTTGATAATTTATTTATTTTTATTTCATAATTTATTTTTTTAATTTTTACCGGCCGGTTCCGAATCGGGACGAAACCGAAACCAGCCCAGAACCACCGGTTCATACATGACCACGACCTGGAATAGCCAGTTCCAAATTGGAACCGACTGATTTCGAATTGTGATCATGTCTAGTAAGAGGTGTTCAGGTGCCTTTTAGGGCTACATGGAACTTCGCTTTCCAAATTACGTTCCTGTGTTTTTCACCAAACCCTACAGGTCATTTCAAACTACTACCCTCACCTTTTCAGACTGGCAAAGTTTGAAAGGCAAAAGACTCTTTGCAGTAAGTTTCGCGGAAGGGGCGCGAGTAAGAGTAGATTGATGGTACGATGGTTCGATTTGAAACATTTATTGATGGTCCTAAAATATTGAGTTTTTCTTATCATATTGAGACTGGATAATAAAGATATTGATTCCATAAAATATTTACTCTATCATGTGCTTAATTGAAAGTTATTCATGTCATGCGATAAGATTTTTTTAGATCTTACAGCGCAAGTATCATTGGAGAGCCGGTATAGTTGGCGGGAAGTGATATTCTCTACTTGTATTGTACAATTGGAGTCTCTTGTTTCTTCTTCTTCCTCTTCTTGGTATGGGCCTAACCTCGCATTTGTATGTTGGAAAAGAATACGTGCGGACCAAAGTGATTCGCGCTGATTGGGAGCAGCTAACTCATAATGTAAGCTGATCAAATTGTCAAGTTATAATTGCTCGTGGAGAAAGAAACGACAAGCGTGCACATATATGCTGTCCCTATTCTCAAGAGCATGAGCGATCTGTGATGGAATTCAAACCTAAAAGAGGGAACCCACCATCATCACTGGCTGAGAGAAAACCTACGACTTTCTCTAGTCATTTGCAACTTTTATGTGCGTATGAATGCCTGTTTGTGGTCAATCTTCTCACGGAAGATAAATTGCGCTTGAAGTTGGTATGACAGAAGCAACCAATAGCGTCAGCATCAGACAATTCTCTCTTCTCTCTGTAGTTCCCGAGAGCTACAGGACATGCATGCACTCACTAGCTGATCACTCATTTCGGTCTGCCCTACGGAGAGAAATTGATCAAGGACTTCATATACACCTCATGAATCATAAAGACCCTGATCAAACCTAGTGCTTTGACAATGTCAAAGCACTAACTCTCTGAATCGAGACGTTTCATGGCTTCAATCAGATTTGTTGTGGCAGATTTGGACATCTATGTTTTTTTTTTCAGATGGATAAAGCTTCGCCGGGCCTAAAAGATGTAGCCTAGCTACTAACCTCATGAACAAGGAAAATTTGAGTCGAAACCAGAATGAGTATCTTAACCATAAGATTGCTCAAATTGGGTGGTGGACACAAAAGGAGATTTGCGCAACCAGATCAAGAGGTTGTGCCGGCTATTGCTTTGTCGAATGCTTACTTCATGTCAATCATTATCAGTAGATTTGCCACCCTTCGGCAATATAAATCATACTAATCCACGGTAGAGTTGTGCTATGGCATGGTCGTGTCATGTATGCATAGAGTCAGAGCCGCACTTTCTCTTCACTAGACTAGCTTGGAAAATCAGGGTCGCATGACGCATAGTAGTTCCAAGTGTATTAAAATGCATGCCTACAAAGTGACGGTGCTAAGTGATATTGGCAGACTACAGATGAACATTGAAGTTGTTGACACCTAAATTTTACTAATCATTTAGTCGTAATTTGCATAGAAAATTAGGGATTAATTTTTAACCCCTAAACAAAAATATTTAAATTGCATAACATATAGTTTAGGTTCATTTTAATTTAATCGCATTTTACATCGGATCGGTGATGGCGAACGAGCTTAATTTCATCGAATGGGACTCGGTTCGCTCGGAAAGGCAATGGCCGAAAATTACGAGTCAAATAGGTTTGGTCGTTTTAATTTGAGCTTAATTCAGCCCATTATGTTCAATTAAATTAAAACCCAAGTTAATTCAGCCCGTTTAGGAATTAAATAAAATCAGAAATTAGATTAAGACCTAAGCCCAAGTCTAAGCCCATTAGGACTAGAGAGCCCATCTAATTGACCTAGGTTAGTATTATATAAACATGTTTAGGTCAGAAATTAAGGGGGGATAACACATAATTCAGATATGATTTTTAGAGAAAGGCAAGTGTGAGAGAGAAAGTGACGTTGCGCACCACCATCGGGGGCACGCCGCACGCCGCCGCACCGTCGTCGTCGCGCCTCAACCGCCCGCCGACGTCGCTGCCTTCCACTAACGGTGCTGCCGATGATGTGATCGGCCGGTTCAAGCGGCTGAACCGACTGATCGGCGACTTCCTCCGGCGATCTAGAACTTGCAGCAACACTCCTTGGCGTTTTCACATCACTGTGGTCGGCCGAGCTTTCCGAGACTTCTCCGTGTTGTTTTTGATCTGAATGCGGAGGCCGGATCGCTCGATTTCGTGCCGGAGCATCGTTAAACAAAGTAAGTGCACTTTGACTTTGTTCTGTAAAATCGTGTACATAGAAACCAGTATGCTTGAGATGCTGATTTTAGCTCATTAATATCAAAATCTTGTGAAGTGATGAACTAGAGAATCGTAAAGCACGTCTTAAGCTTTGATTTGATATATCATATGCCTCAATCGGACCTGATTTGCTATGTCAAAACTATTTCGGAAGTTAGGATCAGAATCTGGAATATGATATTGAAGTCTGTTCTGATAATGTTCTGACTGATGTTGTGCTGTTCCGTGATTTTTATGATTTTCTATGATCATTTTTTGACAAAACTTTCTTCATGAAAATTGTAGATCACATCTTTGTCTGTTCACCACAAAATTTTCATAAAATTCCAAGCGTGTTAGCATGATACGATCTGCAACGTCATATATGCATGAATCTGATGACAGATCAGTTCCAGATTGACCTTCGTGTGTTCTTCAATTTTCATAAATTTGTGTGTTCGAAATCTGAAAAAGTTTTCTTCATGAAAGTTCATACTGAGATCGAGATCTTTCCATTGATACTAATTTCATCAAAATCGGAGGTCATTTGGATTTTCAAAAGGAATTTTCACAATCTGATCAGTGTCTGTGTCCAGATCTGATTTTCATTCCTTTAGAATTCAGAAGATGTTTCTCCGAAATTGATAAAGTTGGAGATTATCTGCAAATTAGGTGATTGAACATTATCCTATATTTTTCAGAATATTTAATTTCCTAATTTGCATGTTTTGAATATTTCATGAATATCATGTGGATATTTAGATATCTTAGGATAATGTTCGATATATCCGTAATATTTGAAAATATTCAAAATTAGGAATCGTTCCTAATTTAGCAACGTATCTGGACGACTATCTGACCTTATTCCTAAGGTACGATACGCGGCGATACGGAAAATTATTATCCTATCCATAATCACTTGGATACGATAATGATCTTTATCTGCTTTTCAAATTTAAACGATCAACTTTCCGTCAATATCTATAACCCTATAGATATGACCGATAGTTCGATTTTTATGCCTAATCCGAGTTTGAAACAAATTTGGCGGATCGCGTGGACGATTTGAATGTGGTTTCTATCCTTGTCTTTTTTTTATTATTTGCTTTCCTTTAAACAGAAAATTCAAAAAATATCAGTTAGGATTTAAATTTGAGTTGTGCATGTTTAGGGAACCCTAAATGTATCTAGAAGATAGAGTAATTATTTAATTTAAATTAGGACTTGAGATAATCTATTTCCTAGTTTAAATTAAGCAATATTCTAATCTTATTAGATTATTTAGGTTATTTTTTAATTCCGAATTTTCATGAAAACCCCAAAAAAAGAATGAATTGCTTTATGGTAGATTAGGATAGATTGCATTCTTAATTTAAGTAATTTATTATTTCGAATTTTAACAAAAATCCCAAAAATAATTCATGTTAGGATATGTTAAGTCATCATAGGTTGCATGTTATTTTAAGCATATTTTTATTCCGAATTTCATTAGAAAATATCAAAAATAAATCATTTACCCGTCATCAGAATTAGGTCACGTCGTCGCATGACATATAGTTTGCATGCTAGGTTGCATTACTTGCATGTCATTTTTGCACGTCATTGCATATAGATTAGATTTCATTTAAATAAGTGAAAATCAAAAGAGAAATTAAGTGAATTGCTTGTTAATTAGAAATCATATTAGGATGTTAATGTGATTTTCTAGCTAACTATGCTGATGTTTGCGTTGCTTCGAGGTAAGTAATTCTTCCAATCTTGCAATTTAATATTCAATTATTGAGTGTTAAATTGGTGGTTTGCGCACCCGCATGAACACCTCACATGTTAGTAATTAAGTTAAAATGGATCCAAACTGCCTGCCAAAATATTTTTGAAAAGAAAAGGTACCGAAAGGGCGTTAGACTAGATCTAGCGTAACCAAGTCCCTGAGCTTAGAATTTCTGGTTCGTAGGAATAAAACATATCTCCCTATGTTTTATTTAGGTTTCTAATCGACCTACCACAAAACGATTAGTGGCGACTCCAAGCATGAAGACATTTGCATGTTAAGAACTTAAACCCTAAGTTGCGAATTGGTAGGGCTTGGGAGGGCCCGAGTTAAAATTAGTCTTAATAATCCATTAGCCCGAAAAATGAAAGTTTTTTAGGTCGCGACAGAAGTGATCGTGGTCGACTGGTTCTGAACACGCGTGGAGAGTCGGCCGCATCATTTTGTGTACCGATAAGTCATAATTTGTATACCTAACTTATCCGATAGGGTTTCACATGTAGCGCTAGAGTAGAGATGGCGGCAACATTGTCCATGCGGACGATCTTGTAGGAATAATTGGTCTTTGTTTTTTTTTTGGAGTTTTTGACAATGCGAGTCCATTTGCTTGGGCGCGATCAAACGTGCCATTGGGGATTGCAAAGCCCAAACCAAGCCCCGAACGCTTTCAGATGGGATATCTTCATATGCTTTGTGCTTCTATGGTGAGCTTTGGAACAAGAGATTTTAGGCCCAAACAAGAAAGATGATGGGCGCAATTTATGCGGGAGACAATTTTGGTCCCAGCTTTCAAGTGTCACGTATAAAAGGTGCTTACTTTCACTCGGACGACGATTTTCGCCCCAACTTTCAAGTGTCGAATAAACAGGAATCTAATTTCATCCAACCGTCTTTTAGCCATCAATAGAACTTTATGTCAAAACTTGTGTATGTGGTGAACGTTACGTCAAAACTTGCGTATGTGGCATCAGATGTGGTGAACGGATTTTTCATTTTTTGTTTGGTTGAAGTGGCAAACGAATGTTGACATGGTAAATGATGAATGTCGCGTAAGTAGATGGGGCTACCATAAACAATCAAAACGGCATCATTTTCATGCCAAATATTAGAGCTTTGAATTAGATTGAGAAGGAGGGTACGTGCATTGGCGCTTGGGGCTCTTCGCAAAATCAGAGCACATTCACCGAATGTCCCCTTAATTTCCCACTTTCAATATGATTTTGTGACAAACCCAAACCCTAAATCCCAATTTGTGTGACTCTCTTTTTCTCTCTCGATCAATCTTGGAACCCCGTCGGCTCAGAAACAACGTTGTTTTCGCATGTTTAGTAATGTCATTTACCGGGACTTCAAGTTATCCTCGATTTATTTTAAAACGGCCTTATTTTGATTATTTATTAAGGGCATGTATGCGCATCTATTGATACGACGTTTGCCTCGCCACGTCGATTCATTCGCCTTTGCCACCTCGGACGTTACGTAGGCATGATCTAACGAAATTCTAACGGTTGCCAAAATTATCTCTATAGGTTAATATCAACGTCTTTTTACTCGACATTCGAACGTGTAGGCTAGAAGGGTCTTCCGAACGAAACTTGATGGCTTGCTCGTGGTGCCAAAGTTATCTCGAGAGCGAAAGTTGGTGCCTTTCCTTGTCAAACTTCCACAAAACGTGTTGACCGAATCATAGAATCATATCTCGCACGAAAAACAAGAGGTCCCGAACGAGAGAGAGAGAGAGAGAGAGATTGAAATGAACTTTAATGGCGAACGATAATGGTGTCGTGCGATCACTTCCTAGTCCTCTAGGAGAACCAGAATTACAACATGCAAAAGAAGGAACTTCCAAAGGATCATTCACACATGCAGCGTTACTTTTTACATAGCGCAGCCTGCGATCGGCCATGACAGCTTCAAAAACCAATTCCCAAAGAAGGAAGGAAAACTTCATAAAAATCAGAACCACACGAGAACAACACCAAACAAGACTTCACAGCAAAGAAAGAAGCCGCCTCTGACCAGCTCCGGAGAAGACAACATGCCTCGGAAAGAGCAGATTTCAGACAGAGTCACGGCCTGTGCTGTGCTGTGACCACTCGAAACTGCACTATCGGACACGGCTTTCCTTTCCTTTGTTTCCGTTCGCCCTCCGTCATTATTATTTATTATTATTCTTAAGTCGCCATGATTCTCCACCTCCTTTTCCTCGTTCTTATTTCTGCTAATGAGCAGTAGCAGTCAGCGGAGATGGAGATGAGAGCAAAGGACCACTTTTGGACATGTGGAGCCCACGGGGCATGGGTGGGACGGGCCCTTCTCCCACGTGAAGCCCACGAGGTATGGCCTGCCCCTCCCCCGCCCTCCCCTCTTCTGATAGCTACTCCTCCTCCCTCCCACTTGCATATCCCGACGTTTCTCCTCTTTTTCTCCTCGCACCACATTAAAAGATTCTCTCTTTCAACATCAAAAACTCATTATTGTTCCTATAATCTTCTTCTCTTATCAAGGAAAAATCAAGGGCGAGCATGAGATTTTATGAGATCACACCTAATTGTTTTAAAAATTTAAACTGTTAGATGAAAGATTGACATATTTAATTGAGAGACAAATAGAATTTGTAAAGATTTAAACTCAGAACCTTGAGATTTTGTAGGACCACGGCCAACTGTTTTAAAAGTTTAAGGTATTAGACGGATGCGTGGTTTAATATTTAATTATTCAAACAGTGAGCAAGTGTTGACTTCGATGCCCACGTCGTAAAAGCCCCTCTTCTTATGTCTAATATCTCCATTGGCAAGTATTAGGATACGGGCAAGTCGCGGTTGATTTAGTTATGACACAATCGATACCTTTCAGAACACTCGATTAGACAATTATCGATCTCCTGAACATCATTTATGGATTTCATTTTGTCCGCGACCAATCAGCACGATAAAAGCTCTAGACATGATTGGCGAGAGACGAGAGGCCATTGACGAACAACCAGGATTAGAAAGTCCTTTTGGAATACCCATCACGACTATTAGCGCATAACAGAGATACGCTTAGAATGCTCCTGTCGAATATCAGGTTGGCCGATTCAACTCTAAGGCTCCGTTTGTTTTCCAGAAAGTGAACAATTTGAAAAACATTTTTCCTAAAAACGATCGGTTGTTTCACTTGAAATAATTAGTCAATTGAAAATATTTTCATTATCGACAACAATCTAAGTCAAAATAATTTCGTGAACAATGAAATTTTTTTTATTCATTTTTTTAAGCGACAAAAATGGAAATTAAATGTCATTTTTATGATTTTACATGGAGTGGATGACTTGAGATGGTTTTGACCTTTGACTGGCTTTTACACCAAGAAGGACATCTATATACTCTTTGGTCAAGTGCTGTATTGATAATGTATCAGCCCTTCTAGGTAGACAATCAACTTTCGATGATTAATGTCTTTGAGGATGTGGAAAAAATCTGAACACATGAGCACATAAAAGAATGCACGACAAACCAGGGATTTTAGGTGTCTAAAATGGTATCTTTCATGTGAGTAGTCTATATATGCTTTCCAACTGATTCTAATTAATGATTTCCTTTGCTGGTCACGTTTACTTACCCATTCAACAAAAGCAAAAAGAATTATGGAAAAAATCATGTGCGAATATACAGGCGAAAGTGTATACAATGCGAAAGTTTTGGGATGTTACAAGGCAACGAGAAAGACCATAGTGCGCTCCCAGTATGAATTGAATTAAGCAAAAAAAAAAAAAAAACAAAAAACAGAAACCTATTCAAACACTTCGTTTTGAACCGAAAGAAAAGGCGTCGCTAACTAATTTATATATGTTCGACTTTAACCATTCTTGCGCCAATATTTTCACTGATTTTTTCATCTTTCTGCACCGAATCAAGATTTTACACTACGCGACTAACTCGGTTATCTACCTTAGAAAATCCCTTTTTCACTGCAATCCAACCCCAGTCAGCGGCATTTTCAGAAACCTAAAATGGGTAAGGTCTTCATGACTGTGCTGGTGCCAATCATCATTTTACCCACAAACGAAAGAAGGTCAACAAAAAATAAAATGGAAGCTTCGCATCCAAGACTTCTTGATTTCCACTTAAAGAAAGTCGAAGTTCCTGAAGAGGTTTCCATCTTCAAAACATATTGCAAATGGTAACTCCTACAAATTTTAGATGCCAAATCCTCCCTATTTCCATCTCTCGGCCCTTTCTCATCAATCATTTGATAAAAAGAAGCGTTGCCTTATTATCAAAAGCAGAAAACACAGAAGAAGAAAAGAATAATAATAGTAATAAATTGTGACTCCTGGGTTTTGGGCAAGATGGAAAGCAGACATGATTGTGGTCAAAGTCTTTGCTTTTCTTGAAGTGGGAACGTGAACTCCCCCACCTGTCAGTACTGGAAAGATCTAGAACAGAACAAAGGGCGGGAGGGACAAGACTACCCCCGTGCTCCAACGATCATAAACCTTTTTGACTTCATTGTTTTTGCATTAGGTTGTTTCATCGCAATCTCTTAAGCGGTGTGTTGCAATTATTTTGACAATGACAAGTTAAATAATGGCGTTGCCACGGGCATCCGTCAGCCAATGAATGCGTCGAAACAGATTCGCGGCCATTCCCGAATCAAGAAACGCAACAAGTATCACGCTTACCGCTCAGAAAAGAGGAGGAGAAAGAAAGCTTGACAAGGAAAAGGTTCGACTTTTTAGATACGACCAAACCAAAGATAACAAGAAAAGTTAAAAATATACACGAGCCTGAAAGTGAAAAGCAAATGGGCTTTCTTCTTCCTTTGAGCTGAAAGAAATCTTGTTCAGATACAACAGCTCAGAATCAGGAATCAGGGAGAAAAAGCCGATTCAGCCCATCAAAAACTACTAGTATTGCACAAATACATGATGACGAAGACAGACACAAGCAAGCAAATACAAGCTACATAGGCACGTTTAGTGGAACAAAAGATCTGCTAAAACCACTAGCTATTAGCTCCAGGCGTTGATTCAATCAAAATGACGGGACGACCCCGTATCGCGAATCGGACATGAATGCCGCAGAGGCGGTCCCGAAGATGTTGTCCACTTCCGATTCGATCTCCGTTCTCTTGGCGAAGCGGCCCTTGATTCTCGGCCGGGTCTCGGCGTAGGCCTTCCTTGAGGCGTACCGGATCGTCTTCTCGAACTTCCGGTTCTTCCTCTTCTCTCTGTACCTCAGTACCCTAGCTTTGCGGTCCATCCCGCACACCGTACTCGCTTGATTCGCCGTCGTGGTAGTGGCTGCCGAGTTTGTCATGCTCGGGTCGGTGCTGTTCCCGCTCATGCTTTGGACGAAAGGGTACGAGATATCGGACATGGAGTTGCCTTCTGGCACGACTCCGACATCAAGTGAAGATGATGACACCTGAAATAATATGTACACGGGAATTTAATATCCAATCTGAGCAACATGACACCAGTTCTTACGGATTTTGTCACAAGAAAGGCTGATCAATCCATCGCACACCTTCAAGTACTGTAATCTATCTAGTACCTTCAATTGTACGATCAGGGTTGAAAGCGGACGACCAAATATTATATACAAGACATACTGAAACTACGGAATTTATGTTTTCTTAACATGAATTCTTTATGTTAGATTGTCCCCTACAGTAATAGTCTCATTGGATTATTGGCATACATGTGCTTAAGCAATTGGAATTGAACAAAGATCGAGGGTTGAGGTACTTACGCTATGGCTGAGGTAGCTGAAGGATGTGAGCTTGGATTTGCAGAAGTCGATATCGAAGCAATTCTCCGACGAGGGATGAACCACCGGGTCCGGAGCGGGTTTGGATTGGACCGGCACGAGGCTATCGGTGGCCGACCCGTGAAACCTATCCATCGAGTTGTTGTTGCCATACTCAAAATCAAGGAACGTCTCCATGTCGTTGAAGAACACATCTCCACCACCACCACCACCACCACCACCAACACCCGGCGCTACTTTCACATCCATTACTTCCACGATCTTATTAGTACTCACACCGGCGGTGTTGGGGAATAGCCACGAAGCCGCTTCCAACTCCTCATTCTGGCACGCGCCCCCAAATCCTCCGCCTCCACCTCCTCCGCCGCCGCCGCAGCACGTGTCGGGGCTGCCGGCCTTGTTGGGCACGGCGAGGAAGTTGAAGGCGGAGACGGCCTTGGCGATGGACTCGGCGGCGTCGAGGAAGGGCTCCACGGGGACCCGCTCGTGGCGCCGGGCGAGGGGGTTGGCGGAGTGGATGTCGGCGTCGCAGGCCACGCAGAGCGCCGCCGCATCGGCCTTGCAGGTGACGGCGGCGGGGGCCTGCTCGCAGACCTCGCACACCCACACCCGCTCGTGGCGCGCGGTCGTCGGCTTGCCGGCCCCGTGGACCCGGGAGTCGCAGCCGAGGCAGAAGAAAGCAGCGTCGGCGCGGCAGTACACCGCGGCCGCCGCGGACTTGCACGAGTCGCACAGCTTCGCCGGCACGCTCCAACTTCCCCCGAAACCCATCACTCACACACAAGCACACACAAGCACGTACACACACACACACACACACAAGCACCCAACCTCTGTCTCGCCCTCTATATCAAGGATCTCGAGCTACACGAGGGGAGCTCTCGCGGCGCAGGAAGAAGGAAGTGGGAACTGGGAAGGAAGAAGCTTTCTCGTGCGACGGGAGGTTGATTGTTCAAAGGGGGGGTGGGGCTGGCTGGGGACTTGGAGCCGTGCATTCATTTGGAGGTGGTGGGGGGGGCGGGAGGGTTCTTGGTGATCTTCGGGTTATCTATTGGTCTAGTCTCAGGGAGAGGGGGGTGAAATCTGGGAGCTGACGAGTACGGTGAGAACACGTGGACGATCCTCGGCCAAGTAAGAGGTTTTGCCGCGCATTATTATTGGCGAGCAGTTGTCAAGTGTCTGTGCCGACGTGGGCCCCACCCCCGTCCCCCTCTGGATGGATGAGATAGAGAGAGAGACAGAGACAGAGAGAGAGAGAGAGAGAGAGAGAGGGGATCTACTACTTGCAGCCTGGGAGTGGCCGTGGGGGGATTAATGAGACGAGGCGAGTTGGGAGAACAGTGAGAAAATGGATATATGACCCGATGCGGTGACGGGTCGGGCGATTTCGGAATGGGGCTCACGCCTCGTGCTCGTGGTCGGCAGGAGTGAGCAAGATGAACCGTCCGAATCAAGATTGGATCAGACCGATCGGTTTGATCCGGTTCTAAAAAATATTTATTTGATTCCTAATTATTATAAGCAGAATCAATTTCCAGACGATTCGGTTCCCAGTTTTTTATATATATATATATATTTACTTTTTAAAATTTTCGAACAAAAATAAAAAACTTAATCTCTTTTCCCCAATTCTCTCTTGCCTTTATCAATAAGTGATTGGTCCATGGTCCTGGAATTAACCGATCCGATCCCCGATCTTATAAACTGGGAACCGGTCCTTTCGGTCCGGTTTTCGATTCTTGTATTGGATCCGATTGGATCGGAAACCAATCACCCCTATTCGTGTTGGTTCAAGAACGAAAATGATGTTTTAAGTTTAGTCTTTAGGAGATTTTCTTTTGCTTTCGGTTGATTCCACGGCCTCGCCACAGGAAGGGAGCTCGCTCACTCCTATATAAGGATTTCCACGACCTATCCGTTTGATGTACATGGACGACGTGCTCCATTGATGCATTTCTTATGCACGCACCACTCGCACCCCTTAAATTCCCTTTGTATCTTTGTCTTCCTTAAAAAGTAGGAATAGCCTCCAAAAGATTTATATCATGATGATTTCAAGATGTAAACGAGGACCGATGTGAAGCATTTTAAGGACATGCTTAGGTCCGATGTTGGTTTAAGAAAGGAAAGGATTTTTAGGTAAGCCTTTAAGATTTTCTTTTTTTTCAGTCGATCCACGGCCACAATTTTAGAGGGGGTGGGGGGTTTCGCCGAGCTGGCCATTGCCCTAAAATTCCTTAAAATGAATCCCTATGCTTTTGCCTACAAAATACCTAATTATGTCGAAAGTAGTTCCCCCAAAGATATTTCGACTTCTTTGAGTTCATGAAGTTGTCCTCTCCCAAGTATGCATGGAATTTGAGCCGCCTTGATATTCGGGGATTGTCTATTTCCGACGCGTTTTTCGCTGGAAATCGTTAAGGAATTGGAATAACGTGACGGTTAATCATGCGAAACTTCCAATTGAGAAATACTATTTGATCGACGACTCGCTTCCATTTTAGCATGGTCTTAAAATTCATGTTCTCGACTCTCCTATACCTTTTGTTTTTGTGTCAAACGGATCATAAGTAATTCGTTAAGATCGAAAAAATCTCCTATGCCCTTTGCATGTCTAGCGAAAATCGAAGGAATCTAGGCGCGAGGAGTACCCATTTACTCTTGATTTTTGTCAATCTACATCTGCTAACGAGTCCAAACAGAACTTTCAAATTATTGTCTGATCCGATAAAGAACCTGCCGTTCAAAACGGTGCGATCACGAACCCCCTGCACACGGAGACTGGATCTAGGCCCACCGATCGACCTGTCTGGTTCGGTCTTCGAAACGGGCAGCTCACGGTCACGGGATTAGGAGATCCGACATGGGAACCCGGGTTTCGGATCCGATCCAAAAAAAAAAAAAAGGGTCCGGATACAGCACGCTGATGACCGAACCCCGAGTTAGATCAGCGGGGAGAGACCTGAAATTCAGGTGAAGTTAGTTCCTGCAAAGTACGTCATGCAGTGCGTGAGCCGAGAGCAGGGAAGAGCGGGGAGGGTGCGGGGGTCATTCGGACGAAAATGCCCCTCACGACCCGTCCTCGGACTCCCTCCCATCGAAACGAGACTGGTTTTTTGTATGTAATTATCCAAAGGTCGGGACGAGGACATTACCCGTCGCTGTCGCTCGCCCGAATGATTGGTGTTGGCAGACAAGGCGGTCGGCGAACCGTGTCGCGTTTTCTGATACGCACTGCCCGATTTGTGTGGCTCCCTTTCGTTGGGGGATATCTTCGGGACACTGCTACCAAACTTTGCCGGGAGGATATGATGACATAAATTATCCGTAACGCACGACATCATCTTTAAATTTTTAATTTATTCGATGTAATTCATGATTTTTTATTTTGACATGCAATGCCGTCACCAACTTCAACAAGAAAATGATGAATTCGGATTTCAAGTTTTGACCCCGCCTTATACGAAAATATTCAATATTATTCACAGATAATACGTTGAATTAATCTAGAAACTAAATAAAATTCAGGGACTGCATTGAATAAATTTATAATTCAGGGATGATATTGTACATGGGCTAAAGTTCATGAATCATAATGAATAATTTAAAAGTTTAGAAATTACATTATATATTTGATCAAAGTTTAAAAATCATTTGTCCTATTTTGAATAAAATAAAATATTGAGCTGCTGGGGATGTGCTTCGGGAAAAGCTGCTTTAGTCTTTTGATTTTTTTTAAGTTTGGTGAATTGGGGTTATTGAGGATTGAGGTGTGAGCTGTCCGCTTAGGTGTCGCCCACGTGACGCGACCTCAACCGAAATTGGGCTACGTGGCGATTAAGGTTATTCTTTTTTATTCATGAGAATATATATATATATTTAGATACCTGGGTGTTCGGTGAAGAGATACGCAACCAGATTCTCAATTGCTTTGGGTTCGGTGAAGGTACACTGCCCTTTAGATACCTGTGTGTTCTGGTAATTGTATCTAGACTCTCTAAGGCTGATTGTTGCTGCTTAATCAACAAAATTACGGTTAAAGCCCGTTCCTGGTCTCAACAATTCCTTTCGTTTGTTGGCCAGTTACAACTCATAAAATCAGTGCTCTATGCAACTTAGGTGTATTGGACAATTGTGTTCACTCTCCCTAAGGATGTTCTATCGAAGATTGAACTGGTTCTTCGCCAATTCTTATGGAAAGGACCAGAATTAGGCACAGGTGGTGCGAAGGTATCTTAGAATAGACTGTGCCTTCCGAGAGAAGAAGGGGGACTTGGCATTAGGTGCTTATCAGATAGCAACACAACTTTCATGCTCAAACATATTTGGCTGCTATTCACTGACAAAGAGTCCATTTGGTGCAAATGGATACACTCCACCTTCTTGAAGAATACAAATTTCTAGGTGTCTACCAAGCCGACTTTCTGTTTGTGGACATGGAAGAAAATACTGGACCTTCACAATGATTTCCAAGCAAACTTCAAATGAACAGTTGGTGACGGATCCTCCATCTTCTTTTGGTATGATCTCTGGCACCCTAATGGCCCTCTCTATAAACTGTTCTCTAATAGGGACATCTATGATCTAGAATTCCGAGAAGTGCCACTCTTAAAGAGTTTTTCTCTATTACTTGAAAACAATCTCATATGCTCGACACATTTCACTCCTGGCCGAACCTTATTTCATTGGTGGCGGAGAGACAGGACCAATTTAGTTGGCAAGAAACTTCTTCGGGTGTGTTCTCCACTTCATCAGCTTGGGAGTATATCCGGTATAGAGGTCCCCGTGTACCCTAGTGTTCCTTTGTCTGGGATCATCATGTAGCTCCTAGACATGCCTTTTTGCTCTAGATCATCTCTCTCAACAGGTTTCCCACTCAGGAGCTCCTATTAAACTACCGCAGGATCTCAGAAGGTTTTTATGCTTTCTGCCAAGCTAGATCTGATTCTACTGATCACCTCTTTTTCGAATGCGGTACTACTCAGTCCCTCGCTCTCTTTTGGGCTTCCAATTGCAATCTGTCCTGGCATAATGGTACTTGCTAAGAAAACTTTAGATGGGCAGCTCGGGTCACTACCGGTCACTCATTTCATCATCGGATAGCTCAGTTTTCTTTTAATGGCTCTATGCCACCTCATTTGGACTAAAAGGAACAACATCCTATTTCGGAATCGATCCTTATATCTACTTGCTATGCGCACTAACCTTGCCAAGGTCGTTAGGGACAAAGGGCTTTCCCTCAAAATGGTGGACAACAATCCCTGGAATAGAAGTATACAACGCAAATGGGGTATCTCGGCCTCCATTTTTGATAACTCTGTTTAGCTTTTCTGGTTCTTACTTCTGTACTGGCTGGTTAGCCAACCTTACTTCTTAGAGTACCCTTGTTGCTTTTGGTTCGGCTGTAACACCTTTATACCTGTCGAGACATCTTCTGTCTCCTCAGTGTATGGCTCATAAACAAAAATAATGCAGCGGAATATAGAACCTTAGACATGATCCATGTGTATATTGAAATCGAAAGGGAATTTCGAAACGCACATTTTGCGGATCGAGGATAAGTCGACAACTGATTGTGTCTGAATTAGCGTCCCAAGTGTTGCGCCTCTACCGGTATCCACACACACGAACGGAATTCTCCAACGATTCACATGCTAACGAAAGATCTTGAAGTTCCTTTTTCTCGAACGCCTTTTTTATTTTCGATACTCTGTTGAAAAAAACCCTAGACAGAGAACGATTCTCTATCTATTTATACAACCTCATTATCCAGCGGAATTAAAAGAAGTGAGCCGGGCGATTTGGGCCCACATTTAATCGTTATCTCATAACGCGTACGACCGCATAGATAATTTAAATAAGAGAATAAATTAAAATCTACTTCTTAAGTAGATCAAGGCGCATAAAAAATATTAAGTCCGTTCGTTATTGTGTGCGACCATGTAGGTTCACTAAACATTAGCAGTGTGCTCAAAACCCTTTTGATCCATAAGTCATAAGCGGTCTCTAGCAAGATATTATGATTACCTAAGTATAGTGAAGGTCGATTTTTCCGACACAACCCAATCCACAACTAATATTAAAGTATCAACATTGATTAATTTTTAGGGCAGACCACTAACACTCAGGTACGAGGTTTTTATGTTCAGCTCCTTTGTATTTGGTGTGTTGAAAAGTAATACTACTTATCTTACCATATATATATATATATATATATATATATGTATATGTATATAAGGGAACATTATGTCTAGTGCAAGAGCCACCTTTTCCTTCCCTCAAAAGGCAAGCGCGTCATGCGTTGTGCGGGTGGAACTTGACTTCAATTGAAGAGAGGTAAATTCAAATTTTTTCAGTTTGAATAAGCAAAAATAGATTAAATTGGGGGGAATTCATGATTGGGATTGGTCATTCGTGGGATTAGACGATCGGTTACGCATTAGTTATGGATGGACAGGATCGAGTCATCTAAGGTGGAAGATCAAAGTTTTGCGGTTCAACTGAGGGCTATGTAATCGAATCGGTTCTACTTGGGAACCGGATCGAACCGCCTTGAAAATCGATCCTATTTTAGGTTCCTGTTGGAACTAGTATGCTTTCCAGTTCCAAGTGAAGAGTCACTTGAGAACCGAACTGATTTAGAACTAGTTTTATAAAACCTAAAAACCATAGCTTTCTTTGACATATTTTTCTCTATCTCTCTCTTTTTTTTTCTGTTCTCTCCGACTTTACTCAGACACTTCATGGCTCTTTCTCTCTCTCTTGCTTGCGACTCACCCTCCTTGTCGCTCGCTTGTGGCTCGCCCTTGTTCGAGTGAGGGTTGTTCGAACCTCACAATCCTCGCTCGTTCTTGACTCGCTCCCCCTTGTTTATATTTTATTTTGAACCGTTTTGTTGCTCATATTATTATGTTATAAAAAATGAAACCAAAAAAAGAAACAATAGAAAAATAGGTTCTCAATTAGATCCCGAAATCAAATTGGAAAAACAAAATGGATTCCTAAGCAAACATGATAGGTTCTAGATTCCAAAAACTAAGAACCGGTTCTAACATGGTCGGTTCTGAGTACCCACCACAGATCCGATCACCCCTAGTACAACCTATCCAATTGAAAATTTCATTAAGACAAATGTTCCTTCCTTATTAATTAGGATCAAATTCGAGTAATTTCCAACTTGGATTGTTTCATGGCCAAAGCAAGTCTAAAATTGAGTCTTGTTTTCTCAATTAATGCCTAATTAATGCATAGAGGATAACCACAATACCATAGAGATTCGGTGTTTGTGCCTCGGCTCCTCAGTGTTTGGGTCCGGTTTCATGGAGGCCAAGCTCAGTTTCACGTAGGCAAGGCCCGAGGCCCTAGTGTCTGTGATTTGGTTCTCAACTCCAAGGTTCATGTCCCCAATGCTCAAGCTCAGGGACCTTAATGCTCATGCCTAGATCCCCCGATGCATGGGCTTGGGATCCCAATGCCCGTGCTTAGGTTCCTAGCACTTAGGCCCACGTCCATCTAGCGTAAGCATGGAACAATCTTCTCGATGGGCCCAAGGCAAGCATCGATGAACTATGCTTGGGCACTGGGTATCTAGACTCAATCACCGAGGTCCCAAGCTCGGCCTCTATGAATCGAGGTCTGAGCATCGGGGATTTGGGCAGGGGCACCGGGGTTATTAGCCCGATCTCGATGGACCCGAGTCCAAGCATTGGAGATCTGGGCACGGGCATCGAGGTCTCAAGCCCGACCTTCTTAGACCTAGCCCCTGCCTCAATGAACATGGGCTAGCGTCGAGGTTTCGGGCCAGTGCCTGCGCTCGGTTCTCTGGCTACTCATGCCCAAGTTACTAACGTTCGAATAATGCATGTCTGTTTAGGAAAATAAAAGTAATTTTCCTTTCCAAAAGATGGAAAAGAAATTTCAATTCATTTTCAAATTTCAGTCGAATACCTGCAAATATCATCATTTTTTAGAAAACGATTTTCTTAGAAAACATTTTCCATAAACATCAAATTCTTTGCGAAACAAACTAAGCTTAAGCTCCAAATTAGATTCCCTATGGAAAAGCTAGTAATCTAAATGGTAAATAATCACAATGTCGATGATTGGATACATAGCTGAAGGCTCCAGAGTTGATTGGATATTCACTGAGAAATTGCCGTGTAACGGCTAGAGGTCGGCGGGTGCGGAGGGTGGGTGGGTGGGTGGGTTGGTGGACCCTTTGGGGGATGTCGATGCTCGAATGAGTGGGCCGCACCGGAAGAAGATTAACTAAACCTCGATCAATTAAAAATTGAGAAAATATCGAAAGAGGAAAGGGGAGGCGGAAGAAGGTAGAAATGACGGTGCTTAAAGTAGATATAATATCAAAGTATTATTGAGCCACTAATCATTTCATAATCAAAGATTCTTGATGGACGGGCGCCTCCACGAGCCGAGTTAAAAGGACGTCGTGAAAGTACTGGACGATTACGCCAGTCATTAAAGTATTTCATTCAATTTGTAAAGTGTGGGTCGGATAATTTTGACCTGGAGCCACGACGCATGCGCTACCCTTTGAGCATCGTTTTGGGAGGGGGGACCAAAAGGTTCGCTGGAAATTGCCCTCGTCGTTTGGGGCTTGAGAGATGATCAGATTATACGATGAAGAGGCGAAGGCCCTCCTCGGATTTGCCTATAAAACGATAGGACCGTGGCGGCAATGTGATGCGATCCATGGCCGATGTACCTGTCCGGTAGCATCACGGCCCTCCACTGCGAGCAACCAGGAAGCACACAAAGCAACTCGTCAGCTGGTCAATCAACCCCTTTTTCACAATCTTTCTCATTGTCATCCATGTTTAATTGGGAATGAGAAACGAGCCTCATTGCGTTGCCTTGAGAGATGCTTCATTGATTACGTTAAGCGAGCAACCCATTGGGAGTCCCAAGAAATGAGAGACACGGGAACTGAATCGATCCTTCTTCGACCGTTATGAGTACCTTGTGCTCTTTCGCCGGCTCATGGATTAGATTTCCGTCGAGCTTTTCGCAGAATCTCGGGATGCCGAGCAGTTCAAGAAGTTCTGATGCTGCTGCGCATCTCTGCACAATTGTGCCATCAACCCAGAATGGCCACTCTATTGCCCTCCTTTAGAATCCTCCCCTTACCAATCTAACACAAGGGAGACTATTCAGTCAACATACAGCGGGTCTTTGATGGCGACCATGAGCATGCTAACGATCAACAAGAGCACATACATATCGTGTAACGTACCTCTAAAGGTGTTCCTTTGTTGTTTGGAGGAAGAACGGCTCCGATGCCATTTCCTCTCAGATACATAAAGCAACTGGGTCGATCGTCAATGGCAGCAGCGGTGGCCACCGTGTGCATGAGCTCGACCTTGCAAGATGGGGCCATCACCACCATTGCGAATCTAACCTATGAGTCCCGCCTTGTCCATCGTGAATCTCACCGGAAGCCTTTGAAGATTGATGTCATGAGCTACCTACAAATGCTTAAAACCACCAAAGAATTAGTATCCCGAACTTACGTTAGACAGGGCAATCGATGCAGTACATCCTGGGAGTTTGAAGTTGATTGAGGCACGAGACTAACCAAGCTCAAAATAATTGGCGACTCTTGATGATTTAGACCAAATTGGATGTACAAATCGTTTGCATTCATGAGCTAAGTTATGTCATTCACCTGATCAAAGCCTCTCTGCAGGAAAGATGAGCAAATGGCACAAAATGGCTTTAGGCCTTCGGCGGCTAGACCAGCGGCGAAAGTAACAGTGTGTTGCCCAGCAATACCTACATCGAAGCACCTATCTGGGAAGCCCTTTTGAAACAAGTCGAGCCCCGTCCCGCCTCCCACGGCGGCATGGATCGCCACGATCATTTCGTCTTTCTCCGCTTTGGCGATCAATGAATCAACAAAACACTGGGTATAAATCAGAGTAGCGGGTTTGGATTTAAATTGCTTCCCTGCCTTGGATTGAATTTCACAACGCCTGATCAAACGAGTCAAGAAATTGATCGAACAAATCCATCAACAAAGAGCTGCGCTTTTTGGTCTTCGGTATACTAACTATTCCATTCCAGAGGTGTGCAAGACGGACCGCCCAAACTGGGAATCGCCCAGACCGAACTGGACCGGCTGGTTGGGTCTGGTTCTCGGTTGCTAAAAGTGAAACCGGTGTCCGGGCGATCCGATTCCCAATTCTAAGGGTGAACCGGACCAACTGGACCAGACCGACTACATATATATTTTTTCCTTCAAAAAAATTAGTAAAATGTGAACTAAACCCTGAATGAACTTCATTAACATAAATTCATTGACAAAAATTAATCAAATGTGAACTAAACCTTAAGTGACTGGTTCCATTGGACTGGATCCCCGATTCCCGATTCTACCTTGGAACCGGACCGGACCGGGAACCAATCACCTCTATTCCATTCCCAATCTAATCCTCATGAAAATAGTAATTCCTATGTACAGATGCAAAAGGCTACTCACTCGATCCTGGATTATTTCCAATTGTATTCATGATGTAAAGGAGTTACAATTAAGTAAAGGATTATTTTCTTGTCGGCATTAGTATTATGATAGATCTATGCAAATGGAGGGCCAAAGTACTTTATTGTTTTCTGGGCAAATAAATATCATATAAATAAAAACAAGTGACATTGAGTAGAACATAGGAACTTCGGATGGCTAGGCTTCAACTCATGGACAGACTGCATTTCTACACAACAAAGACAGGAAGCCAGAAGCCCCAAGAGGCCCAATGACAACATAAAATCTCGATCCGATTCACGCGTGTCAAACTTATTTTCCCGGGAAAACTAATGCGGCACAAGCAAATTTACATATTGTGATGGGGATATCGTAAGACGCATGATGGATTAGGATGCTCGAATCGCGTGTAACTATAGTCATTAGAATCATGCGAGCTCTAGTGATTCCATCATTAATCGAGGAGGTCTAATGAGGTAAAGCAAAAGATACCTTTTCCTTTATGAATTTTTAACAAACAATATTAAATTCTTTTGAGAGATCAAAGGTCTATGCAAAGGATTACTTACCTTTTTCCAAGAAATACATTGGTAACTTACCGACACTTTTATGAAATTACCAGTTTTTTTTTTTTATTGTTTGCAATCAGTTGTTCTAACTTACCAATTTCTGTTTGCATAACTTACCAACGTTCCGAATTTACTATTTCTTATTTGAAAATTTCGTAAATTTAAAAGAAGAACAAATAAACGTTGCTAAGCAAATAAAATGAGACTTGGTAAACCAAAACTAAACGGTAAAATAATAGAAGAAAAATTGCTAAGACACGCAAATAAAGGTTGATAAATGTAGATTATAGTTTGAAAAATTTGAGGCATTTGTAAATGAAACAAATACAAGTTAATACACGACAACAAAAATTGATAAATTGAAATTAAAAAAAAACGAAATAAAAAGTTGGTAACAATTAGTCTGGTAATTTAATCAGAAAAATTTGGTGGATCACTCAAATACAGATGGGTAAATTTAAAGTTTTTGCTAAGAAAGACAAATGAAAGTCATTAAAAGTACTTTACAAAAAAAAAGTCATTAAAAGTACTTTACCAAAAAAAAAGTCATTAAAAGTAAAAAAAAATGATAATTTCATGCAAGCGTTCATAAAAATACCAGCAAGTTATTGGAAGATAAAAAGACGAGTAATTTCTGATATCAAGAGTTCTTGACATTTACCAACTCTTTAACAAATTTAACGGTACCGGAAAAAAGAAGAAGCTGTTTCCTCTAACGAAACATTGGAATCGTCCTTATTGTTCCCTGGTTCACATGGTTCAGCTAATCAAAAGATAAGCACTCAAGAAACAAAAGATGTTCACTAAACATGAGTTGACCATTTGCATTAAACCCCAACACTCTAGAAGGCCCATTACTTCTCTCTTCCAAGGTAAGAAGCCCATTTCCTCTTACCCTCTTGTTTTAACAAACTCCCACTGCTTTCTCTGCCCCAACCCGGCCCACATTTACATTGGCCGAGTCCCCGAAAAGGGCGAGAGTACTCAAAGTAGATACGATCATATGATATCCGTCTGGCGCATGTGAGCCCGGTTCAGATGCACCTCTGAAAGATGTGGGGTTCGCCTGATTGAACAGGCGCATGCGGTGCTGGCTCCAACTTACGGTGCCGGTGTTTTTGTCACTGTCGATGCATATATAGTCCGCACCAAGTAGGTCGTGCTTTGAGGCGGCGGCTCACACGAGTACAACATGGTGTAGAAACAACCATGTGGTGAACCGTAACTAATGTGATGCCCCGTATCCTTTGCTGCAACTCGATCTAAATTTGTATGGGCCAAGCTTCCAAGAATGAGCATCCAAGTGGTGACCATTGGTGTCTAGCCTACAATATTTCCCGAGCTCTTTCCATGTCATGTGAGATTTAGGGGTATTACATTGTCGATTAAGATGAATCAAACACTTGAAAGCTGGTCATTAGCTTTCACAAGAAGGATTTAAATTGTAAAACATGCTTTTGTGCACTAGGGCTTTAGCCTATTGCATCAATCAACGACGATCAGTCGACTGTTAGTTTCCCTCATGAGACGAAATGGACCTGCTGTTTAAGCTTGGGGATTGGTTGAGCTAGCAGCCTACGATGGACCCTAAGTGCGGACGAAGACGGGAAGACCGAAGACCGAGCCACGAGGGAGACGATCATTGCGACCCCGTAAAATCTCACTTTGTATGACTCGCTGCATCTAGGAAAATTCCCAGTTGGTCACCAAATTCATTGGAGCAAAACTCATTTCATAAACCTTTTAGCTTCCAACAAGACAATAGCAGCAACATTACGTTATCCGAAAACGGCACGCCGATTTGGCTTCTTACACGTCGCTAAGGACATGGGCATAGACATTAACATTTTCCATGCAGTCCACATTAGGATAAGATAGGAAAACCCAAACCCTAGCTTACAAGGGGAGGAGATACAATGGACTTGGACGGGAAAAGTACAAAAAAAAGTTTCAAATTTATTGTATTGGTATCAATTCAATCAATCCAACCAATTTATATCGGAAATCGCTGACGTGGATGTTGACTATCCTATGTAGCACGACTGACCCTCCCCAGTTATTAGCAAAGGCCTTCTCGCTCAGAGTCGGTAGGGCACCTCGCTCACAGCTTGTGAGGGCTTGCTGGCGGCCCTTGCCAGCAGCCAATGAGGGCTTGTTGGCCCTTGCCCAGTGGCTAGTGAGGGTCACCAACGACCCTAACCAGCCAAAACGAAGGAAAAAAAAGAAGAAAGCAATAATAATAAAAGAAAAAACAAAATATATATATAAAATATTATTTAGAGTGTCTATGTCAGTGTCGGCCATGCCATATAGGACAGCCAACATCAACGTCAATGATTTCCAACCTAAATTGGCTGGATAGACTAAATTGGTATCATTGTGAAGATGTGGGAAAAGTACAAAAAAATTTTAAACCTATTGCATTATTATTCGGTCCTAAACTTTTTAATTGGACCAATTTCGTTCCAAAGCTTTCAACATTTGCACCAATTTAGTTCATCAAGCCAATTTAGGCCGGAAATCGCTGACATGGACACTGGCATCACACATGGCACGGCAAGCGTTGATGTAGACATTTTACATATTTTTGGACAACTTTCCCTATTTTCGTCCCTACCCCATGCTTCATTATTGTTCTTTTATTATCATTGTTATTATGCACCTCTCTTTCCTCGTCACGTAAAGAGCCGGTCTAGAAAAACCAACTGACCTAATTGATATCTATCGCGACCGAAACTCCCGGGTTTTTTTGAACATGCTCAAAAAATGAGGGGTTCGCCTGGTATATGCTAAGTCTAAGTTCGAGACTTAACTCGAACCCTCCCAAGCCTATACCGTATCGCAACTTAGGGTTTTAGTGTTTAACATGCAAATGGTTTACATCAAGGAGTCGCCACTAATCTATTCGGGATGGGTCGATTAGAAACCCAAATAGAGTGATGGGAGAATCACTCTATTCCTACGAACTAGAGATTGATTGAATTCGGGGACTTGGTTACATTAGTTAGATAACTAATGCCCTTTCGTTACCATTTTACCCTGTTCATTTTTAAAAACATTTATCAGGCGATTTGGATTGATTTTAGGACTTTTATCCTAACATGTGAGGTGATCAAGCGAGTGCATAATCAAAAATGATTAGCAGTAAAAAAAAACACAACAATTCATGTAGCTTAAGGTTCTGACCTTAATTAAGTCAAATGACATTCAAAACATAACAGTTCATGCAGTTGTATTAAAAACATGCATAATGATGATAATAAAATAGTATTAAAGAAAGCATGCAAAGTACTATTGCATAACCCTATAGGCTTGTCTAATTAAAACATGGCAGTTTATGCAATTGAAATTAAAAACAAACATAATAAAACATAATAATAACATGCAAAACAATATTACATGATCAAATCGGCTTATCTATTTAAACATGGAATTATAACAACATGCATAATAATATAACAATAAATTAAAGCATACAAATAAGTCATAAAATTTTTTCGGAAAAATTTTTTTTTGAATTTTTTTTTTGAAATTTTTTTTTTGGGAAAAGAAAAGAAATTTAAAAAAAAATTTTGAAAATTTTTTTAAAAAATTAATAAAATAAAATAATAATATTATATTAAATGGGTCGGGTTAACGGATCCGGGTCGGACCAGTCCAATCCGGGTCAACGAATCCGACCAAGGAGTTAACCGGGTTGGATCAGCTGATTTGGGTTGATCGGAACCGACCCGGGAGTTGACCGGGTCGGATCAGCTGATCCGGATCAGTCGGAACCGACCCGAGTCAACGGATCCGACCCGGGCGTTGACACGGGTCGGATTTGCTGATTTAGGTCGAATCCAACCCAAATTGCAGACCTGCGGGGAATGAGCAGACGCCAGTGAAGCCAAAATTCGGCCTCTTGCCGGCGTGCCCAGACTGGCGCTGCCCCCCATTTGGCTTATGGGTGTTCCATCAAGCCTCGTCGGCCACTTGGGTCGCCGTCAGACAGCTACTCGCCGGCCGACGACCGAATTAAAAAACGGATTCTCAGGGACATTTCATCGAGCACGTAGAGAGCATGGCGGAAAACGGTCGACTTTGACCCCCTCTGGCGAGCCGATCGACTCCGATGGACTGATCTACCTTTGACAGCAACACACAGATGGCGAGGGATGGCGGTATAGGCCGGGATTTGCGCGACACAGCCAGCGCGAGTCTCGACCACACCACACCCAAAAACAAAGTGGAATGGGGCAGGTTGAGGGGAAACCGGAGAGAGCTCACCTGTCAAAGGCGTGTTGGGGTGCTCCGGCTGGTCTGAGGACGACGGTGACGCGGCTGGTTGCTCCGACGACCTCGGTCTGCTTCCTCTCTCTCTCTCACTGTTTCTCTTTTTCTGTTTTTCTCTCTCTCCGTGTGGCCAACCGGCCTCTCTCTCTCTCTTTGGCCTTTTATAGCCAGCGATGACGACCCTGTGCTTCCCTACGTCGGCTGACGACGGCCTGCACCGACCTGTGTCTCGCGAATCCCACGGCCACAAGCCGGTGCAGAGGGGGGGCCAATTTCAACACCGTGCAGAGGAGACAGAGAGAGGGGAGGAAAAACGGGGAGAGATGGCCGAGTTTCCGGGGAGGACGGGACTGGTAATTAATGCCAGTCCCGTTGGCATGCTCATTCGGCCCTGCTCTGGCCGAATAGCGACGGCGAGGAGCGGCGTCGCTGTGTGTCACGCTGCCATCGGGAACAGGGGATAACAGGGGCGAGAGAGCGACCGGCGGGGGGAAGAAGAGAAAGGGACAGCTGGGTGGGGGCTGGGCCCAGCCCGCGCGTGGGAGAGAAAGAAGAGGAGAAGGCGAGCTGGGCCTAGGCCCGCGTGGGGGGAGAAGAGAAAGGAAAAAAAAGAAAAGGGCCGAGGCCCATGCAGGGGGAGGAGGGGGAGGAAAAAGAAAAAGGAAAAAAGGGGCCGGCTCGGCCCGGCGTGAATTCTTTTTTCTTTTCTTTTCTTTTTTTTTAAACTAAACTAAAAAAACATTTTAATAGACCTTATTAACACAAACATGTCTAATTTTTATATGTAATGCATTTAATAGAAATATTTTTGTCTTAGGAATTAAAGAAAATTAATTCCTAAATTTTGTGCAATTAATTTTGGGGCAAATTAAAAATAGGTGTCAACAGCTGCCTTTCTTTGAAGGTAAGCTCGTAGAAATTGTGTTCGTAGAGTTTACATTCAAAGACAAAATGACAACTAAATTTGACCCGTGCATGCTCAATGAATGTTATTTTTGGCGAGACTATGAGTCTCATTTTTCAATGTGATAAAATGATGCGTGCTAAAGCAAATAAAAGCATACCTGAGGCTACTCACCTTGTCGAAAGGTAAAATAATTTCAGATAGTTGGTGTCAAACGTCGAGGACTCGAACCTATCTTTGGTTGCCTCAACTGAATTTCCTTCGTCTGGGGCTCAAATCTGTTTTTGATCGCTTCGACGAGAGAAATTATTTGTCTAGGACCCAAACCTTTCTTCAATCGCCTTAACTGGGGAAATCATTTACCTAGGACCCGAACCTATTTTCGGTCGCCTCAACTAGATTTCATTTGTCTAGGACCCGAACCTTTCTTCGGTCGCCTTGATTGGAGAAAATCGCTTGCCTAGGACTTGAACCTATCTTCGATCGTCAGCTAGATTTCATTTGCCACAAACCCGAACCTACCTTTGGTTGTCGTGACCAGGGGGAAAATCGTTTGCGTAGGTCCCGAACTTATCTTCAGTTGCGAGCTAGATTTCATTTGTCGTAGGCCCGAACCTTTCTTCGGTCGCCTTGACTGACTAGATTTTGCTTTGCCAGAGTACCTGCATCTTATAAGGGATATCTAGGCACGTCCCTAGAGGTCTTCGCCTGGGAATTTGATGGTTTGCCTGGTGGGTCCTCACCAGCAGGTCTCGAAAATGCTCAAATAATGAGCACCTGGGGGTTTTCGCTCGAGAATTTGATATGAACAGAGGGGGTCAGTCCCATGCTCAGGAGGGTGAACAAAGGGGTCAGTCAATGTTCAAAGGGTACCATAACAATGTATGTACATGGATTTTTGGAACCAGGCATGGGTAGAGTATACTTATCCGGACATACTCCGGCCTTTTAAGGACATGTCTCCTTTCAGACAAATTTTTGTTTGTACAGAGACATATGTATTCATCGGAGAAATAGATAGCTATGGCTATTCTAGAATATCATATGAAATATCTTGACCGCGAGTTAAGATGCATTTCATTTTCAAAGCAATACCTGATTGACTTCCTTTCTTAGGGCATCTCTCTTGAGATGATGATGATGAGCTTTTTCCAGTGCTTGAATTTTCTTGCCCAATCACTATAAATTAAAAATCTAGGTTGTCAAAAATAGTTAGCACAAACATGCATACCCTCATCAGGGATAGACAAGCTAGGCTATTGCAGAATATGCATTTATGCAAGGTGATTTTTGCGTTGTTTAGGTCACCAAACATCCACCGTGGGTCAATCAAGACAATTCTTACTCCTAAGGCGGACTTCTCAGGATGTTGAACGAGAGACCCTCAGTCAGAAAGGACTTTCCACTCGCTCTCATTGAAAAGGGTTGTTTGTCCCATTTATTAAGATGGGAACATCGAGAACACTCATCTGACCGTTATCACATCAATAAGGGTCTGAGTTTTCTCGCAAGCGGTATGACACTGCCAATCTGAGAGGTCTTTTCAGGGTCGTAATACTGGCTTGATCAATGGCTTAACAAATGTGACTGTCCAAGTCAATACTACGAAAGAAAATATTTTGCAATTATCTCCAAGTTTACAAGTCAAGAACCCTGCGAAAGAGATAGAAGTAGTCTTGCTCGCACTTCGTCGAGCATTATTTATAAACATTTGAAATTTCACGTTAATTCAAGCACCTTAGTCATAAGAGACTTTATTAGGGATGTAACGTAGGTTTGGCTGATAGGTTGAGGAAGGAAATGATCGTTAGGCGCAAAAATGTGTGTAAGGGTGAGAATTGGTGATCATCCAGGATTGTCACCAGTCTTTTTTTCCACCATCGAGATCCTTCTGGCGAACTCCCTGGGTTATCCTGTGTTTTAGCTTCTTTGACAAATTTTCTTGAGGAGCTTCTGTGTTAAACATTTTCCTGGATACCATTCTATCTCTGTTCCAGTTGCTTTCTGTAGAATAGGTTCATCTTCGCCTATCATGGCAGATCTTTGCCAAGACAGAGTTTTTAAAGCAGGGATTTGTATCGAAGAAGAACTCAAGTTTAAACCTTTTGAGGTTGTCTATTCTGCACCACTTAGCAACTTTGAAGTATTTGAGAGCACCTTCCTCATGTTCAGAGATCTCCTCAGCTAAAACTTCATTGTGCTTTATAGCAGTTACCCAGAAATTAGAGACTCATTTCTCTTCATCTTTTCATCGTTTTTCTTCTTCTCCTTTTCTTTTTCTTTGTTTTTTATTCATGGGCATCGACCTTACTTTTACCAGGCACACTGTTTTTTCATGCCTCTAGTTTTCAGCATTTTTTGCTGTTCTTCTAGTGTTGTCAGGACTAGCCTAAATAAAGTTGAACAAAATAGTGTTATTAGGCTCTTGGAGTCTTCATCTTTATTCGGTACTTTGGACACTGACACTCAAATTGTGGTGATTTTCCCTTGCCCCTATGTGAGGGATAATCACCAACTGGGTTTGTACGAACTGAAATCGCCGGCTCAATTAGGCTAGCAAAGGATATAAGTGTATGAGATAGAAAAGGAATTGCTCTTCATTATCCTAGGGCACTTAAATTATCGCAAGAGTTCATCTGCCATAAAAACACTCAAAGATTAATGCAAGTGAGAGCAAGAAAATTTCTATACATCCTTTCACCTTGTGCGAGTCGTTGCGGCTGTTGATCATAGAAATTTTTAGGTATTACAAACTCCTCATCCTTGTCTTGCTCAATGAAAACATCACTGTTATCAATAAGATATTGACATTTTGGACAGGCATTAGTTTGCTGCTTCTCTTTTGACAAAGTCCTCTTTATCTCGACTGTCTTGCCGTCATTGGTGTGTTTGTCTTGGAGGGCCCTGTTGAGGATCGCCGGCTCCGTGAAGGCAACGAGGTCGAAGTCACAAGAGTGGTGATTGAAGGGAACGTATATTTTATTTGCTTTCTCTGAGTTTGAATCAATCCTATGAGGTTGATTTATCTCAAGTTGCCCCAATGTGGGGTGGTTTACAATAGGGTAATTTAAAACGAATATCCAAGTGTGTGGGTTCAAAAAATGCTCAAACGAGGGATCAATGATAATGTATGGGGCAAAGAAATGAATTGACTCTCGTTATTTTGGCTACCATATCTTATGCGAGAAATCTCTTTACCTTGTAGAAATGAAATTTCTCGCTCATCTTGCAAGGGTTTGGTGTGTGAGAATGTGTATAGACTAAGGATTGCCTTTCCTCATCCCGATACCTCTTGTTCAATACATCGAAGTAGTCCGACACCGTTCATCGAATTATCAAGATTTCCACAGTGAATTGACAAATCAAACAGGTAAAATTACTGTACAAAATTCTTCTCAAAAGATGTGCAACACACTTGGAGGAAGGTTAAACACTTATTTATTTTGACACGATTCCTCCTTTTTGTTTCCTTCTACTTTCATGTGAAAAATTTGTAATGAAAGAGATACTTACCTATGCCGCAATAGCAAGGCAAACCTGCAAAGTAATGAGAAAGACCATGTTAATGAATGGTTCTTTGAGGGATAGCAATTGGGAACGATACAACATTACCCTTCATGGTTTCCTTCATTTGAGACCAGATTGACAACTCTTTGAGTTTTCTCGAATGTCAATAATTCCCTTCTGTCAAAACATGAGCTTATGTTAGCAATGAGATGTTTGAGGGTAAATTGAGAACGATACAAATTACTCATCTTCCATTTTATCTTCACAACTAGCAGAGTCTTTTCTCCTCTTTACTTTGTTCAGTCTTCTCTATCTCAGTCTGCTCCTCTATATTCTGAGTTTCGAAATTCGAATGAAATCCTCTATAATTAGGGGTGCTTTCGAATAGAGGGTTTTATTGTCAGCGCGGGCTGAGTCAATGCAGTCCTAGCATGTGGAGGAGTTTCTGGTGGATGTTCCGATTCCTGACTGCACAGGGCATGTGCAATTGCTTGCATGGGGAACTTCGCAACAAAGTTAATCTCTACTTTAAAGGTCTTCAACGGATGCGGGCATGGCTATCATTAATACCTCTGTGGTTGCCAGGGTCGGCTTTGATATTACTTTGTTCAATGCGAAGTTCTTTCCAATTAGACTTACCGTAGAAGTGCCCTTATAAATAACTTTTCTGTCAATTCCCTTGTCATTAATAGGAATATAGAGATTGTTCCAAGGATAGTACTTTTTCACTGCATCAGAATTGACTGGGTTGGAGAATTGGCGTCCATCCATCTCAGTCAGAATTAGAGCCCCTCCGGTGAGTTTTTTTCACAACATAGGGACCAATGTAGTTTGGAGCAAACTCACCTCCAAGTTCGGGAGATAGTGGTAGCACTTTTCTCAGGACGAGATCGCCTGCTTCAAAGTGTCTTGGACGCACCTTTTGGTTGAATGATCTGGCTACCCTCTGCTGATAACATTGCCCATGACATAAAACCTTCAATCGCTTTTCATCGATCATATTCAGCTGCTTCAGTCTTTGCTGCTTCCATTCTGCCTCAGATAGTTTCATTTGGGACAATATCCGTAGTGAAGGGATTTCCACCTCAACAGGCAGAACTACTTTCATGCCATACACCAGGAAAAAAGGGGTTGTCCCAGTAGATGTTCGAATTGATGTTCGGTACGCCATTAATGCAAAAGGCAATCTTTTATGCCAATTTCGATAATTCTCAACAGTTTTGGCTAAGATTTTCTTGATGTTTTTGTTGGCAGCTTCAACAGCCCCATTCATTTGAGGACGATAGGGAGATGAATTCAGATGACGGATCTTGAATTCATTGAATAAATCGTCAACAAGCTTGTTAGTCAGATTTGTCCCATTATCTGTAACGATGGCTTCAGGGACACTATAACGGACGATTATGTCTCGCTTGATGAATTTCATCACATTCCGAGCGGTAATATTGGTATACGACACGGCCTCGATCCACTTCGAAAAATAATCAATTGCGACCAAGATGAAACGATGCCCATTTGATGCTTTCGGATTAATTGGACCGATCATGTCAATGCCCTACATTGAAAATGGCCATGACTCAGACAACTGGTGCAATTCTGTTGGAGGGGCATTTATCTTATTTCTATGGATCTGACAATGGTAACAATTTCGAACATGTCGGATGCAGTCACCTTTCAAGGAAAGCCAGTAATACCCTAATATTGTTATTTTTCTGGCCAGCATGTGTCCATTCATGTGCGGGCCGCATGCTCCTTCGTGTAACTCCTGCATGATACGTGTCGCTTCGGTTGCGTCCACACATCTCAACAAAACAGAGTCATAAGATTTCTTGTATAAGTTTTCACCCTCAACAAAGAACTTCGTTGTCATCTTCATTATGTATTTTCTATTTGCAGGGCTACTTCCTTCGGGGAACTGCTGTTCTTTAACGTAATTCATGATATCGTAATACCGTAGTTTACCATCAGGCTCTTTAGTCACGATCATGCAATGGGCTGGTCTGATCAAGACTTCGATCTTTAGAGGTTCTATTTCCAAATCATTGGTAACCTGTAACATGGATGACAGTGTAACCAACGCATCGGCGAATTGATTATGAGACCCAGATAGGTATTCAAATGAAATCTCATCGAATACTGAAATCAATTCTTCCAGATAATTATGATAGGGTACCAGTTTAGTATCCCTAGTCTTCCATTCACCCACAGTCTGGAGTATGATTAAGGCAGAATCGTCGAATAATTTTAGTTTGGCTATTTTCATGTCAATTGCTGCTTGTAAGCCGAGAATGCAGGCTTCATACTCGGCAATGTTGTTGGTGCATGGAAACACCAGTTTCGCAGCTATCGGGTAATGCTGCCCATTTGGAGATATCAAGACTGCCCATGTGCCAGAACCAGATAAATTTACTGCTCCATCAAAAAACATGGTCCACGTATGTTCCCCTGTTGATAAATTACGGTCATCTGGAAGATCATCTTCATGTGTTTCCCCTAGGCGTTCAGCTAACATTTCAGCGATCACCCGACCCTTCGCCGATTTCTGTGATGATATTTGGATGTCAAATTCCGAAATCAGAATTTGCCATTTGGCTAATTTTCCCATTAACGCTGGTCGGTTAAGTAGATACCGGATAGGGTCATTTTTAGTTACTAGAAACGTCTGGTGGTGCAAGTTATATTGTCGGAGCCTATGTAGCACCCATATTAGTGCGACACAGGTTTTTTCTGATTTGGAATAATTCTGTTCCAAGATGGTGAATTTCTTACTCAAATAATAGATAGCTTGTTTTTTTCCATCATCAGGGTGGCTCTGGGCCAACAGGGCATCTAATGATTCACTATGAATTGTTAAATAGAAAGTCAAAGGATGCCCTAGGACCGGTGGGACTAATACCGAGGGATTCATCAAATACTGTTTCAGTTTTTCAAATGCTTCTTGACAATCTTCATCCCAATTAATCTGGGCGTCTTCCTTGAGGAGTTTGAAGAAATGCCGTGCAGTTTCAGATAGTTGTGAGATGAATCGAGTGATGTAATTCAACATTCCTAAAAGGCTTCTGACCTCCCTTACTGTGGACGGGGGTTGCAATTCACATATTGCTTTGACTTTTGAGGGATCGATTTCGATCCCTTTGCTGCTCACAATGAATCCGAGTAATTTGCCGGATGTCGCCCCAAACACATATTTTGCAAGGTTCAAGCGTAATTTGAACTCGCGCAAGCGACTGAATAGCTTTTTCAAGGCCTCAACGTGGTCTTCTCCGCATCTAGTTTTAGCGATCATGTCATCGACATAAACTTCGATTTCTTTGTGCATCAGGTCATGAAAGAGAGTGACCATAGCACGTTGATACGTCGCGCCGACATTCTTCAGACCAAAACGCATAATCTTGTAATGAAAAGTCCCCCATGGAGTGATAAATGCAGTCTTCTCCTTGTCTTCTTCATTCATCCTTATCTGGTTATACTCAGAAAATTCATCCATAAAAGAAAATAATTCGAATCCGACAGTGCTATCCACAAGGACATCTATGTGGGGGAGTGGAAAGTTGTCTTTTGGACTGGCCTTATTTAAGTCACGGTAATCAACACAGACTCGAATTCAACCATATTTTTTCTCGACTGGCACGATGTTTGCTACCCAATCAGGGTATTGCGAAACCTCGATGAATTCTACTTTCAACAGCTTCATCACTTCTTCTTCGATCTTTTTCGACAGCTCGAGCTTAGTCCTTTGTAACCTTTGCTTCTTGGGAGGCATGTCGGGATTGGTGGGCAAACTGTGTTCAACAATCTAGGGGTCTAATCCCAGCATATCAGAATAAGACCATGCGAAGACGTCTTGATAATCCTTGAAAAGAGCAATTAGACGCATAACTTTCTCTTCGGGAAGGTTGGCTCCAATCTTGACTTCTTTTGGATCTTGAGTACTGCTCAAATTGATGGTAATAGTGTCTTCGGTTGTAAGGGGTTTGAATTGTTCATATTGCTCCCAATTTCTTTGGATTTCAGTGGGGTCATAACTTGAATCGTTCGAATCCTTGCTGTGAGTATCTACATCATCGGGCTGGACTGCACTAATTTCCTTGCAAGTTGCAAGATCACGCCTAGAACACAAGACAAATTGATCAGAAAAACAAACGGGGATATGGCTTTTTCATTATTCTTTTTATCTTTAAGCGTTTCAAATCGGGAAATGTCTTTGATTTTTGAAAAGTTTTAGAAACGAGGAGACATGAGATAATCCGAGCCTCAGAATACTTTCCTTTTCGTGGCTGGTTATCATCAACGGATCGGTTTGGGATACTACCTAATGCCCTCAAAACATTATTTATTTACAACACATGGATTTATAACCTCCAAAGAGGGGGGAGTTCAAAAAGACATTTCTTCCAACAGAAATGACAATAAACAAGACAAAACAAAACACAAGGATAGTCCCTTTTCGGGGATTCATGCAAAAAGAGGAGAGGAACTCTACTCAAGCGGGCTCGAGCCCATTTCCTCCGCTGGTCCTTTGTCTATTGCGCCGACGAAGAAATTTTCGAAAGTATCGTTCCAGGAATCCAACTCCTCGACTCCTGTCTTTAATGGTGTCAGCTTTTCCGTATTATTCCATCCGCTAGGAATGCTATCCTGCTGGTCTTCATAAAAACTTGATGGCAATTGGTAGTCAATGTAATAGTCGAACTTACCATTGGGCTGGCCCAGGATATCCATAATCGCCTTTCCTTTGCGCGCCGCATCAGAAAACTCAGGAGCAGCGGTACGAAGGCTAGGTACAACCAAAAGATCATCTTCACCATAACACAGCCATGGGGCGCGGAAAGCGAATACTCTGGCATCCAGTAGATCTTGAATTTTATTTTTCAGAGCATCACAATTATCCAGTGAGTGCCCGAGTTCTCCTGAATGATAATCACAGGACTTGGAGGAGTCATAATTGATGAAGTACTCAGGAGTAGGGTGTTTTGGCCTTCTTGCGATTGGCCCTTTCTATAAAAGGATAGGGAATATCACCTTCATGGATTTGGGAATTGGCGAGTATCGTCATACATTGCCCTGCCACTGTAAGAGTTGGATGTCTTGCCAAATTGCGTCAGGAAAGGCCCCTGGCGGTGGATTTCCTTCGGACCCAATTTCTTGAGTCGCCTGCTCCTGGTCGGACGACGGTGGTGTCATGTCAGAGATTTGGTGAATGGTATTCATTAAGGATGTCAACAAATTCTGTAGTTCGCCTAACTGATGTCGCAAACGTGTAAACAAATCAAGCGAGTAAGCACTTGTTTCTGAGGTTGAGTCTTCGTGTATGGCTCCTATAAGGATGTCGTCAAATAGGGTAACCACATTATCAACTACTTTTTCTCGTCCACAATCTTCTTTAATCGGGAGTTTATCTGAGCTCTGATGTCGGTCAGTATTAAGGTTTGTAGGAGGAACTGAGAAGCTTAGGTGACTCGAGCATTCGGCAGGCCGCTTGAACTTCTCTTCTGATTTTCCTGAACAATTAATATAAGTTTTCTCATCTTGTAATAATTTAACAGACGGCGGGAAGGTCTCCCGAATATGGGGAAATAACAAGCCAAATTGACCCTTCGTGTGTCCTTTGTTAACCCGTGGGTTTCCCCCACAATACCCTAAGCCAACCGTACGATGATTCTTGGCGACTTGGATAGGCTCCCGGATGCCCCGGCCTCCTCTACCAAGTCCTTGGCCTGAAGGGAAGTCATTTCCAACCATAACCTTTCCCACCATGATCGAGGCTTTTGACACCTCAGAGGTAGGAGGAGAAGTTCCTCGACACCCGTGCACAACTGACACGAGCTCAATGGACTGATAGCTAGATTCCACTTTACCGCTTGGCTCAACATATGAGATAGCGGTTTCTTGGTAGATTTGATGGTCCTCCTCCCCAAGGACTGTGATCAACTTTCCTTGGATCACAAATTTCACACTTTGGTGAAGGCTAGACAGTATGGCTTTAGCAAAATGAATCAAGGGGTGACCCAGCAGAAAGCTGAATGCAGTGGGGATGTACATTACTTGAAACAAAATGCTAAATACTGTCGGGCCGATCTGGACATCAAGGTCGATCTCACCTACGGTGTCCTTCTTCATTCCATCAAACGCTCGAATTGATGTTTTGGAGGCACGGAGTTTGGACGTATCCACATTGAGGCGGTGCAAGGTTGCCAGCGGATAGATATTCAACGCTGATCCATTGTCTATAAGAACTCGAGCTACATGGGAGTTTTTACATTTGACAGAGATATAGAGACCCTTGGTATGCCCCCTTCCTTCAGTGGGAAATTCCTCTTCTGAGAATGTTATATGATCCTTCAGAAATATAGATCCTACGAATGCTTCCAACTTGTCATGTTCAATCAACTCTGGTACGTTCACTTCGCTAAGTACTTTCATTAGGGACTTCTGATGCTTCATGGACGTTTGGAGTAACTCCAACAAAGAGATCTGAGCGGCAACTTGCGCAATTGGTCCACCACACTATATTCACTGGCTTTGACGATGGCCATGAATTCTTTGGCTTCTTCATCTGTGACAGGCATCGGAGGCTGCGTATCGACTTGAGCATACGTTCGTCCGGACCTGGTAATTAGATCAGCTTCCAATTCGTAGGACCATGGGACCGCTTTGTCACTCTTGCATCAATAAGGTTGAGGTACCTCTATCACTATATGTCCCTCGATTAAGGGTACCTCAATAGTCAACTCCTTTTCCTCCTCTGGGTTATTGGACGAAGGTTCGTTTAGAAGCGTGAGGCTGGATGTACTTGTTTCGGCGTTCAAGGTTGAAAGTTCCTCGTCCCAATTGATGATGATCACAAAGATAGTGGCCACTATACCGGTGTGCTTGACACGCATAATCATGCCTGCTTTCGCCATGCTGGCAACTCTTTCTTTTATTAAGGATAAAGGCAGTACTTCACCAGTAGGATAATACCCCGCTTTCACAAAGGCGTTATAAATATCAACGGTATACACCCTCTCACTCTTAATTTGACAAGGGTCTGAAGTAGATATGACATTAACTCTGATTTCGTGTTCGGGCAGCGGGTTATTTTGAATATTTGGTCAAGATGTCTGGAACGAAAAAGCTTTGGTATCAAGTAGATTTTGAATTTGGTGTTTGAGGGTATAGCAATCGTCCGTTGAATGTCCTATCTCGCCCATGTGATAGTCACACTTCTTGGACGGGTCGTAATTCGAAAAGCTTTCTGCATTAGGACGTTTTGACTCGGTAGACAGTAAATTTTTTTATTGGAGTATGGCTAGGACCTGAGAGGGAGATCCGAGCAAAGGAGTGAATTGTCTTTTATTATATCGCTTCGGAGGCTGGCAACTTGAAGTTGGCTGCTGCTCACTATTCACTTTGACTGTTCGTGGGGGCTGAATGGTCTGGGTGTATGCAATATTTGCGTCTGCTAGGGTTTCTTTCTTCTTTTTCGTGCTAAGTCTCCTACTGGTGGAAGCGGGGTCCGTAAATCATCCGTTACGCAATCCCATTTCGATTTGTTCGCCCACAGGAACAAGACGATTAATGGATTCGGCAGTGACATCAACCAGGCGGTACCTGTACTCATACGGAAGGGACTTGATGAACAGCTTGACTTGTTCATGATCAATGAGTTGTGGGGTAACCTGGGCGGCCAAGTTTCTCCACCTGATGGCATACTCCTTAAAGGACTCACTCTTCTCCTTTTTGGTACGTTCTAGATCGTCTCGAGTAAAAGTGATATCGATATTGAACTGGTATTGCTTGAGAAATGCATCAGCAGCGTTATCCCAAGATTTAAAAGCATATACGTCCTTTGACATATACCATGTTAAGGCAGGCCCCGTCAAACTTGCCTAAAAAATCTGAATCATGAGGGGTTCATTATCCACGTACTGAGTCATCCGCACATGATACAAGTGCAAATGGTGTCTGAGGCATGAAGTGCCATCATATTTCTCAAACTCTGGCATTTTGAGCTTTTCTGGTACTTTGACCCGTTTGTGTATAGACAGGTCAAGCGAGACAGTATGCTACGGACCTTGTAGTTGCTTTAACATTTCTTCGACCTTTGCAAGGCGTTTGTCATGCTCTGTAATCGGGGCGTTTTCAGGTTCACCCTTCCTGACAGCAAGGGGAAGCGAATCGTCTTCTAGCAGAGGCATTTTACTGTCACTGGCAAAGGCCTTGTCTTTCCCAGTGGATGGTGGAGGTAGCACCACTTCAATTGCTGTAGGCGCAGGCGTAAGTTTCCCAGTGATGGATTCTATTTGCTTGGTGAGGTTTTCCAGGACGTTGAAAACCATTTTCATTTCGCTTTCCATAGTATTGAGGCGGGCGTTTTCTTCGGCCATTTTGTGTAATTACCGAATATGAAAGTGGATGTCTGTGGACATTAGAAGTGTGCTAAAGCTTGCATCATATCAGAATGGATGTTGATTTTGAGCAGTGGGAGTAGGCGACCGATTCTCGCTTTAACATACTGTTGGCCATTTTGATCGAGTTGGTCCCATCATGCCAAGAGCTCTTTTTTGGGAGTGGGGACGAATTGGACATCAGCTCTACCCATCGTGTATAGAATGCAATCAATGGGTGGCCTAATAGTAACAAATCAAATGAATAAGTTGACTGTATAATAAAATAAGAAGGGATAGAGTATATACCTTTTCTTGAACCATGTCAATCACAACGACATGCATATGAAGAATGAGGTACGATTTTTATTTTAGACTGGTTGAACAAAATAAAATTAAAAGGGTGCCTGACCGTCGCAGACTCGCGTTAATATCAAGTCCTTTTAAACTCGGCCAAATCAAAAGAAATATCTTATAGTCACGCGAATAGCGATTAAAAATATTTCTTTACGATTTTTTGAAATAAATTTCGGGGAAAAGAAAGGTAACCTCTACATCGCGGGCTCGCATTCGAGGTCGTATCTTTCTTAACACCATCCTAAAATGCCCTATTGCGGCCCAGGTCCGGCAGCATAGTTGTATGTGCAAGAATGTAGTGTTACATCGTTAAAGCATGCACAACAATTTATAAACAATCAATTTGAACCTGCAAGACAAATAACACATTAATGTTAAGATCATACCTGGAGTCCTTGCTGCTAAACAAAAATTATTTTTGAACAGGATAAAAATTTTTGGCCTAAGTCCACTTAAAAAAAAACAATTCCCCAGTGGAGTTGCCAGTCTGTCGCAACCGAAACTCCTGGGTTTTTTTAAACATGCTCAAAAAATGAGGGGTTCGCCTGATACATATTAAGTCTAAGTTCGGAACTTAACTCGGGCCCTCCCAAGCCCATATCGTATCGCAACTTAGGGTTTTAATGTTTTAGTGTTTAACATGCAAATGGTTTATATCAAGGAGTCGTCACTAATCTATTCGGGGTGGGTCGATTAAAAACCCAAATAGGGTGATGGAAGAATCACCATATTCCTACGAACCAGAGATTGATTGAGTTCGGGGACTTGGTTACACTAGTTAGATAACTAATGCCCTTTCGGTACCATTTTACCCTGTTCATTTTTGAAAACATTTATCAGGCGATTTGGATTGATTTTAGGACTTTTCTCCTAACATGTGAGGTGATCAAGCGAGTGTATAATCAGAAACGATTAACAGTAAAAAAAACACAACAATTCATGCAGCCTAAGGTTCTGACCTTAATTAAGTCAGATGACATTCAAAACATAACAGTTCATGCAGTTGTATTAAAAACATGCATAATGATGATAATAAAACAGTATTAAAGAAAGCATGCAAAGTACTATTGCATAACCCTATATGCTTGTCTAATTAAAACATGGCAGTTTATACAATTGAAATTAAAAACAAACATAATAATAACATGCAAAACCATATTACATGATCAAATCGGCTTATCTATTTAAACATGGAATTATCACAACATGCATAATAATATAAGAATAAATTAATGCACACAAATAAGTCATAAAATTTTTTCGGAAAAATTTTTTTTGGAATTTTTTTTTGAAATTTTTTTTTCGGAAAAGAAAAGAAAGAAAAAAAAAATTTTAAAAAAATTTTCGAAATTTTTTTTAAAAAAAATTAATAAAATAAAATAATAATATTATATTAAACAGGTCGGGTCAACGGATCCGGGTCGAACCGGTCCAACCTTGGTCAACGGATCCGATCCATGAGTTGACCGGGTCGGTCGGAATCGACCCGGGTCAACGGATCCGACCCGGGCATTGACCTGGGTCGGATCTGCTGATTTGGGTCAAATTCGACTCGAATTGCAGACCCGCGGGGAATGGGCAGACGCCGGCGAAGCCGAAATTCGGCCTCTCACCAGCTTGCCCAGACTTGCGCCACCCCCCATTTGGCTTCTGGGAGTTCCATTAGGCCTTGTCGACCACCTGGGTCGCCATCCGACAGCCGCTTGCCGGCTGGCGACCAAATTAAAAAACGGCTTCTCAGGGACATTTCATCGAGCACGTAGAGAGCATGGCGGAAAACGGTCGATTTCGACCTCCTCCGGCGAGCCGATTAGCTCCGATGGACCGGCCTATCTTTGACGGCGACACACAAATGGCGGGGGACGGCGGTATGAGCCGGGATTTGCGCAACACAGCCGACGCAAGTCTCGGCCACACCGCACCCAAAAACAGAGTGGAACAGGGCAAGTTGAGGGGAAACCGGAGAGAGCTCACCTGTCGACGGCGTGTTGGGGTGCTCTGGCTAGTCTGAGGACGACGGTGACGCGGCTGGTTGCTCTGACGACCTCGGCCTGCTTCCTCTCTCTCTCTCTCTCTCTCTCTCTCTCTCTCTTTCTCTGTTTCTATTTTTCTGTTTCTCTCTCTCCGTGTGGCCGACCGGCCTCTCTCTCTCTCTCTCTCTCTCTCTCTCTCTCTCTCTCTCTCTCTAGCCTTTTATAGCCGGCGACGACGACCCTGTGCTTCCCTACGTCGGCTGACGACGGCCTGCACCGACCTGTGTCCCGCGAATCCCGCGGCCACAGGCCAATGCAGAGGGGGGGCCAATTTCAACATCATACAAAGGAGACAGAGAGAGGGGAGGAAAAACGGGGAGAGATGGCGGGGTTTCCGGGGAAGACGGGACTGGCAATTAATGCCAGTCCCGTTGGCGTGCTCATATGGCCTTGCTCTGGCCGGATAGCGACGGCGAGGAGGGGCTCCGCTGTGCTTCACGCTGCCGTCGGGAATAAGGGATAACAGGGGCAAGAGAGCGACCGGCGGGGGGAAGAAGAGAAAGGGACAGCTGGGCCGGGGCTGGGCCTAGCGCGTGCATGGTAGAGAAAGAAGAGGAGAAGGCTAGCTAGGCCTGGGCTCGCGTGGGGGGAGAAGAGAAAGGAGAAAAAAAGAAAAGGGCCGAGGCCCGCGCGGGGGGGGGTGAGGAAAAAGAAAAAGGAAAAAAGGGGCTGGCGCGGCCCAGCGCGAATTCTTTTTTCTTTTCTTTTCTTTTTTTTAACTAAACTAAAAAACATTTTAATAGACCTAATTAACACAAACATGTCTAATTTTTATATGTAATGCATTTAATATAAATAGTTTTTTGTCTTATGAATTAAAGAAAATTAATTCTTAAATTTTGTGTAATTAATTTTGAGGTAAATTAAAAATAGGTGTCAACAATATCATTCGAAAGAGATAAGGAACCGCGGCTGAGATCAGATGGAAGATGTGGAAGAAGCCACATGCAGAAACCTACAAATTTAGTAATTGTCGTCTGGTGCCCTAGAGAACTTCCAAATTGAAAGAACATAATTTAGCGAAGTGATACTTCTTGTTTGAGGACCAGCAGCCGCCACATCATATGATTGGGTTGCTCCCAGATGGCTGCTGAGATTTGGACGTACGTCCTCTCGACCTCGCAGATCGCCCGTCCCCAGATCAATCTCCCGCGCACAACACAACCTAAATCCAAGCCCGAAGGGTCAGACCCAAAAGTCTCTGATCCATTGCTGGGTCATGAGATTTAAAAAATGGAAGCATGATGAGATGCAACTTGCGGCACAGGAATTCAAATTGGTCTTCAACACTAATCGCATCTATTGGCCAGGAAGATCTGCTGCATGTATCACGTGTCGAATATTGCATGGTGAGATGAAATATTACGTGAAATACGACTAATCTGCGAGTCATGTGCATACTTGGCGAGCGTTCATGCACCTAGCTATTGCACGCAGCATAAAATTTTCCATGTTTTTGTTTCGATTTTGGGGTTGGTGCAATGAAAGGTGAATATTATAATTTTCTTTTGGGATTGGTGGGTCTTGAAAAATTTATGGAAAGTGAATTTGCAAGCAAATCAGAAGAGAAACTCGTGAGTCATTGACCTTTTCTTCTTTCGTAGACGTCAAATTTTCTAAAGACAGTGACACGGCGCATGGGATCCACCAGGTGGAAAAGGATAGAAATACTTGAAATTATCAAATCTTCTTGCCCGAAAAAACAAAAAAGAACAACAAAACACTATCAAAACTGTTCTACTCCTCTACTTAACGACAAAGATGGTTTTCCAATACTAATCTGTTAGTTTTCATGCACACGCACGCACGGTTAGTTTTCATTTCTTGTGCGACATTATAAACTAGCGATGAAACTGTACGAAAAAAGTAACTTGGAATATGTTTTCTTTTTTTTTTTTAATGCTGCACAAATTCTTGTTTGAAAAGAAAACATTAGATGAATATTTTGCTATTGAAATATTTATTTCAAATTCAAAAAATAAAAGAAAATGAAAGAAGCATTCTAAACTTCTCATATAAAATGCAAGGATGCAGTCGATTGCACTACAAGAAAAATTAAGTAATTTTATCAAGCGCATATTCTTAATCGAATGTGTGTAATTTTTTTTTGTCCAATAAACGTGCGTAATTAATTTCTTTGCTTCACCTTTGTTTTTCCTTTTCACTTGGTCAGATTTACCTTTTCTCCTCTTTAATAAAAATAAGTTTGTAACTGCTTTAATAAGAAACACAAAAGTGCTTCGCTTGCCACGTGAATTTCGTAAAGTGAATTTAGGTGAATTTTTTTTATTTTTAGGTTGTGGGTAGTTTTTGAATTTATAAAATAGCGAGTAATTTTTTGTTTTCTTGATAATTTACAATTATAGCAGTTTTCTGTTTTCGATGATGTCACAATATTAACCTTTCAAAAAAATATTTTATCAGAAAAATAACTTGAAGTGGAGATGTAAAAGGAGACATTTTCCTTTTAAAGATAGTAGATAATGTAAAATAAAATTTTGAAAGTTAAAAATGAAACAAATCTCCCGTTTGGCTTACATTTAGAGCCACAGATGTAGATGTCTCACTTGTCTCGCCGATTGTGGTCCCCATGACCAAATGAGATAAGTGCCAAAAAAATAGATCGTTGATTAATTGAGGACGTAATGAGGACGTAAGGCTTTATTTTAGTCAATTGACGACTCCGAGTTTTATTGCAATCCCCAATCGAGTCTCGAGCTTATCGTCAGTGGAATTTAGGCATCAAAAATCCAACTTGGCCCCACGTGAAGTATTTGGTCATCTGTCAAGTGTCATTTCCAATGCCTGAATTTTATCGACGGTGAGATTGAGATTTGGTTGTGGCTTTTTTGGGACCCTATGTCCTTAAAGGATTGGAATAAAACCTTAAAGTTGTCAATTGATCAAATATCGAAACCTTATATCATGTTTATGCACTTATCTTATGGCCTAATTCCAAAAAAAAGCACAAACTTTATGTTGAGGGACAATTTTGGCCCAAACTTTTTTTTGTCTCATAAAAAAGCATCAATTTTAGATCGAGGGACAATTATGCTCTGAACATTTTTTGTCTCGTAAAAAAGTACCAACTTTAAGTCGAGTGACAATTCCGGCCCCGATTTTTTTATTTTATAAAAAATCACCAACTTTCACCTTGATCCCAAATCTAGCCCTCCGTTGACTTTTTGTTTGAAGTGATCACCCTTGTTTGAGAAAAAAAATTATGGTGATGAGCTTAGCGAATCTCGTCTATGGCGTCTATCGACAAGCGGTGGTCAACTTCAAATTACGTCAGGCCAGAGAGATTCAATCTAGAGATATTTTTTACTTACTGGTGAAGTGAAGGAGATGAATAGTTTCACCGTTATTTTACGAGCTGTGGCTCAAAGAGTAAAATAATGAATATTGTTTTAGATCCAGTCAGCAAGTCACGTGGATTTATTGCTAAGGTGGAATAATTAAGTTAAATAATCAATGGTTTTAAATCAATGGGGGCCAGATTTGGGACTTAAGTGAAAATTGATTTTTTTTACATGACAAAAAAAAAAATTGGAGCCAAAATTGTCATTTGATCTAAAATTTATGTTTTTTTGTGGGACAAAAAAAAGTTCGGGCCAGAATTGTCCATCGACCTAAAGTTGGTATTGTTTTACAGGACAAAAAAAATTTCGGGCTAGAATTATCTCTTGACCAAAAGTTGGTGTTTTTTTTTTTTAATTAACCCCTTATCTCATAAGTAAACTATCCAAGTTCCGATTACGTACCTCAATTAATACTAGTAGTGTTGGGTCCTGAGTAAGAGCTAGAAACATAGGGAAAATTGCCTAAAAAGTGCTAAACATATTAAACTTTCGCCAATTCAATTCTAAACATTTTAATTTTACAAATTAAGTCTTAAATCGTTTCATGTTTTGCCAACTGAATTCATTCGGCTAATTTTGACTAGAAATCGCTGACATCGCAGTCCAGTTAGCGTTAGCAGTCCTACGTAACATGACCGGCATTGACGTGTACAAATTTTAAAATTTTTTATTTTTCTTTTCTTTTCTTTCTTTTCTTTTTTTCTTTTTTGGTTCAAAGGGCTGCCGGGGTTGCCAACCCTCGCCTAAGGGCTGGTGGAGGTCATCGGCCCTCGGCCAATTGAACCAAAAAAGAAAAAGTAAGAAAAAAAAGAAATTATTTTCTTTTAAAAATCGACAAATATTGAAATATTATTAAAATAGCCTATGTTAACGATTTCCGCTCAAAATTAGTCGGCTGGACTCAATTGATAAAAGGTGAACGTGCTTAGGATTCAATTGACATATTAAAAGATTTGCGACTGCATTGGCAATAATATAAAAAGTTTATAATTTTTTAGATAATTTTCCTGAGCAACGTAGCTCCCATCAAATTGTGATGTTGATTGTATCATCCCGCGAGATTGAAGCTGCAAATGGAAAGGAAAAGGCGTGTGGATCGCAATTTTGTGCATGTGATGAGTGACCTAATGAAAAGAATAAACAAAGCTGGTGAGAATACTGATGGGGAAGTCGAAATTTGATTAATGAAGATGCTAATCAGTAAACAAACATGCGGAAACCAAGGTACACATGATTACAAGCGTGGGGCAGTTTTCGTCTTCAATGGGGACTGTCGTGCTCCGTCCAATTCATTGTTGTTGTATTCAATCATCTCTCTATCTCTCTCTGTAGATGAATGTGAGCCATATGAAAACCAGAAAGATAAATGCTGCGGGAGGAGGTTCGTATTACGACGGCAATGACGTCGGCAAACTTGTCTTGTATCACTCGTTTTTTTTTGTCTTGTATCACTCGTTCAAGATTGGCTGGATTGGGCGCAATCAGGTCGCTGCTTTTCGTCGGGGACTTTGGACGTCAAATCTTTTCAAGATCTTGTGAAATGAGTCAGGTCACAAATTATTCAGACCTAAATTGATCATTAACTTATTTATGATCAATTTTTTCATAATATAAATTTATTGACTAATACCTTACCCGATTTATACTTAACTTATACCGACGCAATTCATATTGCTAAAACACTTTCATTTAACCCAATGTATGAAAACTTATATCCAAACTGAAATGAGAGTACGGAGCGAGTGAGCGAGCACGAGATCGACAGAGAACGAGAGAAAATGAAGAGAGAGTCATAAATGTGGATTTTGTCTAAATAAATTGTAAACATATATTATGACTCAATTTTTTTTGTCGAAATTTATTAATCATTTACGATCCATTTATAACTCACTTAATACTCATATCAAGTTTAAATCCATTTATGACTCATTTACTGATTCATATAACAACTCAACGCATCATATATGGATTAATAAATGAGTTTATAACTCATTTTTATTAGTCTACTCTTCATTAACTCTCCATATTATCCATGACGACTAGCTCGATCAAAGCTTTGATTGTTCAAGCTCCAACTAGTATCCCTTCTCTCACCGTTTTTTTGTAATGAAGACAAATTCATTCGAAACTTGTTCTTTTATAGTTACCGATGAGTTTATCGCAAAATATTTCTCTTTTTTGGATTCGCTGGATACTCATTTTTCTTCAACCTATCACTTTGTAGGCAGTAGTACTAGACACGTCTCTCTTTAGATTCGCATGGATGGCGAAGTTAGGGGGTGACCCGAGACCCCAAAATAAAAACTTCGACAGCCAATCCTACGCAAACCAAACTGGAATGCTGGCAAGACCTATAGCTTAGAACACAAGCATTGGAGAAGAAAAGGTTGTCTCGACATTCTCCTTATTTGGATCATAAAACGACGAAAAAGAACAGAAGAAAGAGAGCTTGTCATTGTTGCTGAGAGGTGCCTTTACCGGACACCTAATTTAGGCATCCGAAGCTGGACTTACGGCTAGCACATAAAATATCTGCAATGTAGCGAACCAACTAGGAATAGGAATGTCGTGCACTCAACTTTCCATTGCCCTACATGGTTTGAGAGCCAAACCCTAGAAAGGGGAGCTGTCCCCTCTTCTTTAATCCCCCACGCCTACTGTTTGTTGGTACATATGACAATCAGTTCTACTCTGTTTGTAATTCACTCATATTGTGCATGCAATCCGCACACTTATCCACATCAATTACAACAAGATATATCATGATTTAAGTTGGGTCAAGATGTTTCGAAATTTAGAGTATAGAAGATATGGATAAAGCCGAAAAGAGAATTGTGAAATTTAAGTATATTTCGATGTATCATAATGCGAAGTACATCAGGTAACATATCATATTGCATAATCAAATAGAGATATGAAGAATATCCTAGATTTAAGCATCATCATAAGAGATATGGAAAATCAAGAGAGATATCCTAAATATCTCTAAGGAAATATCAAAATATTTCTAATATCCGCTCTCAACTTCAAGGTGCATAGAAAATGTCAATTTGGGTTTGAATACGAGTTTGAATAATGCCACAAACACTTGAAACCCTAAGAAACATTTGAGGGCGGCCACTTTGGTCGTGTTGTGGACTCCCTCATATGAGCAGCGAAAGGTTGTGAATCAAAGGAAAACAACAAGAGGCCGATATGACTGGCTTTGACAAAGCCAATAACTGGACAAACACGTCAATATGAGTGGCATTGAATCAGCAAGCAGCCGATGCGGTTGGCTTTTCAAACGAAATGGGGAAATTATTAAAAAAATATTAAACCTATTGAATTTGTGCCAATTCAGTTTTAAACTTTTCAATTGTACCAATTTAGTCCTAAATATTTTTACATTTTGCGAATTGAGTCTGTTCAGCCAATTTTGGCCAGAAACTGTTGACGTAGATATCGACCGTCTTAATTGGCATAGCCAATGCTAGCATGGATCATTTTAATAAAATTATAATAATTTTTGAATTTTTTTTGTTCTTTTCTTTTCTTCACTTTCTTTTTGAACTAAGGGTCGGCAAGGTTCGCTAGCCAACAAGGACCACAACATCCTTCCTGATATAGGTGTTGCGACCTCGCCCAGAGCTACCCTCAACAGCTTGGTGAGGGGCCACGCAGTCTCACTTAGGCCAGTAAGGGCCGCAATGCCCTCTCTCGGGGCTAGTGAGGACTGCAGCACCCTTGCCTGGCCTTAATCTAGCGAGGGCGTCGCAGCCCACGCCCAGGCCCTCACCAGCCACAACGACGGCATGGCAGCCCTTGATCAGTGCCGGTGAGGGTTGCGACACCCTCGCCCAGTGTCGGCGAGGGTCGGGTAGCAACCCTTGTTGGCCCTCAATAAAAAAAGTATAGAAAAGAAAATTGAAAAATTGAAAAACCAAACAAAATTATTAAAAATTCAAAAAAATATTCAAATATTATTAAAAATTGTCCATGTTAACGTTGGCCATTCGGCCGTGCCAAGTAGGACGATTATCATCCACATTAGTGATTTTTGATCAAAATTGGTCAAATTTTTTATTATCATCCATGTTAGAAAATATATAAATACCTCTAACAACAAAGTTGAACAGAGATAAGACGTTACAACAGTAAGTCAGACGGAGAGAATCAATTGACTTTTTGAAGCGATGCGTATGATGTTATCTCATCCATGAGTCAAAACACCAAGCAACGTAAACGGGTTATATCAGAGATGAGACTTCTCCTCAAGATATCACATTTTTAACTCTCCCCCACTGATGTCGCAAGCAACAGTCGATACATTAACAAAGCTTGGTTATCCTTTTAAGACTAATTAAGTCATGTTGGAGATATTAAGAATAATTAACAAAATTAGATTATTTAATAACATGTTAACTTCGGCCAGCTAGTTAAATAAGTTGGCCAAATTTGAGTAGATTTATCGTGATACTAGTATACTAATTTGGCTAAAAAAAGCATTAGTATCTCTATCATTGGTTTTTTTTAGGATTTAAGTAACAATTGCCTTACGAGCACTTGTTAAACAACTAATTAAGGGAATTCTTGCTTGTTTCAATACATGTCTCGTGTTATGTGTAATCAATACTTTTTAAAGTAAATTATTTATTATAGGAAAAATACCACAAAAAATCACAAACTATGCCACTTGTAACAAATTTACCCTGAATTTTTTTTGTGATGCGAAAAATCTCAAATTATGTCAGTTGTGACAAATTTACCCTAAACTTTTTTTATGACATAAAAAACCCCAAATTATGCTATTTGTGACACCTTTACCCCACAATACTTTAGTCCATAAGCATTTTCATCTTTTTCCTTTTTCTATTTTTTTTTCTTCTCCGGCGTCGGGCGACCCTCACCTAGCCCTCGCTCAACGCCCTTGCCAAAGAAGAAAACAAAAAAATGAAGAAAAACAGAAAAAGGAAAAAGATGAAAATGCCCATGGACCAAAGTATTGTGGAGTAAGTTCATGGTAAATTTATCACAAATGAAATAATTTGGGGTTTTTAGTGATGTTTTCCCTTTATTATAAAATGTGCTTAGTAAGTATTCGAGTATCACTCGTAAACATGATCTTTTTTCAATTTTATCTTCTCCTTGGACGGATAGGTATAATCAGACGTGCGTGGTCCCTTATGTTTCGGCATGTGTAATGCCACGAGCGCCACCCAGCTAACTTATCTGTGGTTATGTACATGTATAGCTGTCATAATTAAAATTATAGCAGATGCATTATTGCAGGAGCATTGATTATATTTCATTGTGGCCACATAATAAAATACCAAAATATAGAAAGCCAGAGCAATCATTTTTGTCAGCTGGGATACAATGTGTTCTTGAGTTTCTCGGTGCTAGCTGTTTTGAAAACGATAGTATGCGAGTTTATTTGATAGTCCAATGCATGTTCTATTGCTTTGGAGATCTATTAATTAGCTGTGCAAATCAGATTTTTATATTGCGGAATTTCCTCAAATAATTTCCATATTTTTCCTGAGGAAATGATCATAATAACCATTGAAAAATTACACGTCCGAGGGAAAACATGAATAAAAATATATCACACATGTAGAAGTTCGGAATTTTTTGTAATATAAAAAAAATTTGAGATATTTGTATCGCAATGGTATAATTTGAGGTTTTTCTGTTATATTTGCCAAAAAACGAACATGTGGATCTTCCAAAAAAAATTTTATCTATGTTATGCATACGTATTCACGAAAAGGGTGCTATCGTGCTATTCATGCATTAATGGCGGATTTCGTACAGAAAACATTCAACGCAACCACTACGTCCTGAAAATCTGGAAGATATGAATTTTCTTTCTTCTGATTCAAATGATTCAGAAGAAATACAATTCAAAAGGGATTAATGAATGTGATGAAATTCATGCACTTCTAGATTTCTTGCATTCCACAGGCACAGCACAGGCAATATTCATTACTATTTTTGGCATCGATCTTCGCGTTCGAGTTTAGTGAATGCTAGGAAAAAGCAAGATCACGGGGAAAATTCAATTGAACCATCGTGCAAAGATGCTCCTGCATTCAAATTCGGAGTGTGGCAAGAAATTTCAACTTAGAACAACCATTGATCTGACCTAGACTTTTCCTCCTTAATACCCCAACATTCATAACATTATTTGTTTTTTATTTACCGATTATCTCGTCGACGTGGTTATATATTTATATCCCATGTTGCATGAGCTAGCATATATACGTAGGAGAGGGTTACATAATATATCGTATTATCGTATATTCATTATTTGGCCTGTTTTTTAATGTTGTTTAAATTTTTGGGAGAGGCTGTTTGTCTAACAACCGTGAGACGGCTCATTTAACTTGCAAGATGATTGACGGTTATGTTCCCTTTTTTTTTTTTTTTCTAATTATTAAAATATCACGCACTGCTTCTACAAGGTCTGATTAGGCCTATTCATGATAAGAAACGTATAATGAACACATCGTTTACATGTTTCTAAATAATTAAACTTTTGGGAAAAATGATTTATCTAGCTTGGTATCCGAGATGGGTCAATGGTTCAAACTCCTACACTTTATCTCGATTATCTCACTTGGACATGGTATTATACTGCCGATTCTCATGTTCCTCTATTATCTCCTTAAGTGATCACATTTACATCCTGATTTGTGCACTCAAAAGACTAGCTCACACGCAAGGGGGAGCGGTAAAAAAAATGCTATAAATACATTGTCCGGCACATTTCCTTGAGAACAACTTGTCTAACATGGAATCATAGACGGGTCAAGGCATCAAATCCTTAAAGAGCTCTATCTCAATTATCTCACTTGGACATGGTGTTATGGTGCATGCTTTCATTTCCCCGGTTATCTCATTAAAGTGATCATGTCCACATTCTGTTTTGTGCATGCAATGGATCGACTTACACTCGAGGGGAAGTATTAAAAGCACATAACGAATACATCATTGACACATTTCCATTATAGCTTAAGTTTTTAGAAAAACAATTTGTCAAACAATTCACAAATAATCTTTCTTCACTTATTAGTTTTAACTTTTCAATTAGACTTTCTTTCGCGGTATCAAAGTCAAGTCTTGCATCCTTCATAACATTAGTATATCACATATGTGGCTCCTCATTTTTCAATTGCACTTGAGTTCTCTTATTAATACCGTTTCACTCCGGTTTGCACGCAAGAGAGGTCATTATAGAAGCCCGCGTCGATCTCTTGTCCCTGTGCCCAAACAAAGACGATTCCATCCATGTCAAAACTGATAAATTATCATAAGATTCATTGAATACCACATTGATGGTCCCAATCCCAAAAATCTAATGACCAAACAAAGATATTGGAGTATAGTCTCAAGAAAATAACACTAAACCTAGATACCGACATCTTATGGCCAGACAAAAAAAATGGGGTAGTGTGTTGTCTCTCCATCCAACCAAGACAAAGTTGTAATGGATGAGGATGTCTGCGTTAATTACAGATTAAGGCAAACGATAGTCCCCAGGTTAAAGAAACGTCCCCTTTAAGTTCCAAAGATCTAGGGTTGATCATTTGAGATTAACAAGAAAAGACAGAAATGAAGGCCATACAAGATCACAAAACACATGGACAATCTGATTCGTGACCAAGAATCATTCCTTGCTTGGGCGCGTTCTACGCAGATTCTAATCAAAGAGAAGCGAGCAAGTCGCACGAAAAGCAGCGACTATTCTGCACAAGCAACTCCAAATGCATATTAGTCCAAATTCCAGCTCATCGATTCATTGTCCAGGTATAGAACCTTTGTTGTTCCACTTGTTCGATTCATTATGAAATCAAACGCGTTCCTGAATTCTCTAATTTCAGAACACTTTTCCTGAGAACGCATCCGATTGAAAGACAATCTCCTGCAAAGAACCCATGATTTTCCCAATCTGTAAGTCAATAATTTCCATCAAAATGAAATGGCTAAAAGTTCATTAAAGGTGCCTAACCATGGCCATAGCAAATGGACGGGTCGTGTGAACCGCGGGTCGATCACACTTCACAGGCAGTAATAATAACCAAGAACGTCGCAGGCAAAAAAAAGTCAACTCTCCAGCTCCAGCCTCCAATAACGTGGCCGACCAAAAAAAATACATAAATCATATAAATCATATCATTGAGTTTTGGCTTGGAGATGTTTGCGTATGACCGGGTAATCCGACACGTTATTCTCGCGTGCTGACTAATTTGATATCGCGACTTCGAGGAATTGTGAATTGTCAGCAAGACCTGGCTTTACAAGCAGACAGATCACGTTTGCTTCTTATTTTCAATTTTCAGTTGTGCACCAGATGTTAGATTAGTTTACTGATTGAATAGAAGATTCAATCACTAAAATCCGTGCTCGACCCCAGACCATATTAGGGGGCATACCTTGTGTTGGTGAGAGAGGGAGGAGCCTGACAAAATATTTAAGGCCTTCAATTTTTCTGGGGCCACCATTTAAGCCTTAGTTTCCATTATTTGACTCAACTTGTTTAATTACCTCCCAAAAAATCTTCCCTAAACTTGATTGATTAGTTGGAATTGTATAGGTGCCGAGTGACGCGTCCCATCTACTCTTTTCTTTGGATCCAACCCAACTGCACCTTGATATCCTCTCGATTCGAATAGTTTGTTAATAGGTAGATAGGATTCGTCTGACGGGGATCAACATGATCCGCATTTTTTCGATAAGGTCAACCCGAGATTTAATTACCCTCTGAGCTGTGATAAGCTCCATTAGAATAGACCGACACAAGGTTTGCGGATTTCGTTTTTTTTTCTTGCTAAAGCAAACCTTCCAATGCATCAAAGTAGGTCAACTATTATATGGAGAAACTAGAGCCTCCATCAAGATGATAAAGTAAAGAAAACTCCTTTAACATTATATTCTTAACTCTAGATAGGAGATTATTAAAATGAAAAGAAGATGCAGTTCCTTATTGATGAAATGCACATTTTTTGCAAGCTCATGAGCAACAATATTACTGGTTCTAACCACCCACCTGGGTGGCGTAGCTGGTTTGCGCACTCTTCCTCTCGCAAAAGGTTGAGTGTTCGAATCCAGCGCACCGCAGGGTGACTTAACTGGTGGCACGTGTGTGGTGGCTAGCACGTGTGGCCCCCAGGGTTTACCCTCCGGCTGCCGGCCGTGCGGGGGTTTCCTGTGTTATCAAAAAAAAAAAAAAAAAACATTACTGGTTCTACCGACCCACTTCAAACTCCATCTTGGGTTGTCATTAAGTAGGAAATGAGAATATGAGACGAAAGGATGAATACACCAAAGGCAAAGGCCCTTTTTATTGAATAGCATCAATTAACACCATACAATCATTTTTAAAGGCCACTTTGTGGATGCCAACGGACCGAGGGACTAAAGGCCTTGAATGCGAGAAGAGTTGCAAGTTCCACTTCCACTGGTGAGTTCCATCTTCCTCTCTTGTCCACGCTTGGACAACTAAGCCTCTCTCCGATTCATTCAATAATACCTATGGCCTCTATGTTATCCTTCCACGCACCATTTACATTAAATTTCAACTGCTATGAATGAATGTACCGAATTTTCCTCCGAGACTCCACACAATAGGCAAGAAGGATTCGAGATATGGAGCAATTGAAACAAGCTAGCTCGACATTTACAGATTTTGTTCCAAATCTCGAGTTGTTGCCATTTTCAGTTTGCGGCCTGATGAGTTTTCGTAAGTAGATATAACATTAAATATTTCATCGATAACTAGATGCCAGATCAGTTGGTCCACCCAAATGAAGTTTGGCAGATGGATTTGAAGAATGGCTTGGACTAAGGTTGGGCAAAATGTCTGTAAATACATCCCGAGTTTTTGTCCCCGGAATAAAGAAGCTTTGTATTTCCTTTGCTGCAAATTTGGACCTGGATCAATAAAAGAAAGCAGATGAGATGTAAGTTAGGAATCCAAGGGTGATTTCCAACCCCGTGTTGCATTCGCAAGAAGTTAGGAATTTGGACCGCCCCTCTTGACCATCTTTCCATCACATGCACAAATTTTTCCGAATTTGCTCCGACCATGCGCGTCATCCCACACGACATGGACTGGACACATGAAAACAAACTTAGACACAATAAGCAAAGCATGGTGATTCGACGTGGCGGTCCGCAATTCGTCCGTTTTTACACGTGACCGCCGGACTTTGGACTTCGGGGGAGTGGAAAGTCTCAAAAATCTTTACTTGGGAGACTATTGGATCAACAGCTACCATCCATTCAAACTGTATTTGGTCCCGTCCGATCTCACCAGACAACCCAACAACTATTCCATGGCAAACAAGGTGAAGTCTTCCCCAAACCCTTTTAAAATTCAATTATTGACAAATTGAACGTTTCAAGAAATGTGACTATTTATGCTCGCCTTTCCACCAGGAGCATTAGAGCCATAGACATGGCAGCTGCAAGGAAGAAGCAGGAGGCAACCTCCAAGATAAAGTCCATCACCACCTCCAACTTCGACACAGATTTAGAGCATCTCGGGTACAAGGAACATCTCCAGGGCGTTTAGAACCGATTGAATTTCGGTCGCCGACGACGGACGAACGGAGAAGAACAAGAAGGGAAGAAACCGATTTTAGTTCCTTGCGTTGAGGCGAAAATGGGCCCTGGAAATAACATAGGGAAGTACCAATTCAGCAGGATCATTGGGGAAGGCACCTTTGCTAAGGTCAAGCTCGCAGTGGACAGCACCAACGGCCTGTACGTTGCGATCAAGATCATCAACAAGCAGATGGTCATGAAGAGCAATCTCAAGCATCAGGTAAAATTCAGCATCAATTCCTGCTTGCAGGGCAAGAAGGAAAAGAGAATTTGCTATTAACACTGCGAATGTCTTTGTTTCAGGTAAAAAGAGAGATAAAAACAATGAAGCTACTGCATCACCCCAACATCGTCCGGATCCATGAGGTATGCCTGCCAATTCCAAAATAACCACTTTCAATTACAAGTCCATACTGCCAGAAACTGAGGGGAAAAGGCAATCCTAGAATTGACTTCGAATCAAATTGCTTGTAATAGGTCATTGGTACGAAGACAAAGATCTACATAGTAATGGAGTATGTATCAGGAGGACAGCTTTCAGACAAGCTGGTAAGGCTCAATGATCAGAAAGAAAGTTGAGGGCGTTGTTCAGCCGGTTTTAATGATTTTTTTTAATCAGGCTTATTCGAAAAAATTGGACGAATGTGAAGCAAGAAAGCTCTTCCAACAATTGATGGATGCCGTGGACTATTGTCATAGCAGAGGTGTTTGTCACAGAGATCTCAAGGTTAGTGTAACATACCATTTTTTTTTACCAATATGTCAATTATTTAGAATGAGTCGAGCCAAACTGATGAGGATCTCGGCTTACATTCACAGCCTGAAAATTTGCTTCTAGATAACAAGGGAAATCTGAAAATCTCTGACTTTGGATTAAGTGCTTTGCGAAAGGTAAGACTGACACACTTCAAATCCTTTAGTCAATTTCAGTTTTTAGTAGAATCTGGATTTAACAATTCATAAGTAAAGTTGGCTAAACTGTATTACTTCAACAGCCTGGAGATCTGTTGTCTACCGCATGCGGCTCCCCATGCTATGTAGCACCTGAGGTGAGAATACCACTTTTCTGCGCTTAACTTTTATTGTTACATTAACAGGAAATAATAGATGCATATCATTTTTTGGCTTGAGAACATCTGGATAATCCTATTGAACCTAATTGATTTGATCATGCTTGCTTTTGATAAACAGCTACTGATAAAGACAGGATATGATGGGGCACCGGCAGATATTTGGTCTTGTGGGGTAATTCTCTTCGAGTTACTGTCTGGGACTTTGCCTTTTGATGATCCTAACCTCATCAATTTGTATAAGAAGGTAATTTCCTGCATCTGTAAAGATAAGTTTCTGTCAACTAGACACGCTGCCTAAACGAACACCGTGTTTGCATGAAGATCTACAGAGCAGAATACACATTTCCCCCGTGGTTCACAGAAGGTCAAAGAAAGATAATCTCCAGAATACTTGAACCGAATACTAAAACGGTTTGAATTCTCACTGTATGTAGCTTGCAATTATTTTCTTTCATGGAGAAACACCATCTAAAATCTCTTTATTTGCAAAAACAGAGAATGACGATACCTGAGATAATCGAAGATGAATGGTTCCTGAAAGACTATGAGCCTGCGTATGGATATGAATGCGATGAACAAATCCATCTGGATGATGTTAATGCTGCATTTGACTCCTCTGAGGTAAATGTCACTGTAAAAATATGTGCGCGAATATTAATCTATGGGCAAATAATAACTGTATGTGACAATGCAAACAGGAGAACGATGGCCAGAAGAAGATGCCAAAATCCTCCAGCTTCATAAACGCTTTTCAATTGATAGCAATGTCCCATGACCTTGATCTATCAGGTCTTTTTGAAGCACAGGCAAGTCAAGTCTTCACTTTTCATGCAACTGAACTTTCAAATTAGATTCTTTCCAACTCTGAAGCATTGATCCTCATTTTTGGTTGCTCGTCGGTGATATAAGACTTTCTCGTTGCATTTTACTTTCCTATACAGGATGAAGACAAACACAAAACCATGCTTGTATCCAAGCACTCAATAGATGATACATTAAAGAAAATAGAAGCAGCTGCAGCAGATGTCAGCTTGGCGATTGAAATGTCGAACAATAAGGTATGGTCTTACCATTTCTTTCCTGCCTCTTTTTCACCTTGGTTGTTTTCAAATTTTCGAATAATTTCTCCAACTAAGAAAAACATTTTTCATGGTTTTAGGTCAAGATGCATCCAGTGCAAAAGATGACCAGGTCTGCCCGGTCATGCTTCAACTTTTCAGCAGAGGTATCTTCGGAACTTGCATTACAATATAGAAGCCTCAGCATTCATAGAAATAAATGCAAATAAGCAAATTGTGAACCGTGAATATACACATGTTTTTGACATAATTTCACAATTGGAAAAAGAATGCACTGATGTACAGAAAATTTCAGGTGATTGAAGTGGCTCCCATTTACTGTGTCGTAGAAATTTCAAAATCTTCAGGGGAGCTCGGCGACTATAAAAAGGTAGTCTAAACTTCTTCATGCACTAATATTGTACGCCTGAACCACATTGCTTACCATTTGTATTTACCTTCATGAACAGTTTTGCCAAAGTTTGTCCAGCCTGTTGGAAGAGAAATCCGGTATTTCGTCACAAAGTCGTGCGTTAGACTTCTTCAACATTGACAGCAAAGGCGTCGAACAAGCTAGATGGTAATTTATTACCTATTCAGACAGCACAATAAATGCATTGGATATCCCCGATCCCAACTCACTGGTATTATTGAAATATGCAGTTGTCAGGAGGAACCTAGGCCTGATGCCAATGCCCTCCGTGGCTATTCGTCCTCCTGATCATAATTTTTCCGAACCTCTTGTGCTCTCAAGATTGTTGAGACTATGATGACGAAAATCAAATACTGTAAAGCATGTTGTGATATAATTGAAACATCAAATTAAAATTAAAAAAAAAAAAACCGAAAAAAGAAGTCACAGAATGGAGATCTGCTGCCAAATGCAACAGGATGCGTAAAAATCAGTTTGATAGGATGAAAAGAGCTCTTTTGGTTCTTCTTTGCTGTATTAGATTTTTTCTGTTTCTTTTCATTCCAAAAGATCTTCTTGAATGATGTACAGGCATGAGGTCTTCATTACTTTATTCATTCAAAGATCAATAAGATATGTGCTCTGTTCCCCATTTTAGCCTCTAAACATGCACAATGCACATGACATCTGACAATTTTATTAGAGCTACACATCATCGATATTTCCTGGCCAGGCCAGTCAATCAGATGACATCCACAATCCATTTAAGGAAGCTTATATGCGACATTCACGGATGAGTGAAGGCAATTAGAAGCATCCATACAATAAAATTAAAACCTCACGCCAGCATTGGATTGGACCAAGTCCTGGATCAGAGGTTCATCATCAATGAACGATGTAGTGAATGTTTCTGCATCTGCTCTTCCTCAAGTTTCGTGGATACGGAATAAGCGATATGCTAGTCACCAGCATCCTGCACTAGTTTCTCACCCATCGACTTAACATCATCGACCCATAAAAAGGGCCCTAGGGATAGTCATGTAAAATGCTTGAACGAAACTACTTTGCAACCGAAATCAATCCTTACACGTTACACAATATTGTTCTCTTTTCGGCCAGCAAAAGCACAAAAAGAGGGGAAAAGCCAGAGTATGCATTTCACTTATCACCATCAGGTATAAAGTTATTGACTATCTGGTGCAAATCCAAAAATGCAAAACGGCTCATTCTCAATTACAAAAAGAACCCGATGCATTGCAGGGGATGCTGCGCATGGTCTTGCTATTTATCCATTATCGGAACGCTTAATAAAGAATTCAAAGTAAACAATCTAATCTTGCGCTCTCCTTTCAGACATTACTCAAATTGTAAGACCATGTGAGTCCCTATTGGCTCGTGGACGTTATTCAAGGAACATGCTTTGTTATGTGGAACCATACTGTTGGTGGGCTACACAGTCCCACAACCGAAGAGAAAACAACAGAAAACTGACATGGCACAACTCACTGTCGCCCATGCTGCCTCGCTCGATCTCGAAAGGAGGGCCTTCAAAATTCGATCGGGGATCAATCCATGCAGACGCTGCAATCACTCGCTGGCCAACCAAAAGCGCTCTCATGAATGCATCCTCCAACCACGAGGACCAAAAACGCTATCCAAAAATACCCGGCCATCAAAGCCCGTGATGTTCCAACCCACTCCGAACACATGGCTTGAATCTTGATGCTTTTGTCACGTTATGCCAAGCTCATCTTCCTAGCTCTTCCTATATATGGCTTAACAATCATTCGTCATCCCCGCATCTCCACAGGCTTCTCCAGGAAAAAGATGAAACTCTGCCCACCACCGCTCGCGCGAGCGTTAGCATTCCTTCTCCCGGTCGGCATTCCGTCGGACTCCTCCGGGGCATCCCCACTCCACAACGAGACCCTCCACGGCGGCATCTCGAAGCAGCAGTGCAGGGGCTGCGACGACGAGTCCCTCCAGCTCCAGTTCCTGTACGCCCACAATGCCGTGAGAGCGGCCAAGCGGGAGCTGCCGGTGGCGTGGGACGTGCAGCTGGAGAGCTACGCGAGGTGGTGGGCAGGGCAGCGGCAGTCGGACTGCGCGCTGGAGCACTCATTCGAGGAAGGGGACTTCCGGCTGGGGGAGAACGCATTCTGGGGAGGAGTGTCTGGGTGGACGGCAAGCGACGCCGTGGGGGCGTGGGCGGGGGAGGAGCGGTACTACCAGTACGGCGGCAACACGTGCGAGGGCGGGCACGAGTGCCGGCACTACACGCAGATCGTGTGGCGGAGCACGAGGCGGGTCGGGTGCGCCCCGGTGGTGTGCGACGGCGGCGATGCGTTCATGACTTGCAACTATTACCCGCCGGGGAATTACGTCGGGGAACGGCCCTACTAAAAATGTTGGGCCTTTTAGGGTCGGTCCATTTCTCATGCCGCTCACTTTTTTCCTAAATTAGTATTTGAGCGTTGCGACACTTTTTATCCAAATTACAATAAAATATAAAGGGAGTGCCGGAAAATTTGCAAGTATATCATTTTTGGTAAATCGTCAAAATACAAACTTCCCTTCAATTGCTAAATAATAAGGTAATATTTCCATATGGAATCAGATTAGCTGCGTGTTGGACCGCACTCATTCATTAGTCCTTTCCATTTAATTACCTGTGCCTTCGGCACAATGTGAAATAGCAATGCGTAACAATTGTAATTATCTTTCATCGCTTAAGAACTCTTTCCATTAAAATGATTAATTAGCAAGGATTTGAAGGGAAATATATCATTTGAGAATGCGCAATTGACCCTTTCTAGTAAGAGCAAGTCATGGAGAGACACATATCTTGTTCTTACTACCCTTTCGAGGAGGCGTTCCTAGCTGCAATTGCCAATCTAGCTAGCACGAGGAAGATTCGAGAATCGTTGCTTGTGAAGATGGGCAACTATTAAGAAACTTCAGGTTCCGAGTAAGCCACTTCGAGTCTCCACAGCCAAGAGCAGGGCAGAGCAGAGCACTCCTCGTGGCAGCCGAACCAATGGAGATGAGAAGCGCTCCGGTGAAGGCGACGATCGGCAATAAAGAGGCAAGAGAAGGTTTGATAGAAATCAACAACTTCTTTGTGCCCCAAAGCTACCATAATTTGAGCCGCTAATGCCCTTTGCGCCTATTCTCTTTCAGTTTATAGGCATATTAAGGAAAAATGACAAAAAGAGTATCTGAACTTTGACTCAATATATAACATGATCTCTAAATTTTTAATTTGTTCAATATAATCCCTGAACTTTAACTTAATATGTAATATGTTCCCTGAACATTTAATTTATATAATATAGTCTATAGACTTTTGGTACATGTTCAATGTCAAGGACTACATTAAATATTTTCATATAATTTGGGGGCTATATTGAACATGTACTAAAAGTTTAAGGATGACATCGTACAAATTAAAACTTTAAGGATCACATTGCACATTGAGTTAAAGTTGAAAAGCCACGTTGACATTGCGTATCGAGATAAAGTTCATGGGCTGTTTGTGTGGGCGATGGTGAACCAGTAATGTTCAATGGCAGATTTTGGGCCGCTAGCGTACGACGGGTTTTGAGTTTCATGAACAAATTAGAGATCAAATGGGCTATGCTAATTACTTTAAATTGGAATAGGGGGCTCAGTTGATAGGCTCGGCTTTGATGAATTGGATTGAATAAGGTTGAACGAATTGAACAGTCGGGCCTGCATGAATGGACTAGGCCTAGTGAACCGGATCAAATTCCATGTCGCTTGTTTCTTTTTCTCTCTTATTTCTTTTTCTCCTTTTTTTTATATTAAAATGCGTATTTGACAGTTGACCAAAATTCAGGTGCCAATAGACTTCTTCGGTGCAAAAGGCTCAATGGGTCCCTCTTGCCAATTAAAAATTTGATGTGCTAGCCTTAATTGTACATGTGTCAGAGGATAAAGTGAACTAGTAGACAGAAATCCTACATGGAGGGACAGGTCTACTTGATATTTTCTCCATTTTAATTAGCCGTCACTTGTTCCACATATACTTCATGATTAAGTGAAAGGGAAAATTCAAAGTAATTGGGAGTAAGATGAGATAAGAACACCACAAGTACCGTTATCAGTAAGTGTTATATCTTTTTTTTTTCAATTACTTGAGTGCCATAAAATTTGAAAAAAAAATATTCACTTGAGTGCCTCTGGCAAGATTTTCCAACTATACGTCCTAAGTGGTTTTTTTTAAAAAAAAGTTTGACTTGGTATTAGTTTTTTATAAAAAAATGTAAGTTTAACATAGCAAAAGCGTGCAAAATGATGTCATTTTGGCCTTGTTGTTCCAAATTGATTTGAAGATGAAACCCTAACCTCATTAGATCTAACGGTAAGTTTTTGGACTCTGGGGGAAGCCTTGGTTGTAGCTACGTAATGGGAGCTCGTAGAGGCGGATTTTGGAGCCTCCACGACAAGGGACATGGTGGAGTTGGAGGTACTAGAGGTCGAGTGGTGTAGGGCAAGGGTGACCACGAAAAGGGTCTGGTTGCGAGGTTCAAGGCAAGATTTTTGTGTTTCAATTCGAAATGTGATTCCTCCAATGAACCCTCTTTAGTCTCGACCGCATTTCACTCCTTCTTCACAATGTATGACATTTCCAAGGGGAAAATTATCTAAAAAGTCATAAACCTATCACACTTTTGCCAATTCAGTCTTAAACCCTTTAAATTTGCCAATTCAGTTCTAAACATTTTCACTTCTTGCCAATTCAATCATAAATTTTTTCACTTATTGCCAATTCAATCATAAATCTTTTCACTTCTTGCCTATTGAGTCCATTCAACTAATTTTAGCCAATTGGCTCTGATGTGGCCGCCGGCTGGCTATCCAAAGCTGATGTGGCAATTTTTAAATATTTTTTTCAAAATTTTAAATATTTTTTCATTTTCTTTCTTTTTTTTTTGTCTTCAACCCTCTAGTCGGTCCAACAACCGGTGATTGGCTAGAAGTGCGGGCCGACGAGATTGACCTCGCCGGCCTCTAATAAAGGCAAGCCTTGTTCGCCGCTACCTAGGCAAGATTGAGGTCGACCTTGCCGTCTCTGGGCAAGGTGGAACCCAATGACAGTGAGGTCGGCCTCACTCTCGCCATGGCTGGTCGAGGCTTGACCTCACCAGATTTGGGTGAGGTCAAGCTGCGCCCTCTTAGGTCGGCCTCGCCTTGGCTTGGCGACACTCGACCTTGCTTAGATCAGGTGAGGTCGAGCCTCGACCAGCCATGGCGAGGCCAACCTCACCGTCGCTAGGTTTCACATCTCCCAGCAACAATAAGGTCGGCCAGCGTTGTCACAGGTCGGCCTCGCCTTGGTTGGGTGAGGTTGGCCTAGTAGCAGCGGGTGAGGCTTGCTCGCTCTCGCCAGTGGCTAGTAGGGGGGAGCTTTGCCAAAGGCCAGCAAGGTCGACCTCGCCAGCTCGCGCCTCTGGCTGGTCGTTGATTGCTGAGTCGGCCAAAGGAAAGAAGGCAGAAAAAAGAAAAGAAAAAAATATTAAAAATTGTGAAAAAAAACATTTAAAAATTACCACATCAGTGTCAGTCAATCAAAATTAGCCAAAAAGACTCAATTGGTAAGAAGTGAAAAGGTTTAGGACTGAATTGCCAAAACTGTAATAAGTTTATGACTTTTTGAACAATTTTCCCGATTTCTAAGTAATTTCAAATGCACTTTTTAGCGTATCGGTAGAGAATAGAGACATCTTTGATCGTAATCAAAATCAAATTGAGAGGCGTCAATCAAGTCTGGGCGATTCAACTTGAACCCCACAATCATGGATTGGACAGTATTGGTGGCTGTCCATATATTTGAACCATGGATTTTATTAAACACACACTTCTTTTCCCTGTAACCATTTGAACCCCATGACCATATGGCGGAGGCGGACCACCAGTTCAAAGTTGAGCATATGCCACCTTCCCAGGTTTCCCAAGCTCTACATTAATCATTTTGCCATTGAGTTTCTGTAGCAAATCATATAAAGATGATGGGCAATGATTGAATAGTGGACGAAAGAGAATGGATGGAGTTAGGGCTTCATCTTCAAAGCAATTTAGGGCAACAAAAGAACTAAAACCAAGTCGTAGTTGCACGCTTTTGCCGACTTTAATTCTCTAGGAGCTATGTCGGATGGTTTATGTTAAATTAATGTCACATTAAATTTTCTAGCCAAAAAGATCATTGATGTCACTCAAGTGAAGGATTTTAGACCAATGTGGCACGACTCAAAAAAAAATTTATGGCCCTCAAGTGAACGTCGTACGAAAGTTATGTTACTTGTGACATTCTTATCTTGAAGTAAGAGTTTAATGCTACTCTAAAGCTACTCTGTCGCTCTCTTCTCGCGTCGATGAGTTGGTCCACCCCCAATCTTAACTTATTTAGATTATCACGCACCACAAAAACTCAACCTCTATCAGTCTAAGGTCGACCACTTTGGATACAAAAAAATCGAACCCTATTACTTTATCTACATCTAGTAAGAACAACATTTTCTCACTCCCTTTTGTGTACGCATGACTTCCCTTAGGGTACTAAATAATCACGTCACGTTAGCATGTTTACACATGGACCTACATTAGCTACTTGCCGAATCGCCTTCCTTTATCGGTTCCCTTCCCTATGTATTTGTGCATTCAATCATACAATATAATTTTTCCGTGGACAAAACAAGAAAAACTCAACCTCAGATTGAGGACAATCGGAGTTGGTCACCTGAGATTATGACCCGTCCAAGGTTGATCGGCGTCGACACACAATAAAAAACCCAGCTCATGAAATTTTCATCCATGTTCAATTCACAAACCTACTCACCCTCCCTTCCATGTTACTGTCTATCTTAATTTCGAATTGACATGTCGCTGCAATGATCGAAACTTGTTGTTGCTGTTGGTTCTTTCGACGGTGTTCCAATCTTCATGTCCTAACTCCTGCTCGCTTGAACTGTCTTCAATGGAAGTTTTCTCCCATGAACGACTTCCGCCAGAAAGCGTACCAGTTTCCTCTGTGACCACACATTGAAACCTACGCTCCCTTACACTTCCACGTCTGACGGTACGCTCCCCTACACTTCCACGTTTGCCTCCATTGCATGCCGCGCAACGCCTCGTGAACTTCCTCCCTGTGATTCTCAACAACTTCCCTCCCTTTCATCCTCGAGAACTTCCTCCCCCCCACAACAACTAACCTGTTTAGCTAATGGATCGACCTGCTAAAACAAATATTGATGGCACCTACCACCCTGCATTTTCCATCGAAGAAATCATCATATACCAAGTTCATGTGCATTTGTAAGTGAGTTTACGAGGAAATGCAAAGGGAAATTACTATCGATATTAATCAATTTTCATTCGAATGTTTATTTGAACTTTCTATTTGTAAATGCGAATTGCACGCAACGTTAGTTTTATCTAGAGCAATTTCTTAATTCATGTTTTTCGTACTGTATGAAAAGATTGATGTAGATTCTATTAGCGTAGAAAGTTTTAGAGGAAAAAATATTATTCCTCAATTTTTTGTGTATTTTCTTCTATGTATGTTACAATGACCTTGAGGTATATATATATAGACAAAGGAAGGAAAGACTCTTAATAAGGCATATCCTCTAATTTAGCTGATTACAACTTATACACGTATTTTACAGCTCATTCCCACACTCTCCCTCAAGTTTGTGCATATATGTCATGAATGCCCAACTTATCAAGTGAGCTATAGAAGACCTTGCTTGATACAGCCTTCATCAAAATATTTGCCAATTGGTCTTCAGATCGCACAAATGGAAATCGAATCACTTTGGTGTCTGAGTTTTGCTTGATGAAATGACTGTCCACCTCAACGTGTTTGGTACGATCATGCTGAACTAGATTGTGAGAGATGTCAATCGTTGCTTTGTTATCACAAAACAACTTCATCTCGGCTCCTAGAGCTAACCCAATCTCCGTCATTAACTTCTTAAGCCACAGAAGCTCACACAACTCTTAGGCCATCCCTCGAAATTCGGCCTTTGCACTTGACAATGCCACCACCTTCTGCTTTTTGCTCCTCCAAGTAACTAAGTTTCCTCCCACAAATGTGAAGTATCTTGATGTTGATCTCCTGTCATAAACACTCTTGGTCTAGTCTATATCAGTAAACCCTTCGATCTCAAGATGACCTTTTTTCAAGAATCTCAATCCTCGCCCTAGAGAGGTCTTCAAGTAGCGAAATATACACAATACTACATTAATATGATCTTCACTCGGGGCATGCATGAATTGGCTAACAATACTCACCACATATGCAATGTCAGGACGAGTATGCGATAGATAAATTAGTTTGCCAACTAACATTTGATACCTTTCTTTGTTTGTTGGCACTTGATTTGGATACTCCCCAAGCCTATAGTTTTGAACAATAAGTGTGTCTGTAGGCTTACAGTCCAACATTCCCACCTTTCCCAACAAGTCTAGCACATACTTTCTCTGTGAGAGAAATATTCCCTTTATCAATCTTGCTACCTCAATACCTAGGAAGTATTTCGGTCCCCCAAGGTTTTTCATCTCAAACTCCTCAGAAAGTTTCTTTTGGAGCTTAGAAATTTCCATCCAATCATCTCTAGTGATAATCATATCATCAACATAGATAATCAACATAGTTACCTTCCCCTGATGTCGTTTTAGGAACAATGTGTGATCCGAGTCACTTTGGGAATACCCATATCTCCTCATCGCTGAAGTGAATTGGCCAAACTAGGCTTGTGGAGACTATTTCAGACCATACAACGATCTCTCAAGCTTACACACCGCCTCAAGTTGTAAGGGTGAACTGTACCCAGGTGGAATATCCATATAAATCTCATCTTTGAGATCACTGTGAAGAAATGCATTCTTGACATTATACTGGTGTAGTGGCCATTCTAGATTAGCTGCAAGAAACAACAAGACCTGAACAGTATTGAGTTTAGCAACAGGAGAAAATGTCTCCTGATAGTCAACCCCATAAGTTTGTGTGTACCCCTTCTCTACTAGTCTCGCCTTGTACCTTTCTATAGATCCATATGCTTTGTACTTCACAGAAAAAGACCCACTTACATCCCACAGTCTTCTTCCCCTCAGGTAACTCCACTAGCTTCTAAGTCTTGTGTGTTTTCAATGCAGCCATCTCCTCCTCCATTGCTTGAACCCACTTGGGATCTTTTAGAGTATCATGTACCCCTTTTGGAATACGGATTGTAGATACATTCGACACAAACGTCTTTAATGGATCTAACAACCTTTCGGTTGAGCACATAATTCGCAATAGGGTAGGTCGATCTCTTCTCTTCAACATCCAGTGAACATCTATTCGGGGGCTTGCCTCGATTGTGCCTAGCAAGTAGTTTATATACCACAAAAGTATTAAGCTCATCAAAGACACATGAAGGAGTAGGAGAGGCTACCTCAAGAATATCCTCAGGAGTTGAGTCGGGTACTGGAGAAGAGGGAAGCTGTTCTTCGTGATTTTGCTCCTATAGGAGTTGCCTACCCCTTGCCAGGGCCTGTTCAATGTCCCGGCACCACCTACTCAATCATTACCTCCTCCTGTGCGGCCTCCTCCGGCACCGCAACTCCCATTTTTGGCGACTCCCACACCTGCCGAAGTTGCCCAGCATCATACGACACCTCCTCCACTCCCCCAAGCTGCCTATCCGCTGTCTCTACCTCTCCTCCTCCTCAAAAAAATATACCACTAGAAAACTCCCACCAATTCGCCCTTTCTATTTGTCTCCCCCTAAAAGGAAGAATTGGAGGCTGAGCAAAAGAATTGAACTTCAACAAACGAGACATCCATAGTGACATAGGTTCGTCAAGTGGAAGGGATGTAGCAGCGATACTCCTTTTGGTGTGTACCATACCCTAAGAACAGACTTCGCAATGCACAGGGATCAAGTTTTGCTCGCTAGGTTTTCGAGATATGTACAAATGCAATACATCCAAGCACCCGAGAACGAATGGTTAGGACATATGATAAAGGAACATATATGGACAAGGCCTGTAGTGGTGCTTGGAAGTCGAACACTTTAAAGGGAATCTGGTTGAGAAGATGCACAGTTGTAGCCACAGCGCTGTCCCAAAATTTTTGAGGCACATGACTCTCAATCAGAAGAGCTCGAGCTGTCTCGAGGATATGTCTGTTCTTTCTCTCTATGACACCATTTTGCTGAGGTGTTTGGGAGCAGGATGACTCATAGATCATGCCATGTTGCTGAAAATATTTCTTAAGATATTCATTCATGTACCCTCCACCACTGTCACTTCTTAAAATCTGGATCTGCTCACCAAATTGGGTCTGTAACATAGTACGAAAATTCCGAAATATCTTAGCTACCTCATTTTTGCTTCTCATCAAGTAAAGCCGTGTCATCCTAGTACAGTCGTCAACAAATAGCACAAACCACCTACAACCTAAAACAATAGTAACAGGAGATGCACCCTAAACATCCGAATGTATCAAAGAAAAAGGGACTTCACTTTTATTTAAACTTATTGAAAAAGGAACTCTATGGCTCTTAGCCAATATGCAAGTCTGACATTGTAAGTCTAAGTCCTTCAAGTTCAAAAAAAGATCAGGAAATAATCATTTCAAATAACCAAGTGACGGATGTCCCAATCGTCGATGCCAAAGCCATATCTATTTCTTCCTACTGATGGATGCACCTCAAACGTGATTTTCACTCCCGGAATTGAAGTCATCCATGTAATGTAGCCCCCCCCCCCCCCCCCCCCCCCCCCCCCTTTTAAGTACCACGCCCTATTATCTCTTTTGTGAGAATATCCTGAATAAAAAAAAGTAGGGATACATTAGAACAAGACAATTCAAATCTTCAATAACTTGTCCAATCGAATTAATTTGGTGGATAATGAAGTGATACGCAACGTGTTGGGGAGAAAGAGCGCAGGGGAAATCGCAACAACTCCAGCCCCAGTCATCGGATAGGTGAATCCATTAGCATTTGAGATACTATCACATTTTGGTTCTGAAGTACGAACAAAATCATCAAGAGTAAATGTCATGTGATCCACAGCTTCCGAATCAATGATCTAGTGATTACAGTCCGCCTGATTGGAACTAACCAAAGCATTACCATGATTACCTTATGACATCACATTCTGCTTACTCTGTGAATCCATGTGAGGTACCAATGACAATTGAGGCTCTGCGGTCGCTAGAGAAGCTCTTCCTTTTCCTTCTACTTGCTTACGAGCCTTCAACTCCTTCCGCCAGTCTGGATATCCATGAAGTTTAAAGCACATCTCCCTAGTATACTAAGCATTACCACAATTTGAGTAACCTCCCCCAAGAGAATTTTTCTTATGTGGAGTTGAGCTAGGTCTTCCTCCTTCCAGCGCAACCCCAGGCTTAGCCATCTACAACAACAGTTCTTGGTTCGCTTTGACATTCGTCTTATTCCCCCGGGATATCATGGCTATTGAATCATAGGTAGTGTCACTATTGGTCAGCATTACAGTTTGTCTTATGTCTTCCCGTCAGACATGCATATAAGCTTGTTTAACCGTAGGAAACGGCTGCATCTGCAAGACATCTGCTCGGACCTTGTCAAGACGATCGTCCAACCCATCAAGAAAGATGTATACTCGATCTTCCTATATAGCCATATCGTGTCTTTCAATATCTTTAAGACACCTCATTGGGTTTGGACGACGGAAGTTGTTCTCTCTCTACATACCATGAAGGTTGTTGTAGTATGCCTCAATTGGTCCTCCTACTTGTCTCATCCGAGCCACACGCCTCTTCAAATCATAAAACTAGGAGGCATTTGTTCCATCGAAGAAGGTCGTTGCAACTGAATCCCAGACTGGCTTCACTGTTGGGAAGCGAATGAAATTGCCAATTAAGGCTAAGTTAATTGAGTTGATCAGCCACCCTTGGACAGTTGAGTCTTCAATTTTCCACTTTCGAAATTGAAGGTCTATAGGTAAAGGCTGAAGGAGGTCTCCATTGATGTATCCCAGCTTGTCTTTGCCTGTGATATACATCTTGACAACCCGAGACCATAAGCCATAGTTGGTTCCATCCAACTTAACTGCAATCTACGATGAAGATGAATCATTATGCTGTGTCGGGGAAGGAGTCTGGTTTTGAGTCAAAATCTGAGTCAATTTGGTGGTCAAATTCTCCAAAAGTGCTTATGTATTCAAATTCCCCCCTTGATTTTGGTGAGGAATCATTGCTCTTGTAGGATTCTGATTCGTCATGGGTCTGTGTGTACACAAGAATCAAAAACAGCGATGGCAATTTTTGGGTGAGCTTATCGATAACCGCACGGAACCGGTGTGGTCATGGCAATCTTCGAGTGTTTTGGTTGAACTGGTCGGTGCGGCACCTATACTAAACTAGTACGGTTGAGGCAATTGTCGGCGGTCTAGATCTAGTTTGATCAAGTTAGTAATCTCTAATCGAACCTTGCTCTAATATCATGTTAACGTAGAGAGTTTTAGAGGAAAAAATATTATTCCTCAATTTTCTGTATATTTTCTTCTATATATGTTACAATAACCTAGAGGTGTATATATATACAGAGGAAGGAAAGTGTTTCTCCGAAAATGCTCCCGCAACGAAATATAATTCACCGAACGTCGTTCTTTAGTTCTTAATGAGAGAAGACCAGGTTCCGTGGCGACTTTGAACAAGAAATATCCAGGAAGACAAGGAAAAACTGTAAACTTTTGCTTCGAACTTTGAATCGGACTATATGTACAAATCGTGCCGGAATTTAATCAACGATAAAGTTTGAAAATACAGCCACACACTTACACAAAGATGTAACGCCGGAATTTAATTGACAATGCAACACTCAAGGTAAAGATACAAGCCGAAATTTAATCGACGACGCAAATCGAAAAATTATAGCTAAGGAAAAGTAAAGAGCGATACATAAAAATAAAAATAATTGAAAGATAACACGTTGTTTGATTTTTCAAGGGGGCCATCTCCAGGACATGGCCGATGATATTTGTAATGGCTGTGTGATAATTGCTCCTTAGCGGTTTTCAATGGTTATACCCATGTTCTTCCATTCCAAAAATTTTGTCTACATGTCCATGTGATGCCTTGATCTTGCTTTCAAGATAACTGTTCCACAATCTTGTCTACAAGTGATAACTGTCACGTCCCGGTCCCCGTCGAGCTCGTGACATCCCGCCTTAAATCGTATTGGACGCAATGTCCCAGAAAGCATCGCCGACCCAAACCTAAATCAGAGGATAAAACACATGCGGAAGCAATTATCACCCGAACATGATAAAATCATGACCAAGGATAGCAATCACAACATAAGTAGTATTTTAAATTAACAACAGAAAGAACTTACAACATTCATTACAGGCAAGTATGTATACCAAAAGTGGGTCAATGAGCCAATAACAACAAAAAGGAATGCGTGGCTCATCGTTCGGGTATACAGACTAAGGGGGACTCCTATTACCAAAAGTGTCGGTCCCACCAAAATAGAGCTACGGCTGGCTCGGCTCTACGGTAGCCAATCCGGATTGGACCCTGAAGAGTCTGTCTCCGAGTCCGAGTCGATCTCGATCGGGTTCTCCTCTTCATCTCCCTGCTCGACCGCCAAGGGTTCTTCTTCGCTCTCGGGCTCGGATGCTAACTCAGGTTCAGGCTCGGGGACAGGCTCGGGAATAGGCTCAGAGACCGGTGCCGGTGCTGTACCAGGGTTCACAGGAGGACTGTCGGGATCTGACACCTCGCCATCGGGAGCGAACTTGTCCCAGGGTTCCCAATTGACCGCACTCTCATTATCGAACCGCAACCCCTCAAAACCTCGGATTGGCCCAGAGTTTACCAGCCCGACCTTATGAGACCAAGCCAAATAGTCATGGCGTTCCAACTCTTCCCACCCTACATCTACCCAAACATAAGTACGATGCCTAATATATGTCTCACCCGGATTCAGACCCGGGTACTTGTTATCCTCGTGCATCATATGCACGGGTACTCCAAAACGCCTAAGTGGTATCATGCTCGAGGGTGAGGATCTGAAAATGGTTATATAATAACCATGAGAACGAATCTCAATAAGTAATACTCTAAACCTTACGTAGGCCAATGCGTACCCAGACAAGTCGTACATGCAATCTAACTCCCCAACATACGAATTCATCTCGGGTACTTACCTTGCCAACAACTGTGTACCGGCCCTGCACGTTAGTCAAATATAGTATAATAATAACAACAATTTAATAACAACTTACAGTCATACATACGCCAGCCACAATAGCATTCAATCAAAACACCTAGGCAGATCATCCAATCCATCAGTCAAAATCAATCAATCAATCACAATCAGGTCGCATGCGTGGTCGAACAACTTTCCACGACCTCCCAGGTCCCTTCACACGGCTCGTGCCACTGCGCCTCAGGCTCAGCCCTCAAATCAAGCCGAGTTCGGTCCCGCGTAACCACGCCTCAGGACATATTTCCATTCCAATGACCAGCGTAACCTATGCCTCAAGTCTAGTCATACCTTATTCGCCACACCCGCGTAACCTACGCCTCAGGTTGGCAACCCTCCGATCGATCCGGGCTTTTTTGCATGCGCAAGCACCACAACACAATTTGCCAATCTCACAAATCGTACTAATCAAAACCCAGGACACGTTCACCACGTCACAATTCACCAATCGACGAGTCGTACAAATCCAATTCACATCACAGCCCATCACATTGGCCCACAAATCAATCACATCCTATCACACTTCCGACATTCAAGCTAAGCACGTACGATTTCTCATTTTCATCCACACGCGTCACCACGACACAGTCAATCAGAACACCACAATCACCCACACTATCACCATAATTTAATCTACCATGCGCCACATAATCCATGCACTAACCGCATTCTAAACGTCTAATTATTTTCTAAGATAGGCACTAAATTTCATCTAAATAAATCCCTAGACAAGTCTAATAGTACCCATTATACTAAATAGGGGTTAGAATATCACTTACAAGATTTTGGCCCGGTAAAAATCGACTCGGGCCTAAAATGGCCCGGGTGAACGGTGTTGGCTAGGCGCGGGTACGGGCGCGACGGGCACGGGGCTCGGCCACGGGCACACGCACAGGCACGGGCGCGAGCGCGGGGCTTGGCCACGGACCGGGTGACTCGACCACGGCCTGGGCACAGACGCGGGCACGGCTCAGGCACGGCGGTAGCTAGTCGGCTAGCCAGCGAGGCGGCTCCGGTGGCTGGCGATGACGGGGGCGAGCTGAAGGGGGAGAGGTCAGCCGGGTGAGGGAGAGAGAGAGAGAGAGAGAGAGAGAGAGAGAGAGAGAAATCGAGGCTAGAGGAGAGGGGCGAACCAGTGGCAACAGAGCAGCACGATGACCTAGCAGCAGTGATGGCTCGTTGGCCGAACCGGCGGGCGGCGAGCTGACGATGGCGGCGGCGGTGAGCTGACGACGGCGGCAGCGGCGAACGGCAGAATGCCAAAGGGAAAGAGAGAGAAGTTAGCGGAGGCAAGTGATGCGGCTTAGGGGGCGCTCGGCGAGGGTGACGGGGACGCTCAGGCGTCGGGACGGCGCTGGGAAGCCGGTCGGGCGACTGGACGATGGCTTGGGCTCGCCGGACACGGCAGCAAGCGATAGCGACGCGAACTCATGCGCTCGGGAGGGGAGGAAGGTAGCTTCGAGCGAGCTGTCGGGCGACACGGCTGCGGCGGTGAAGACGCAAGGAAGATGACACCGTCGGCGGCTGGTGGGGCAATGTCGAGCGGCGGCTGCGGAGGCAATCGAGCTGAGCGGCGTTGGACAGGACAAGGGAGGAGTAGCCGAGAGGGAGAAGGAGGAGGGTGGAGGGGAGGGGTGGCTGTGACGGGGGTGACGGCGGCCGATCGGCGTGCGGTGGCGGCGAGCGGCAGCTGGCGGCGAGCGGAGCGATGTCTGGCGGAACAGAAGCGGGTGCGGCTTCGTCGGGGGAAAGGAAGGCGAGCGAACGCAGAGAAGAGAAGAGAAAAAAAGAAAAAGAAAGAAGAGAGAAGAAGAGAGAAAAAAGAAAAAGAAAGAAGAGAGAAGAAGAGAAGAAGGAAAGAGAAGAGACAAGAGAGAGGGAGAGAGATGTGTCAGGGGGGAGAGGACGTGTGCGTGCATGCATGGGTGACGCGTGCATGCGGGGGAGGGGAAAGAGGAGAGAGAGAGAGAAAAGGAGAGAGGGAAGGAAGGGAAGAGGAGGGGCAGACACACGGGGAAGAGGGAAAGAAAGACGTGCGGCAGTGGGTTCCGGCGCGGCAAGAAGAGAGAAAGAGAGAGGGGGGGGGGGAAGGGAAAATTTAAAAGTTCAATCAAATAAATAATGTGATTTAACGGCCCATAACTAAAACCGACAACACCCCGATGGTCTAAATAAATCTTAGAATATAATAAGGGATAAAGGCTAAATTAATTAAACCATCTATCACGAGGGAGGTCTACTAGTCCAAATTCGTACTCGGTCAAAAACTCCCTTTTATCCACTATTCCTGACAACCTTGACGTTGGTTACGAAAATATCGACTCTGCCCGATTTACTGCGTCCCGAAATTCGAGAAATTCGACACCAAAGTTTGGACTCTAAATAACGGTCACATTCGATCAAGCGCGATTATAATGAAATCTCAAAATTTGAAAACGATAACCGGGAGTGATCAGTTCCCGGGCAAGATTCTACTATAAGCACGCTAACGAATTACACGTTTCATAAATCGCAAAATTGGATCAAAATCTGGAATGTTACAATAACCATCTCATGATCATGCTTCCAAGTGATTGTTCCCTTAAGATATACATGTATGCTCCTTAGTGGTTTCCAACAGTTGTATTGAGTCCATTACCTCGACGGTTTATTCAACTTCACTATGTTGACAGTTGCTTTAACCCCACTATGTTGACGATTACTTTTTCGATAGTTGTATCCAAAATTGTCAACTCCACTTTTTGTCGATTCCTTCAAGTTGGCAATTCTTCACTGAAATGTTTATCAATTTCCGCATCCTGACCAGTCACAACCGTCGACTTCCTTTTAATGTCGACAACTATACAGTGATTTCTGAGAAAACTCAAAACATAAAAGTTGTAGATCCAAGAGTTTTCGTTCTTTTGGCTTTGGAATCAGGTCAATCCGATCTGTCTCAACGAAGTCATGACCATTTTCCCGAACTAGCACAGAACTGAAATTTCCTCAACGAAGTTATGACCAGTCACGACCGTCGACTTCCTTTTTAATGTCGACAACTCTACAGTGATTTTCTGAGAAAACTCAAATCTTAAAAGTTGTAAATCCAGGAGTCTTCATTCTTTTGGATTTCAAATCAGGTCAATCCAATATGTCTTGACGAAGTTATGACCATTTTCCTGAGCTAGCGCAGAACTGAAATTTCTGCTCGTTTTCCCAATCTTGTCGACAATACCCAAAAATTAGTCATTTTTGGGTGTAACCATATCCACAAGATGATATTTTCTAATTGATGATATTTGCTTCCACGTTGCCTCATGCCTCTGCCATATGTCCCTTGATGATATTTGTTTCCATGTTGCCTCATGCCTCTATTATGTGTCCCTTGATGATTTTTGGTACAAACACTCATCGACCACGACTAAAACATCATCGATGCACTAAATGGATATCACTTTCTACAATTGTCGACGACGGAATGGCCATTTTTTGGTATAAACAAAAAGACTCCTAAAAAGGCATATCCTCTAATTTAGCTATTACAACTCATACACGTATTTTACAGCTCATTGCCACAGATTCAGGGTTTTCATACTATGCGATTAGCTATCGTATCAACAGAATACGGGTAGACAACGGTACCCGCATTCCAGAATTCGAGTAAACGCCAGTTTGTTACCTAGAGTCCATATAAGTACAGGCCAATCTCCCCTTCTAAATCGTGACCCACACATACCGAACGCCGAGTGTTCAAGTCTTACGATCCCCCGTTACCGGCGTAGCCTCCGTCCCTCTCTCTCTCTCTCTCTCTCTCTCTCTACGCCACTCGACGCCCACCCCTCATGGTGGGAACGGAAGACTCTCCTGCCCGCAAGCATGTGGCCGTGTTCGCATTCCCGTTCGCCACGCATGCGGCGCCGCTCCTGCTCCTAGTGCGGCGGATAGCGGCAGTGTCCCCCGCCACGATGTTCTCCTTCTTCAGCTCGGAGAAATCCAACCTCGCGTGCTTCCCGGGGGGCAAGAGGAGCGATGGCGATGGCAGTGCATGCCCGAACCTCGTGGCGTACGACGTGTGGGACGGTGCGCCCGATGGGTACGTGCCGTCGCGGAGGAACCCCGTGGAGCCGGTGGAGATCTTCCTGCGCGTGGTGCCAGATAACATCGAGAGCGTGCTCCATGTGGCGGAGAGGGAGAGAGGGTGCAAGGCTACCTGCCTGCTGACGGACGCGTTCTATTGGTTCGCTGCCGACATAGCTCGACAGCGGAGCGTGCCGTGGGTTCCAGTCTGGACCGCCGGCCCCTGTGCCCTCCTCACGCACATGGAGACAGACGCGATCCGACAAATGTATGCAACCTCAGGTAATACCGGAACTCGTGATAACCTAAAGAAAATGGTCCGACAGACCCCGAGGAATTGAGCAAATCGGCCTGACTCGAACTATAACATCCGTATAACAAGGAAGTCTGATAACAAAATGCTATGAAATGTGTTCCATTTGATTAAGGTGAGTCTGTTTTGGTAATGGAAGAGTCGGATACAGAATTCTTACTTGGTAGTACTGAATGCGTAGATTATGCTGAGCCGTAGCATGAACTACGTACAGCTTATTGTTTTCGGCGGACTTACCAACATATCGAGCTGCCTATGAATTTGAGCTGCATCAATTGTATGGTGTGTGATAGTAACATTGCATGAGCATCTTGGTTAGGTATGGGCCTGAATGCTTCTCCACGAAAGATGAGAAGGACTTGTCATCTTCTTAGTCTTTTTCAAAGATCGACAGTCTTGACTATCAGAAAAATCTATAGGGCAACAAAAGTTTCAAATAGATACGGGAAAGTAGTGGGTGAACCTCAAAAATTCCATGTACTCTTTCATAGCAATGCGTTTTTCACTTTGTCCTTCATAAGCAACAAATGACCTCGATCAACCGTTTTGAAGTGAAAAGATTAGAACGAGGCGTGTGCTCCTGCACCGGAATTTGACGAGATCAACATGATGAAGCGAGGATCTGAAATTGTCTCGATACAATTTAGTGGCTTCATTTATCCTCATTCAAAGTTCTGACCCGTTTAATTTTTGCCTAACAATAGCAAGGAACGCTTCCGAGAGCAAATTTTAAGGTGGATTGTTTTGGATTTGATTATCTATATCCTGTGCATATATACCTAAGATGCTGACGCTTTGTCATGTGCTGTGAAGTTCCATGAATGTGTCATCTCTTTGTGAGCAATAGAAAACGTTTATGTTGGCAGAGCGATTCATTTGATTGCTAAACTGTATTCCTCAGTCATCCTAAAATTGTTGAACTTTGACGAAATTTTTGCACGAATCGAAGGCGAGACGCTCGATGGGATTCCAGGGCTTTCGGCGCTGCGAATGGTGGACTTGCCTAAAGAACTCCTCGATGCAATCTCGCCCTTCCCGACTTTGCTCTACAGAATGGGTCAAGTGCTTCCTCAGGCGACTGCCGTCGTCTGCAACTCCTTCGAGGACGCGGACCCGATCGTCCAGAGGGAGCTCCGCTCGAAACTGCAGATGTTCCTTGACGTCGGGCCGTTCATCCTGTCGCCTCCGCCGGCGCTTTCGGACGAGCACGGCTGCATCCCGTGGCTGGATGAGCAGGAGACGGCCTCGGTCGTGTACGTCTCCTTCGGGAGCATGCTCAGGCCTCCCCCGCACGAGATAACCGCCATCGCGAACGCTCTGGATAAAACTGCCTTCCCGTTCCTCTGGTCCTTCAGGGGCGACGCGGAGGCGGAGCTCCCGCTGGAGTTCCTCGAGAGGGCCACGGGGACGAGGGGGAAGGTGGTGCCGTGGGCCCCGCAGCTGCACGTGCTGGGGCACAGGGCGGTGGGGGCGTTCGTCACACACTGCGGGTGGAACTCAGTGCTGGAGAGCATGATCGGGGGCGTGCCGATGGTGGGGAGGCCCTTCTTCGGGGACCAGAGCATGAATGCGAGGGCCGTGGAGGCGGTGTGGCGGATTGGGGTGGCGGTGGAGGGGGGAGCGTTCACCGAGGAGGCGACGGTGAGCGTTCTCTTGCGGGTGCTGGCCGGCGAGGAAGGGAAGGGGATGAGGAAGAGAGCCAGGGCACTGCAGGAGATGGCTTTGGCGGCCGTGGAGCCACAAGGTAGCTCCACGAGGAACTTCGAGGCCTTGGTCGAGATTGTCACCGGATAAAAGCTAAACTTAGATGGATGGTATGACCTCATAAAAATACGAATCCATGTTGGCAGTTAACCTTTGTGGATTAAAAGGTATCTTTGAGGTTTAGGGTCTGGCTCTAGGAATATTATTGTTGTTCTGAACTACAACCATTTCAATATCTTTGATTCTACCATGCATCCACCTGTGTTAGCCCATGGGCCGAACCCATGTAGTTACTAGTGATTTTAATAGTTAGCTTGTCCAAAAATAAAGAACCATGCTTGATTGTCCGGGGGGAAAAAGGATCCTGTCGGACGGGATACTAAATCATGGACAAATTTCTGCTACCTATATTGGCACATTCATCAAAATCATCACATTTACATTTGTAGAAACTTTTTGCATTATCCGAAAGTGAAGGTAAGAAGATATATTACTAAGATGGAAATGAGTTAAATTTTTTATCCACGCTATCTATAAAAGAAAGAGATAAACGGAGCCTAACTCATGAATTGAGAATACAAGTATGTATGCGGTATTTATGAGCCGTTGTCCCAAATGGAGAAAAGTTATCAAATGCTAATGAAAGTGAGATTATTATACATTTTCTTTGATGTTATCAAGTACTGCAAATTCGGGCTTTACCTCTATCTTTTATATGGAATCAACCTGTTAATAATTAATGTACATTGTAGTCGTCGGGTCACGCTCTTAACCATTGCTCGAAGTCATAAATTGTTAAGAATTTTGATCAACCACTTCGCATGTGTGAACATATAAGGGTCTTGCGTTGGCTAAAGAGATGCTAACATTGTGCAGCAGTTCAAATCTGGCTAGTGCACTAAGAGTTCCTTTCTTCTTTCTTGTCAGAATATTGGATTAAGAGCTTATCAAGTGGCAATATTGTTAGGCATATTCTGAGATTTGATTAACTTAAACAGCATGAAGGTTCGAGATAAAAAGTCAGTTTATTTTTGTTTATTATTTATCAGCTTTCCCTACAGAAATACACCTAGCGTTACTTCGTAAATAGATTTTATATAGTAAGGCATTTTGTAATATTATTATTGGAGCCACGCCCGGGCTTCCGGATGGCGAAACCACTCAATTACAAGGAAAAAGAAATAAGACTAGCTATCATATTCCCAAATTTTTTTGAATAAATATATGATATATATATATATATATATATATATATATATATACATATATATATATGAAGGGAAATAGTACATCAATATATGCATGTAGTCTTCTTCATCACGAAATGAATGCATGCTGAAACAATTATTTGAATTATAATTTGTTTCGAGAGGGAAGAGGGAACACTTTATAGTAGTCATAATTGAAGCTAATACAATTGTTATTCACACGATTTACAAAGCGAGGCATCGTAATCGTTCTTCTCTCCATCTTATGCCCTTGGGGAAAAATATGTTCATGCAAGACAAAACGCCTCTCTAATACTGGCTGCTACCGCAGATTGCTCCTGATCCATAGTCTTGGAACATTCCTTCGTTCTGGAAAACAGAGTTATTCGCCGAATCCCAGGAAATGGCGGATGCCAATTTCATGTCTAGCTCATTAGACCACCAGAGGATGTTGTCCTTAGAACCATTCACTTCCTTGAAATAATCGAACTCGGCGTTGGTGTTCAGATGATCCTCCTGAGGCGCGAAATCATTGGCTGCTTTGTTATTCCCCATATTGTCCAGCTCAGCTTGGATGTTTGACGCAGCGCTGTTGTATGCATTACCATATGACATTGCTTCAGCTCCATCTGCTTCAGCCATGAGGGCCGGGTCGATCAAATTCTTGGCATAGTTGAAGGAAACCAAGCCATCCGATGAAGCCGATCCCCCAGTGCTCAAAGAGTTCACCAGGTCTTCGATCTTGGAAGTGGTGATCTTGAGAGAATCATGTTGGAGTGAGACATTATTACGATCAGTAGAGGTGAGGTTATAGAGATCAGCCTTGTTCCGTTCGATGTCCTCAGCTTGTTGTTGAGACCCATTGGCCAGTGCAAGCTGTTCAATGAGACCGGGGCAATTAGTGTTATTAGGGTTTTGGTTCAGGAGATGGAGGCTCTGGATGATCTTCTCTCTCAGGGGGTGAATCTTGGGCCAAAGTGCAGGGTTGTTGTAGAAGCTTGAGAACAAAGGGTTTTGGAGGGTCTGAAGCTGCATGTGGAGTTGAAGCCTTTCAAGGGCAGAGTTGCTCAAAGCATGTGAGTTATATGGTGATGAAGAGTCATCGTTGTCTGGTGATGCAGTGTTCAGATCTCTTGCTGGGTTCAATTGAGATGTGTGCAATGACGAGAAGTGATTCATCACGGTGTTGTTGTTGATGCTGTGCTTTCGTCTTCCGAGCAGCTTCTTCTTCAGCCTGGTGTTCCAGTAGTTCTTGATGTCATTATCTGTTCTTCCTGGCAATTGGGCTGCAATTATTGACCACCTGAAAGACATAAAGTGGGATTGAATTGAGTGTGGGTCAATGCCTCCAACTACT